>CM042084.1:46027776-46761519 GCA_023512835.1 Taxillus chinensis | reverse complement strand
ATGACCATGAATATGTATTCGTGAATATAAATAAGGCAAACATTAAATTGTGAATATAAAAACTTTTATTCACAAACTTCACCGTTTTTAAATGAATGATGAACGAATGTAAATGGTTTTTTACCAAGTCATTTTTTAAAATATTCATGAACATTTGATTTGTTTATAATTCTAGTTATATATATCATAACTCACCCTCATAATAATATTTATATTGTTATTCTCTCTTTCTCTTTCTGTTAACGTTTTCCTTTTGGTTTAATAAAACTCATTAGTTATTTTGTATATAGTTAATGTATCATTATGATGTTGTAGAACGACTCTGTTTTTATGCAGAGCTTGCAAGATATTCTTGATCAAGAGACAACTAAACACTTGGATGATCTCTATGAATTGACCGATAATTATACAGATAGATGGTTATCTTCAGGTATGTAAATATAATTGACTGTGATGCCATTGCAAAACCTTTTGTTTTTTTGTTTTTTGTTTATCTCTGGGAGATCTTTTGTCCTCCTATTTGCTTTACTCGACAAGCTTGCAGAAATAAAGCACCCTTGGTTATGGATTAGGCAATTGCCTGTTGCGGCCTTCACCTACTAACTCACGACTGACTAAACTTGTATGGTTGTTCAATATAGCACGAACTTTCTTGGAGGAGTGTTCTGGTGGGATTGGGGTTTCCAATACTAGTGGTGATGCAATAACTGGATCTGTAGATACAAAAGTTGTTCATGTTCTAGTAACTTCTGGGTCACTGATACCCAGCCTTGTGAAGTGCTTACTCTTCCGGCTAGACCATCTCATACCACATGGAAATGGTTAGTTATTACATGTTTAGATAATTTATTGCAAAATAATCTGACCTTTGACATGTCCAATTGCTGTGCTAGTTATTTTAATCGTTACGCTCTTGTGATGCATACATATGTTTCAATAATTTTTCCCATGAACAACGATTGCCTGGGAAAGAACATTTTATCAATTTGCTAAAATGGAACTTGTTAGCAGGAGTTGCCCCCATCCAACAGAGGACTACGGTCGTTTGTGTTTAGAGTCAAATTCAAGCTTACCAATAACTTGATTATTTGTGTTTAGGAGAATAGGAGATGTAAATACGTATATTTTTGGAGCTTTTTGGTAAGACAATCTACCATTTTGCTCAGTCTACAGCTCATGGGAGGTGGGGAAACTTCATTGCTTCACACGGATCCAGGAGCGTTTTAACACCTCAAATACCCAGTTTTGTGTCATTGGGGATGGGTGGGAAGAGTGCGAAGCCGCACAAGCAATGAAATGGCCGTTTGTTAAGATTGAGCCTCAACCAGGGGGGTATCACAAGTTTCCAGGCCTCACAGTGAGAACACTGGGCTACTATCTTTCTGTCGTGTATGGAAATTCCAGCCCTGAAAATGATGATGGATGACCCCATGGTACCACTGCAGCTAGTAAGTTGCCCATTAGTGGGACTTTTTTTTTTTTTTTTTTAAGTAGCCTGAAGCAGAAATGTACATTCCATGTTGGTTCCGTTTTGAGTAGCATAATTAGACGGATCATTTTCCACATGGATTCTTTTGCTTATATCCTGCTCACCATAAAAGAAATTTTAAAAAAACTGACATCTGTACCATGCTCGACATAAAATGTTTTCAATTTGTTGTATTTCCCCCCATTCTAGGCATTTATTTATTAGTTACACTTCAAATCATTGGCCTTGGCATGCATTTATAGGGGATTAATGGAGAACCTGGATCAGGATGAACCCATTTTGGCCAAAATCAGATGGAGAACTAATGTTCTTGGAAACTATAAAGCTGAGTCTTTTTTTTGCCCCGTTTCTGTGAGTTGGCAATTTTTTTTATTTTTTTTTAAAAGAGGGCCCTTCACATAAGATGAGGGTGGAGGCTTACGGCCCGTTACATGGAGGGTAGCATTGCATGGAGGCGCCTAATTAAATGGGGGCTACAAGCCACAAGCACCAATGAGACCTCTGAACTAATTAATTGCAGGCTCATCGTCGAAGCAGTGCAACTTGAGTTGTACAGCCGATTTGTCATCACTCGCCAAACAAGGACCTCTGAAAGTTATCTGGGGCTGCTTGCGTAGGCTCATCCCATCGCTAACCCAACCCAACATTGGTCTTAGTCATTTTTATATGAGCAAACTCAATAAATCTAGTCTGGAAGTGGTTTTTTTAACCTCCCTTTTCCAATTATCTTCAAATTGACCACAAGGATAAGGTGGGCCTCACTTCAAAGTAGAACACTTCCAAGTAACAACTACACGATCAGGTCTGGTCCAATTTTTCTGCTGCTGAATATATATATATATGTATGGATCAGGAATTGACGATGGTGGAACCATTAAATGGCGCCCCCCAAGTGGGAAGACCTTGAAAATCTGTCAAATCTTTGATGATATAGCAGGGGAGGGGATACTGCCAGATCCCTTTATCTTATCTCTTAATACACCTGATAACTGACATTTCATCTTACTCATTAGTAAATAGAGCGTCAATTATCTTGCCATATTATATGTTGAAAAGACAATCCACGTAACCTTTATATTAAATGAATTTCATACTTAATCATTGCCTATAATCCGTTTGACTTTGTATTGATGACATTACCCTTTGTTTTTTTTTTTTTGGCTGTTTTTAAGCAAGTAATATTACATGTTTTATTTTCAAAAAATTTACACCCGTTTATATTATCAATTTACATTTATATTTGATACACCCATGTTTATATTTATATTATAGTTGAAAAAAAAAGTAGGACTCATGTTTTAAAAAAAAAAAAAAAATTTATACTCGTATAGAATAGAACACAAGAACGCGGAGAAAAGGCTGGGCCTGGGCACACACAGACACAGTGAAGAGAAGAGAAGAGAAGAGAAGAGAAGAGAAGCGGTCCCTCACCACTACTGCCACTCACGAGAGCGCGAGCGTGGCATGTGTTGTTTTGTTGTCTTCCCCAGCACCAACAGGACCACCACCGCCACCACTGCCCAAGTGCCCATGCCACCTCCTTTCTCTTCGCTTCGTGCATGGACTACAGATGGCCACATCTCGCTCCCTCTGCCTCATCAATTGGACATCAATTTCTTGTCTCCTTGGCTGCTTTTACGGACGCGTTCATTATAATATAAAACGTACAATAAAACTATTCCCCCGGGCCCCAACCACCATAACGACACATGGCGTGCCGTTAACACAAAGGTTGCTCGCTTTTAAGTGCATATGATAGAGAGTACAAATAAATCAAACAAACAAACACACACACACGCGTATAGTATAGAGAAAACATACGTGGTTTCATAGGTTGACAATGTGCCCGGGAACACATCTCTCTCTAGCTTCAAGTCACACAAACGCACACCTTCAAGTCTCACTCTCCCTGCATATTATTGTGAACTAAACAAATTAATTATAGAATTATTGAGTGTACCAGGCTTATTAGTAAACACCTTTGGCATCATATATATACAAACGCTTATCGGATTTAATTAGTCCTATTCACACAGAAAATTGAGAGTTTCTTTTCTTATAGTAGTAGGGAGGGACCGGCCGGGTAGCTATTGATTGTTGTTTTGTGTTGTATGGCATCATCCTCTATCCAGGAAACAAATGGTAGATGGAACTTGACATAAGGGAAGGTGTTAAATCAAAATAAATTGATTTTGATTTCAGTAATCTTTGTTGATTATAGGATTATAAATAGTGATTCTATTTTTATATGTTTATGATACGTGAAAAAGACATTAACTTAATTGTCGGATTTAACATAGGATCCGGTGCCTTAGACCTCTTGTATAAAGCTGTGTGAATCCTCGATGAAAGAAATTATTCAATTTTTAATTTTTTTTTTATCATGGTAATTGGTATCGTAGCAATAAGCTCTTGGTGACCTAGAGATTCTACCCAAGCACAAAACAAAACCTAGCAACTTCTTTCATGAGAGACAGAGGGGAGAAAGAAGGAATTTCCCCATTCAACTATGAAGTAATCAAATATTACTCATATTAACCTGGTCCGCTAATCGAAGACAAATATAGCACCGGGAGTCGTGCTTAAGAACAAAATTGATTTCGGATTTGTTACAAAAAAAAAAAAAAAAAAACACACACACCTTTGCTTTAGAACTACAACAATGGATTCCATACAATAATTTGAATTCGATAAGAGGGACACCTATTGTATCTCATTTTAAACGAGTCCAATATGTGCATGCATATTTTTTTCCATAATATCTTTTTCACTCAATATTCATTTAATGGTAATGGCATTATTTTAACGGTCAAATTTACCTTTTTTTAAATAGTTATATTCTACACCAACACCATCTCTTCTTCCTATGAATACACCATCATTTTCCTCACACAAATGCTTGTAAAATAATATTTTATTAAAATAACTAAAATAGTGTTGCATGAAGAAAATGTTGGGTTTGTTAGTTTTGCTAAACTAAATTTCCAAGTAGGGTTAGAAAATTATTTTACTATATTTGATTAATAAAAAAACAACTAATTTGGCAGCAAAATAAATACTATACATTTTTTTTTACAGCTTCTATCTTAGTAAAATGAAATAGCAGGTTAATGAAAAAAAATACTATGATAGTTTTTTTTTAAAATAAAAGTATCATAATAATTTATATTTCATGAAACAAATGAACCCTATATATTTATAATTGCTGTTTCAAAAATAAAAGTACTTTAATACGTTATCCTTTAGGATTTTATGTCTTGAATCCGTCAAAATACAATGAATACCACACAAAAGATTCAAAATTAGGCTCCCTAATCGGATGTTTAACCCAACTATTCCTATCTACTCATTTATACCCAAAAGAACTAACAAGATTATAAGTGAATTTCATATAGGCCACGTATGATATGGACAATGCGATATCCTTTAACTACTAGTTGGAATGCGATGATTGTTATTCAGACTGCGGTCTTACCGGCTACCGCTTCAAGTTCTGCAAGCTTTAACCAACATTTTGTTTTATCTTACATAATTTGATAGATATTCATAAACTACTGTATCTGCAAGCGTACAAAATTTTTAGCTTGATGAAACGCTTTTTTCATGAGAACACCAACCAAAAGCCAATTGAGACATGTTAACGGCATGCCCAAATCAATGGATACCCAAGCTAGACCAAAAGTTTGAAGTGAACACGCCTACAAACTGGGTAGTTCAAGGCCACCCAAAAAAAAAACACAAACAATAAAAAATAAAAAAAAAAAGCACCGTTGCAATGCAAAAGCAATTTTACAGACCCATTAATTGATGATCTGGATCGCACTCATGAACCACGTGGCCGGCCACATCGCGAGAAGGAAGCGTGTGGGTGACACATCGCTTCACGTACGTGCAACGTACAGCATACACTGAAGCAAAGAAAAAGAGAGGGGTGGGACAGGACAGATGGTCCGACAAATGCTGATCTAGATATGCCACCAGACCAGAAGCGTTTGAAAGTCACCCCACATCTTCCCATAAAAAAATTAGGGGTGTGGGGGGGAGAGAAAGTTAGTCAGGAAAGACCGCCTCAAAATGGTTTCTTTACAAAGCGCAACTGAAAATCTCTCATGTATGCCACTTTTTGTTACTCCACCTCCTCTCTCTCTCTCTCTCTCTATATATATATATCTCTCTTCTTCTTCTTCTTCTTCTTCTTCTTCTTCTTCTTCGCCACAGTTCATAGTACTCACTCAATCCAGTGTTTGTAAAGAGTACGTCCTCAAGCTTTCGTTCTTCATGGACAGTTAATTAAGGAACACTATTCAAATGGGTATGAACATTTTTTTTTTATAATTTTAATATTCAGTGCTCGTTCTCAAATCACTGGTTGGCTTGATTTTCTTCTACCTTGCAGAATGGTATGGGAGAAAGGAAACGACCGTGATCTGTGCATGAGGCTGCAAGTTTTTAATACTTCAGGAAATAAAGAAAAAGATAATACCTCAGACTTTAAAATGCCAGTTCCACTGGCTCCATATCCGACATCTTCAGCGCCATTCTCGACCTCCACAAACGGTATCAGACTTAGTCCTGTAATAGCTTTAGTTTGTAAACCTTAAAATCTCATCACCTTCAGAACAGGAGAATCACGTGATTACTTTTTTTTACTTGTCATATTCTTGGGGCAGCAAACAAGAGTTTTATTAATTATAACCGACATAGAATTCAAGTATTGGTAGGTGAAAAATCCAAAGGTTTCAATATGATGCGCACTTTCTTGCTAATGAGGTTAAGTCAGCGATTCTGCACTAACGCATACGTGTTCTATGGTCAGTACATGATATTGTTCTTTCATATGGATAGCTCGCTAGAGAATTCCATGTTTGGATTTCAAAAATTAGGCTAGGGGCGTCCAAACACTTAATGGTCCAGGGGTATACACTTGAATTAAGGGTTCTCTATTTTTATCTGCTAATCTAATCTATGGAGAACCAATGTTGACCACCAGGTGCCCAAAGCCAACTTGTATGCACTGGATGCCGAAACCTTCTACTCTACCCGGTCGGTGCAGCCTCTGTCTGCTGTGCTGTTTGCAATGCAGTCACACCAGTGCCCCCTCCTGGTATATCTTTCTATTCTTTCTTACTAGTCCTCTGCATGAAACTACCAAAACACATTGAATATCTTAATGATCCAAAACACATGGCTCCTTCATGTACGTCTGATACTCTTTGCTAGCAGATCAATGCTAGAAACTAAATTGAACTGTGGATCTTTAAAATCTGTATTGTAAAGGCTTGAGTGAAATCACTTGTGCTATTGACCTAAACAGGCACTGAAATGGCACAGCTGGTATGTGGAGGCTGCCATACAGTACTCATGCATATTCGCGGAGCAACTAGCGTACAATGTTCCTGTTGCAACACTATCAATCTAGCAATGGAAGGTATATAACTAGTGATAATAGTCATAAGAGATATATAATGGATTAGTTCTCTTGCCGAAATTGCTCCAAGATAAGATATTTAATAACTACAATTGTGATAATCAAATGTGCGTTGCGAATTGTCGCAGCAAACCAGGTATCACATGTCAACTGTGGGAACTGTCGGACGCTGCTGATGTATCAATATGGAGCACCATCGGTGAAATGTGCAGTGTGCAATTTTGTGACATCAGTTGGGGTCGGTACTCCCTTCTCCTTTCATTCAGCACAAGGGAATATAGGTTAGCTTACCGCACAATTAGAGCCCTCTCTTGAAAGATATAAGTTTATGTAATAGATGAAGTTCAAGTATCCCAAAAGTATGGTAGTCACTAACTTCCATGCGTGCTGCTGTTCTTCAGCCATTTCAAGAGTTTAGCAGTCACTAGCTTCCATGATAGAGAAAGAATTATCCATCCGTGCTGCTGGACCTCAGCCATTCCATTGATGCATAGTTCCTACGAGCATCAAATATGCCAAGGAAATATCGTTTTCTTGCCTTTCTGTTTTTCTATTTCCTTTGGTTACACTAGTTATGCAAACCAGCCCTTTCCAAAACATCTCTTAAAGGAGATAATTCTCATTAGATTGGAGCACAGGTGAACAGATATTTAATGGGCGTTGCTTGCTTTTGTCTGCTTCCTTCGTTTATACTTACGATTTATGGAGTGCAAAGTCACTAACATGGTCTGGATAATATCAGAGCAAAATCCTAATATTTGTTAGATCGAGACCAAATATCTGATGTGTTGTTTAATTCATTATGCAGGCTTCGACAAGCACCACTGAACAGAAGTTTAACAACTAGACCTATCAAATGGCTGTTACTGCTACATAGTAGGGTCTGCTGCTTCACTCTTACACCCTATAAACTCCATAATTGCATTTCACAAGAAAAAGACCACAAGTTCTCTTTGTTCTCGTGTATAAAAAGTTGTTTCCTTGCGTGTTTGAACATCGGAAATAAACAATTTTGGCAGCTTGGTGAATCAGAAGCACTCCACAAACACTTGGGGTGGGGATTGGATTTGGGTATTGTATTTGAAATTTTCAGATAAGGACTTTATTATTGTTTGACATTGAGGATTGCTTGGGTGCCTTGAGGTACACGGATTTAAATATATTTCTTGTGTTTTCTACCTTTCGCCGCCAAGCTGACTAGACTCTGATCTAAGTTACAGATGCGACAGCTCTGCCACAGGAGCCTAAGATGGTTGCTGATGTAAAATTTCGACTTCGAGAATCCAATCAGGAAAACATTAAATGTATATACATAAAAAAGGTAACAAATTTTTGACAGCATTTCTGGTGCTTCCTGCTTCATAAGATCTTCATAACCAAATTCAGATCACAATTAAGAAGCAAGCATCAGGAAGTGAAAAAAAGAAATACATAAAAAAGTAACGACAAAGTGAATTTATGCATGATCAATTAATTCTGCCCATTTGTTGATTGCAGATGGGTTGGTGAGTTCTGTGCCTACATGTGAGAGGGGGAAGCGACATCTAACATTTTTTTCTTTGTTTCTATAAGATAAGATAATAAGCAATCCTCGAGATAAAGGGTGCACTTAAAGATGACAAGTCTTGCAGTTTGAGTGATACAAAGATAGGTATCTTACTTCTTATTATTTTATGCTTTCCATAGCTTCAAGGAGATTATCTTAGTTCTTGTTGGCCCAGGATATCCTCAGTTGTAATAGTTTGCGTAGTCATTGACATGAGTCTGAAATAACTAGTAAGTACTAATTCGTGTAATGACGAATTCTCCAACATAACTCAGCTTTTTGATGAGAAATTTATATTTAAGGCTCATGTTTTTTCACTGATTTATAAAAATAAATAAATAAAAAATTTCAAATTCATTTCTTATATTGCCATTATATTATTTATGTCATTCTGAATGTAATTCTTGTAGTCAAAGTATTTTCAACGAATTTTAATGATAAAATAGAATATACAAACCAAGAAGATATTCTTAGAAATCATTCAACTAACCATGAGAAACTTTTTCATCAATCAACACATTTCATGAAGGGAAAAAAACAAGGCAAATAGGATCTGACTGTCCAGATTTGATGTCTGGCCTTATTCAGAGGGATATTAGGGGTCTAATTCAGTAGTTAACTGATCCTCCAAACAGCTGTTATCTCATATATGCAATGCGGTAAACACACGCTTTTAGCTAAACATTAAATAAATCAGGCAACCACTTCGCCAGTTAAAAGTTGGCCTTTTTTAATGTACTATTTATTTAGTGCCACTCTGACAGAAAGTGAATTAGCCAACCCAACCCACAGATCACTAATATAATATTTCAATAATACAGTTACAGGGCATCCTTTTCCACGAATAGATCAGAAACATAATGCTGCATTTGACAGCAAAACAAAGCAAGGATTAAGATAAGCGAAAGATTTTGAAACCACAGTTAATAATCCCGTATGCTTGGTAAACGACAAAGTTAATTAACGCGGGAAAACAAAAACAAAACAAAACAAAACAAAGTAAATAAACTGCTCGAGGGAAGGATAAAACAGTAAAATCAGTTTATTTCACTCCACGTCCTCACTTTTATCCGTGCTTACTCGTCCCCCATAGCTAACTCGAGAGCGTAGTCATCCCTTTCCTGCAACATTCAATTGAATTTCAGAAAAAAAAATGGCGTTAAAAATAAAAATAAAATAACGTGTCGATACTAGGCATAGCTCCTCTTTCTTTTCATTTTATCACTTCAGAAGAAAATTGAAAATAAAGTTTTCTTTAGGGTTTTAAAATTTACGACAGGTCCCCGGGCAAAATATCTTCCAAATTGAAGCCAATACACCTGGAATGCAAAAAAAGAAAAGTAAAAAAATAAAAATAAACAAAACGAAAAACAAAAAGCATAAAACATAAAATCATAATAACATAAAATAAAATAAACAATCAAAACCAATAATTTTATTTTTATTTCTATTTGAGAAATTGCGAACTCAAGAAACTTTGTGGAATCACAAGGCATGCTCCTGTCTCTCCAATGATGGGAACGGATGGTTAGATATGCATCACGAGCCATTCAATCAGGCCAAAGGGCAGTGCTTAACTTCTACTTTCAGAATGAAACAACCCAATGGTTATGGTTTTTCCTTCAACACAATTGAGGAGAAAGATGAGGCCGGGCTAAGCCCAATTGGCATCAAGTAATATACCGCACTAGCACAACTGGAATATTTGCTATCTTGAGGGAACCAGCCTTTACATAACATTTATATAAGGAGCTCCAAAGTAACAAACTAGCGAATCAAAACCATGCACTGATTTCATTACTCCTAAATGTTCTTATTGCTTATTCAGCAATCATATTAGTTGCAGTTATGTACAATACCTCGTCCTCATCCTGTGTTTCTATTTCAATATCTGAAGACGGAAAGCCCACACAGAGAAGTGCATACCCCTGCATCAGCAATCAAATGAGCTACAATTCAGTTTCAGTTTCTAAGTACCAACAATGAAAAGAGTAAGACACCTATGCCTCAGCTACATTTAAACTAAGGTAATGTCCATAATGGCCTCCAAAACATCAGGTATTGTACATCACAATAAACATGCTGTGTCTTTCTTTTCCTTGGTTCTTTCTTACAAAATCACCATGGCACCTGAAGCACTCCTCTGAAGATACGTAATACTGTAAACCTACTCTACATACTTCGGATCCATCATATATACTGCACTAACTTGGCATATAGACTGACAGCATTGAATGATTATTCTCTTTAGATGCTTGATGGCTGTGTCTTTATTCTTAGGGGAAAAAAAGAAAACAAATGCATCATGTTAACAAATAATTTGCAAATGAAAAATCAATCAAACAAATTTTGCAACTTTTTTAGATCGCATACCAAAAAAGAAAGAAAGAAAGAAAGAAAGAGCCGTGAAAAATGAGTTGAAAAAAAAGTAGATAATGAAGCATCTCCCATCCATCTTCACATGCTACTTGGTGGACACAGTGGTTGGGTTGGGGCGAGTTTGTGAACTCCATTGGTAAGATAGCTCCAAAAAAAAAGCCTAAAACATATTGTGATACATCAACGGAACTAGAAATCAGCATATTGTAACTATCCTATATTTATTTCAGTTTCATCGCTGCCCCTCTTATCAATTATCTTTCAGTTCAGGAAGAAAAAAACACCACTGGTTCATCAGAAAACATACAGTTGCACATGAACTCATAATTTTTTTAATGTAAACGAAATGAGTCCAAAACAGTACGTGCCTTGGCTTTCAATTCCGAAGATATCCCTAGAGCTTCAGGTTGTCTTATTTCCCCAGATTTTATACGTACAGCACAGCTGGTGCAGCAACCTGCCATTTATGAAGCTTCTAACATAGTAATATGTGAATGGCAAAGCATTTGACGTTGAAAACAAATGTGGGGTGGCGAAAAATTAGAGATGAAGGACAGTCCCCCCTACGTTCCACTACCCTTTAGCATTGATTAGGTATTGAAAAAAAGGGGGTGGTTAGCCATTAGTATTGATTAGGTAATTGTGGAACGTTCGTATGATCCAATTCCAACGAAACTGAGAAATGCCCAATGCCTTGGTTGGGTTAAGGACGAGTTTTTTACATGGCGACTCACGAGCCCATAGGTGTTGCTGGCAGTATGCATTGCTGATTTCCCATTACAGTTCATGTTAACGCAGAAATGAATTTGTGCATATGCAATGGTATGATTAAAAGAGTAATACCGTGCCTGCAAGCAAAAGGAAGCGAAATGTTCTGTGACTCGGCCGCGTGTAGAATATATTGGTCCTGCACACACATTCACGCACCAAACATCAAACGCCAAACAAAACCCAATCACTACACCGTGTCTACCTCTTCCCTTTATTTTGATTTTTCTGGTCAACCAAACTAGAGAAACGTACCTCGGGGACAAAGAACTCGTGGGCCACCCCGCGCTTGCGGTCGTGGACGATGACTTTGTGGGATGATGGCATCGACGGAGCGCAACCGGAGACTGTTACCGGCGAAGCGTGGAGCTCCGACGCTGTTTTGCGCCGCCACGGCACAACATTGGAAGGAAAAGCGGAGGAACACGGAGGGGGAAATAGCCGGAGATTTGAGGCACAGAGGCTGCAAGAAGCTCCAAGGTCCATGCCGAAGCTTCAAGCTCGCTCTCACTCTCGCTCTCGCTCTCTCTGTCCCTCTGCTTGGAGAGCTCTTTTGTGACTTGCGTGATTGCCTTATCTTTGTTTTTTTTTTTTTTTTTGTTATAAATGTTTTTATTCGGACGGATTGTGCGATGTGTTTTGTTTTTTAATATCCGACTAAATGCTCTTGTTTACTCGCCATGTCATCATGCTTCTTTTTTTTTTTTTAAATGTTTGATTCATTTGATTAAATAAATAGACTTTATCGTAAGAGCAATTTCAACAATTTTTTTATATTTTATTTTTAAATGTAATTATTATTTTATTTATAAAAAATAATTTTTTAAATGTAATTATTATTTTATTTATAAAAAATAATTTTTTTATATAAAATATTTTTTATATAAAAAATATTTTTTTATATTTTATATAAAAATATTTTATTTTTAAATGTAATTATTATTTTAAGTCCAATAAAATTCTTCATCTTAACTTTATTTATATTAAAATAATATTTTTTAATAAAAAACCAATAAAAAAGTAAAAAAAGAAAAAACAAATAAATAATAAATAATTACTCTTTCAAAATAAAAAAATATAATAAATTTTACGTGTAAAAAGTAAAATAAAAAATTTATTGGAATAAATTTTGTAGATTTAACTATTTATTTATAAAAAATAAAAACCTCTAAATTCTCAGGAAAATAACTTTTAAATTTTTTTTAAAAAATTACTTATTATAATTCACACCCTATTTTATCCAAAATATCCCTCATTTGACAACTGAACTCGAACAACCTTGAAATTACTACGGCAACAGTCCAGACAAGCCCCGCAGGATGCAAGTAACTTTTATCCGTCGGATCACTTTTGACCCCTGCTCGAAACACAAAGAACTTTTGATGAGTGTATGTATAATCAAATTTGAAAAATGATACAAAAAATTAACATGTTACTTTTTCACTTTGATAAAACTAGTGCAGCGCATATTCACTATTTTACTTTGTCTAATACAATGTCAATCAACATGTTTCTGTGTGAAATCTGTACGTACACAAAATAATTAATACACTCAATAATTCTTGCACCCCAAACACCTGCAGATGCCCTCAAAAGCTCATATCGACTAGTCTCATCCCATCATCCATCAAGACTCAGCTCCCACCCACATTGCCGCCCCTCACACCCACTGCAATCGGCCTTGTTGTTCCACGCGGTGTCGAACTTTGCCATCCGCGGACATGGCCTGGCCGTGAACTTCGGCAGGTCGAGTGCTGCATTTCAACTTGAACTTTGGAACCGTCCTGTGGTGATCTTCAATGCTCAGCTTGTCAGAGGCCCTCACTTCCTCAAGGAATTCAACAGCAATGTCCCCATCTTCATCTGCCCTGAGGCGTTTCGCATACCATCGCAAACCCTGAATTCCAAAAGCTTATAATTATACTTGGTCCAGATAAAAGGTTCGCCACAGGAATAACTACTGCACTGAAGAACCAATGATAATGAGAGAAAAAAATAAATGGCATAGCATGCAACCAGGCCAGCTTCGAGTCGAGTACCCCCAAAGCCAAACATAGTCATTTCAATCTAGGTAAGCCCGATCCCTAATCCATTGGGTAACTGGGTATTTTTAATTTTTGAGTACCTAGCAGGTAACAGGTGCCCACAACGTTTTTTTAACCAATATTCAGGCAAAAGCACCTCCATTCTTAAAACCTAAAAATCACTTCTTTAGAACCCAAAATACCATTTCAAAAAGTAATTTCACCTTTAAAGTACATAAAGTAACATTTCCATGATCACTTTCACGATTTAAGTATCAAAAACTACAATTACAATTACAATTACAACAGAAAAATAAATCAAGTAGTAACATAAAATATAACTACAGGCGATTACAATATACAGGCTATCAAATGGGCGGTTTCAGTACCCCCAAACCCATGGTGTTGCTGTACAACCCAATTGGGTTATTGATATGAAATGCATCAGATTGGATTTATCACTGCCTCTTAATCCTTTGTGGCGAACACTTCATTATAGTCAATTTATATAGACCTGTATTAAATAATGTAGCTTAATTTATATGACAAGCTCATGCCAAATTGTTTCATTTCATTCAGTTGTGGCATTATCCCCTTAGATTCTACTCATTTTACCTTATATTCTGCAATGTAGCTTCTTACTTGAGGAATGCAAGGTCTTAGACACTCTCTTTTGAAGTTTTTAAAATAAATAAATAAATAACTCCATATAGGAGGTTCCTCCCAATTGTATGGCATTCTAGTAAAAAGTTTATAATCCACACCCTAATTTGGTAATTAATAATGACAGCACATCAAATATTCAAGAAAATTAGGCGAGAAATACAAACAACAAAACATATCCCCTTCCCCCGAAATCCCACTAAAAGTGTGCATCAACCATGTACAGTGTTGAAACAAGAGCAACGACTCTTCCAGTCAGACAACAAAGGCACATGGTATGTAACAACAATGCCAATCATCTGGTGATAGAAACGTAAACAATCAAAGATGTACATCTAATAAATCAAAACAGGGACTGAGTTCACTATATCAAGCGCCCTATGGCAATGGTGTAGAAAACATTAAGATGTTCTTGTGATATGATCCCTTTTTAATCTGAATTGCAGTCTTTTTATACCTATTATTTGTAAAACCAAAACCTGAAAATGCATTGAAAATGAAAAATAACAGAAAGAAACAGATAATTTTTTAAAAGGCAAAGTCATCTAATAATGGAAATTTAAGGTAGTAAAAACCTGTATATGCACCATTATATTTTTTCATATGAATTTCTTTCTTATTGAAAATAAAATTGTCTAAAATAGGCAGCAATACATTAGAATTAAAATGGCTATTTTTGGATTATCTCACGAACAACTTGCACATAGCCTTCAAGAGTTCTTGAGAGACAATTGCATCTAGTGGTTTGAGTATGACAGCACCAGCAGAAATAAATAAATAAATAAATAAAATCCAACATCCTCAGCCACCTCAATGGTGCAAGCCATCTTCATACTCTAATAGTAATGAGTAATTTTATCATGCTCCTCACTTACCACCAGCAATTCCAGCCTTTCCAGGTAATAATAAGCACACATTTTTTTTAAAAAAAGGGAGGCAGAGAGCAGTCAACAAATATACCAGCAAGAGCGTATTACCATGCAGTAAGGTTTTGAGCACACACAAACTGCGTATATTGTATCCTAGTAAAATGATCAAGACAGGCTGTTAAAGTGTAGAGAATTTGAAGGTGGGTTTAATGCACGTGTGAAAACTGAAAAGCCATGCTTATAAATTCATATTTCATACAATATCATGAGAAGTCAGATAAAAAAATAAAAGCAGGTCAGAATCTGATTGGATGAAAGAGTTTGTTGGTCTGCAAATATTAAGACAGCTGACAATAGTATTAAAATGGCATCTCCACCACAGGCAAGATGTTCTAGCATCTTGGAGGCAATGTGGACTTGTACAACTAAACTCCCAAAACTCGTACAACAAACAATCCACCCCCAATCCTTAACCATACAGAACAGCCGTTCTTTCACAGAGCAAGCACATCAGGAGCACAAATAAAATCGCTTAAGGTCACTGAAAACTTAATTGAGCGTTAAAACCAAAAAGGCAAGAGAAAGTATGAACTTCTTTTTGATCAATTCTGTGATATCTCCAACCTCACATTGATCTCGCAATCTTGCTCTCCCTTCAATTTCAATTATCTCCCCTGATCTTAATATAAGATCCTAGCTCCCCTTCCTAGTTTCAATTCATATCACTCACCTCTCAATGGAGATCACCAGCAGCAGCTAAAACAGTGACCTCTTACTTATATACTAATTTTAATTTCATTAATTCCTAAAGGCCCTAGAGAGGATTTCCAATTTCATAGTTTGAACCAATTGAAACGACTCCAGCAAGCAAGCAACAGGTGACTTTCCTAGGTTGAATCGTTTCTATAATTTCATTTCATCAGCTCCCACAAGTTTTAAAGGAAAGACCAGACGTTTCCTGCATCACCTGGGCTTTAATCCTACTTTTGCAGGATTTAAGAGACAGCAGGGGGGAATGGTTTTGCAATAGGAGATGTAGACCAAATTAATCAGATCAACAGGGTTGATGAAAAATGCACAAAATTAATCCGTGAACTGAACGGAACACTCCAATGGTGAAATTGAAGGATTGGCCCAACTCACCTGAACACCGCCTTCGCCATGAGCGCAAGGAACGAACACGGGACCAACCGTAGCTCTCTCTACCGGCAAATGCACAGGGACAGCAAACCCTTTGCGAGGAAGTTGATAATCCTCTCTGTTCACGCGCTCATTGCCCACGTCTTCGCCGTCGTCGTCCCTATCTTCGTCCCTCCCAAACCCTAGAAACCCCGCGATCCTCCTAAGAATCCCCATATAGTCCACACACGCACCGAAGGTCGAATATACTTGTGTGTGTGTGTGTGTGTGTGGGGGGGGGGGGGGGATCAGATTCCGAATAGCCTAGAGAAACACGCCGCCGACGTCGCCGGCGACAATCGAGGGAGAGGGGGGTTAGAGAAAGAGAGGTGCAACGAGAGAGATCGGACTTTGGGTTCAGATGAAACGTACGGAGCAGAGTAGCAGAGAGATCGGGAGAGGAAGAGAGGGAGATGTGCGTAAAAAAAATATTGGAGGTCTTTTCCTTCCGAAGTTGTAGTCATAAACAAACACACAGCTTCTCTCTCTTTTTCCTTTTTCCTTGGCTCTTTGTTCTCTCTCTGTTGGCTGTTGGGGTTGTCGGGCGTGCTTAATGGCGCGACCGAATTGATTATTAATAATGATTTGGCATGCATTATTGTTATTATTATTGCTATCTCATCAAAATGAAATATGGGTTTGAGTGATTGGTAGAAAAAGGGGTATGACAACTAAATGCTAAAATTGGGTCTCCAAAACTAATTTATGTGGTTGAACATTGATAGAAATCGAAGGGTATGAAATTATGGAAAATGATTCCATACTCATTAGCAGTTGTACTTAGATCCTGTTGAATCTGTTCAATGCTGCCACATAACTGAAATCCACTAAATCTTTTGTCCAATCATGTGTCACATTAGCGGGTTTGTGCAGGCGTAGCTTGTATGTACTATATAGGTTTGAGTATGAATGAATGTTATGTTTGTTAATTTAAACTACAAGTTTGAGCAATTGGTATAGGGAAGGGTGGGTGGGTGTGTCTAGAAGGGCTTGTCTGCTAGTTAGCGGGAAAGAAGATAATGCATCCTTGTGGGTGGGTGACTTGTTGGGTTTGAATTAGTCCCCGTTAGAAAATATTTACTATATGAAACTTATACATGTAAATATAATGTGCTGTGCTAATAAAGTTTAAATTTAAATAATATAATTAATATTTAAAATAAGACTTAAATATATAATTATTATCCAATTCATGTGAAGATATTAAAATATTATTTTTAATTTAGTGGCAGATTAAATTAGGGATATAATCATCTTTGCTTTAAAGAATTAATATCATTATTTTTCTGAAAAAAATTATTTTGTGGGGTATATCGATCATAATAGCTTGTAATACATGTTTCATCAACGACATTTAAACCTCAACCAGCAATGATGGTTAGTGTATATGTAATAGTTTCTGTTTTATCTACAACATATGATCGGAGAGGGTAATATAATAGTTAATGCCCTTAGTTGAAAGAATTGAGTTGTCATTATTCATTGTATTGTAAATGAGTGAGAAATAATGGGACAATTGACTATGTGCTTACAAATGTTGGATAGTGGTAGACAGAATGTTTTCAGTGTGGTTATAGCTATCCTCAAGTTATAACATCAAATTGTTGAGGCTTAGCTAAGTGATTTAGATTATGAGATTATTCGTGATAGGATCCATAATGAAGAAGCATCCTCTAATTGGATAAAAGATTGAGGTAAAGTACTGAACCTCACAACGGGTCATCTTCTCTTTGGGAAGAGGTTGTAAGAGAGTTTCATCATTCTCAATTGCTTGTACATCCTAGTGTACGAAGATGTATTATGCCATTAGAAAATCGTTTTGGCGGCTACGCTCAAAGAATGTTATTTTTGGGTTTGTGAGATAATGTTTGATTTGTGGTTCGATAGTATAATGTCCCATTATCTATTGTTTTTAATCATGATACTTGATTCATGTCACAATTTTGGCAACAATTACGATGAGCTTTGGTTAATCAAAGAACCTAAACACAATTTATCATTTTTAGAGTCCAAGCATATGATAGTCCAGTGCATTATTTAGACCTTGAAGAATTCACATTTCGTTAGTAAAGTTCTCCTATTGATATGGCTTTATATGAATTTTTGCATGACCAATCCCTGTTTGTCTCCATTGTATTGGGTATAAGCTGGGAGAGACTACGATTAGTTTGTCAAGGCAAAAGGGAATATTTTTATTTTTGTTATTATTATTTCAAAATATGACAAGCTACTGTATACTAGGATAAATATTGAATGCTAACTAATATGATATTATAATTAATTCATGATTATTTATTTTAAAATATTTTGTTCAATATTTTTTCTTACTTTTATTTATTATACTATTTAATTGATTAAAATTAATTTAAAAATATTTTTAATTATGGTATAAGCCTAATATTAATCATATGTAGTTTTAGTATTGTATTTAGTTTTTTTTTAGTTGATTTTTAGATTTTGTATTGGATTAGAAATAGTTAGAGAAAAGTTTTCTTGTAAGCCAGTAACTTTTTTACTTTCGTTATTATTTTTCCCCAATTTACTTTACTTACTTTTAAAAAACCTAATATTAATTATTAATTGGTTAAAAATTCGTTAAACCTTTTAATTTAATTATGTAATAATTATTCATAATGTATAATTCAAAAAGAATCTCTTACAAATTTGATTCCATATTTAGTTAGGGATTGAGGGACTAACTCTTTCAAATTTATAATTTGTAAATAACTCTCCCTTTGGGCTAACTCTTGGAATGAGATTCTAGCACCTTCACTCACCACAATTCGTTGGCTCCGTATTCTTCCAAGTTCAAAACATGTTTCTAATGGGATTGGGAAGTACCGTGAGTGCTGTGATCATCCAAAAATATTCCCAACATTAAATAAATAATAATAATAATAATAAAATACTAATGTGACACTTTACTTGGCTGCTGGGTCAAGTCAAGTCAAGCAAAGCAAATAAAGTGTTGTCTGACTCAAGCTGATGTGGAAGGATCTTGGACACCTCGGAAAGCTCAAAGCAAAATAAAATAAAACTTCACTCCCATCAGAGGCTTCAACTAACGGTCAGATTATTGTTTTCGCGCCCAAGAAGCTGTTCTGGGTGTGAACTGGGTTAGGATTCCTTGGAAATTTGGGTTGGTTTCACACTGCCAACAATCTCAACTCTGCACCTTTCGGTGTGGTGTTTTGGAATCCCAAAGTACTATTTATAGCTCTTCCTCGTTTGCATAATTGCATTTGTGATTTACCGCCACTTTTAGGCAGCTATATAAGCTTCTCTACTTCTTTCCATACCATACTTTCTAAAAGAAATTATAAGTGAGAGGTTGGATTTCAGAAAGGTTGTATTTAGGAAGAAGAAGTTCTCTAAAAAATGATACCATTGTCCAAGGGATGCAACAGCCTATGGACTTGCCCTTCTGTTATTGAGACAAAGTCTGGTGTTGATAAAAGTTCTTATTTTTGGAGTTTTCATATCTTCAAGAGGTTCAATCTGGGTATTTAACCCTCGAGTTCCCAACCCCCCTGCAAATTTTCTTTTCCCTGTATTTTTTTTTCTCTAGCTTCCCATTGTTGTGTTCGGCTACTTCTTCTAAACCTGTGGGGATGGAATTAATGGATGGACCTGGAGCCTCACTTCCTCCAGGATTTCGGTTCCACCCAACCGATGAAGAGTTAGTGGGTTATTATCTGAAAAGGAAAGTTGAGGGGCTAGAGATTGAGCTAGAAGTAATCCCAACGGTTGATTTGTACAAGTTTGATCCTTGGGAATTACCAGGTGCGCGCGTTCTCAGACTCAAAATCTTCCAGCCGATTTTTGTTTCTTTAAATTGATAATGAATATTTTTGGTCTTCCTGGTAGAATCTATAGCAGAGAAAAAAAAACTCGTTATGAAATTGTGTAATCCGAGTATGGAAATTGGAAAATTGAGTGCATGTGTAAAACCTGAATGTTGCCTTTAACCTATTGTTGTTATGTGAAATGCGTGTGTGAGAACAACATTGTATGTCATAAAAATAATATTGGCCCGAACTAGCCTTAAAAACGTTTCTGAAAAACAAAATGGGATGGAGATTCACTGGTTCATGTATTGGGGGCGTGTTTGCACACAACATGAAAATTTCACGTGGTCATATACTATCCTACGCGGAACCTAGATGAATAACCCATACTCTCGGAAGTTGCAGGAACATTTTTTAAAAGCTATGATATTATTTTTATGATATTGATGTATGCCTTTACTCTTTAGTTTGGGTTTTTTTAACTTTTGTCCAAAAATGCTGCTGTTCATCATTTTACCGTGAGGGAGAGGAGCTCCATGTACAAACTTAGCAAAACTCAGTTTCAATGGTGCATTTGGAATCTTTGAAATTACGGTTCTGTAAATTGCTTTGTGGTTTTGTTGAATGATGGCAGCAGCAGCATAATAATATTTCAGAGAGGGAAACTACATAGCTCTGAAAAGTGCTTTTCAAATCTATAAGTTTTTCTTTATTCTCTGTGCGCCACATGAAATCATCAGGAGATTCTTTTCTTTATGTTCTTCATGTTGATGCTCCTTGCTTTCTTCATAGGTCTTCACTTTTAATTTCTAATCTCCTTTTACTTTATGCAAATTGCAAGGGAAAGTGGCAGTAGGTAGTGCTGTAATTTCTTTCAGGGTCCCTCTTACGTTTGTCGTTTGTTCTTAGTTGTTCCATTGTTTTTGGCTTTCATTACTCTGATATGCAAGCAATGATAGCAGACAAATCATTCCTTTCTAATCGAGACATGGAGTGGTTTTTCTTCTGCCCCCGCGACCGCAAGTATCCCAATGGCTCACGCACAAATCGAGCCACCAAAGCTGGCTACTGGAAAGCCACTGGGAAAGGCCGGATATTAGTTTGCCAATCTGATGTGACTGCATACCGTAAAACTTTAGTATTTTACACTGGACGGCCCCCTTTTGGAAAGCGAACGGATTGGGTGATGCATGAATATCACCTCTGTGATGACTCCTCTCCCCAAGGAACAGCAGGCTTTCAGGTATATGCAGTTATTTCATAGAATGGTCTACCTTTTATGTTCTCTAACTTGAACAGTTAGCATGAGACAAACAATTCATACAGATTGGTGTAATTTACTAATTAGGGAGGCCTTGCTTTGTGCCGAGTCAAAAAAAAGAACGACGGTGTTCAGAAAAGTGATAAATGCAATGCAGTGAGGGGTGGAAGCAGTTCGAGCAATGAAGAGTTCAACTCAACAGCAGTGAACTCAAATGAGGCTCTGAGCATCTTCGGTGATGTTCCATCAACATCAAGCTACGCATATAATCAGAGCTACCATGCAAGTCCTCTAGCTTCTCTGTGTGGGTTTACTCCTATAGCAGGACTAGAGCCAGATTCAACGGTAACTGCTACGGATCTCACCCATTTGAAGTCTAGCTAGGGGCCTCTTTAGTGTCATCTAAAACTAAATTTGAAAAAAATTGACATTCCATTTATCGAGAAGGATTACTTAGAAACTTTTGCTTTGTTTACTGCAGCATGGTTTACCTTCTGACTGCTATCCACAACTTGGGTTACCGCATCCAATGACTTCATTGAAGCAGCAAAGTTATGCGGACATCCCATCCAGTTCAATGTACTCAAATACCACAGAAGTCAAATCTTCTAATGATCTTACCAGGACTGACAGCGAGTCACCTTTCCAAGGGCACCATAATTTCTCTTCCTGGTGTGAAAATGAAAATGACAGTACACCCTATGATGGCCTAATCAATTCCCCAGCTAACCCGAATAAGTACCAGCGAATGTAACTAGTTTGCACAAAGCTTGAAAAATGTAGTTTTGCCAGGATTTGTAGGCAAGCAAGTGGAGAGAAGACAGCATGTTAGATAGGGGATGTATGGTTGGAGGAGAACACCATCGTGGTTAGCATTGACTTTGAGGATTGCGCCAGCCGCCAACAACTGGTTTTATTTTATCTTGGGTCATATAGAAGGGGCTCCAGGACAACGCCTTTTAATGTTTGTTCATGGAGGTACCGAAGTTGTACCTTTTTGTTATATATTTGGGTTCTGCCCGATAAATATATGAAGGCGTCTTCTTTCATCATGTAAATGTAATTGAAAATGTTCTTCAAGCACCAGGCATGATGTAATTTGGGTTCTTCAAGAACTGAGAAATGAGTTTTAAATTGCATTAACAGACCAAACATACAATTACAAACAAACTATATTCTACGTGTTTCTCAAGTCTTCACTCAGCTGCTCCATGACACGGTAGTACTCAACTGAGAAAAGAGTTTTTTTTTTTGGGTAACCCCTGGCCATGGATAATCATAATCTACTCAACAGGTAGATGGGTAACCTGAACTGTGATCTTCTCCTCAACATCACGGCGGTGGTGTTCGTCATCGGCATCGGCGTCGGCGGGCATGAACTCCTTGAAGTTGGCTATCCTTGCGAGCTCCTCCACCCCGTCGATCACCCGGTCCAGCCTTGCCACCGTCTCCAGCAACAGAGACGCAAACGCAGCGAACGGAAGCGCCTCCGAGAACTCCAGGCTGGTGATGGCGATCTTACTCAGCTGCGGCCTCAATACCTTGTTTTGATTCTGGTTGCTCTTCGCCCTCCACTCCTGCAGCGCCGAGCTGTCCGTCTTCACCGACGGCAGCGCCGCCGCGTTGCCGTTCTGCTGCTTGTTTTGGGCAGTGGCAACCGCCAAGGCGAGCATGTTGGTGTTGTTGGTGGTGTTGTGGTTGGACTTGTTGGATCCCAGGAAGAGCCTGGGTTGGGACTTAATAGCGGTGTTGAGGTCCTGCAGGGCTTCGTGGAGGTGATCCGAGAGCACCTCCGGCGAGCAATGCCGGCGCTTCCTTGTGCTCTTGGCTAGCTCCATCAATGCCTTGGAAACCTCCCTGGCTACGCGATTGCATGGGTCCTTGAACAGAGCCCGGACCGACGGCGGGGCCTATAGCATCCTTTGAATTAAATATGTCCATATATGACATTCATTCCACTCGCACTTGTACTAGGTTCTAGTAAGTAGGTGAGGTAACGTACCTGAATTTCGGTTCTCAAGCAGCCATGAAGAGCAACAACTGTGTATCCAAAATGGCGAAGAAGAGCTCCCACTTTCACGTACTGCTGCCATGGAAACCTGTAGCAGTGTCTTGAATGCCTTGGTTCCCAACTCGCATACAATGCCTGCATCACTCATTTTGCTTCTCATCAGCACCACCACCCCACTACTAAGCTACTTCTTTAAGTTTGCTTTTTGCTTCTTTTTTTTCCGAGCAGATGAAAAAAAAATGTTTAGGACATTCTTAGCAGCTCTAAAAATTCAAACTCACGCTCAACTAATATCATCACTTGGATGAAAATGGAGGACATTCTTAGCAGCTCTGGAATTTCAGGTATGCCTTCAACAGCACAGACAAGGCATCGAATTTTGAGCACACTCTCTAACAAAGAAATGGGTTTGTTTTGTTTGTTCAAGGTCTGCCTAAAATGGATGTTTGTGTCTGGCCTCTAGCGCTTACTCTTTTCCACAGTTCCTTTTTGTGTGGTTTTTATTATAGTGGGCTGCATAGTTGCACTATTTTTTTCCTTGATGAAGTAGGTTTTGTCTTGCTGGTTTTATTTTGTCATGCTTCTTAATGAGCTATATAACTACAGTAGAGAGAGAGAGAGAGGATACCAGGGTTTCATCAGTGGATTTAGAGTCCAAAACGGCCTTGTACCCTTTGTAAACGGGATCTTCTGATGATTTTTCCTCATCAATGGCGTCTAATGCAGTAGCCTCATTAAAGTACTCATTGACAGAAGCTGCATTTGAAAAACTATCCAGTTAAAAATTTCCTCTTGTTGTTCATTTGGCAACAAGACCTGGCCGGCTACGTCAAAAGACTCAATTTTTGAGTTTTTGTCTGATAAGGTTGCACTTACTTTCTATTGCCTTTGCCAGGCTTTCAAGCTTCAACACAGTTGAGTTGTGGAGGTCTTCCCCTGACCAATTTGGGAATATCAACAGGCTCATGAGGAGGCAGACGCCACAACCAATGGCTATTGTGTAGAAGCGCTCATGTGCAATCTTCAGCACATTGTCGACGCGATAACTCGAGACAGCAATCAGGTTAAAGGTCAGGAGGAAGATCAAAATGCCGTAGTCATAGTTCCTCTTTATGACTGGGATGAACCTCAAGTAAGTGGCTGCCGTTCCTGTGGAAATCCTAAATGATTGTGAATGAAGACTCAACTGCATGGGTGTACTTCAAGAACCAATAAAATATAAGACTTACCAATCACAAAAACTGCAGTTCCAATGAACACGGCACGAAGAACATGCCCGGTTGCTGTGGCGACATACTCGATGAAGAATGCCAGTAATCCTGCTAGTAGTGTTCCAATTCCTCTGTTCAGTCCCTTGCATAAGGTTGCCCCTGCCAATATTCCCCCCAAAATTTTATATTTGAAAAGTTTTATTGAAAAATTACCTATCCACACATCGTATGTGAAGAATTGTTTACATGTAAATCTTTTTATGTTGCGTGTACTAATGCTTACCAGCAGTGAACTCAAGCACAACCACCACTGTCATAACAGCCCACATGGAGTTTTGTCCAATCCCTTTAAACAATGGCTCCATCAGATACAGGAAGGAAACCAATGTCAAGGACAGCCCAACCTTGAGGGAGTGGACAACCCTCCGGGGGTCGTCCCGGCCCACCTTCCAAATTGTTTGCCAAACCAAGCGTGGAAGCCTTTGGATTTTCTCGACAGAAGAATCCAACGGTTTCCTCCACCGTCCGGCTTTGCATTTACCTGAATCTCCACCATCTCCCATAGCCATTGTGGGCATCTCCATGCCCACCACAACTTTAGGCAACATTAATTTTTGTTGCACCTTGAACGCTTGCTATAAATTGTACACTCTGCTTGATGCCAATGGAATATTTGTGAAAAAAAGAAACCAAGGGAAATGGAGGGGAGTTTCTTGGGGCACTATGAGAAGAACCCACTTCAAGGCCACTGGTGCAGATGTTACTTTATATGGAGACTGGAGAGATCATGAGAGGCTTTCCTTCTCAACTCACGTGTCTTCTGTTTAAAGTGCTGGTTGCAGATATTATAGCTTCCAAGCTTTGCCATTGAGGCCAAGAAGTCAACATGAGAAGAAATTAAAACTTTGTTTGCTTGCTTCTTTTTGTTGGGTCTTAATTAATCGATGGAGAGATTACTATTAGAGAGGGTATTTTACCAGAAAATACATGGGATTCCCCAGAAGAAAGGGAAAACCTTTGCTTAACTGCTTGATAACATGATAACATACTCACTCCAACCAATACACCCCGCTTTACATATTACATGTTGAATAAATAAGCTCCATCCCTGCAAGAAACCTCCTTCCCTCACCCACTACAACTACTCAGACCAAAAATCCCAGGAAAATAAATAAATAAATAAACAAACTCAGATTATGTTTTACACCTAAATGTTTATTATCACTTCAAGACGGGGAAAAAAAAAACATTGAAAGGTCGGAAAGGAAAAAATGAGGAATCAACGTAGATTCCTAAACTTAATTGAAAGGGAAAGAAAAAAAAATACCTGCAGCACCATCTATATTGAATCAACGTAGATTCCTATTACATGTAAGCCACGCAAGTCATTAATCTGGTTTTTAAAAGCATATCAATAATTGGCAAGCACAATGCACATAATTTTCCCAATATTTAATATTAATTTTGGGTTTGGTTGTTAATAATCGACCATAGGATGTTATGCTTTCTTTCCATCTTTCAAATGTTTTTAATCTGTTCCCATGTAATGACATTTATTTCACATTGAGATAACCGACAACGGTATTAATTAGGCGGCTCTATTATTTTTATTATGCGTCTGCACACATAGCATTCATATTCAAGTTTATTTCAACTCTTTAAAAAAAAAAAAAAAGACAATGGCGCTTTTACTTCTTCCCGGTATTAATTGTTTGCATGAGTCCTCAATCGGATGAAGCTATAATAGGCTGGAATGTAATATTACTAATAAAAAAACAAAAAAAGACCAGCACATGATTAAAAATCGAGTATTTCATGCTCGGGAGGATGAAAAAAGAATTTTCATTTTTGGAAATTGCTTGAGTCGGTGATGATGAATAATAAAAACATTGCCTCGTTACGAACATATGCACATGTTAGTATGTGTCCAAGCAATTTATTAGTTGCTATATATTCATAGAATTAGAATTGAAAGCCGTATGATGCGGACAATGTTATACATATTCCTATTATATGTTCGTAATGAGGCAATGCTTTTATTATTCATCATAACCGAGTCAAGCAATTCCCAAAAATGGATTTTAATTTCTTTTTCCATCATCCCGAGTATGAATTACTTGATTTTTCCCAGGCACTGATTCCATTTTGCATCATTGTATATAAAGAGTAAAGAGCATCTGCAATCAATCGTCTCCCTACCTTAATCCCCAAGCCACCGTCACCCTGTATATTAATATTTTAATGTAATAAAATATTAATTATTAAAAAAAGTCATATTTAAAAATAACAAAATATTATATAATTAGCGAAACATTAGGCCATTAAAAATAATTATTACGATAGTTAAATTTTAGGCGGAGTAGTTAAAGATGTTATTTGCATGGGAATGAGAAGGGAAACATGGGTTATGTTATTCCGGGTAAGGCTCATTGGGTGCATCATGGTTCTGGGACGCCAGACAAAATTTGGGCATGCGAAGTGGCTGGTCCTCTCTAATCCTTTATTTTTTTCCATGCAACATGTGATTATGTCTCCAATTTGCTGGGAAATTCACGGGCAAAGTCTACTTAATGGACGTGTAGCTTTGATTTTACCAGAAAGAGTGGGAAACCATCTGGTTGACCTACCAGTGCCCATACCCCCACCCCCACCGCCATCACAACAAGTTCGTTCTAATTGTTCTCAAAACAGCTGGCCTTTTGATACTGCATGTTTTGCTTTGCCGTGAACCCTCAACCTCCAACTTCAAGTCCCAGCTCTAACCATGTGGCAAATTTCAGGCCGTCAGTGTAAGCCTTGCCAATAACAGCATGACAAACACAGATACAGCATATTCGATCGCTTGTTCCCCAACCTCCGTATAATCAAGATCGATTGAAACTTCTTTTTTTTTTTTTTGTGATTTTGTTTTTGTGTTTTTTTTGTGTTCATTTTGGAGAAAAGCGAAACTAGAGACTGCAAGTCTGCAATGCAATGAAAAGTAGGTGTGCTTGTTAAGCTAACTCACACGGGATTAATGGGCCCAGGTTTGTAGTACAAACAGCAAAAGCAAACAAAAAAACATTACAGAACAAAAACAAAAGGCGCTTGTGAATGGCTCAGCAGATAAAGAAGGTTAGGCGTTGGTTTTGGCGCATTCTGACTACGGTGTGTGACTGGGAATCAAGACCCCATATCTACGAAGCTGTTTTACCATAACAGTAGCTGTACTAATAATAATTCAACCCATTCCTGCCTTTCTGTAATGCTCGATATGATGAAACATAGTTGTAGATTTTCAAGGCCAAACCAAGATCAGCGTTATGGTAAACACTGGACATGAACGGTCAAATTCCTTAATAAATATGTGACGCGAACCATTCGGTCCATTCCGGCTAATATACCAATACCAATACCAAGTACCAACTGGAGGACAATGCCTATCCTTTATTTACATATACGGTTATGATGTTGTGTTTTTGTAGGTAACTTATCATGGAACACACCACCCCCCACCCCCCATGAAGGGGGTAGACGGGAACAAAAAGCATGCAAACGGCACAGAGGACGGGAACATTGTGTTGTTCTCAGCCAAAACTACTGCGAACTTGCACCAAACACACGAATTCTCTGTTCAATGGGCACCCGGCAACATGGACAAGCAGCTTTGCCTTTCTTTCCATAGCTATCACTGCAATTGGCACAGAGGACCTGATGAGCGCATGGCAGAAATACAACACAAACTTCATCCTTCTTGCACAATAAGCACTCTCTTTCACAACTCGCTTCTTTTTCAGAAGAAACTTCCAGTTCCTCTAATTCATGAAGCATCCTCGCAATTGTTTCTCTTGGGGCCCTGCCTTCCTCAGAGTTAGTTAGAGCATTTGCTGGGTTATGAGGGTTGTAAGGCTCATTGGCTTGGGCAGACACTTTGAGGCGAGAAAGTTCCTGCTCAAGCCTTTGGATATCGTCCTTGTGGCGTTGGAAGTCTATCTCAATCTTCATGCGCAGAGCCTCATGCCTTCTTTTGTTACTAACCTCAGCAGCTTCCTTGGAGTGCCGTTCTTCTTCCACCTGTGCCTGAGCCAGCTCTCTTGCCTTCAGCTCTTGCTTCCACTTAACCTGAGTA
Source organism: Taxillus chinensis (assembly GCA_023512835.1). Taxonomy (NCBI): domain Eukaryota; kingdom Viridiplantae; phylum Streptophyta; class Magnoliopsida; order Santalales; family Loranthaceae; genus Taxillus; species Taxillus chinensis. The sequence continues at coordinate 46,732,795 of CM042084.1, read as the reverse complement.
AATAAATGGTAAGAAAGTGGTAGACTGGATACATGCGAGTACTTTTGTCCGCAAATGCGTTAAAATAAATTAACAATTAAAAGATCTATTAAATATTAAAGGTAGTATAGGGGAATAGAATTGAGGCAGTGTGCCATCCTTCGGTTTGGACTGAGATGGTAGCATAGGTAGAAGCAAAGAAACAAAATCAAAGCCAAGCAAGGCTAAGCATTACAAACAGAAGCATTATATTATAATATAAGGGAGAATAAAGGGTATTAAATTTTCTTGATGTAACATTGATTTGTAGGACATGAATGATCCCTATCTAATGGATGCTTCAAAAGGTCTGCCAAAATGCACATAACACGTATTAGTTGCCACTTCTACATGGTCCAATTTTAAATAAGTAAAATGTATTAAGAGGCGTTTGGTTTTAGGGTAACTCATAAGTTTGGACTGATAATCTCCATTTAAAATTCGTTTGGGTTATGATTTGTGAGGGGCACAAATAATATCTACAGCAAAACATTACTTCTTTCGAAATATTAACCTTAAGAGGTACTTTACAGACGTTTATTTTATTACCTTTTAATATAATATAAATTTATAATAAGCTGTGAGGATAAACCAAATACATTGCAATATTAAAGGATATGAATATTATTTTAATCACAAACATTATCCTCATGCAAATCAAACAAATTAATAATAACCTTACTAATTTTTGATTGAAATTGATAGCCTTACCAATAATACTCATATATCTTATCTCAATCCCGAATGCACCCTAAGTGTGTATTTAAGACATTTACCTATGCCCAAGCGGTGACCTCATAACACATGTAAAAAGCACTTTCATACCTAGACAACCTTTTTATTTATACCCTATAGCATGAGAGTGTTCATTGAGTAGGTCTAATCTTTTGAAACTAACCTTTATTACAGTTCGATCAAGTATCTACATGTGGGTTTTCGTTGGTTTGGTTTTGGGATATATTTAGGTTGGTTCGTACTCCGTAATTACTCATTTTTAGATTAAAGAAAATATCGAAGTGGGACATCAGACAATGAATCTTAGCCAAAAATATAGATACATCAAAACATCAACTAATATTGTTATACTTTAATTTATAAGGATTATTAAGGAAGGAGAAGGTTGTCACAAACCTAGACACATAAAGGTACTATAAAATGTTAATTAGTAACATCCTTTTAGGTGATCACATAGAGCACTACTAGTAATATTAAGTATGAAATTTATTAATATATCCAGGGCAATTATATTCATTCATCGTGTTTAATCACTGACCTGAAGCTCACACCAAATTATTTGTTTTAAATCAGTTTTGGGTTTTAGTCATCAATTGGGTTAGATTTTGGTTAAGTTTCTAGCTTCCTGTTTTTGATACCCTCTGTCATGTAGAAAAAATCCTTGAAATCAATACACAAAAACAGAATATTATAATGATTTTAGAATAGGTCAACATTTTTAGGCACAATGCATTGCCTTTCCTTTCCTGTTGTCAAACAAGGAGTTCATAATTAAATATGTTCTTAGGCACAATGCAACGCAAGCACATAAAAAGCTTTCATGCGTGAAAAGTGTTCAGAAAACTTATGTAACTCATTCCAAACATATTTTTAGGCTGCAGGGTCACATGATATATTATTGCCAAATAAACAAAGGATCTAAAGTGCCACTAACATACCAATCAAATTTAATAATAACCACAGTTAAGTGATACCTATATATTAGCTGCAAAAACAAAGTTGAAGTAAATTTAAATCAAGCACAAAAGCTTTAGAGCACAATAGATTTGCTACTAAATTGCCAAAAAGCTTTTTTTTAAAACAATCAGATTCTTAACATAAGTATATGCATTCAGATTCTCCAACTAGTTGTAGTTGAAACCCACTTACATTGTATATTTTTTTCAATTCTTAAGAACATAACCACAAACAAAAAAAAAACAAAATTAGCTTAATGCAGTCAATTAAAGTTCGCTAAATAATTTACTGCATCCTAATTCTTCTGAGCCGTGACTAACCATTTTATGTTGATATAAGACTACCAGGTTGATAAACATGGCCCAAACTTAACACCACAACAAAAAAACTCAACATTGTGATTGGATAGGAACAAGCTATTTCACAGCCCATACAGCATGAATAAATCGCTGAGCTTCAAAATGAATTATACATTTGACAGTAAACATTTTCCAATAGCTTAAAACCATGCACTATAACACTCTCAACACTTGTAATTGCACATGATCCAGGTCAAACCTTCTTAAAATTTTATTCCTGACATGAGTTCCATGAAATATCAACAAAAATCATATATATATATATATATATACACATACGAAGCAAGGAAATGACAGAATTATAAGAAAGAGATAGTGAACCTTGATCTATGCATTTGATTCACCTGAATATCTAACCTTAATAATGCATGCCACCATCTCATTCACATCCATGACCATTCAAACAGGTAGTAGCAGTAAGACACGAAAAAGGAAAAATAGCAAACAGTGACAACCATGAAATTTAGGTGTCATGTGGTATAAGGTATCCCGTATCCATGAATCCAGTGATGCAATTATAAAATATTTACTAACTTAAACTCAACCCAATTTCATTATACACTGATATGTCTAATTCTAAATAACATTAACTTAATATAACATTCTAAAAAACACGCCCGCTTTCCACAATCCCATAACGTAATTGGAATGTTGCAAAGACTATTGTGAGCCAAACACCATTCTTTAAGCGCGCAAACAAAGCCTATTGATTTCACCAATTTTGGAGATTATATGGTTAAGCATGAGTTGTCAGTTTCAGACAATGACAATTACACACAGATATCATTAACGCCTACTTGAGATTGTTAGCAAAATCAAATATATGTTTTATACGAACCTCAGCATCTTTACGAGCCTTCTCAATCTGGACTAACTGCTGTTGCAATTCTGAAATCTCCCTCTTCTCTTCTGCTATCTCCTCCTGCAATTTCGCTTTCAGTTTCTCCCAAGCCAGAAGCCTCTTTAGGCATTTCTTTTCCCTCTTGGCAACCTCCAAACAGGTTGAGACTGACTCAGCTGCGCTCAACTTGGATGCCTCCATCTCCGCCCTAATTTCAGCATTTTCAGTTTCAAGCCGCCTTACCGCAGCATTGGCGCAATCCACTTGACTGCTAGCCTTCCTTAAGGCATTCTCCATCTCTGAAAGCCTCTTCATGGTTGTGTCCTCAAGAGCCTGCTTTCCCTTCTTAAGCCTCTGAGTCTCCTCCCTCTCCATTCTCAGCATTTTGAGCTCAGTCAAGTCATTGCTAAGCTTTCTTGCCGCTTGCATTGCCTTCTGCTGGGCCCAATCTTTTCGTTCCTTGACCTGTTTCTCGAGATCCTTAACTTGATGGATCAGATTGAGAAAAATCTCATCTTTCTGATCTTCCCCCACATCTTCCAAATTCTCGTCTAGATTCAAATCTTGAAATTTACTCAGCACCGTATTAACCGCTTCACCCTCTAATCCATTTGCATTCTGAGCCTCCTGCTCACTAGGTTCAGTTGATCCCTCAGCTGACACAACAGGATCGCCATTGCCAGGCAACACATCATCCCCACCAGACAATGAGCTGGGGCAGGCCAGGGATTGTTGCATAGTTATCTGTTTTGAACTAGGTTGGAGGTCAGCAGCAAGCATCCTGTTGTTGGCATCACTCTTCAACAAGGACTTTATGGTAGGTGTAAGGTTAAACTTTTTATTTTGAGATAAGAAATCCTTAACTGGGACAGACTCAGTGTCTCCATTTGCAAACCCCCAACCACTATGGAACTTGCATAGAGCTGGGGAAAGCTGTTCTGGAGGATACACACCAGTATCACAAAGTTCGTCGCTGTCATGTCGCGAACCACACCCATCGCACAGCGGTGGTGGCGGAGGAAGAACGGGGATTTCTAAAGTGCTAGCTCGACCCACGTGAAGATCACACATAAGCAGGCACCAAATGGCATCACCTTTCCTCAAAGTCGGGCGAACCTGCTGCAACAAACACACCATACCAGCCAGCGAGTACTCTCGCAGCTGCCTCAAGTCCGTGAACACAGGAGGTTCAGAATCCTCAAAACTAGTAGAGTTATTGTTGTTGTTGTTGTTGTTGTTATTATTACTACTACTATTATTATTTGCATTGCTGGTGCTGTTGCCTCCGCGGTCTCTATTCAAATAAGCTAAAGTATTATGAAAGATGTTGGACAGTGCATCCATGTTACCATAACAATGGCCATTACGAAGTATGGCTCCGAGAACGGCATCCTCGTCGTGACCCAGGTCTACCAACCGAGCAATGGCTTCGTTGTACACGAATTCCATGTTCTTGTACATTATCTGCTCCAAATCTTCCTCGGTACAGTAGCCCCAGCCGTTGTCCTCGAAACTAGGGATAGGGATAGGCGTAGGGGTAGGGGTAGGGGTAGGGGTGGGGGCAGGGTTAGGGTTAGGGTGGGAGGAGGATTTGAGACCCATTTCGAAAATGGTGTTGGAGATGGATGCCCGGGTGAAGCCATGGCTGTGATCGATGTCATTTTTTGTGGATCGGGCTCGCCTACTGGTTCTGATGTGCTTCTCTCTCACAGTGCAACCCATTTTATTTCAGTACCAGATTTTTGCAACAAAACAAACCCTAATTTGACACGCACAGGGTGGAGGGGGAGGAGAGATTAGAGGTGGAATTGAAGATCATATAGGGGTTGAGAATTTATGGAACAACTTACAGGTTAGGTGACAGACGGAGAGACGGAGAGAGAGAGAGAGAGGGAGAGGGAGAGGGAGAGAGGGAGAGAGATTATATATATATATATATATATATTGCATTTGTAGCGTTTTCGGACTCAATTTGGGCTGGGCGTGGCCCGATGATTCCAAGAACATCGCCCATTGAACATTTCACGATATTTAATAAATAATAAATAAATTTAAAAACAATAACTTAGCAAAATCACATACTACTTTTCATTAGTGACCTCATTTACTCAACCAAAAGTAAAGTCGATGCATGTGTTAAATTTGTGTCGTATGAAAGTTTTTAAGATAGTCTCTCCTGTAACAATTAATTTTAAAATAGATTTTTTTTTTAACTTAAATTTGTAGCAATATGTGTTTTTCTTTCATTCAAGTCAATATTAAGTATCATTAGTAAAAGTAATATTAAAGTTTTAAATTAAAATGTATAAGAATATTTTATAATTATATATAATTAGTTACGCATAAAAAAAACTTGATAACTTATTTGATAGTGTTATGGCTCATGCAAGGACGAGGATTCATATCACAATACCCAAACAAATGTGCAATTCAGACTTTGGTTTTATTTTCAACCGTTCAAAATACTGTAGTGTGGTACTGGTAGTTCCTGAAGCGGAGGCAGCCTCTCCCTCATCTCATCTGGTCAGTGGTCACCAGCCTACCTCAATGCTGTCACCACTACAGTTCTACACACTTTCATCACCCAGAGCCAATGCTGCTATTGCTGCAGATTTCATGCCCAGACCCAATAGACTGAGATCCAAAACCAGATTTTTAGCTCAACCCTCATCGACTTTGACCCTCCATGCCTCCCTCTCCGACCCATTTGTTCTCCAAATCGCTGAAACCCTAGAAGACTCCCTCCCTCCCCCATTGCTGTCGCCTCTCCAGAAGCTTAGGGACGCCTCTTCCCAATCCCTCATCTCCACCTCCTGGCCTTCTCGCAAAGACGAGCCCTTTCGCTTCACAGACACTTCTTTCATTAGGCAATCTGAAATCTTCCCCGTTCTAGCTCCCCCCAGTTTAGTGGGAATCACCCAGAAAGGGTTTGAGTCTTCTACAGAAACCCATTTCCCCCAACTCCTGATTATCGATGGCCACGTCATCGGTTCGGTTGAATTGGCTGATGGTGTGTTCATAGGAGCCTTATCTAGTCTCCCTCCGGGGATTATTATGAAAAGGGTGAGTGAGTTTTTGACCAATTTTAAAGGGGACTTGTTTTGGTCACTCAATGGGGTTGGCGCCCCGGACTTGCTTGTTGTCTATGTCCCAGCAAACTGTCGAATTGACGTCCCTTTGTACCTGAGGTACTATTCAAATGAAGGGACTGATGTGGGTTCCAAGAAACTGCCCATTTCCAACCCAAGGGTTCTTGTTATTGTCGAGGAGGGAGGAGAGATTGATATGATTGAGGAACATTTGGGTAGAAAGGGTGATAAGTGTTATTGGGCCAACTCGGTTACAGATGTTGTGATTGGAAAAGGGGCAAAGGTCCGCCATTCTTACTTTCAGAATCAGTCCTTGAACGCTGCCCATATAAAGTGGACGAGAATTCAGCAGGTGAATGCCCATTCCTTATCATATACACTGTTATGCTTGGATTATCCACTTGCCTCTCTCTGAAGTTGCAGAATTTATACTCTAAATCTTACTTGTTGCCACGCGTATATCACAAGAAGAAAAAAAACACTTACGGTGAGATAGACACAGAGTTGGTACATGCGGTATGAAGAGACTGAACTCCTTAGTAACATAAAGTAAAAGATTTAAGGCGTTGAAATATGTCTCTTGAGTAGGAAAGGAAAGGACAAGAAAACGATTGGAAGCGGAAGGATTGAGTAGCAGTGATTGGGGACACTTTACTACGAATGAGAAATTGAGTTTCATACAAGAGTTCTGGGGCTGATTATTAGAGTTTTTATCTGAAATTTCTGGTTTTATTTATTAACAAGTGAGAAGATTGAATTCACTTGGAGATCAATAATTAAAAAAACACAGAAAGAGCTACAACTGATCTCTACTCTATTTGTTAATTGTATCTGGACAGCCTATTCATAGAGTTGCAATCTTAAGGATTAATGCTTGAGTGGGTAATTTAGAGTCCAAGTAGTCATAAAGTTTGTATGACTGCAACAGCGGGTTTATATACTGTTTTCCATCCACTTTTAAAAATAAATTCGAAGGTAACTTTCTAATGGATTCGGGGATATACTTTACTGAAATATATAAATTTTGGATCTGCGACATTTTGGCCACAACTTCTAGCAAATGCTCTAGCAGTTCTTGTTTTTGCAAAACAATGTGTCCATTTGCATAATCTCTCAACTATTGGTTTAGCCTGTTAGTCTTTGAGGGCGTTGACGTTCATATACTTTGACCTTATCTATGAGATCTAAAATTAACAATCTTCAAAATTGCAGGTGTTGTTATGAAGCAACATTATTAGGATTTGATGGAAGCAGAAATAATATAATGTTTCTTATTATTCCTCAAAAACTAGCCTGTTTTAAGATATATACTTTTACCCTGTTTTTTGTTTTTGTTTTCAAAAAGTAATTGTTGTTTTTAGATACAGGAAATAGAAAACTATAAATAACGAAAAATTATTTTCATTATAAGGATTTCTTGCAATTAAAATCACCTTTTGTTATTTTCGGTTTTCAATTTTATGTAAAAAAAAAAACAGCTACTACATTTTGAGAACAAAAATAAAAAACAAAGTAACCAAACATTACTAACATGTATTTCTCTTTTTTTTTTTTCTTTTGTTTTTAAAAGTCTCATTGTTAATTTGGGGCTGCTTAAATTATTTGTGATTTACTAGGAATGAATTTTCCCTCTAATTTTGTACACCTTGATTGCATGGAATTTGAGCTTTGTCTTATCTACAATGCCACTGCTCTTTTCAGTTTTCCTTGATTTTCTGCTTGATGGATTTATGTAGTCATTTATGAGTTGCATAATGCAGGAATCTGCCAGTGCTTATGAGTTAATTGAAGTAAGCACTGGGGGGAAATTGAGCAGGCACAATCTCCATGTTCAGCAAGTGGGTCCAGACACATCAACAGAGTTATCGTCATTTCACTTGTCTCTTGGTGGTCAAACACAAGATCTGCACAGCAGACTGATATTAGACCATCCACGAGGCTATGCCCGACAACTTCACAAGTGTATAGTGGGTCATGCACAGGGGCAAGCCGTGTTTGATGGGAATGTAAAGGTCAACAGGTAAATTTTACTCCAATATATCTTTGTTTGTCATTCAGATTACTAAATGCATCACCAGTTTGCAAAATTTAACATATTATACAGTGTTTAGTTTACTTAAGGCCTAAATAAATAAGTCCATAGTCAACGCCTAGCCGAAGCCCAAAATTGTAGTATCCTAAATAAATAAGTCCATAGTCAATGCCTTCCTGAAGCCCAAAATTGTAATATCCTAATAAATAAATGAACTTGAAAATTCTAGGATTGTTAAACCTACAATTGAATATAGCATCAATAACTACAAGTAAGGCCGTAAAAGTTAAATATTCATTTTTCTTGCCCCCATAAGTACTGTCTTTGTGTGAGGTGTTTAGCTTTTGATTGAATGCCTTTCGGATCAATAAGCCAATTTTAAGGATATATTGCTGTTATTTATTTATTTTAAGTTTTCATCTTGTACACATTTTACTTGAAAATGCCCATATTATATATATATATATATATATATAAAGTTTAAATTTCAAGTACTGGAAAAAGATAGGCCATGGAAGAGGTGCATTAGTAGGTTCTACTTTTCTCTGCTCCCATGTTTATTTGTACCCTAATTTGTGGACTTCAACAGCAATTTGTGAGTTTCTAGTCCCCCATTCTGATTAACAAAGATAAGAAAGGTTATAACTAAGTTTTTGCTTTTATGAACTTATTTATCTTGCAGATTGGCACAGCAGACAGATGCTGGACAACTGACTAGAAGCCTTCTTCTTGAGCCTCGTGCGACAGTAAACGTGAAGCCTAATCTCCAAATTGTCGCGGATGATGTAAAGTGCTCCCATGGAGCTGCAATAAGTGACCTCGAAGAGAACCAGCTTTTCTACTTTCTTGCACGTGGGGTAGACTTGGACACAGCTAGGAGGGCTCTCATCTCCTCCTTTGCAGTGGAGGTTATTGCCCGTTTTCCGCATTGTATTGTCCAAGATGGCGTAGAAGCTCATATCAAAGGGCTGCTGGAACGCAATCTTGGAGGACCCTCTTAGGGGGGTGATGAATTGGGTTAAGCATGAGATGCATGTCAGTGCAATGCAAATTCTCAAAGCATGCCTAGGAAAGTATATCATGCCAGTGAGTTGCCGTAGTTCATTGTAAAGGTTGCCTTTTCTTAATATAGTGTCTGCTTAATATGTATGCATGCCTGCACGTAAACTTGCAGTGGATAGCCAAAAGAGAAAAGTTGAGTTAAAAAATTAGAAAATTACAATTTGCAAGTGTTTTATGCAGCCTCTCTTGCGTATGGAGGGAATCATTTGTTTTATTCAACCAGTACAGTTGTGACCAATTAAATTCAAATGTTCTAACTGGTATTAATAATTCTTAAGAAAGTTTTACCAAGAATTGAGTGCTCTTTTTATCGTCTTGGGCACAATACAGCCATGCTCTACAGTGACTGCACAGGAGATTGCATTTGCAATTAGTTTTGATTAGCTTTCTCATTAGTTTCATACTTAAGTTATTATTGTGCTTCACTCGGCAATTATTTTTGGAATGCTCATGATGAAAAAAACTGTTTTCGGACTCGTGCTTTACGGATCATGGATGTCATTAATATGCCATGTTTCTTGGTACAACCCGATCTCAATATTCAAAAAGACTGGTGCTTGGTTCGAGCTTCAAACTGATACGAGGGCTCACTCTTATCCCATTTGCTCGTGCCAAAGGACGAAAGAAAAATTCAACAACCTGGTCCTGATGTGAATTTCCAATTCTCTTATAAGCCGGTGGAATCCACCTTAAAAAAATTACAGAAGCTCACCTTTGCCCCGATGAGTTTCAGATGCCCACCAAATTACAAACAGAATTTTTTTTTCTGACAACTAACAAGATAACAATGGGAAGGGCCTCCACCTATGCAAGATCTTAAAAGGGCATAGATTTAAACTGAAAATCTGAAAGTAGCCTTTACCCTAAAATGCAATTTCCAACAACTCCATCTCATCTGCACATTAATACTTTCCATCCCTCGCCAATTCCTTTCTCATCTCCATGGGATTCCTTGTCAATCATAGGTTGACAATCTTTACCTCTCGACGTATTATGGTTCAAAGTGAGGTAAAATTCAAGGACCCATAGAAAATGGGTTAAATGAGTTGTGCTTGAATGCCTTCGCAGTACTCAGCTTGGGGACCAAAATGGCAATGTAAACTCCTTACCAATTTGATTTAGAATATGTGCTGCAATCTGCGGAGGTTTCAGAGGTATTTTCCAGATGACTTCCAAATTCTTCCTTCAAGGGATATTACCATTACAGTAACATCATCATGGTACTTTCTGCGATCTCCTTGAGGGATATCCAACAATTCATGAAAATCCATTCCTGTATATTTCAATACTTCAATTATGTAGGCATGGCAACACATAAAATATGCAAACGCGGGCATTAGTTAACAGAACAAACAAGAAAATAGGAGGTATGAAGGGCAGGCCAATTTCATTTGCATTTCTTTTTTCCTCCAGCTTTATTGATTTTCTGAGGGGGTGGGTGGTAGCACTAGATTGTTTTGTGTGTATTATAAAGTAGGCAGGATTCCATACAGACTAAAAAAAACTTTAAAATTACCAGCTTTCTTGGCAGCTCGAAAAAGCACCTCCTCTATCAAGTGTTGAGCTGGATCTCCCTCTGGAGATTTTTCCATGAAACTCTCAACATGGGAAACCACTTCCTCATTACTCAAATATTGATACAAGCCATCAGACGAGAGAATCAAAAACTGATCTCTTGGGCAGAGCTTGTGGTGACACAGGGATGGTAAACATGATAGATATGGTGCAGTACCAATGTACTCGTTTCGAAACATTTCTAGCAGGGAATCATTCAACTTTGGCTGCACCAACATTCAGATCAAACTATGATTTATATCTCCATATTTCTGATGAAAACAAACTTAGCATACTCAATATGGGAAAACTAATGAAAGCGAAAGGTAGCAGCAGCGAGAAATCTTCCATATAGTACACCTGGCACTTCTAGGTGTAGATCTTATTTTTTTCATATGAGATTGATAATTTATGTTCCTTTTACGGTTCCGAAGATCTCTCTTCGAATTCTCTTGCGTTTTTACTTAAGTCTTTAATATGTTTTAGACTAATTTTCAAACTCTTCACCAAATAAGAAAGGAAAATTGTTCTTTAAGATGCCTGATTTTTACAAATTTACTTGAGCCTTCTTTAGATATCGTGGTATGAGTTTGGAAAGATAAACTTCACAAGTTGAAAGTTAATAATGAAACCCATATGTTGCAATGATAAAATAACAGATTGGAGTTTTATTGACAGATGAGTGCTGCAATCTGTGGTTTGAGGTTAAAATATAATTTGACCATACGTCAAATTCCCCTAGCCTCCGGTAATGTATGAATTGGTAATTGTTAAGCTGTTACTTCATTTTGTTATGGTTTCTTATAGACAGAGAAATGTTGTAATTTGTGTGGCTTTATTATGCAAAATTTTCCGTATTGTTGAAGTAGTTTTAATGGTTAGGTTTATTGTCGTACACTCAAATCTAAGGCTTTTCCAGATGAAAAGCCAGAAAGACACAACTTCCAAAAAAAATGCTGAAACTGATGCAAAAAATCACACAATTTGCAGTGTCAAATTCAATGACAGGAACTATTTTTCCCAGTAAACTATTAATTTCACGGCCTCATTTCTTAGACCAGTAGATCTGTTTTGTCTTATTTTGGTCTAAGGAGGAGATCTAGCATACATTCCTTGTGTAATAAGTCAAAACTGGAATGTGCGCTCAGGAAGCAAACCTGTTTGAGAAAACCAGCTCCAAATGCCCGGGTAACCTTGAGGCGCCCTTTTAGCCTATCATTGACAATACAATGGTTATCATCTGGATGTTCATTCTTGATTCTAATGATTTCCTGCGGGAAAAATAATCAAAATAAGCGCAATGTAAGTAAATCTAAGATAAATGCATCTGTGATCATATGAAAAGAAGCAAGCAAGAAAGAATTGTAACATAATCATTATGTTATAGTTGTATCCATGTACATTTATAATTGCCAGGAAAAATAAGCCTCTTCCGTTTTGAAATTAAAAAAAAAAAGGTATTCAATAAACCAATGTGTGAATAATTTATAATTAAAACTCACCCATCTAAAGTTTACAATGGCTTTTCCAAAATATCTGAAAAAAGGCTGTGCCCAATAACATGAGACCGAACATGGTGGGTAAAATTTAATTAGAAACTGTTTAACCGTATTTGTCCCTTTTGGAAATTATCTGATGTAGGACCGACTTTGGATAGGCAATTGACCCAATAGAAAATGATATATCAACAAAGGAAAACTGAAAATACTGGAGTGAAAGAAATGATCGCAACCAATTTGTAAAATAGGAAATGAAAAGTCATAAGGTGAAAGTACATAATGAATAATAAAGAAGGAAAATGATATACTGAAAGGCATATAAGGTGAAAGGGACAAAATATGATTGCTCTGTAATAAACCAAATTGTTTGTACCAATAATAGCAGTGATGCAATGGTTGACATGGCAGCCCTAAAAATAGACTAGATGGATCTCAATAATGAGATGTGTCTCCAACGTCTCATCCAACCCAAAAAAAGGTTTCTGGATGTTTTTCTTTGTCAACCCCAACTATACAGTCATTGACTTTTGACTTTTTTCATGATTTAATATTAAAAGAAAATGTACAAGTTCATGCGTCTACTCTATGTTCCTGTTTGTGAATGTTATTGAAGCTTTCTAATTTTAGGGAATAACCTTCTTCTTGTTTATTGATTACTTTGATGAATATATATAGATAGGACTAAGAATCAAGATCCATGATTTTCTCCTTGAAAATATATCTAAACTAACAATTAAACTAACCTTCTTCTCCTTGACAAATGCTTTATATTTATGTGTTAAGTTTGCATAGGAAATGTACTTACAAAATGGATGTTGAGTGCAAGATCAAACCCTTTTTCTTTGAACAATAGGGACGTCTAAATATGGATCATAATCGACTGCCTTTTCTGTACGTGATTCAATTCTACCTCTACTTGCATAGTTTCAAAGGAACTTGGTTCAGGGAACCTCCTGGCTTTGACTTGATGCAGGTTTAAGGAGACTTTCCTTTCTTCCAGTCGGGGAGAATGAGGTTCTTTGGGCAAACAAATGGTGGTAACTCAAATTCGGTATTTGACGGACCTAGTATTTGACTCAATGGATTAGCAGATGATGGCTGATATGGAATCATTGGCATTTGTGAGATTAGAGCCTTGACTGAGTAAAATAGGAAGGGGGAGAAAATTGGTTTGGCTGACTGGAATTAGAAACAGGAGAAGCAAAATAGGAAAGAGGAGAAGAGAGAGAAACTTACTCAATAAATGAGATCCAATCCCAATGATGTGATTCACTGATTCTGTTCTCCCCCTGAAGTGCAGGATTGGGGTAAAATGATTTATCCTAAAAAACTGTTACATCCATTAAATGATAGAATTTTTATGTGAGAGAGAGTAGCATTTGAATCCTTTTTATTGGCTAGGTACCCAATGAAAATGCATTTGAGGACACATGCATCAAGTCTACCATGGTGAGTGATGTGAGTAAAACCCCATACAACCAAAGAGTTTGAGAGGAACTTGAGTCACTAACCGAGAGGAAGGATAAAAGGACTTCGGAAATATTGAAGTGGGAACTAGAATTTGAGAATTCGGATAGCATCCAATTAATGAGATATTTGACAGTTAGAACTGTTTCACTCTAAAATGGTTCGGGAACATTAGTCTGACACATTAAAGATCAAACAACTTCGGGCATACGATGGTTTTTTACGTTCAATAACACCATTTTGTTGTGGTGTCAACACAAACTTTGTTGGACAATTCCATGTATTTAAGATATGGACTAACACTACCATTAAAGAAATCTCTAACAATTATGTTTTGAGAACTTGAATGTAGATTTTGAGTTGATTTTGCATTATTAAATGAAACCATTCAAAGAAGTGCTTAGCTTCTTACTTTTCTTTCAAGAGAAATGTCCAACATAAACAAATATGATCAACCAATAACAAGAAGCAACATATGCGAGTGATACTGGGAATATGAGTTGGTCCCTAGGGCTGTGAATAAGAGAAAAAGGGTAACTTGGTTTATAAGGCATGAGAAAAAGGTATTTCAAGTATGCTTTTCAAATTGACAAAACTTACAATAAAACCAACTAAATTTTTATTAAAATTTAGTTGGTTTTAAGCCGTTCTTATACATAAAATTTGGATGCTCTAGACAGAAGTGCCACATCGTAATTGTACTTTCTTTATTTGAATGACCAATAAAACTAAGGACTAATGGAATGGGTTTAGTGTGCAGAAAAATTGTTGATGTCACTGTCAAAAAGGTAAAAGCCCGTACAAAGTCTAGCAATGTCAATCGGCTTCCCCAAACTCAGGTCATGAAATACACAAGATTTGATAAAAAATTTAATCTCACAATTTAGATCATCATTCAATTAGCTAACTGAAATAAGATTACAATCAAGATTGAGTACAAATTACACTGACTTTAAAGTGAGCATTAAGGGGAATAGTCCCTGTTCTGGCCACCTTGATGTGGGTGCCATTACCCATTGGCAATATGAATAATGATGGTTTGATGCCCCTGAATCCACGATCCATAATAAAGGAGATGACTGGGACACATGAAGATCATGATTATTAGAATTATTTGCAAAGTTGTTTGTCAAGGAGTTCCAAGAAGTTTGCTCAGATTCTACAATGAGGACAACCCAGGGGTGATTGCGTGTGGCAGATAAAGGATGAGCATGTTATGCTTGACATGATTTGCCAAAGGTTTAGAGATTCAGTCACCAATCTAGACTGCGTCATGTCATTCGTTACCATCTGCCAGAGTCAATCAAGACCCTGATAGCCGTAGAGGTGACTCAAGGTTGAAGGATTGAGAACGCAATCATTGGTAGCTAGTGTTTGTGAAATCCTTCAATAGAGCCACCGCTTAGTAGTCTTCCTTTATATTCGATGATGGCAACTCAAATCAGAGCTGTACAGTGACTAAATCGATAGTGAGCAACAACAGCATGCAAAGGCAGTAATGATGATCCTTAGAGACAGCGCAACGATGGTGGCAGCGATTGGTGACTTAAGGCACAAAGGCTGGGAATCAATGGAGAAGGCTCTTGGACAGAATCCATCAACGTCGAAGGAAGAATCAGAGCAGCCGATCTTCCGACAGCATGTGATAATGAAAGGACAATAGAACCTTCTTGCAACAAAGGCTCTTGCTTTGTCGATGGCTGAACAAGAGTGAGGCATTCCTACAAATAAAGGGGGAGAAGAAGCCGCAAGAAGAGGATTCTGGTGAGGATGCGTCATCGATTAGGGAAGGTGACCCTATTGCAACAGCAATAAAGGATGAGATTGAAACGCTAGTGGAAGGAGAGATTGCAAAATAAGTGGAGACGCTCGCTCATGATGAATTTTAACTTTGATATCATGAAGCTTTTTGATTTTCGGGAATAAGCTTCTTCTTATTGATTACTTTGATGAATACAAGAGGACTAAGAATCTCAATCCATGATTTTATCCTAGAAAAACAAAT
This sequence comes from Taxillus chinensis, assembly GCA_023512835.1. NCBI lineage: Eukaryota > Viridiplantae > Streptophyta > Magnoliopsida > Santalales > Loranthaceae > Taxillus > Taxillus chinensis. Next base: position 46,717,177 of record CM042084.1, on the reverse strand, counting down.
ATTAGAACTACTTTTCTTTTTTCCTTCTTAATATGTGGAAGTTTAAAAAAAAATTGCAAGCTCCTAATAGACAAGCCTACTATGCAATCGTTTTTTTCCTTGTTAATAACTTAATATGTGAAAATTTTATAAATTATTAATTATTGTTTCAACAAACAAGCCAACCGTGACAAAAACTAAGAAGCTAAGCTGGTATAACACTACATAAGAAAACAAAAAACAAAAACATCTATAACAAATGGAAAGAAGGTTGTCATTTTCAATAAATTATAACAAAAAAATTAGACATGATGCAAAGTTGATTAACCTTTGAACCAAATGAATAAATCCATCAATGGTAAGCCCACATCAACGGCTAAGCATTAGAGATACTACATACTACTAAAACTTAGCTAGGACTGATAAATGCAAGAAATGGTGCTGGATAATGCCATATCTTATCATACCATCTGAATTGGTTAGATAGATTATGGATTTGGTAATTTTTACCCAATGCTAAAATCTTTAGTAAACCTTCCAAGCCGTGATCACCAATTAGGACAGATATACAACACATCTTAACCTTTTGAGAAATTATCTAATTAGCAGCACCAAGTCAGAAAAAAAAGGAATTGGGAACCATCTCCGTAGGCTTAAAACAGACGCATCAAAATCATAATAACAAATAAGATAAAAATATGTACATATCAAGCCTGTCACCAAGAAATAGCCAGGAAGCTCTACTATGAAAAAATCACAAGTATTATAAGAGCGAAGGGGAGGTCACTTCCTTGCATTTCACTTGATTAAACAGTGACAAATGTTGAACTGTGGAAGGTTACTGGTAACATATGCTTTTTTCTTTCATAGAGCATAGAACAATGAAGCAATAAATAGTGAAATAAGATCAAGAGTAAAGTGCTGGACTCAACATAGCACTATAGCAGGCCTAGAAATGTGCATCTTGTGCCCCGAGGAAAGATTACCAAATGAATGAGAAGACTCTAGATTATAGGACAAACCTAACGAGGCAGAGAGCAAAGACATAAGAAAAGAGAAAAGAAAAAGGAAAGAAAAAAAGAAAAAACAAATGTGAAGGATGGATAAATATATTTTCAGGGGAATCAATATTGTTCAGCTACAGATAGGCTAAACTACAATCTGTGTGTTCAACTTGCCCTATGGTGAATGAAGTCCACTTAAAAAAAAAAAAGCTTTAGAACAATGTTTTGTAAAACCCAACATCAATTGTAAGCTGTTGAGGAATGAATTAGGGCATATAGGAAATGGAACGAGAGATTGAACAGTGTAGTTGGCCATTTTACACATTGCTTTGGGAATAATTAGGCGCCCTTTCAGCTAACTTACCCCACCTGATTAGTTTTAGCACTAACATTTGCTAATTAAAAACAAAAATGCTCTGTATCCTAATCCTGTGTACACACGCACACAATATGTATAGATCACCTAGACTAGTGTGCTGTTCAAATAAGAATTGTCAGATTAGCCCATGCCTTATTTGATTTTATAGAAATCATGCTACAGCATTATATAGAGAAACGAACACTAAATAGGCAATTCAAATCCACACCCGCAACAATCAAACAAAAGACGAATGTGTATGAAATAACTTCAATAGAGAACCATAAGTGAGCAAAATTGAAAAGTTTACCTCCTCAATGCTAGTGCTGTGATCTGTGGACAGCTGCAACGCATTAAGTTTCATCTCATAAATGGAACCCACATCTACTACCCCACTGCCCTCCTCAACTATGCATTCCCTGCTCGGTCCAACCTCCTCATGGTCCTTTGGCCCCATTGTGGAACAATGCTCTTCCGGCACATCATACTGTGCAACTATAGCTCGACTATCACCCACATTCATTACATACACATCCTCATCCCTCATTAGCACAACCAACAAACACGAACCCATCAAAGCGAGCTCTGGATTGCTATCTAAAAACTTATCCGTCATGTCCAAATATGCGAGCTCGGTGGCTTCGAGAGCCTGCGACAATGCCTTGAGGACCAAATCAGGATCAATAGGACCAACCTTGCGCTTCCGACCACACCGAGAAGTTCTCTCTTCAACTCTATTCACCTCCACTTTCTCTGGATTTTCCTTATCTTGCAAAGGAAACCTCCATGAAAATAGCTTTGTTTCACGAGTATGAGCAGTGCTCTCCTTATGCTTGGTTAACCCATGCTTCAACTTTGACAGCAATAGGTGCCGTCTTCCAACGGCAGAGCCAGCATTGCTGACGCTGAGGGCATCATCAACTGAAAATGCGAAGCGGTCAGAGCCCGACAGGTCCAGACCATCTTCTGGGTGATCCTCCGCCAGATATTCCCAGAGACGTTTCCTGGGTTGATCGGGATTGAAAGTAACTTTCTTCCCCACCCGGGGATTCAAATCACATCCAACAACTGGGTTTGGGGTTGGGGTTGGGGTTGGGATTGGGATTGGGATTGGGTTCGATTCGTGTGGACACACTGCATCATCAGCATTTGCAGTGGAGGGCTGGAGGTGGTCAACATCCCAAAACAAACCCTCGAGCTGCTTGAAGACGGCGCGATAGAGATTGCCCATCAAGAACTCGGGCGCATCGGGGCCGTTGAATCCGTCATAGATTCCGACGAACAACCACCCATGTTCTTCGGATACGACCACGTGCACCCGATCCTCGCCAGCCTTCCCCGACGCCCACTGGACCTTGTTCTCACTGCCGCTGATGCTGATGCTGTTGTTCCCCATCATGTCTGAATCGGCGGCAGCGGCGGCGCTGGCCGGCACCTCCTTTCTTCCTCCGACGAGGTACCTCACTGGAACCACCCAGGGGCGCTTCTTCTCGGAGAAGCTGCGGTGAAAGGCCTTTCGGATCCCTGAAATGCCCTGCTTCTTCTTCCTCTTTTTACCGTAGACGCCGCCGAGTGGGGCGGAGAAAGGGACGCCGGCATCGTTGGGACCACCGCCACCGCCGTGGGCATCGAGGGGACCCGACAAAACGCCGCGCTCGATGGGGCCGGACATGAAGAAGCCCCGCTCGACGGGGTCGCCGCCGCGGGGGACGGGCTGGAGGGGGAGGGCGCTGAAAGAAGACGTGCTCTCGAAGCCATTGACGATGCTGGTGGCGGCGGGAGGGGGAGGGGGGTGAGGGGCAGCGGCAGCGGAGGCGGAGGAGAAGTCGGCGGCGGCGGCGGCGGCTGCGGCGGGGTCGTAGATGGAGTCGGGCTGAAGAACGGTCCTGGGGGTGGAGGTGTTGGCGCTGACGGAGGCGCCGGAGATGGCCCGGAAGAGGGTGGTTTCCGGGGGGCGGGCGGAGGCGGTGGGTTGGTGGTCGTCAAAGCGGAGGGAGTGGGAGGGGGAGGAAAGGAAGCGGGCGGAGGGGTTGGGGGAGGAAAGGAAGCGGGCGGAGGAGCGGACGTAGCAGAAGGAGTGGCCGAGGGTTTCGTCCAGCTGCTCCGCCGCCGCGAAGACCTGGTCCTCCTGCTGACTTCTCCGCCGGCCGCCCGGCGTCAGGCACGACACGAGCTGCGAGATTCCGTTTCCCATCACATTTGATTCCTTTCTAGAGAGAGAAATCCCCCCACCACACTGTCTTGTCTTCTATGTGTTTATATATATGCATATATATATATATATATCTGTAGAGAGAGAGTTTGAGAGATATCACGGAGGAGGAGAACGCCGGAGGTGGAGTAGGTCCTCCCTCCGGCGGCGATAGAGCGAGCAAGAGAGAGTGTGTGTTTGTTCCAGAGAGAGAAATCTAGAGAGAGAGAGAGAGAGAGGGAGAAGAAGAAGAAGAAGAAGAGTTTTTTCTTCTGCTTTTTATTTATTTATTTTGAAAAGAAAAAAGAAAAAATTTGAAGTGTGTTGGTGTTTTGTTGGTTTGGAGAGAGAGAGAGAGAGAGAGAGAGAGAGCGAGGTCTACACAACACAGCAAAGCAAGGGAAAGGAGAAGACGACTTTGGGAGAGGGGCAGAGAAAGTCCAAAGCCCAGAGAGGAGAGATAGTGAGTGTGAGTAGTGAGCGAGTGAGTCTGTCTGACTGAGTTGAGGGTAAATAATTAAAATCGTAGGTTTTTTTCTTTCCTTTTTCCTCCTTCCTCTCTCTCTCTCTCTCTCTCTCTCTCTCTCTCTCTCTCTCTCTTCCCCCTTTTTTACTATTCACTTGCAAAATTAATTAAAATATTTTAGAAGAAAACCCAAATTTGAATGGTGGGGTGGGGGCATTTGGTTTGACGGTTACACCAAGCGCCTCTTAAATTATTTTACTGTATTTATAGCCTCTCCTATTTTTTCCTGTATTTTTAAAAAAAAGTATTATACCAAACCCGCCACACGTAAATTGCCAATTATGGCCCCGGGGCTATTTTGGACCGTTTAACTTCATTTTTTTTTCTGATATATATTTGTTTATATATGACTAATAATATATGCGTATTGTAATTTCAAAGTGGGGTGGGGTGAAGAGTGTTGTCTCTCATTTTATTTTGTTTTGTTTTTTATGGTTATTTTTCTTCTCCCTCTTTGTATGCATTGCAGAATATAAATTACTTAGGAAATGGGACTCTCGAGTACAACAAAAAGTGTGTGTTAATGTGTTTTGGGGGGTTGAGAAAGTTTGTAGGGTCAATTGAAAATGGACAGTTCGCCCAAAGTTACCAGCTATAACTTCTTTAAGAGGAAGAAGGGTGGGGGGGACGCTTTCGTCTTTTGGGTCGATTTGTTTTGTTTATTTGTTTATTTATTTACTTGGGAGTGGCCGAGTGGGGGGGTGCTGTCAGTTGTGTCCTACTTTGTCGCTTTGTAGACTACTCGGAATACGCAGTTATGACACCTATTTAATGTAAACCCTTTTTAGTCTTAATGTTCTCAAAAGTCAAAACCTTCACAAAATTTACTGCTTTACTTGCCACTCCATTAAGGAATCATTATCCGGTAAAACAAAATTAAAAAAAACAAATGAACAATGCTCAGCTGCACAAGTTTGCAATTATGAAACTCAAGTATATATACTCCTACCAGAATTTGAGGAGAAACAATCTTACTACTTTGTCAATCAAATCCAATCCGCAAACAGCATTATTTGTCAATTTTTATTTAAATTGAGTCCAACACAAATCAAATAACCTTAAATTATAATATTTATGAACTATTTATAAACATTATTATATTCATAAATATAATTCTAAAATTCTAAAAAAAATAACAAATTAATTTAGACCATATACTTACTTAAAAATGTTAGAATTATTAAACCATTAGATTATTATTGTTTAGTATATTTAAATAATTATTATATGTATTTTATGATTTTATTATAATAATAACAAATAAAAATATATAGTTTTATTTAATAATAATTTGAAAGTATATATTAAGTATAATTTAAAACCATATATAAGTTATATTTAATAAATAAATTTTTTATATATACTAATTAATTTATTATTTATCCATTTACAACTAACTTTTTGTGAATCATTCTCAAACACACCAAACGCGATACTAATTTTAAATTTACGAATATAAATATTTTTTCATTTTGCGTCAACCTTCATGATCACAAACCATTCATGGAATTGATTATCACCGACCAAATTATTATTTTGTTGGGAAACCAAAATATGACAGATGGCTACTCGAAATATTATGGGACAGAGTAATTGACAACCCCTAGCATGACTCCAATTTATGACATTTGACTCATTACATATTCCTAGCCTTTTAATCAACCACTCGAGATGATTTCTCCGACCTAACAAGTTGAAAATGTATTTAAAATGACTCATCAATAATACAGTTTTGGAGTTATTGGTTTATAATTATATATATAAACATGGTATTTGTAATAATATGGTACTGGTGATTCTCTATCTTTTATATTGAATATTTAGGTACATAATATCAACTCATGTGATAAATAAGGTGCAATAAATAGCATCACATCGACACTAAACAATTTAAAATAAAAAACAAAAACAAAAAGTATTGCCTTCCCATGCTCAAAAGAGTGGATATTTCATTTGACGACTCTGGTAATGTTGGGATTGATAATAGAAATAATTAGGGCAGGATAAATAAATCTAACCCGATAAATTAATTGATAAAAATTAAATAAATTAAAATTCAAATAAATCGATGTTTATTTGAGCAGGTTGATTGACTTATCAGTCAAAACGAAAAATTGAATAAACCAATTAGATAAATAATGTAATCCGTCCAAACTAATCGATGAATACTTCTGGAAAAATAATTTTTCTCAAATATAATAAGAAATATAAAAATATTATGATTCAGGCTTCATATGTTTTTTAATTCATCCAGACTATTGCAGGTTTCATATGTTTAATTCATATATGTTTTTTATTATAATAATTTATTTAATCTGGTTTGTCATGATTAAATATTAAATTATGTATTCTAGTTTGTATTGATACTGTAACTTAATGTGATAAATTAGCGACGTTAGAATTAAATAAAAAAATTGTTAATCATATTTAATCCGACAAACAAAGACAAATTTAGGGGGCGGGGTTATGCCCCCATCTCCTCTTTTTTCTTAATAGTATATTTATTAAAAATATAAAATTTACTTTTAATTATATATATTATAAATACAATTATAATTTAACTGTAATATAAATGATCGTCTCATAATATTTGTGATGAATATATAATTAATTATGGTATTGATAAATAAATTATATGATTTTTTAAAATTATTTGACTTTATACGTCTATTATACTTTTATGTTATTATTTATAGCTTAGATGGTATTAATTATGGGTGAACTCGGTTTAATTTAATAAATAGTTTCACAATGCTAATCACAAATTTAGTTAACAGTTTCTATTGCATCGTTTGTATTTTGCCCCCCTCTCTTCTAGGTATAAAGTAAAATTTCTTGGATCCGTTTCTATTGATAAATTGATCGATTGAAAACTAAATAAACTGAAAATCGAATAAATCGATTTAAATGAATTAAGCAATTCTATCCGTCATATCAAAAATTAAAAATTTAATTTACATCAAAGATCACCCTAAAAATAACTGTTAGAATATGACTGCTGTTAGTTTTATTGGCACGAGAATATTTGTTTTTCATTTGATGCCTTTGAAACAGCAGAAAGATAAAAAGTTTTCACTCTATAATTAAAATCACGGTTGGCAGTTTTGTCATTTAATAAAATAATTAAATTTGGACCATCAGCTAGGGTTGACTTGACAGGCCCATCAATTAATGCAATGTTGTCACAATTCTCCGCCCTTCATCAATGCCACAAAATTTTAAATATGATATAAAAGGGCATAGTACATAACCTAATACAATAATATTATAGGTCATTGAACAGTGTAAAAAATTAATACTTTTACCATCAATTTAATTACTGTGAAGATGACATAAATTGTCTCACGTATAAACGAATAAAATAAATATTATTAAAATCTATTAATTAGATGCCATTTGTTAGATTGATATATAATATATTTTTAATTAAGCGCAGGAGGCCTATGATAGAGGATTAAATTTCAAACAATCTATCATATCGCATAACTTCTTTTATGAAACTACATTAAATACAGAATGATGCTAAATTTTGATGATTTTTTTTATTAACAATAGTCGTTTGTATGACTATATGATTTGTTTCTTTCGAACCAAATAACATTGGTTTTGGTTATGTCGCCTTTTTATGCTAAATTTGAAGCGCATTTAAACGATTTTGTGTACAGTAAAAGTTACCGAGCTAAAATTTTAAATAGAATTATTCTGGATAATTATTTTTAATGAAATTGAAATATCTTTATCTAAGAGAGAGAAAAAAACTTGTTTGGCTACTTGAAAAAACTTATTTAAACAGTATTATTATAAATTATATGAGAGCCAGTAGTATACAATAATAAATTACGTCGAGCGTTACTTCACTGGGACTAATATTTATTTCAATCTTCCGGGTACTTTTTCCCATCTATTAAGGCAACACTATTCCACATGTGATTTTCAAAAGAAGTAAAAGTCTTTATTAATGATGTGCATATGACTGGCTTTAATTGAAAGCAATTAACTGCATTATCTTTTCTTGTCTAAAGATTAAATAGAAAGCCTACATTAATTCATTATTACATTTAAAATCATGGATTAAAAAAAATTAAGAAAACAGTAAACAAAAAGTAAGTAAATATGTAAACATTTGAATGACAAACTTCAAAATAAATTAAATATAATATAAATTACAAAGTTCATAAAATTAAAAAGAACATGAAATTTAAACTATAATTACATATTCACTCTACAATTTTTGTCTCACCCATAAATTTTACTTAAACGTCTACATAACCTACTTGTAAGTGTGCTGAAATTGTCTTATATCTCTTTGAAAATACGACACCCTCCTCCTCCTCTGTATAAATAAAAAAACATCCCTCATAAGCTCATTATGCGCATGGCTCAAGGACTGACTTGACTCCATGCCTTTGATTTACATAAAAACAACATTGCTTTATTACCTTAGAGCTTATTTCGAGATATGAAGTGGGATTACTTTGAGATGAAAGCCTTAGTTCTTGTTTTGAAGTCCTTCACATATATATAGTATTAACCTTTGAAGATCAGCGCTAATATATAGTATCCCACTTTTACTATATATAGAAAAATGAATAAGACGTCCAATTGAATAACATATTCTTTTAAATAGAAAAACATTTTTAAAATGTGAGAACTAAATATCGTTTAAACATAAAAGAAAAATAATATTGAATTACAGAGTCTAGTTTAACTCCGTAAAATACGCAATGCGTCGGGCATTGGACGATGGTTGGTCTTTCAATCTACCTCGTAGCTGTACGCGTATGTGACACGCGGTCCAGGCCCGCGCGTAGGCTCGGTTGAGGATTGGAACAGTAGCTTGAAAAATCAAACATCACTCTGAATTATTTGATGTAAAAAAAAAAAAAAAAAACCAATACACAAATAAAATAAATATATACAAGCTTAGGTGGAGCCCAAAAATGGGTCGGCTGGTCAACGACGGATGAGACAGTCCTACTAACGTAGGGTCCACGGTTTGTGGACTTCACTCACACCCGTTCCACCTCTTTAATTGTGTGCTCAAATTTATTTATTTATTATTATTTTTGTTGAAGAAAATAAAAGGAAAAGGCCGAAAGGGTAAAATATATAATATAAATACAACCAATGCAAATTGCTTTCCCATCCAACTCCATTTCAGATTAGGGATGCAAATCTTTATGATCTCCTTGCGGTCGTGTGACTAATAATTTTAATCAATACATTTATATTATTTTAATAAGATATTTATATTTATTTTAAGAATTAATCGTCATATTAAATATTTATATTAATAGATATATCTATAAAAGTTTATAACAATTTAATGATTATATTTTATATAAATTTAATTAAAAAAATATATTTAATAGATAAATAAATAATTATAATTTTTTTTATTAATTTACTAATTACTTTCTTGAATTTACAAAGATTAGTATAAATTATTTAATATAATAATTAATTTTTAAAACAAATGTGAATTATATACTGCAGTGATCTCCCTTCGCACCCTGCAAGGAAAAAGGTAAAACAATATATAAACACGAGGGACAGAGTTAGAATTTTAGATAAAGGAAAACCCAGTATATAAATATTATACATATATATCTATTTGTGAAATTTTAAAATAATAATTATATAATATTAACAAAAAAAATTCTTAATGTAATCATGGATGTGCACACACCGTTAATTTTTTTTAAAATAAAATATTAATATGCATGCATATCGACTTGCACATAATATATTTATTAATAAAATTTAAAATATTAATAACAAAAAAATAAAAATATTTAATCAGCAATTATTCTTAATTTATTATAATATATTTTTCAAAAAAAATAAAAATTAGTATATTTTTATATTACTAAAATCTTGATGAACTACCTTACAAAAAGAAAAGTTCATAAGAAGTGCCATGGGCTCCGTCCTGAATAACACACACAGAAACTATTTTAATTAATTCAATCACTTTTTTATTTTCCCTCTTAGAAAACTAGGACTCGACACGTATGTGGTTGTATATATTATTTCCCGCTTTCCCGTTGACTTTTATTTGCAGGCAAAGACCGTCCAAGAATAACCTATACGTACCCCACTATATATATATATATTAGAACTATTTGTGCCTTGAAAGCAAGCATTTAAGTCTTATTACCATGAATGAAATGGGCACCAAAACCAAACGTAATTTTCGTAGATAGTGATAGTTTTTTTTTTTTCTGATAGGAATGGTGACTGGGTAGTGAGTTTGTTGATGAAAAAAAAGATAAACGAAAACAATTAAATTCCTCATAAAATTTTATGTTTCACCACTCCTGATCATAATTGCTCAAATCATACTGCTAAGCATGCAGCGAAAACCATAGAAAAGACACTAGGTTATGCAGGAGAAAGAGTGGCAATAATGATGGATGGATGTTCCCACGTACAAATGCTACACTACACGCTAGAAAAACCAAAAGGAGATTAAGGAGGAGATGAAAAGGTCATCCAGCAATTATGGGTTAGTGGTGACAGCCTCAATCTGGCTAAAAGCCTACCGCATTGTGCCCTGTTCATATTCCAGCCATTTTGACCTTAAAAAATAACCACCATAATCATATTGATGCAGACAGGGTTGGCAATGGACTAGCTTAGGGTTTGGGGCCCAAAATTTAGGACAGAGGGCACATGCATCTCAAACACAGCAATTGTCAAACACCCTTATTCTCTGATCCATCACTTTCTCAATGCACAATTACATGGGAGAAAAAGGGCAAGAAAAACAAGAATACAGGTATTATTAATACTATTATATAATATATGCTTATAATCAAATAGTCTTATGCAAATACGCAAATAAAAGAGAACTTGTTACCAGAGGCAATAAAGTAAAAGAGAACAGACAATAGGGAAGCTGTTGCCCTATGCAAATGTGCTGAAATAATTGAGAGCAGCCTCCAATCTAGGAGGAGCTCTAATAAACACATGCTCTAGTTTGGGCAATCTAGGGCATGCAGAACTAGAGATGAAATTTTCTCTCCAGTAATAATAGCTCATGGGATCATCTCCTTTGTCTTAACCAAACAAGAAAAGAAGAAAAGCAACAAATGGTCGTGCAGTTTGGAGCATATTTTAATTGCAGGTATGAACTTATGGTGGTAAGACTGGGAGGCTCCAAATCATTATATTGCAATCTTTTAAATTTTAACATTGTCCGATTAGAACGAGATTACATTCAGTAGAAAAAAAAATACTACCGTCCAATTTTTGGATAAAATGCTACCTTTCTCAACTATCTATGAAGTTAAGTCATTTTCTATTTACTGACTAAATTATGACAGACTATCATTCCCATCATCTCAGTCCAATTACCATGCTACCCATCACGGCGATCAGCTATGCAACATCCCTACCAAAATCATAAAAAAATTTAAAAGATCACCAAAGAATAGATTTTAGGAAAACGGTACTCATTTCTGACTTTTTACACTGGTGAATTACCAAGCTGGGTTCTCTGTCGTTTCTTGAATACTAAGACTAGCTTATTAGGACGCACAACACCACCAAAAAAGTAATATCCCTTCATTTGATGTGACGTGCAGTTGGATTAGGAAGAAGAATTGCGATGAATGGAAATACCAACAACCAACAAAGAAAATATTAGCTGACAGTAACTAGGGGAAACAGTAGAGTAGAACAACGGTCCTCTCATCAAGTGTATGCGCAAGGCTAGTTTTAGATCATGCAGTCACAACATAGCCTCCCCAATCCCAAACTTCCCATCCCACCCGAAAATTTTGAAAAACAAGTGGTTAAAAGGAGACATACAGGAAAGATTACATCCATTTAACACTAAAATAATTAGATGACCCAATGAAAGAGAAAGGACAACAAAAAGTAAGGCAATTAAGCGTCAAGTTTGACAGTCAAAACAAGCATGGGTTAGGTTTGGATTTCAACGAAAATGCGGAGAACACGATCTTCATTCAGTTTAAAATGAAAAAGAGCAATATGGAAAGTCATATTGCTTTCTGGTCTGCATTGGATCCATAAAAGCCCCTCACACAAATCATTAGTAGTAGCACACGTATATATGTAAATGCAGAGATACTCCAGAGTTCACATAACAAAACCTTTCATTATGACAATATGCTTGGGCTTGGGGAGAAAAATAGAAAGAAAGGTCATGAGAAATTAAAGACCTTTGAAGACCAGTAAAGGGTATAAAAATTCTATATCTCTGTTACAAGGTAACAACGTCCACCAATTTGCCTGCATACTTATATTGACATGATAGAATACTTTTTTTGATGGCCCAAAGCGGTGTGCATGTGAAGCTCAAAACTGACCTGCCCGTACATCTCTATCAACACGATCAGCGTTAAGCGTCCCAGGTAATTCTCTGAAATCATCGTTGAAGATAGAATATGCACTGCAGAAATTCAATATTGACACAAAATAAGCATAAGGTCTATTGATGCAATAAAAAAGCGCTCAAGGTAAACTGATATGTGACCCTCTAAACCATGGATGAGTCAGCCGTTAGAGAAAGAAGTTTATTAATCAAGTATTATTTTATTAATTGAGTTTTTTTCTTGTTTTTCGGACCACTATTTCCATTAACCGAGTAGTGAAAATTTAGGTATCAATATCCATTTTTCTTGAAATTTAGTCTTACAAGCACGTTCAAGAACTGGCACAAGTTTATAGGATGATAAATCATATGATTAATATTTAACTTAAGCATGATGAACAGTATCATAACAACTTCTCATCCATTTTATTGAATACATACCTAACGTCACCATGTTGCCGCTGTCCAAGGTTTCGAAATATGATCAAAAAGCCTGTTGCAAGGATCTGAACAGATATTTTTACAGAAAGGAAAGAAACACTGAATAGTCAATACAGCTATTTTTATACAGGTTAATACAACTTGAACAAGTACCAAAGATACATTAATGCTTAATCATGCAAAAGAAACAAAACAATAGCTGGATGGTTTTCTGAAAGCATGTACTAGAGTGTCCTGCTGATTTTGGATAAGGACATAAGGTAATGATGTCCGTGGGCCAAAATTTTAGCACTCTTTAATGAGATTGCAAGCTAGTTTCTTCCAGGACTCCGCACGTCTTACACATTAAAAAGCATAACGTTTCCCCATTTTTTACACACGTTTAAATGGAAATTAATCATGATAAAACATTATCGTTTCCATGTAAAGAGAGGTTCAATATGGAGTGAGTCATCTGCCAAGATTCTAAGAAACAGATAAACTTTGGACTTTCGGATCATTTCAACCTAATCCGACCAATTTAATCTTGAATCGATATTCAGTAGTAAGCAGGTCATTTAGTTGAGGCAATGCAGACTCAACTCAAAACCAGTGTCGCCTTCTATATTATCACTTCATAAGTATTGTGAAATATTAAAATTCACGAGTAAGAGATAAAACTTACATATAAAGGTCCTATATCCCATCTGTGGGCGACTGGTGCCAAGATGAACCACATGATAACAACAGCCCAACCCTTTAGGCTCAATGAAAAGATAGCCATCAAAAGAATATCTAGTAATGAAAAGGGCAGAAATGTTGATTAACAAACATGTTTTATCCTCCAAAACACAGCAATTTTTTTTATTTGAATAAATGCTCACCGGGAAGTTTCAATTTGTCATGTAGGAAACAGAAAAGTTTCCTCTTACACCAATTTGTCGATTGCGGAAGCTTAAATTTCTGAAAATTCAAAAAGCAGGTGGAAGTGGGGAACTTGATCAAACTTTATTCATGGCATTTTTATTGTTTAGAAAACTACCTAGGCGGTTCTAACCAGATCATCTTCGTCGTCATCATCATCATCATCATCTAATCCACCCCGGATATGTTTAGCTGGAGGCTTTGGTTTGACAGCTACTATTAAAGAGTCTAGAAAATGCACAACAGTACTTGTAGTTAATATCTCACAACCAATATAAAGTCCAACCATTGACCATAGAGATTATTCCATTGTCCCATCACTCCCAAGACCAGAGATCTGAAAGTCCATTCCAACAATCCAAGCCAAAAACATGTGTTGGCTAAAAAGTGAATATCAAATTCAGCTCAGTACATCATTCCCAATATTATTTTCAGAAAGTTGATACAGGACTTCACAATTTGATTCTTTGCAAGCAAGTTAATAAGACCATATTTTCCCAACTAATTTGTATGGTGTTGTAGCCCACATCATAAACTCTTAAACCTTATATATATATATGGATAATCACAAATTTTTTTAACAGAAACAATATGGTAAACAGAAAAACCACATTTCTCAAAAGTTCATTCACGTGTCCAGTAGGTTTTTACAAAGTTTCAAATTTTATTATGAAGCAAGAGAAGATCACCACATAAAATCTATTTAAAATAAGCTAACACATCAATGAAGTAATTTTTAAAAATGGTAAGCCAATGAAAAAACAAATCCATACCTCCACCATTAAGTTGAACACACAAATCTTCACCATTTTTGCTATCATGTAATACATCCCCTTGTAAGATAAGCCTCAAATTCTCTATCGGTAACTGATCCTTTCTAGCAATCAATTTCCTCAACTTGTGAACCTAGTTATAATAAAAACCAAATCAAATAGAAGCATCGATTTTCTCGTATTATTGCCGTGAAGAATTGAAGAACACCAACAAAGAATTAAACACTCATAGAATTGAACACGTATCACAAAAAAGCTCAATAAATTCCACAGCAAAATAAAGATGGAATGAGGATACTGGTACACAGCAAGACTTGCTCCATGGTCTCAAAACATAATCACCATTTTTCCCTAGAAACAAAACTATTTCGGATTTGAATGAAACTATCACATTGGTATTTGTAAACTTAACAAAAGAAAGCAAATTGCAATGCCTTTCCCCAATCCACAACCCCAAAAGATGAGCAGTATTTTGCCTAAAAACAAAAACTGATTGAGATTTGACTGAAATTGTAATACAGGTATTTGTAAATTTAACAAAAGAAAGCAAATTGCAATGCCTTGCCCAACTCCACCATCTCAGAATAAACATTTTTCCCAAGAAACAAAAAAACTATTTGAGATTTGATTGAAACTGAAATATGGGTACTCGTAATTTTGCAAAAAGAAAGCAAATTGCAAAGCCTTGCCCAACTCCATGATCTCAAAACATAAGCACTAATTTGCCCTAGAAACAAAACTATTTGACATTAGTCTGAAACTGTAATACGCGTATTTGTAATTTTTCAAAAAGAAAGCAAATTGCAACGCCTTTCCCAAGTCCATGATCTCAAAATATAAGCAGCACTTTTCCCTAGCAACAAAAATTATTAGAGATTTGACAGAAACTGCAAAATGGGCATTTGCAATTTTTCAAAAAGAAACTAATTTGCCCTAGAAACAAAACTATTTGAGATTAGCCTAATACTATAATACGCATTGCAACGCCTTTCCCGAGTCCATGATCTCTAAATATAAGCAGCACTTTTGCCTAGAAACAAAATCTATTAGAGATTTGACAGAAACTGCAAAATGGGTATTTGCAATTTTTCAAAAAGAAACCAAAATGCAACGCCTTGCCTAGCTCCATGATCTCGAAACATAAGCAGCATTTTCCCCAAGAAACAAAACAAACTGAGATTTGACTGAAACGGTATTATGGGTCCTTGAAATTCTGCCAAAAGAAAGCAAATTACATCACCTCACCCGAGGAGAGAAAGTAACATGAAATAGGAAAGGAGCAGCAAGTACTTTGATGGGAGATGGAACATGAAGACGAGAATGAGGAGAGGGGCCAATGGCTTTAAGGGTGATCTCAACCATGTTGTTGTTGTTGACTAGCTCTTCGTCGCCATCATTACTAGAATTGAGTTGAATAATCTCATCCATCTCAATTGGATGTTTGGAATCTCGATCAGCAAATCGAATCGATTACCAAAACGGCTTCTACTTTCTCGAATTCTGTCTCAATGGCTTCAAATAAGAAGTGGATTTTTTCTTTTCTCTTAAACCGTGTAGTGTATTTTTGTTTTATTTAATAATAATTTTTATAATTAATATAAAAAATAAAAAATAAAAAATATAAATTATGAAAATATAAATTAGAGAGATAAGTAAATAAAAAATTTATAATTTAATAATAATAGATATTGAAATAACTTATAAATTAATTAATGAAAAAGTTAAATATATAAATTTTATTGTGAAAATGATTTTATGAATTTTTTAAAAAAATTAGATAAATAAAAATAGAATTGTATAGAAAATATGTTCCTTACAGCAGAGCATCTCCAATCATATCAAGCTAAAGCTAATTTTAGCTTGCTACAGTATCATTATAGCTAATGATATTTCAAAAGTATATTAGTTATATTTTCACTTAATTTTCATTTTTTCTTGACTACCTTTATCATTCAAAATCCAAACATCCTAAATCTCTAATTATACACTTAGGGAGACAAACAAACCCTAGCCGTGCTTCACCCATCTCAATCAAGGCCCCACACTTTTGTTGCCATCGTCCTCGAATTGATCACGTTTCTCGGCAAGACGCAATCTTGAAGACGTCTCCTTTGTCGTAGTAGTCGCATAATGAGTCAACCACCAGGGGAGACTGATGTAGAATTTCATCTTATTTATTGACTTGGCAGAATCAGCAAAAGCTATATTTAGTTTTTATTTTTGTTTTTTGCTAATGGTTTACTTAAACCATTGGATAGCAATTTCAGTCATATTTTGCTATAGTTAATGAGTTGGAGATATTTTTATAGTGGTCTCAGCAGGTTTTAACTATAATTAATCAAATACTTACTTTTTTATAAGACATAATCATTCTTACTTCTCTCTCTCCCTCCCTCCCTCAGTTCTTTTGATTGGCTAAATATAGCTGCCCAATTTAATAATTACTAAACATATTGTTACATTAGTGAGCCCATTGTGAATATGTTTTAAATGTTTTGATATTTGGTTAGCTAGCAAGTGCTTTTAGAGCATTTCCAATAAACTTTTCATTATTTATAAATAGAAAATCAAATCTTAAAATATGATTTTAATATACTTATCATCTCTCTCTTCACATTTGAAGGATACTATAATTACTCTTCATTTATAATATTGTTTTTTCTCTCACCTCACATTTATCCTCTTTTCACATGGATTAATAAATGAAGGATCATTAAAATTAAAATATCAAATTTTAACATAGAGTCAATTTATTTATCTCATCAAATTTGATGATATACTGTATAATCATCTTTGCGTTGATTAATTTTCCCGTTTATGTTTTTTATTTCAATCGATAATGAAAACTAATGTTTCGAAACAGAGAAATTTCATATCGGTATTCCCCCTTTCATCTTTCGTCGTATTTTCTAGTATTATTTTTCACGACAGCATCATGGTGCCATGGTGATTTTTTGTCCTCTATTGTCTCTCGTTTTGAAATATTAATGTGATAAATTTTTTATATTCTTTGTGCATAAATATCTTCGCATACTTTATGTTGGCTTGGATTAAATTCGTGGCTTTACAAGTTGGGGTTTTTGTTTTAAATCCAAGCACTAATTTATTTTTAACGTTTTGTTATTTATACGATTTTATCTTCGCATACTATGAGTTATAGCTTCAGATTTGTTGATTATGAAGATTAAATAAATTTTATGTATAGGTTGTTGACTTTGATTTTTTTCTCATGAGCATGTTGGTCTTGCGTTCTAAAAAACATGTGGAGAAATAATGATATAACATTAACGACTACTAAAATTGTTTTGAAAAAAAAATTCAAATCAAATTGGTATAGCAAAAATTGTGCCAAAAGAAAAGAATCTATGGAAACCCTTCCCAACATTTCTAGTAATTGCTCTATTGTTCCAAAGAATCCTCCTATTCACCAATTTTTTTTGATAGGTAAGAATAATTTATTCATTAGAAACAAATTGCACACAAGAAGTGCGCAAAAAAGCAAAATTACAAAGCGAAGACAACAATCCAATAAAAAGGAACATACATTGACAACATCCCAAACGGAATAAAAATGCAACCTGCCTGACGCATACAACCAATTACTCAAATAAAAAAAAAAAATACAAAAGAGCTCAGCAGGGCGCCTCTTCTTATTCACCAAATTTCAGCCAAGAAATATTCAAAGAAGATAAATTTCTAACCGAAAAGGTTTTTACTAGGGTTGAAAATGAATCAAATGTTCATGAACAAGCTCACATTCAACTTGGTAAAAAATCATTTATATTCATTCGTTAAAAAATAGTGTTATTTATGAACAATTCGTGAACATCATTCATATTCATGAAAATTATTTATAAATAAAAAATTAACAAATCAATTAATATGTATAAAATTTATTTTATTAAATATAAATATATTTATATTAAATATAATTTAATAAGTATATACTTTTATATTACTATTACAAAAAAATATTTTTAATTTATTATTTATTATTACTATTATTATAATATTTTTTATAAACTACATATATTAATTATTTAAATATATTAAACAAATATAACACAACATAACAGTTAATTAATTGTATTTTTTTTAATAAATTTACGATATGATTTTTTTTTTTTTGCGATTTTTACGTTTTTGTAATTGTGTTCATAAACAAATTTATGAACATATGTTTGTGAACGTTCGTAAATCATTCGTGAACAATAAATTAACATTCGTGAACATTATAATTCAAGGCTCGTGTTCGTTTCAATTTGTTAATGAATAATGAATAATAACGAACAAATTCGATCACTTTACTACTCAACTCAATTCATTTGTGCTCCTAGTTTTCACTCAATTTCAACCCAAAAGCCATACAAAAGATGAACACTTCAAAATTATTTCAGCCCGAAAGGCTTTTTCCCAATACCAACTAGCAATGGCTCAAATTAATCAAAAATATTTTCAACTTGAGTAACCTGAAACTATCATTATCTTCCCTCTTTTTACTCATTGATCATCATGGCATGGAATGAAGCAGAAGCCATTTTTCAAAACTCTTTACCATTATCTCAATTCTCCACTTAGGTTTGTATTCTTTTTAAAAAGAACTAAAGAATTCAACTACATTATTTTAACCATCCTCAAGCATAAGTCAATTACCAAAAGTCTATTTTCAAATACCTTATCAGCCCATTTACCAATGAGAAGGCTCATTTCA
Organism: Taxillus chinensis; assembly: GCA_023512835.1. Taxonomy (NCBI): domain Eukaryota; kingdom Viridiplantae; phylum Streptophyta; class Magnoliopsida; order Santalales; family Loranthaceae; genus Taxillus; species Taxillus chinensis. The sequence goes on along the minus strand of CM042084.1, from coordinate 46,697,950 downwards.
AAAAGACTAAACCCATTTTCAACCAAAAAGCTCATATCACAAAAGTGTATATCCAAATAAAAGCTCTCATCAAAAGCCCATTATTCGTGCAAGACTCATTTTAATGACACATAACTAAGGAAGACTCATTTCCAATGGTTCAAGTTTAAGTAACAGACCAAGCTCAAGTACAAGGCCCATGTAAGTTGAAAACCCAAGTTGAACCCAAAGGCCAAGTCCATATTTAATTAAGTTTCTGTATCTCTAAATAAAGAAAAGTAGCTACCCAATCTTCCTTTTAAGACAAAAAAGCATTGATGTCAAATCATCATTTTCCCACATCTTCATCCCTATTCTTCTCTTCCCCCACATCATTTCTCCATTTTCTCAAATCATCATCTCTATACTTAATGATCCTCATCTGTACACGTTCATTAACTTGAAAAGTGTGATATGAAACCTAAAGAACATGAGACATCACATACGAATTCAATAAGTACCAGTAAGAGACCTGAGAAATCAACATGAAAATAGTCGAGTTGCTGTAATTTCAATTCAAAAAAAAAAACCTATGGCAGCTCAATCAAGTAGAGTACAAGATTTAAGATTTGAGGACTGAATGATACTTTTTTAATGGGTGACCCCATTAACGGCTAAATAAAGTACAATTTATGCCTACAATTGCAAAATCCTCGAAGTAACATCCAGAGATTACATTCATGACTTCATCAGACAAATACCTCCAGCCAATCCTATGCTTTTGAGCCACGTGCAGCGTATGCATTAAGCGATACTGCATCAACGGTTGATGGGAGTGTGCATCCGCTCCACAATTCTGTTTACAGCATCACGCGTCATCACCAATGTATCGTGCAGCAAGATGCTATAAACATTCAAACCCTGTCTCAATGAACCAAACACACCCACCCATAAGCAACAAGACAAATAATCAAGCGACTTCCATAGCAAGCAGGATAAAGGATTTTTTTTTTTCAGATTGTCAAATCATAAGCTCCATTGCTATTTTGATAATCACAACAGTGTTCAGAGGGGGTCATGATAGGATAACTCCAGCAATTTACCAAGTTATAAAAAATGTGCTTGCAGGGCAAAGGGAAAGTACAGCCATTTTCTTTTTTAGGTATGTTAGAGAAGTCTGCTGCTGGCATAGAGGCTGCCAGCACCTGCTCTAGATGAGGCAGGCTCCTACGTCAGTTAGAGCAGGCACCAGGTGTCGCAATTAGTGGGCCAAGACCCATCCTTATGTAATGTGTTATTATAAATTAACTAACGCCCTATTGTGGGGCAAGATTTCTCCCTCATCACTCAAAATTGGCACTCTCGCCCTCCCTCCCTCCCATTTTACAAAATAAATGGAGAATCTCATAATACAATAATGGTATTTGCATAATGCATCGCTAAATACACATCATTGTTATCAAACAATTCGAAAGAAAGTTATATGAACCAATACATATAGAAAGTTTACATTTGATTTTAAACAAGAATCTTTCTCTTCCAAACATTCATATCACATTTCATTTTTTCATATAAATTTATTAATTTCATATCTTTTGTTAGTAATTTCATTTAAGTTATTTTTAGTTTTTCCATTTGTTTTTTTGCCTTATTCAATATCAATATTCTCTAACCTAACATTCATATCACGAATATCCTTATTTTGATCAAACTAATATTCATATCTTGGTCAAACTAATATTCAGAGCCAAACTACTCCAATGATATCACAAATATCCTTATTTTGGATCTTGTGGTCTTACCATACATCTATTTTAATATTTATATGGTTAAAATCATTATCTTAAAACTTGCCTTTTAAATTTAGTGTTACATAAAACTCTTTTCGTACTTCTTTACTTAAGCCACATGACTTTAATCATATGGTTGACATCATTATCAACTTTTTTCGTTTCATTGAATTACCGATCATAAATACTTAAACATTATGTGACTGGTATCTATTAATCATCAAGTATAAAAAAAACTTTACTCGTTATTTCTTTGTTTACTAAACTTATACTTTATAATTATATTAAGCAACTTTCATAGTTAATTCATAGTTTCATAGTTTCATTTTGATTAATATCATGATAATATAGTCAGCGTAGTCAAAAGCGAGCGCCCTAGCGCTTAAGCGCACCAGGCGCAGCGTTGGGGGACTCCATCGCTTCACGGGAGGTAAGGCGCAGCACCTTCAGGGAAGCGCGCGCCTTGCTGCGCTTCCTGTGCTTTTGGGCGACGCGAGAAGCGCTCGCCCCGTGCGCGTCTTTCACCCTTACGAAAGACTAGATAATAAAAGAGGAAGATAAAATATTTACGCGACGACAGACGAACGTGACTTCCATCGACGTCTTTCACCTCTGCTCCACGATCGGCGACGACGACGGGCGACGACGCGATGACCCTGCAAGATGCGACGATTGGAGACGACTCTGCGAGAAGCGACGACGGGAGAGGACTCTACGAGATGCGATGACGGGAGACGACTCTGCGAGACGCGACGACGGGCGAAGACGCGACGACTCTGCAAGACGCGACGCCGGGCGATGACTCTGCAAGACGCGACGCCGGGCGAAGACTCTGCAAGACGCGGTCGATGACTCGCCGCCGCTGGGTTCAGGATCGTGTCCGTAATAATTTTTTAAATTATGTTTAATAAATTAGTGTACTGGAAAATCGTGTAGTGTGTAGTGTTAACTGGGCGTGTAGTCTGTGTGTAATATTATAGATACAGTTATCTTAAATAAAATTATGTATTAATTGTGTTATATGGATTCTGAAATATCATCAAGCAATTCTATTAGTTTCAACATTAACAAAAGAGATCCTATTTGGAAGTATAATATTTTGGAGGATGAAATTATTTTGGAAGAATAAAATAATATTTTATTTGGTAAATTTATGATAGTAGTTGTAATGAGAATGATTTGTAAACATTTAATTTGATGAATTGTTATTTATGAATAATATATATGTTTTTTCTCTAACATGCGCTTCGCTTCATTAAAGCGAGCACTTTTTTTGCGCTTTGCGCTTAAAGCGATAGGGTACCCCTAGCGCCTTAAGTGCGCCTAGCGCTTTTGACTACCTTGAATATAGTGCATTCTTAGATATGCTTAATATCATGATAATATAGTGCATTTTGATTCATCTCCAAACTTTCATAGTTTGTCTATAACTTTAATTTTTAATTAATTCATTTTTTAGTCTCATCGATCAAAATAATATAATTAAATAATAATATAAATCACGAATATTTTTCATTATCTCATCCATTACTACCATAGAAAATATACCTATATCGGTAAGAGTTGGAAGTCTTTAAAATTGGGTATATATGAACATAACTTTTTAAATATAAGGATTATCTTAATGCACAAAGCCATGACAATACTTATATCACAAAAACATGCTAACCCCTCATAATAACGGACATTGGCAACAAGTAAAATTGTAAGACTATAGATAAGACAAAAAGTGTCCTCAACTTACAATAGAAGGCAGCACGTTGACATAATATAGATTTTGTGTAGCCAATTTCAGCCTTTTCTCAATCGGACCACCATTCACCAACAAAACTTTCTTAGTGATATTCATCTGCTCAACATATTTCACCATGTTCTTGGTCTTGTGTGTGGGGGTGTCTAAATCATCAAAAACCAGAAGCTGTAAAATCAAAATGCACTTTGTAGGGTTAAGGTTTTGCTAGGCAATAATAATTCAAGCACCCGGTAGCCATACAATAGGTAATCCTTATATAAAATGATAGAAATTAGCCAATTGTATATACACGATTTGAGAAAACATGGAAAAGAAGACTTGCACTATAAAATAGTAATATTCTACAAAGCAACATTTGTTCATAAACTATGTCTACTGATAACTAAAACAATTGGCAGTTTACACAACCTATTAACATATTTTTCAGTAACAAACAAGTGATAAGATAGGAAGCCACACAATACAATAATACATGACTAAAGAAACATATATTAACATAACTCAACGAATGTGGTAACTTAAGCAGAGCAAGATCAAGATAAAAGAAACCATTTATCCAAACAATCTCACAAAGACCAACGAAGAAAAAGACATCTCTATTATATAGATAGAAGGCCCTCTCAAGTCTTCTTTATGAAGGCACTGTTAATAGTTGCAACGAAATACTACAGCATTTGACACTGGCCTTTCTAAACTGCAACTGCACAAAATCATCTAATGCATTAACATTAGTCCAATCTGGTTATTTACTTAGGATTGAGTGCCACTCCCAACAAATATATCAACAAAATCATAAAACAAAATGCTACAGAGGAGAGAATTTGGGAGGAGAGGGTGGAGCAACTTACCTTTCCTTCAGCTACACGGGCAGACAATGCAACCTTGAGGCCTAAGCGCCGAACCTTTTTTTGAAGCTTGATAGCATGACTTCGTGGTTTAGGACCATGCATGGTAGCACCACCTCTGAACTGTTATTTGTTCACTAAATTCATCAAGGTGTATCTAGTAGCATCTTCCAGGAAGCTTAAAAGAAATTAAGCTCTCACCATAAATCTTATACCAAAGGAAAAATATTACCTGAGGTCCACGAAGTGTACCATGCCTCGCTCTACCTGTGCCCTTCTGTTTCCATGGCTTTCTCCCAGTTCCACTAACTTCACTTATAGTTTTTGTTGAATGGGTTCCCTGTCAACACCCAACCAGCAAAACTCTCAATGATAGTACATTACAATCAGTCTCTTTTAATTTTCATATAAGCTCCTAGCATTCATAATTTTTTTAATGGCCAACCATTGGCAATTAATTAGATATCATTCAAAGGATTTTAAAATATATAAAAAAAAACATCTGTGGGCTTCTCATTAAAGGTTGCATGTTTTATAAATTATAAAGATACACATAAAAACCAACCCTTCCCTAAGAAAAAGGAAAATGGAAAACTGAAAACTTATTGCTTCTTAACATATCCAAATATAGGTAACCCAACTAAAACACTAGCAAAATCTACTTATACGTCCAACACATGAGGCTTGCATGCTCTGCACTAATGTCATATAAAATTTTCAATCAACAAAATCCCAGGCACATCTAGTACCTGCCGTCGTTTTGCAAGCTGCCATCGGACAACACGGTGAACAATATCCTTCCGGATGGGTACATCAAAAACATCACCGGCCAAAACCATATAACCTTTGTCTTCATTTAAAAAATTTGTTACTCCAATTACAAGGTCTTCATACATTCCTGTAGCATCGACACAGTAAATCAAGGGGAAATTATTCAGCAAATCCTTTAAAAAACAAGGTAAAAAAAGCATAACACAGGCAGGTTGCCGTTCTGAAAGGTATTAAAGAAATATCCTAAAGTCAACCCCTCCCACCCTAATCTCTTCAGAAGTTTATATATAAATGGGAAGCAGTAGCAACGGCACTGGGCCAAGTTAACTTTAGTTCAAAACTCTGGATTTCAGTTAGAAACTTAAAAAGCAACAGATGCAGGCTCCTCTCTCACCTTGCTCGCGGTTGGGTGTTGACACAGCCTTTTTGGACAATAACTCGGGTGGAAGTGCAGCTTTGCTTGATTCAGGAGTGAGAATAGACGTAGAAAATGTTTGGTGACGACCAAAGAGAGATGAACCCCTCTGCATGGAAATAGCAGGTGGATTATTAACAAAAAAAATGGATAAGAACTCAATGATTATTCATTCTTAATAAAAACAAAAAATTATAGTGCATCAGCCATATGAAACGGCTCAAAACACATGTTTGAGGATCCAAACCTTACAGATGTTTAACAATGAGCCCTGAGAACCACAGCTTTCCCCAGAAATATGGCCGCCATACACAACTGCTTCATAGTTTTTTTTTTAAATGAAAAAAAAAAAAGTTAGAACAAGTAATGGGCTGAAAACAGATTGGCCCCAAAAGAAGAATAACATTAACATTTCGTTACCACGTTACCATGAGATGTAGTAGTTGGAGACAATAAAGAAGAACGACCATTTAAGGACCCAAAAGAACGCCGCAAGAGCTTCTTGGAGATTGACAACGCCATTCTCCACCTTTTTTTCTTTTCTTTTTTAATCTACTTAACTCCCTATCAAACGAATCCTAAATCCAAACACAGCCCAAAACGCAAATTAAATCTACGAGAATGAATGCACAAACAGGTTGTGAACAACAATTAAACAGCTAATTTCTAAGTCTGACGCTACGTTTATACTTAAAAACAATGCAATCACGAAATGAAACAAAACCCTAGAATGATATCAGGGAAGAGTGCATTAATCACTCACCAAAACCCCTATCGAGAAGCAGCGGTAGGGTTTGGTCAGGTTTAGTCAGAGAAGAAGAAGAAGAAACCTAACAAGCTCCTTTCTCGCCCGCTGGCTATTAACATGTAAGTCGGGAACCATTCCTGGCGTCCCATTAAATTGGCAAAACTATTGGGATTTGTTTATTTATTTATACTATATTATAAAACGTTTTTGAATTTTAAATAAATAAACATGGTAGTTTTTTTTAAAATAATTATTTTTAATACAATTCATCCCCTCTCCCAATGATTTGAAAGCTCCATGGAAGGTGAAGTTATTTCAAAACTATTAGACTACTCCATAAGGATTCCTGAGAAATTCAGATCCAGCAGTAACACCCTTTCGTTAAATAATTTTATAGATAAAAATAATTGTAAACACAATTACATGATTTTGTCTCCCAATATAATTAAATTAAAATATTATTGCCTGATGCTCCTTTCATTTCCTCTACAAATTATTTATTTTATTCTAATTTTTTAGCAAAGCAACGGTTGTGTTTTTTATTTTAGTTTTTTGATTGTCTTTGTTTTGAGTAATCAACCTAAGGGTTGTGATTAGGGCAAAAGCCATGTTAAATTTGGAAAAAAATTGATACGTTTTAAATTTAACTAATAAATTTGTTTAAAAAATTGTGATTAGGGCATTAATTATTTACATGTTTAAATGAATAATTTGATAAATATAAAAAATACAGTAAATTTTAAAAATTTCTGAAAACCATTTTACAGTCATCAATTTATTATTTTATTATTTTATTTTTCTCTTCTCTCTTTTTTAATGTTATATTATTATTTGAATGAATGCTAATCCATTATAATTTTTTTTTTAAATTAGAATTATGAAAAAATCAAAACTTTCATCAAATTTTGAAGATAAAAACAATGTCACAATGCAACTCTTTAAAACAATAGCATAGAGTAGTCCAAATGTCTTTATTCTACATATAAACCATGTACATGAGGACGTACAGAGAAGAAGAAGAAGAGGGGAAAATAAGTAAAAAGGAAAACATGTCCTTTCCTTTCATCGTGGCAATTTACAAGGTTTTGTTTTCCTTCCTCTCTCATAAATTGTACAGCACAGTACAGTACACAAAGTCCACACGATCATAACGCAAACCGTGAGGAAATATCACAAACAGGTTCCATTTCCCCTCAGGGAGGGGAAACAGGCAGCACTTTGGGGTCTACTGGTTGGGCATAAGAGATGGAAATTAGTTTAGATCTAAATTCTTCAGCCTCCTCCTGCTCCAGCTTTGAGTTGAGAACAATATCTGGCGAAGGCTCAGAGATTGATATCAGCAGTTCCCTGGCAATCTGCAAAGGTTGCCCCACACCCAGAGGAGCTTCTTTGTCAGCTGCTTTGATATTATTATCTGCACAAGGTTGGAAACTAGCCCCCATCCCCCTGCATTGCCAACATAAAATTTCATCCAATAAAATCACTATACAACAACAGCGCTGCTGCAGACTGTCTCCCCTATCTTCGACAATGCTCAAGGAAAATATTGCAGACTTGAATTTTATGTTATGAATTGAGGCCTAGTTTGGATTGAGGGGAATAGGAGTGAAACACTCCTTATTTACTTAAAAAGCACAACACAGCCCACAGAAAGAGGGGACCGAAGACTTGGCATCTAATTTCAAGAACACCATATATACCTAGGTGGAATATCAGGCCTTTATATATCACAACATTATGTCAGTGAAGCCAACTACAAGACAGCAAGCCCTAGTTTCAAACAGCTCAGCTTAGAAGCTTGTGCGTGAAAACCAAGCCCCCAAGGCATTATGGGCAAAAATACAAACCCAAAAAAAAAAGGTGCGTTCTCATAGGCACCCTCACCTCAGGGCATCAAATAGTATATCATTCATCCACCAAGGAGCAAACAATAATTCTATCCCACAATATTAAATAACATCCAAATCACAGAGAAGGAACGACCATCTCATCTGTCATCATATTAGTTCTAGGCCATTGTAAATGTTGATGCTTCGTTCCATTAATGTAGAGAAGTAACACGGCCCATTTTTTCATATTTGAAATTTCATGCCTTTGACAAAACATTGACTGCAAAGTGCATTACAAAACATTTCAAATGGTTGCCATCATTTGAGATGGCAACCATCTCAAATCATTCTTAGGCTCAGGTACTAGGCAGGAAGGAAACAGGTAAGTAATATCATAAAATTCGATTTAACTGCTAAAATTCTTTGCAACGTCAAACCATTGCAGGCATATCATAAGCCACCAACAAAGCGTGAAGTGGCCTGTGTCAACTAGGGTCATTGTATGCACAGAAATTCACAGAATAGCAAAGATACTGCGCCAACAATACAAGGTTGAACAAAACTGAGATGCCTTACAGGATACCCAATAAGTAATCAAAACATAATCAAAGCAGGGGGGAGGGATTGTAACATGTAGGAATATATAGTCCCTAGTTGTTTGGCTAGCAAGAACAAGATAATAAAAGAATTGTACCGCCTATAAAGATACAACTTAAATCAGCTCCACTCTCCTTATTGTTTGATTATTCATTTTGAATCAATTTTAGCCTAACGACGGGGGAGATTAGAAGCCTTTTTGGATTGTGGAGATGGGGAAAAGGAAGCTGGGCCTCAGATCCTTCATTTAGGCAGTAGTAGCTAGGAAAGCCATTGCCCCTCAATTCCCTTTCCTCTCATCATCAACAGACAAAATTAATCCGACTTTTTAAGGTCCTACCACCACAAAATTTCTTCGATTTATTTTTCCAAACAGAAAGGATATATATACCCCTTTTAGGAGGAAACATGCTTTCGGCAAATTCTCAGCAGCGATAGGAAAAACATCATGAAATTCCCCAAACATCATGGGATTGGGTAGATTTTGGTGAACTAAGAAGAGAAAATCTTGCAATTGTTATTTTTCCCTGATTACTCGCAAACCTTACCAAACTAAAGGTAGGAAAATCTTGAAGATCCCCTCATTTTCTTCTCCACAGAAAAAAAAAAATACGATTCGTGGGTTTTTGCAAATCTCGGTTTCCCAGAAAAAGCAGAGGAACAAAGAGGAACAAACAAACAGAACAAGAACAGTGCGATTTCATAAGAAAAAAGAAAAACCCACATCAAATAAACCCACGAACGGAAAGATTGAAAACAATATGAGAAGGAACAAACATCAAACATATTTGTTGCAGCAGGAAAGCTTGAAAACAAAAAAGGGGCAAGACAAGAGAAGAACCTCTTGTTGCGATCCCGGAGGCTGATATCCTTTTCCCCAATAAGAAGGAAAAACGAGCTCGATGATTTAAAGGCAAGACACGAAGAGACTAGAAAAACGAGCTCGATGATTTAAACGAGCTCGATGATTATATTATTATTATTATTATTATTACTATTATTATTAACGTGCGTAGAATAATTTATGTTTATGGGTCAAAACGTCGACCTCTAACAGTCCTGAACCCACCACCCATGTCTCCACGACTCTCTTTGTTTACTAATTTACTCGATGGTCCGTTTGAACGGCGGAAAATACGGGTATTAAAAAAACAATCCACGATCCCATTAATGTAGCCCGACTCTAACCTAAGACGAGACCAGACAAAGAATCGCCGTGTCTCCGGATTCCTGGTAGATTCCTGATTCCTAATACCAAAAAGGTCATCCGGCGAAGTGATACTAAGAAAATAATCTTGTTTTTATTAACAGAATTTGTAATAATCTCCGCTTTCCTCTGTTTTGTTCGGTGCTCTTAATAGTTGCCGTGTCGGTCACGTTCCTTCTGGTGTGTGGACGTTGTTTTTATTTATTTATTTATTATTATTATTATGATTATTTTCTTTCAGAATATATAAAGAAAACTTCACTCTGTACTTACAGTTGCCTCCTGCTAGCTAGACAAAAGGCCATTAAAACTAATCCACTTGAAGCTCGCCTTTAAATCGGGTTTAAGTTGGTAAGTTTGTATGACGTTGGCTGCTTTGGTTTGAGTTACTAATATTGTTTCATTAAAATTGATTACGAAATTATAATATCGATATATTTATTATTTTTATATTATTAAACCAAGTTGTTAATAATACGGCAACGTTTCAAGCTTAAAAACAAGACAAGTTTGATTTTGCTTCAATTTCTTTTCTTTTGAAAAAGGAAAAAAACTACATCATGTTTTGCTTTATTTATTTTACTCCTACATATTCTAAAATGGGAATAAAATAATATTATAATATTATTATCTTAAATCAAGCTTAGAACATCTCTAAGCAATTCTTTATTTTCTATAATATCAATGTAACATATAAATCAATGGCAATATCTCACTATTTTTGACCAAATTATTGATGGGATATAACAAAGTTATTGAGCTAATGAAATAATGTTACATCAAGTTTGTGCAAAAAGCTTACACAAAAGAGGCTTGCATATAAATTTTTTCTCTCATGGTGACTTGAATATTATGACAAATATAAATGACTCAAGTGACAACATTAAAGGTCATTTATACAATTTTTAAAGGAATATTGAGTTGTCCCACAATATATCATGCTGTGATCTCCTAGACAGGGCCAACCCTAAGGTTTTTGGGCTCAAGCAAGAACTAAAGGCAAATGTTTTTATCTATTACACATTTTAATAGCATCTTTAATCATGCTCCTTAAATTTTATTTTATTTTATGTAAAAAAATATTTTACAATGATCTACTCTAATCATACTCTCTATCTTAGCTGATTATATAATATCTTATTATTATTTTTAAATTTTATAATTTAAATAATTATTTTTATTTAACTAATTAATAATTCATTGTATTAAAATATTAATAAAATTTAATTTAGGAAATGACACTGTCTTTCTATATATTTTTAACTAATTATATGATATTTTATTATTATTTTTAAAATTTAAAATTAAGTAATTATTTTTCTAAAATTAGTGAGATTAAATAAGGGTGATAAGGGCCTCAATTTGGGCTCGGATTTGGAGGGCTCAAGGCCCAGCCTCAATTGGTTAGCCTTTGGGCTGCCCATGGAGTTGTTTAATGGTAAAATTGAACATTTAAGAATATATTAAGGGGTATTGTAAAGACTTATGTTTTTGTGTAGCATTTTAAGATATTCATTATCTTTAATAAATAGTTAGAATATTTGTGTTAATTTTAAAAAATATTGTCAAGTAGTTAGAATGTTCTGTGATAGCTGAGGGATGACATACACATTTATCCAACCTTTACAAAACCCTATTTTGTCAATTAATATGCGCTTTAAATGGTTAACCACCGAGTTGGGAATCTTCTCCGTTATTTAACTCATGCATGTACTTGTTTTATATAAAATAAATAGGTAATTACGTTTTTAGTTATATAATTATAATTGTATATGCATACTGTATTGAATTGGTATATATCATTATTTTAATTTATTTATAAATTTTATATTCCCATATGTATTATATTTTATTTAAAATAATTTTTATTAATATTATTATATAAAATATAATAGGCGGGAAACAATATTTAATGAACTATACCTGTTTGGTATAGAGGTCGACTCCAACCATGAGCATCAAGATAAGTTCAATAAATTATTACAAACTCAAAAAAAAAAAAAAAAAAAACTCTTGTGGCACCGAATTATTTACAAGTCAATTTTATGTACCAATCTGGAGGTGCTCGTTTGTTGATATATCGTGGGCTACAAATACAATGGCCAGCGCATACATTTTCTTTAATGTGAGAGATAATCTATTGAGACACCACAATCGTTAGTGCCCCCATTCAGCTTTCCACATAGAACAAATAGTTCGATCGCGACTAAACGCAAGTGACAATATGTATCCGAACTGATACGGTGGACTCAGATCCAACTTCCCTTGAGGTTTGAAATTTAAATATTACCTGAAAGTCAAAATTGTATGTATATATATATATATATGTCAAACGAGTACAACTTGATTGGTCATACGTTTGAGCAAGTCGTAATACCACATATATACACATATATATATATATATATATATGTTAAAAGCTATTTAAAAGTTTTTGTTAATTATGATAAATTTTATATAGATTGAAGTTGATTTTGACACAAGTTAAGTAGTTATTGAAATTCATAATCTACAAATTCATAATAATTAATAATTAAATTCATAATAATTTAAATTTAAATTTATTAAATAATTAATGTACAAATATTTTTAAAATTATAATTTATAAAAAATATAATTACTTGTTTTGGGGGTTTTTTTTTTCACTAAAAATTTATTAAGCTAATAATTAGCTCGTTGAAACTATCGGGGCTTGAAGTGTTGTTCAGAGGGGGAGGAGCAGTAGTAGTAGGCGGCCTTGGTGGTGATATATGGCAGCAACATGGAGGCAGGAGGTGCTATATATATATATATATATATATATATATTGCTATATATATATATATATGCTTGGAAGAAGAAGGATCATTTGGTGATGCCAAGGCAAACTGTGCATGTGGATTGTGTCATTGTGTGTGGTGATGCTTGGTGGCTGGAGTTGAGAGGAGATCGATCGAGGGACTGGTGCGAATGATAGAGGAGAGAAAGTGGAAGACCAGGAAAAGAATTCCAGCTGGGGGTGACCGCGCGTTATTTTCGAATATATGTTTGGTCTCTTGTCATATTATTTGTATGTGCAATCTATTGATGTAAATCGATCGACTGATTTCCCAATAAATATATAATATGAACACATGAAATTCTCCTTCCATTCATATTGGCCATTGAATAAAGAATATGAGGAAGCTAGTGCTTTTGCATATTTAATCACAGGAAAACTATTTCATGTCTGCGGGCGTGAAATTTATATATATTAGAAAACTATTTCATATTTTTTCCTCTTAAATCAATATATATAGGTTGCAGAGTTAATTTTAAATATTTTTATTGTAGTTGTATTAATATTTTTTCATATCAAGTCAATGTGAGAAAGAATATTTCAGCCAATATATAAAATGCAAATAAAATTATATATACATATATTAAAATAATAATATTTTTTTTTATTTTTTTGCTTTAAATATGCATGCCTGGAATATGAAAGTTTTGGTAATTCTTGCATATGGAGAATACAATGCTAAATGTTATTGTGTGTGTGTGTGTGTGTATATATATATATATATGTGCATTTTTAGACCTTGAAGTTGTGCTAAAAGGGTACTAGCTTTGTTAGGAAAAAGGGAAACCACTCGCATATTTTACGATATGCAAGAGACGGATAGAGTAGAAAGTTGCGGTATCAAATGTGAGAAGGAATATGTTATTTTAGGAGTAGCTTTGTTAGAAATGTGAGTAGTAATGGTACGGGCAACAGAGCAGAGCAGAGCAGAGCAGAAGATGAGTTGAGAAGCGATTCGGTTCCGCGCGCGTATTCGGTATTCCTACCACAACGGCGCCGTTTTGGATTATTAGCAGTTTTTTTCACCGACCCGGGTGGCGGGTACCACCCATAAAATAAAAGTCATGACAGAATGGGGAAAAAAAAAAAAACTAACGGTGGCTTTTTTTGGACGAATAAAACTAATTAATAAAAGAAGAAGCAACCTGGAAATTGAAATGCGCCCGTGGCTTTTGGCGTATGACATTAAAATAAAATCAAATTATCAGTCACCAAAAGGTGGATTAGATAAACCCTTTTTGGATGACAACAGAGCAGGCACAAACCCATCAACGGTCGACCAGAAGCCACCCTTTTCATCATACATAACATTCATTGGTACTGTCGCATGTGGCTCCAAATTTTATTTAATAAAGAGTACACTACGGGTTTTAAATAAAAGTTATAACATTTTTAATATATATTGCGGGACTTTTGGGAAAATTTAGGCCATGTCTTAACAATAGCCATCCTAGCCCTCCATTCCAGTTCCATCCACGCTCCCCCAGTCCCACCTATAAATAGTCACTCTCTCCCCCCGTCCTCCTTACTTGCAGTTCTCTCATCACCAACCTAAGACACCAACTTATATAATTGCATCTTACGCCCTTCATTACACCACATATATATATATATACAGACATCCCACATTAATTTGTGTATATATATATATTTTATCTGCTTCTAGCTAGCTAGTGGGTGTAGAAACCACCAATGGCAATGACATGCTTTCAGTTGTCTAAGGATGTGAGTAAAAGCTTCCTTCTTCATTTTCTTAATCTAGCTTATTCATCTTCAATCTCCATCTCTCTCCATCTCTCATGGAAAGACAACATAACACATAAATGATGACACACGCGCACACATATATCCACATGGTGCATAAATATGTTTTGTGATAATATATAGGCACAGGTAGAAACGGTTGAAGAAGGAGGAGGAGCGGGTTGTACCATGGATGGAAGCGTGAATGGGAAAGGTGAACCTGCAATCACAGGAAGAAGTGGAAAATGGGTTGCCGGAACTATTATTCTTTGTAAGCTCCTGTCATGCGTCATCACCAACTAATTAACAGAACCATCACACCCCCCCCCCCCCCCCAAAAAAAAAAAAAAAAAAACCAAACACTAGCTATATATAGCTAATACGCGCGTAAATAAGAAGAAGAAAAACGCTCGTATATATAAGCCAAATATATACTATCTTAAGCTTTCTTCTAATTTTCCTTCTTCAACTGCTCCCTCCTCCCTGCCTGCATACTTTTTGCTTACTCCCTGCGGTTTCTGCCCCAACTTTTTTTATGTTATTACTTTAAATTCCATTACCAGCTGATCTAATTCAAGTTAATTATATGTTTTTATTTTGGGTTTTGGATAAGACGCTTTATATATACGTTTCATTCGTTTTTTATTGCATCATATATATATATATATGAGAAAAGAAAAAAAAAAGAAATGAGATAAAGAAAAGACTAGAAAAGGTTCCAACCACATGATATATGTACACTTGGGTTGGATTATAACCGTTAAACAGAGGTCTGATTTGAAAGCTTCTTTCGCGGTGTAAATTGTTCTATATCTCTTTTCCGAGTGTTAAATGAGCTATATATATACGACACTGCAGGGAATACGGACAAACATTGTCGTGTCTCATACGTATTCAACTTTCTTTTATGTTTTTTTTTTCTTTCCTTTTTTTGGGTGGGATCAGATTAGAATGATAAAGTGAAAAAAGAATATTCAAACAATACATACTATTAAATGGATGGTCCAATAAAAGACCTGAATTGATTAATTGTCTCGGTTGAATGATAGAGCGGTCTTGGATTTTGATGGGTACTTGTCAAGTAATGGTGGTTCAAGCAATTTTCATGTAAATTCGTGTGGCTCATATTGGCGACCACTATAATGAGGACAGCTGACCTGCGCATTAAAAATAATTTATGACGTATGCATGCATGGCCCACTAGTGTAAGCTGTCCTCGTCCAATTACAAATGCTTCTGCATGTTCATCTTAATTAGGACTGATGGATTATATCAATTAGCAAAAAAAAAAAAAAGTTATAAGTTGCAACAAGCTCCATGCATGTTACAAACACACTCTCTCTCTCTAAATAATTATTATAAATTGTTAAGGTGGGATGCACCAGTAAGAGAGTGATTTGGAGTTAAATGAAGGTTATCTGATATTAATCGGCTGTATAAATTATTAAAAAAGATTAATGAGACCCACTGCTTAACCATCTTCATTTGATGACACTCACACATGTTTAATTCAATTAAACAGTGAATCAAGGTTTGGCAACGCTAGCGTTCTTTGGCGTTGGGGTGAACTTGGTGTTGTTTCTCACGAGGGTGCTGCAGCAGAACAATGCTGATGCTGCCAACAGTGTGAGCAAATGGACTGGCACAGTCTACATATTCTCTCTTGTTGGGGCTTTTGCCAGTGATTCCTACTGGGGAAGATACAGGACCTGTGCCATCTTCCAACTCATCTTTGTCACTGTAAGAATGACTTGTTATACTCTCTTTTTACTCAGTTACTTATTTGTGGCATGCGTCTACATATAATAAAGTAGGGCAAAAAATCCATTCCTCATACATTTCAGTTTCTTGGATAAATATATGTCCAGACATGGGGGCGGGTGTGCCCTCCTTACATATATATATATATTTGCTTGTGCGTCGTCGGTGATATGAAAAAGGATTTCAATGTTTGCTTGTGCATATGTCGACAGGGCTTGGTGTCCCTAGCACTTACTTCACAGTTTTTCTTGGTCAATCCCAGAGGTTGTGGGGACGGATACACCCCATGTGGTACTCCCTCAAACTTGGGGATTGGACTGTTCTATCTCTCCATATATCTTGTTGCCCTTGGAAATGGAGGCTATCAACCCAACATTGCCACATTCGGTGCAGACCAGTTTGACGGGGAGAATCCGAGGGAGAGCCACTCAAAGGTGGCCTTTTTTAGCTACTTCTATCTGGCTCTCAACCTTGGTTCCCTGTTCTCAAACACCATATTGGTGTACTTCGAGGATGAAGGGTTGTGGGATCTAGGATTTTGGTTGTCCACTGCCTCCGCCTTTGCAGCCTTGGCTTTGTTCCTGATTGGAACCCCCCAGTACAGGCACTTCAAGCCCAGTGGGAACCCGGTGGCAAGGTTCAGTCAGGTGATCGTGGCCGCAACCAGGAAGTGGAGGTCGACTGTACCTCCCGGAACTGTGGACCTCTTTGAAGTGAAATCAAAAAGTTCCTCCATGAATGGCGCTAGAAATATACTCCATACCAATGGATTCAAGTAAGTATATATACCTCTCAGCTACCACAATATCAATCACCTGTCTCACTAGAGACATTGCTGACTTTGATAGGCAATCGCTATATATATATATATTGTAGGTTCCTGGATAGAGCGGCATATATTTCCTCAACGGATTTGGAAAACCACGAGCATGGGATTCAGAATCCATGGCATCTCTGCCCAATTTCTCAAGTCGAGGAAGTCAAGTGCATACTGAAACTGTTGCCAATCTGGCTATGCACCATAATATATTCAGTTGTTTTCACACAGATGGCCTCGCTCTTCGTGGAACAAGGTGCTGCCATGAGTACCACCGTCATGAACTTCCGAATCCCACCCGCGAGCATGTCAGGTTTTGACATTCTTAGCGTTGCCGCCTTCATCTTCCTCTACCGACGTGTCCTGGTCCCGCTTGTCGGGAGACTAAAAAAGAAGAGCTCCAATGGGCTTACGGAGCTTGAAAGAATGGGAATTGGCCTTGTCATAGCAATAATAGCTATGATCACAGCAGGGATTGTGGAGTTTAACAGACTAAAGTATGCAAACAAGGATTGCACTCACTGTGAAGGCTCCAGCTCACTGAGCATCTTTTGGCAAGTCCCTCAGTACGTCTTCATAGGAGCATCCGAGGTGTTCATGTACGTTGGCCAGCTGGAGTTCTTCAATGCCCAAACACCAGATGGGCTCAAGAGCTTCGGGAGTGCACTTTGTATGACGTCCATCTCGCTCGGCAACTATGTCAGTAGCTTGCTTGTGACAGTGGTGATGAAGATATCTACAGAGGGTCACTTGCCAGGATGGATCCCAGGTAACCTCAACAAGGGACACTTGGACAGGTTCTACTTCCTCCTAGCTGGTTTGACAACAGTTGACCTGGTTGTCTATGTGGTGTGTGCAAAGTGGTACAAGTGCATTAGACTGGAAGGAAAATGCTTGGGGAATGACGAGGAAGATGACATGTGCACATGAATAACCGACTCCTGTCCTCCCAATTACATGGGACTGTCAAATGATAAGTTGTCTAATTTGAATTTAGAGCTAGCTAGGTAGTTGACTGAAGGGGCCAGCCACAGTACATATTTACGATGAATGAGGTTAAGCTCCTTCGGAAATATTGTACGAGTTCCCCATTTTCCAAGAAGTGATCGATCCAGTTACTATTAAGAATATATGCTTCAGACCTTAATTCCCACCGCTGAAAAAGGTTACCCGGCCTGCTCTTATAATCACTAATTCTATAATGAAGTGCTTTCGGTCTTCTTAGCAGCTCGTCCCTTTCATAAATCAGCATTTACCATTTTCACCTACATTAATTTGTCCTCAACCTGAAGCTCGTTTATATGCGCCCCAGATTTTGTGAATTTGCCAGGCTGTCAAATTTTTGAACCAATTTTTTCGAATAAAAATGTAATGGGAAGAGAACTCGGCCGCTGCAATTCCATGTGATGTGCCATGGATCTTTTATTATCTTGGTTGTTACTTGTTAGGATAGGTGTCATGTAAAACAAAGTTTATCTTAATTTTATAAAGACATTTATTGAATGAAATAAAAATTTTTAAATGTGTTTATTTGTTAGATTGCATGTTTTGCTTGTTTGCGCGGTATCATATACAAAAGATTATTATTGGTCTGTGCAAATCACATACAAAGATTTATTAATTAAATTAATATAGTAAAACCATTTTTATTAAGTTTTATTAATTAAATTAATATAAATTATTAAAGTTAATCATTTTATTTTGATAAGTTTGTGATACAAACTATTTTTATAATAAAAGTGATATAATATTGAATCATTTTTATAATGACATTAGTAAGTTATTCTAACTAGAAATATATAATATTCACTAGAGTTACATGTATTATAATGTCTAGTGACTATTATGTACAAAAAACATTAAATACGCTTATTTTCATGCTTTTAAGAATGCTTTGATTAATCCATCGATAACTCAAAACACATAACAATTATGTTGATCAAACGCCTTGCTTATAGTTTTAAAACTCTCAAGTATTAACCAATCATTCCTATTTAATTTAGGTCTAAATAAAATTGTTGATGCTTGCTAATTTGTCGCGACTCTAATTTCAAAAAATAAAAATTAAATATGCGACTTTCTCAAGTTCAGATCTAAATGACACAATTTAGATAAATTTGATTTAAAAAAAAATGACATTCAACCTATTTGTTTGCCAAATGAAGTATAAAAGAAGGGGGCGGGTCACAATCAAAAAAAAAAAAGTGCACACATAATGCATGAGGACAGAAACCCAACATCCCAACTAAATGCTTATAATACCTATTTTAATTTTTAAACCTCGCTCAAGATAACAACGCATAGGTGAGGGCTCCAATAGGAAATGGCTAAAAGAAACTTTGTGGTGTAAAACAATCAAAATATGAAACTCACTCTTAGTTTAAAAAAATATCATTATCTCACAAAACCAAGGCCATTACATCAAAATTCTCCAAAAAAAATACGTGAAAGTAAGAAAAAGCTTTGTAACGCTCACAAAAGCTTGTATAAATGCCAAAGAATTCCAGCTGTCTACCTAAGGACTTGAAAAATAAATAAATAAAGGCATCATAACCTCTACAGCTTGTCACCAGCCTAACCCGCAACTATTTGTTTCTACAACATTTCCAAGATTCTGCCAAAATTTTGGAGGTTAAACAACCTCGTGCTACACGCTAATATTGTAGAACAATACATTACATGATCACGTGTTCCAAAACCGACAATGACAAATTCACTTATAGATAAGGAGCTCCAAATAATTTATGAAGGAAAAGCTTTTGAGAAATCAGCCTTGGACCTTGCGAACTTGGATGTGGTGAGTAGATTCTTGGCGCCAAATTGGTTGCGCACCACTTTGAACAAGAGTGACATGCTCCCCTTCCGTCAAAAGCTCCTTATTCTAAGAGATGAGGAAAACCACATAAAACATGTTTAAATGCACCTAAGAAGCGAGGAAGTTGAAACGGCGAGGAATAAGGAAACCATACTAACCAGTAGTATATTTAAGGCTTGAGAGAAGGTCTCCTCTGCATCATCTGTAAGCTTCATGTAAATTGGCATCACACCATGATAAAGAGCAAGCCTTTGCTTGACACGTTCTCTGCCCAATAAGAAAGCGTTTGAAAGCTCAATAGTAGAAAATGGCAATTGAAATATATTCCACTAAAGTGAGGGAAAGGGTTTGGAAGTCGCATGAAATTATTCTTGGCAAAAGAAAAACAAGATTTTCTTGTAAAAGGCAGAACATCAAGGACTAAAAACTAATTCATACACTTCTTGCCTCATGCACGTGACACATGTTAGAGCCTGGAAAAAAAAGACTTCAACTCAGGGCCTATAATCTGGATGGATTTTCTTAGTCAAAAACTAGAAATGTAGTCCACTTGCATGAGAGAACCTTGTCCAGCAAATATTTTGTTAACAGCATCCAAATCATTATACGGCAAAAAACGGACCATAGGTTCTTCTTCTCCTTTTTTATCATATAAAATAATAGTAAAATGGGAAATCCTAAACTATATTCACATTACAAAAGAATATCACCCTAAACTATACTCACATTACAATAGAAGTTTTGCCAAACAACAAAGCATGCAGTGTTAATAATCTGCTAAAGAATTTTAAAAAGAATACACACAAAGATGGAGGTTAGGAATAACATGCTCTCAGAAAAATTATGACATTTAAAATTAAAACTCTCAAGAAGCCAATAGAAGAAAACAATTTGAGTGCTCCTCACTGCTCCTCATTGCAATGCCAGTTGCACTAACAGAAAAAAGAATTACACAAAACCCTCTTTTCTCTAAACATTAGAATATGACCAATATATCAGAGTACGGTTGGCTATGACCAACATACTCTCACCATTGTGGGCTATGTCCAACATTCATAATCAATTTTGAAAGTTAATAAGTCATTGTGAAATTTATTATTTCATTCTCACTGTTTTCGCTCTACCAAACCATATGCAAAAATTTCTGGCAATGGCTTTAAAAGGTACAACCTTCCTAAAGTGTACATAGGTAATCATTTGAAGAACATCATTTAGGATTACAGAGAAAGGCATCATTATACAATTGCATGTGTATCGTACACAAATTCAATAATTGCAACACAATAATTTACATTATCCTGCTGCTGGACTCACTCATTTGTGAAGGCAAAAATGGTTGAGGATGGACGATAGTGACTTAAAAGTACCGCCATTGATCCTGTTCTTGTGAAAACTATGATGGGAGTGAGAAGGGTGTTAGCCATGGTAGTGGCATGAAAGGCAAACATTGCACTCATATGGCTCTGCAAAATTTCAACAAAGAACAAAACAATTTGATTTGGAAAACGAATACAGAATTAGCCAAGAATGATTAATTAGGGGATGCAGAACACAGATAGGGAGGAAGGGAATCAGTACTATGACATTCGGATTTGACATTAAACTTCTTAATAAATGACATTTTCATGTCTTATCCCTAATGTTATTAAAAATACTCAATAAAAAAGGCTAGACTTCAAAACTTGTACCTAGAAGTGTAAAAGGAAAACAAGCAAGCCATGGAATTTCACAGCAGACATTGTGTACCTTATAGGCAATGGATGGAAGTGGAGTAACAGTGTTGAGTGGTAGACCTGACTCTGTCCTTAGTGCAACAGTATGCATTACTTTAACGGCTTTCAGTGGATACCTTTGGACATCATGAAATATGTTAGCAAAACTACTATAAATGAACAAATTTAATAAATTAGTCGTGAACAATATATATAAAAATCTTCCAAGAATTAAGACTCGGTGGTATAACATCATATATGGTCCCAAAATCCAACAAAAGAATAAACTTCCAATTAGATCTGTTAATTAAAAAATACAATCAAATGAAGACGGGCAGAAAACAAATGTAGGAAAGCCAAACTTCCTTTTTATTTATTGAACAAGGAATAATCATAGGATAAAAAATAAAATTTAAAATATATGTCAAAGTGAAATCAAATGGTTCAATGAAACGTGGTAGCCAAACAGACAAGCAACTTTCTAATTGAAAATCCAAAGCAATTACGGCCTTGCTATGAGACAGCTCAGATTTATGAAACATACCAATAGCGAGCAGGGAAAAAAAAGTAAAATATAAAATACATATCAAGAAACCAAGGTTGTAAAATATGGGAGACGGTCAAAGGCTAGTCCACCATCTAGACAGTAAAAGAACAGTACCACAAACTTCTACTAAAAAATTAAAAATATACTACTAATAAAACATAAGCACGCACATTATTTATTAATTAAAAAACATAAGTGTTAGTTAATAGCATAAACAAGAAAAAAGGCCAAAAATGCATTAGCAGAGCCATCATTACCGCAGACCCAGACAGAACAAAGCACACAACAATGAAGAAGGGTAAAAAAAGAAGAAGAAAGAGGATATGATAAGCACTGGTGAGATTTTTTTAAAAAAGAGAGAGAGAGAGATGAAAGAGGAACAAAGACCCAGGAAGCGAGAGGGCTTGGAAGGTGCCCCCTAATGAGGGAGCAGAAGAATAAGAGGGAGCTAACATCTCTAGCTGCTGCCTGTAGCACTGGTACAAGGGAATGTAGGGTGATGCCTGGTGCGGGGGTTCCTGCTGCGCTGGTAGAAAAGGGAGGGAATCACCGCCTGCTTGGTGCATTGGTAAGAGAGAGAGAGAAGGGTGGCTGTAGCAGATGATATCGCTGAGGGATGCCTACATCTGAGGGATGTGTCGCTGGTGATGGCCTGCTACATGCGATTTTGGGATTGTGAAGGACATTTTTTCCTTCCTTCTTCTCTCGCCTTTTCTGGACTCTCCTTCAGTTTCTTTTTTTTTTCAGTCAGCAAAACGGTTTTTTAAGACACAAATGGTCAACGACCATCCAGACTGCAAAAAACAGCCGTCTGGACGTTTATAGAGAGAAAAAACGATCATGGCCTTTTTTGGCCTGGAACTGGCCGTCTAGACAGATGGCCAATGGCCGTCTAGGACTTTTTTTACAACACTACAAGAAACATAAAACCTACTTGGAGTTGGCACATGGCTTTGAATAAAACAAACCCCAATCTTATAATTCACAACAATGCGTGTACACCTAGATGCACCTTGTATTTCTTTTAAGAAACTACTGCTGCAAGGAAATATTTGTTGAAAAGATCAAAAAGTCAAATAAAAAAGAATTTGTACAGAATGCATATCGCTAAAGTTGGACATTTAAAAAAAAAAGTAAGAAGGAATTTGCCATGCCCCGTTTCTAAGACCCATTAACCTATTCTCAAGCAGCCTGAGGCATGCAACTACCAAGTTAAAAGGCCATGAGCTCAAGGTTTGCCTTATTTTATGCATGGGGTATGCTTTTAAAATTTTCTTTATAAATCAGTTTCTAGGCATTCGGCAGTGGGCGGGCTAAACAGGAAAGATTCATCAGTGGGGAAGCTAATTTAACATACTTTCCGTGAGCAGTTTCTCCAGAAAGCATGACTGCATCAGAACCTTCTCGAACTGCAATTGCAATGTCAGACACTTCTGCTCTCGTTGGTGTTGGATGATCTATCATACTTTCCAACATGTTTGTGGCTACAATGACTGGCTTCTGCGCCCGGCGACACCTTCCAATGATGTCTTCCTGATTGAAAATTTATGCCTTTAATTATGTAATAAAACAACCATAAAATGAATCCAAGGACAACAAAAGCACTAATTAATGACAAGAAACGCCATATCTGGACAGCAGTTCTCTATTTATCATAACTGAGATGTCCACACAAAAACAAAATTCATACACAATAACAGGAGCAAAGCTGTGTCGAAAGTTATCTCTATAAAGAATAAATAATAATGCATTTCACTAAATATTTGCTTATTTTGTTTTAAATATTTAAGACAAATCTCTTATTATTAGAGAATTGTTCCATTTATGCTTCAATACTGGAGAAAGTTAAATCACACACTTGCTAAAATATTTCCAAATGGAAAATGGGACATGAGGCGGCCACAAATGCTAGCAGCCTTAATCTAATTACTTTTTCTATGGTAGAATTCAACCCAAAAGAATGTGTAATAAAAAAAATTTTATTTTGTTCGTCTAACATTTGGTCTTACGATTATATAGAAAATATTCGATGTATTAATATTCATGATATATAGACACACATAAGTAAGGGCTTCAGAAATTCTTTTATCATGGGTCATCTTTTTTCCTTCTTATATAGACATTTGTGAATAATTCGGCCATTATAAAAAATGATCAATCACGTAGATATCTATCGTTAAAATATAATTTATGAAAGAACCCTCGTACTTCACAGTAAAAATTTGTGATTTCTTTTATAGCTATTATATTATTTTCATATATATGAATGGATTATTTTTTAAAATGTTGACAAGTATGAAAATTTTAGGGCACGATGCAAGTTGTGCCATAGGCCCATGATAAGAATAGCTCTCATTTATATCAGTAAATAGTTCTGCGAAAGTAATATTTAACTTTTATATTGTGCCCCCTCAAGAAAAGAATCCCAGCTTCATCGCTTCACAAGGATGCAAAAAATGAGGGAAATTTACTCGGTAAAAACACAATGGGTGGGGATTTACTCAATAAAAACATTATTTATCAAGAAAGAGTACCTCATGCATATATAAAGCAAGACTATATTGCTCAACTCAAACTACAACTTGCTGGTAGGCGCAAAGTAGCCCCACCAAAACTTAACCTTTTGTATAATCAAGATTACCTGCAATAAAGGGACTTCTTCAATTGGAAGTTCAGCTCCTAGATCCCCACGAGCAACCATTGCCTAACAGTAAAAACATAAAAGAAACCCTGTGACAAGATTAAAACATGACGGTCCTACTCTGGATTAAAAACATACCCGTTCATGCTGAATGAAGGTACAATTTGTCTCAGTATAGTAAACTACCCTTTTAATCTAACTAACATCTACTGATGGAAGGATGAGCCTTCACAGAAGTTATGATTATGTCAGTCACATTTCAAGCTGACTCCAAATTAGTGAACCAGTAAAATGCATTTGCAACTGATAGATAAATAGAGAATATCAAGTATATTTTTATAATGCAGAAAATTTCTGAGTTATTTATGTATGGGAATATGGGATATACAATAGACTCTTTATAGTTTACAAAATGGATGGATTGATCCAGTTTACAAAAACATCTCCACATATCAAGGAAATGTGCAACAAAATTCACTAGTCAAGAACTCAAAGCTCACAGCAATCCAAGAATATGTCCACAGACCGGTATTGTGCACAATTATTGGGAGATAAGAAGAATCGTTTTGCAAAGACCAAGTTTGGCCCTTATTTTACTGAATAACATTGGTATGAATGTTCAAAATAGTTGGAAAATAAAAAATTAATGCAACTTAAAACTACGTTTAAAAGTTCCAAGCAAGTATTTTCAAAAGAATAAATAGAGTTCAAGAGTTGAAGGAGACATTCTTCCTACCCCATCAGCAGCAGAAATTATTGAATGAAGATTTGGTATGGAGTCTGCACTTTCTATTTTTACAATCACAGCAATATCTGCTTTGCATCCTATAAAAGAGGTTTTCCACTATTTAAAACGAACAACAGAAAACCTCAAAAGTAAGAAGGGAATATGATGTCAGAAAAAGGTGGGGTGATGGGAAGGAGTTTACTTTTGAGATAATCTTTTAATTCATGGACAACTTTAGCATCCTTTACAAAAGAAACCGCATAAAAGTCAACTTTGTTATCCACGCCAAATTTTATGTCTTCCCAATCTTTGTCTGTAAAGTGAAAGAAGCAACAAACAACTCAATAAAAGAATATTAATGAATTTACAAACACATAAAATATAATATTTATATATGAAATACCGAATATATGCATCTGAAAACAAAAGGTAACCTTTCTTTTTTGGAGAAAATAGGATATAAACAACTAATAAAAAGTAACCTGTTATTGATGGCAAGGTTGCACTTTTCCCACGCACATTTAAATGACGCCTTGATTTTAATTCTCCACCATCAACTACATTGCACGTAACAGTATCTTTTGTCTTTGACTTTATAGCTAGTGACATCATTCCACCTAGAAGGATTGTAGAAGACAACTTGCTTTAGGCATGCATAACAGAATCCATCATTACAGATGTCAATTTGGAGTGAAAAAACATTAGAGCAAGTGATTATTTGTTAATAAATACGTAGCACACCATTGTGACTTATTTCATGTGTTTATGTACTTTTCATCTTTTTTATGAGTTAAAATGTTAATTTACAGTTTTATATTATGTAATAGTATTTCCAATAAACTCTCTATTATTTATAAATAAATAATCAAATTTCAAAATGTTTTTCCAACATATTCTTTATTTCCCTTTCTGCATTTAAAGAATAGTCATTTTCATTTGTGAAGAGTGACTATTTATTCTTTATATTATATAATATTATTAGATTTATTCTTTGAATGGGGCCAAATGGATTTTTGAATTCATATCTAACTACTGGTTTATAAGGTAGGTCATGTGTTTGGATCACCTCGTTGCCCCAGTCTCACTTCTAGCTCATTCCCCTTAACAGCTGAAGCACTTTGAGGTCAAGTGGTTTTTTAATGAATACAATGTGTATCTAGCTGCCTTGAGCTATGTCAGTATCTAAAATCAAGAATTGCAACATAAATAAATTTTCTCAAGACACTGCTATATAGTAATTATTTTGAGGTAGATATAGGGCCGCTAGTTAAAGATTATAATCAATGGAACTAGATCCAATCTATAAGACATACTTGATCAAATTCTTTTATATAATAAAAAGGTGGATAGTTCTATCTATCTATCTATCAATCTATATGAAAATTAAGGAAACCATTCTAGCTTCACTTGAAGTATTTAGACTCACCATCAACCAACAGAATGTCTCCAACCTCCACATCATTCACAAAGTCATCATAATTTACACTGACAGTATTATCTGAGCTGACTCCTCTTTTAATAGTGAAATTGAACTCTTGCCCCTCCTCAAGAAGGATTGGCCGAGGTAAATCTCCACTTCTAACCTCAGGACCCTGCATTAGATAGAAGCATGATGTAATTAATAATTATAAAGAAAGTGGAGAGAATCTGACTCAACATTAGATTACAAGATATTGTTTTGACAATAAATATATAACTAGGAAAAGTTGAGGAACCATATTCAGTAACTAGAAAGCAATCAACAATATATTTAAGAGTAAAATGTTGACAGCTTAATATACTTGATACTTGTTATCAAAACAAAAGACAACTATAACAAGCTGCTGCTAGCTACCACTGCTTTATTTTACAACTGATCAGCCCAAAAAATATTAAAAAAATAAAACAAAATAAAATTATAGAGTCCAAGTGACTCGAGCAAACAACATTCCAACAATTACTAGCACAATCCTTTTCTCCCTTCAAATATTTGTAATTTTCATTTCTCACTTTGAACTTTTTGGCACTCCTTTAAATCCTTAATTTTTCTCACGAAATTGAATTATATTCCAGCTATATAAACACACATATCATTGATACACCCAAAAAAAAAGTTTGAAACAAAAACCATGGAAAAGATATAATAAATTTTCTTATAACTGACCTGTTCCCCCCTCCTTCTTTACCTGTTCTAGATTTTAAAATAAAATAAAATAATTACATGATCATATACTAGAGATTGTGATTTTTTTATACTTAACAAAGTTGATGGGTACATAGAATATGTATATGATGGGCTCGTTCGTTAGTTTGAATTATTAGACATTGAAATTTCAGAGTTCACATTGTTGCAGTAAAATCATGTTCGGCTAGAACATCAGAAATACCAAAGAATTTCTATTAAATTTGGACAATTTTATAATAAACATGCATAAATACCACATTCCAGTAAATGAATCAAAATATGAGAGAACAGCTTATATATGTAGTTAATGGAGACGCATCTAAAACAAAACATATGCTGAGGGTAACCAAAATATAGCAAGCACCACAAGCTATGGATCATCAAATATGTACACTATTTTTTTACAGTGTTTATGTTTAAACTTCAAGCCTGAAACAGTTTAAAGAGTTTAAGGAGGCGGCAAATTATTTGGGCACAATGACTGTACCTTAGTGTCCAGCATTATGGATATGACCTTGTCGTCAAACTGAGAATTGTATTCTCTAACCAGATCAATGGTATTTTGGTGTGATGCATGGTCCCCGTGTGACATGTTTAAGCGAGCCACATTCATCCCAGTTTGTGCGAGTTTCCATATCATTTCGCGTGAGCTTGTGGAAGGCCCAATTGTACACACTATCTTTGTTTTCCTTGTTGGGTTCAAAGGCAACGATGAAGGTATCCTTGTCTAGCCAAGCGCACAATCAATAAACTGCGGTTCAGCAGGGGAATTTAACATACCCAGAGCAAATTATAGTTTTTAAAGTCACAGCTACACATATGATGCAGAGCATCACTCCTCCCCTGAGGGGGCTTTTTACCCCTCCAAATATTGGATTTCCTCTTGAGCACAGGGAGATGTAGTAATGTAGTAAGATGTGTCAATTTTACATTGATGATTTGATGATATAGAAATCGCAAAAATAGTAATAATGATAATAATTATTAGTAATGATCACAAACAACTCTAAATAACTACACTAATTAATGATAGCACATTAGGCAATGTGGACATATCTGAATCAATCAAACACGCACGGAATATATACATATATATGTATATAAAGAAGATGTAAAATTTACTAAACATTGGGAAATCCGTAATCATGCATGATACCAATTGTTTAGCGTAGTGCTCGGGTAGAGTGTCGGAAATCTAAAATCTGAAAAACAAGCAATCAGAGACGGAAACAGGGAAACGAAAAAACAGAAGAGAATAGAATAGAATAGAAAAAGAAAAAGGGACAATACAGCAGGGAGAGAGCCGTTCTCGGAGGAGAAGTCCGGTCGGCGGTCGGGTTTGGTGTCGGAGATATTGATGGCGAAGATTTGGCGGCGACGCTTCTGAGAAAACGATGAAGAAGGAAGAGGAAGGAAAGGGACGTGGGTGAAAGAGACGTGGGTGAAGGCAGTGCTGCTCCTCCTGATGGCCTCCGAGTACCGATCCGAGCTTCCAGGGTAGATGCCGGTCTGGAGATGTGTCATCGTCGCCATTTTTAAGGGTTCGCAGATCAACGACGAGCCGAGAGAGAAAGCCTTAACGAACAGAGGAGGGAGGGAGGGAGGGGAGTTGGATAGGTGGGCAGGGTGGCAGATTGAAGAATGATTCATTTATTATTTTATTTAGAAAGAGGCGGAGGGAGGGACCGAGTCTCACGCTCACGGCTCACGCGTGTGAGAGTGAGATTACGCCACCAAAAAGGAAAAAAAAAACGCACACGTAATTGGTGCGATAAAGTAAAAATAAAAATAAATAAATAAGAAATCACTTCATTTGATTCAATGGAGATAATATTATTATATTTATATTATTATTGATTAAATATTATTTCTGGTTCTATTTCAATTTTTACACGTGAAAATAATTCATTTGCATATTAATCTCGTTTTCATCAAAAAAAATATATCAACTTTTTAATACCCTTAAAATTTAGAATCATTTCCTCGGATAATAATAAAAAAATCAAAACAAAAATACTTGATTCGACAGTTATGATTGAAATGACTCAAAAATAAATAAAAACTATAAAAATAAAAATAAAAACCAAACTTGTCACCAACTAAATAAATATGATAATATATTGATTCATGCTCAAAACTAGTATTTAATTAGTTGTGGAGTATTTTTTTATTATCATTTTTTATTTTAATTCTACATTATAATTTATTTCACTCCCTTTCAGTTTTTTTATCTTTTTTGTTTGTTTTATTGTTGTTTGTTTTGTTTTTTTTTTTTAAAGCATATGCCAAAACCCAAATAACAATTATTCCTAACATAAATTTATTTAACTAAAAAAATACTACCTTTTCTTTTCTTTCCTTCATTTTAATCTTGTCTTGTTTTTGCCATTTTATTTTCACTTTTTCCCATAATTAAGAGATCAACATTCTTTTTTTTCCTTTTTGTTTTTAAACAAGACTTCACTTGTAGACTAATGATTTTTTCCTTTTAAAAAATAATAAATAAATAAAATTATTAGTGGTATGTTCCACTCTTCACCTCTTTGCGGTATGTTCTACATTGTTACTCTCAATAATCTCTTCACCTCTTAGGCTATGATATGAACTTTAATAGTTTGGTAATCAATACAGTTTGTTACAACATTGTTGCAATGGACAGAATATAAGAGAGAACAACTCATATTGGAATTTAAAGTGATAGAGATGTTATTGAAACCAACAATAGTGTTTAAAAAAAAAAGAATAAGATGGGAGAACAAGGTTGAAACTCATAAATATTAAGAAAAGGATTCGAAGTAAAGGATTTAAGCTAGTCCTTAAAGTTTAATAACAAAATTAAATCAAAACATATGAAAGATGAATGTATAACTATTAAGAAATCTCTTTAAAATGAGTCAGAGAACTTCAATTGAGTTATACTCGATCTTAAAATGGAGTAAATTAAAAACGAGTTAGAGTCTATATTAAGCAGGTTATTACAAATTATTTGAAGTTACAAATATACAAAGGGAATCACGTCATAACAAATCGATAATGTTTTTATCATCTCTAGAAGGTCAAGACAAACTTAGAAAAAGTAACTTTTATTAAATGAAATGACATTTTCAAAATCAAATATATAACACAAACATATTCAACAAAAAATCAAAACCAAAAATTGTAGTTGTTATTGGACTAAAAGATGACATAATCACACCAACTAATATAATTCATGCAAAAAATCTCATGCTCGACATAAATGACATCGTTTTGGCATTAAAAATCTCACAAAAAGTAATTTTGACAAAAGAAGAACTAAATTTCACACTAGATAATTCCAAAGAACTTCACAGTAAATCTAAAGCCAACTAAATGCTCATCAATGATCTATAGATTGAAATTTCGAATATTTGAATAGTTTGGATTTAACAAAATCAATGATATATCTATAATAAGATCATAATTATTGAAGTAAATCGCATATAGAGTGAATACTTATGATTCAGTTTGATCGGATTTAATAATAGTTGTCATTGGTAGTGAAGGACTTTATATATAACTATTATTATCTGCATCATTTACTGTGGTTCAAGTCTTTGGCGAGAGACACCATTTGTTCAAATAAATAAGCGCAATTCATTAAATTTATTTTTAAAAAATAATATTATAAAATTATACACCCCATAACTGTTATTTCAAATTTAACTAAGTCATTTTATTCAACTAATATAACATTGAAGTAATGTTTTTTTTTCCTTTTTTCATGTGAAATGTAAGTTTTATTGAAGGTATATATATATATATATATATATCGTATGAGATCCTCATTCATATAAATTTTATTGAAGGTAAAAATTTTCTTTTATTGGTATTCCATAAATATTATCGTCATTCCATATTTTATGATTAAAATAACATAATTTTATTACATATATAATATCAAGATTCAAAAGCGCTATTTTAAAAATAAATATTTAAAACATCTGCAACTCCAATACTCTGCAGTCTTCTATTATAAATCACAGAAGGCAAGAGAAGAAAAGGTTTGAATTGTTTTTTTTATTTTAAAAAATAAATATAAGATGAGATCAGAATCAGATCGTAGGCTTGAAGTCATCAAAATCACCCCCGGAGGCCCGGACGGCCACACCACGACTACATGCCACGCTGACGCTCGCTAGCTGTATAGACCGAAGAGTCAATAGATCGATCGATCGAGAGAGAGAGATGAAGTTGTCACTGCAGATCCGAGACAGCGGCGATGACGAGCAGCAGCAGCGCAAGCCGCTCCTCCGAGCGAAGGTCCCCATCTCGGTGCTGGGCCTACCCTTCACATCCGGCGTCGTCTCCGGCGACCCCTCCGACCTTTCCTTCTCGCTCCAGACCAACTTCCTCTCCGGACCATCCCTCAAGCTCTCATACACCCCTTCTCCTCTGCCCACCGCTGCCCCCTTCGCCCTCTCTCTCAAATCCGGTGCCGGCCTCTTCGGCTCACCCAATGACTCCCCGTTCACCATCTCCGTCCGCTGCTCCCTCCTCCCTACCTCCATCAACCCTTCTTTCTCTCTCCACTTCAAGCCCCGTTTCGGCCATTTCTCCCTCAACAAAGCCGCCTTCTCTCCAAATCCTTACCCTAACCCTAACCCTAATGATAACTCTCCTTCTCCCAGTCTCCCAAACCCTAGCAATTTTGAAGTGACCGAGAACGCCGAGGACGAGCTTGGGCCCTTTGAGATGTTGGATTCTAACCTTAACCCTACGTCCAAGCTCGCCCCTGGTTCTGTGTCTGCATTAGCTTGGAAGGACTGGAAGAAGATGGAGTCGTCTTGCTGCAGGAGGGTTGGGATTCTGTCTGGGTTCGCCGTCAGGGCGAGAACTGTGCTGCCGCTGGTGAGGGGAGTGGACGTCAATTTCAGGTGGGGCCTTCACTTTCCGGCGCAGTTTGGGAAGACGAGGAAGATGCCGTTTTTGACCGTCGATAAGATCAGGTTTGAGAGGAGGAGGGCAGCCGAGGATGGGAAAGATAAGAAGAAGAATAATAGTAAGAACAATGAGGGCGACATGGAGCTGTTGAAGGGTATGTGCCTCTGGATGAGTAGAGACTTGGAGGCTCTTCAGAAGGAGAATAAGGAGATGAAACAATGTCTCCAGGAGTTGCGATCCTCTGTCATTCCGGCTAGGAGTTATAGCAGCAGGGAAATTGGTGCTGCTGCTGCAAAGAATTTGAAGCCATCTTTGGCTGACAATTCCAGTGAATTTGAGCAATGGAGGGATAGGAAGAAGAACGTTGGTGGAAAGGAGATCCGTGAATCCTCCAACAAGTCATGCCATCTTTGAGTCCTCCAACAATGCTTGCCAAAGAGCTATCCAGGCTGGCTCCACTTGAGTAGGTTTTGGAAACTTGCCCGCTTCAATTCCCTTTCATTGTGTGTGTGTGTGTGTGTGTGTGTGTGTGTACATATGAATGGAGTCGTGCTTGTGTATATGAGTTTTGAGGAGGGGATTTGGTGCTATGTAGGTTTCATATTTTGGACTTGGGAAGCAGGGAAGCAGCAGAAGCTTTTGTATTTGGATTTCTTGTAGAATTGATGGAAATGCATCTGTTTTGAGATTTTAGGTGTCTCAAATATTAAATGAAGTATATTGCTGGCTTGGTTGATCTCTTTCATCTTTCAGGAAATTTTTATTTGTTTGTTTAACGTTTCATGAATACATCAATCATCTGGATGCGTACTTTCTATGAGGACAAAAGCAGTGCAAGGCACATGAGTTTATTAATCCTGTTGAGTAGGAGTCACGGTTTACTTCTATGACCTGAGTTGGAACTCATCCCATAAATAGCTAGTGGGCAAATTTGTTTCTTCTTCGCTCCGAGCTCCCTCTAATCTTTAGGATTTTGATTACAC
Source organism: Taxillus chinensis (assembly GCA_023512835.1). Lineage (NCBI taxonomy): Eukaryota > Viridiplantae > Streptophyta > Magnoliopsida > Santalales > Loranthaceae > Taxillus > Taxillus chinensis. The sequence goes on along the minus strand of CM042084.1, from coordinate 46,664,407 downwards.
AGCTTTCACCTCATTGGGTTCTTCATCGTAGTCCTCCATTCCAGTGCTCTGGTACTGACTGGTAGTCATCTAGCCACTCACCTGAGAGCCTTCCTTCACAGCAGCCTTTAGCGTCTCCCAAATGAAATGAGCTCCTCACCTATTACCTATAGCTTGCCCGTTTCGTTGATCCGGATCTGTCATCTGTGTGTTATATACATGTCTCCAAGCTCCCGGGAGCAGCATCGATCTTCTCTCGTTCACCTTCTCGGCTACCTCAGGGAATTCTTCTGACTCACGAAGCCATCCCATAATTTTCTCTGGGTCAGGCGACCCTTGTCCCACATGCTGGTGATCTCTTTACCTGTGCCCTTACGGTGATGTTTAAGATACCATTTGCGTTGACCTTTTAGTTGAATGAAATACAACTCAGGTTAAACGTTCAAGATAGAAATTCAAAATAGAACCAAACTCCAGGGGTGCGTCTGAAGTTTTTCAAAATGAACCAGATGAATTTAAATCTGAACTGTTTTATATTTTTATAATTATAATTTTTTAAAAAAATTAAAGTTAAATTCAGATTAATTTTTTGTTTTTTGTTTTATTTTATTATTTGTAATCATTAAATATTATTTTTCAAAAAATAAATATATACATTATTTTTAAAAATATTTTTTCTCACTTGTCAAATAAATTAAATTTAAAGTACAATTCAAGAAATAGATTATACTCAATGTTTCAAGAAATAGATTATACCCAATTCAAGAAATAGATTAAGAAATAGGGTTTCATTGCTCAACGCAATCTTTCTTCTCTTATTTTTTGAAGAATGCTGCTGGTCACCATATGATTATGCACCGGTCCGTCCCCCATCGTCATGACGACGACGACGGTGCCAACGTGGCTTTTTTCTCCCCCAATTGTACAAGTCATAAAAAAAATGCCACGTATGCATTGCAACAGTCACCTTCGCGTTACACAAGGCCCAAAGTTCAATGCCCATACACACGAATTACCCGATAAGAAAAGGAGATGAAGGTTTTTGTTTTTTAAGTTTTATTTTCGGTTCCACCACATATCAATCATATCAGAAATCAGGGGCAGGCAGCCGGGTGTCGGGAAATGGCCACACCGTCATCGTCTTCGACAGCTCCAAGAGCAGCGGCCGTCGGCGGCGGCGGAGGAGGATCAAATTCAAATTCGAACTCAAATTCAAACAGAGAGGGAGCTGCCAAAGTTGCGGTGGCTGAACAGATCTCTCAGGCCGTTCAATCCACATCCAATCTTCTCCATCTCATGCAACAATCCTCTCCTCAGGTCTCTCTCTCTCTCTCTCTCTCTCTCCTCTCTCTATTTTCTTGGCCAGACCAGACCAGACCAAACCAATGTTTGATAATTGATGCATACGATTGAAATTTGATGACTGATGGGATTTTTTATCCATGTTTTCTCTTTCATGATTAATTTAGTACACACAAGTTTTGAGAAATGATAGGATGTGTTGAAATTGTCGCACCCGCACGCTCTTTCTCCTGTGCGGGCTTGTGTGTGTGTGGGGGGGAGAGAACTGTGATTCGCTTTGACGACAGTAGGGCATTATTGATGGATTGATCTTAAAATTTAGCCTAGATTAATGAGGTCTACTACCACTGATGCCTCAATAGATAGAATACAAACTTCTTTACTGTGAATCTTTTACTCGACAATTTATATCATGTCGGTAATGTTTATCATTGGTTCTGCTAAGGTGGCATGTACAAATTTTCGCTCTATTATCCAATCAGAGATTCAGAATTAACCTAGATTGCAGAAGTGGTGTTGGGATGTGACAGGAGACCTGATTCCATAATTTCCTGGACCCAAATAGATTGTTTATTCATATTCTGTTGAATTTCCTTGATTGCATATACACTGCTTAAATTACTTTTACCACAAGATTCTATTCAAAATGTAAAGAAGACAGGGATAGCGCCAGGGATTTTTATATTATCATTATTGCTTTTATTGCAACTTCCATCACTTGATTCATTGCCAATAGGCCCTGGAGGATGCATTCTAAATGTGAGGCTAAAAGGTTTCACATGTTGATTTCTTAAATAAGATGTTTCGAGGCATTAAATCTTCGCTTTGGGATGAAATGGGTGCAAATTCTTATTCTACTGTGGTATAGTTCCAGGATCTTTCATGGATATATTTGTTGGCTCAAAGAATGTCCCATGCTTTTGCGACATTATACCTCTAAATCCTGGTGGTTGGGACTGTTTTCATGTCAAAGTATACAGAGGCCTCAATTGTAATGACAACCTGAAACCTCTTTCATGCCCCTGAGGAAATTGTCTGCTACTATGTTCTTCAAGATTCAATATGGCATTCTGAGAGCATCCGCTAGAAAACCAACTATTCTTCATTTTTTTGGAATTTGGGCCTGGGTAGTGCTGTAGTCCAAAAAGATATATATATATATATATGTGTGTGTGTGTGTGTACACATGCCGTGCGTTAGCTAGAAGAATGAAAATATTTCTTATTTTGCACGTATATATAGCACATTTTTTAATCATAGTCATTAAGTCCAACTGTAAGGACTGCTGATATTGTAATTTGTAGAAGCTAGACACAAGTGTGTGCATGTGGAAGAAATGTAAAAGTAAAAGCATGGAAGGTAGTGAACAGAATATAATTTATTTCTTAAGTTTTATTTTCAATGTTGAGCAGCAATATCATTCATGGTGTTCTCTTTTTTTACTTTTTCTTTGATGTACTTTCCTTTATTTAAGATCTTTTCTCTTTAAAGCGTCCCTGAGGCGTCGCTGGAGCAATTCTGTTGAAGGTTGACTTGTTTTACTACATATTTCGTAGTTCTATACGTAATGTTACTCTAGCTAGAATTGGCAGTTTATCCTTCCAAACTGATGTAGAGGCCTTTTCTGCTAGGATTGATGGTTTATATTTTTTCTGGCAGGGTAAACTTAATTAATATGTGGCCAAATCTTCTTTGGCAATTGTCCATATGTTTTTGTATTGGCTCTACTTGTCTCGTTAAATTTTATTGCGCATTAACATTTCTTAATTGGGAAAAAAAAATTCTTGATTGCTTGCTTTGTTTTTCAACGTTATATTTACAGTTGAATGTGCATATAAACTTAAGACTGTATCCTGATTTCAATCGCAGGCCCAACTAATTCAACTTCCAAAAAACCTTCTGGCAAAAACGCCAACAATTAAAAATACTGGGCAAGTATGTTAGTATGTACTTTATAAAAAATTTGTATGGTGGGATACCCGCAATGAAATGTTCAAGGTCTAATCCCTTTGTGCTACGTGGCATAGGTGTTGGAGCAGCTTCCTCGTGTCATTTCATTGCTGGATGCTTATGTTGAAAGTGGTCTGGAAAGGTTTTATTTTTCTCCCCATTGCTATTCACCAAGATTTAACATCTTAAGAGCACTAGCAGTGGACTAGCTAAAAATTTCAACAAATTTATTTACATGAAGTAATATTAGCCACAGATTGTACTTGAGATTTATATTTTAGCTACAAGCTTTATTAAAATTATAAATTTCGAGACAGTAGCTAGCCAAATTTGACTAATCACTATCTCAAAAATTATAATTTTAATAAAGTTTGTAGCCAAAATACAAATCTCAAATATAATATGTGGTTAATATTACTTTATGTAAATAAACTTATTAAATTTTTTAGTCCATTACTAGTGCTATAATACCTAGTTTAGTTCTACATAAGATGACCAGGAGAACCATTAACATACACTTGATACTCTTAATTTACTGTGTCTTCTATCTTGTTGGTGTTATAGTTTAAATTCTATGATTCTTTTAAATTCTATTTTTGTTATCATCCTATATATGAGGAATTATCAGATTTTTTTCAAGAAATAACAAATTATATACTGGTAAAACAGAAAAAATATAAATTCAGAAAAAAATGTAATCTGAATTCAGAATTTAACATATTATCAGATTTTAACATTTTTTTTTTCTGAATTTAGCATATTTTTTCAGAATTCAGATTGCATACTGGATTCTAGGCATGCACTTTGATGAGCTTTAGTGCATTTTTGTATGTGCTTTTTTGCGCCTAATCTAATTGAAGCTCCAGATTTTTTATTTTTTATTTGTTTTTTAGAAGTAAAACAGTTTTAAATTCAGAAAAAATATGTAATATCCATAAAACTATTATCAAACTTAATATTTATACTTTTATTGGTCATTTCACTCGCATATAAGTTATAATCACTATAAGCTTCTTATTTTGTAAGTCTAATTAAATGAGCCTTTACTTAGACACGTGAGATCTAAGCCATTTGATAAAAGATCAACAATTTAAAAAAAAAAGCAAAATTTGTGTATTAGGTTGGGCTTGGGTTTGAGTTTTGGGCTCAGCTTTGGTTTTGGGCTTAAAAAAGTAAATTAAATTGAATTTCACGCGTTGAATACCAATGAGCTCAGGCTTGCCGCTTGCCTAAAATATATAATGACTGAGTTTTTAGTGGGCCGTCTTGAACAATTTTGCTCATTAACAACCCTAACGGCAAGCCTTCCCTGGTCACCCCATCATTTTTATTTGATAGGTTGTGTAATATTTCCCCCTCTAGATGCCAAGAAATCTGAACAATCGTCTCTTCATCCTGCCTCCCCTTTCTTACTTTTTCAGAATCCCTAGATCTTTCTTCTCCTCTCTTGTGTTTCTTCCCTCTCCTCTTGTCTCTTCCTCCCAATGCGTGCGCAATGGTTCCATTCTTCCTTTCTATATGTGAGACTCTTGGCATCAAGTGTTGCATCAGGCCTTTGCTCAAAAAAGTGAGTGGATGATCTAAATCTGAAGGCTGAAGTATTTGATTCCTAGAGAGAGAGAGAGATAGGGGTATAAAATGGACCGCCGGTCCGCGGACCAGTCCGGAGCGGACTGGACCAGAGAAATTCTGGTCCATTACAATCGCGGGCCTAAACGGACCGGTCCGTTTAGGCCCAGTCCATGCGGACCAAATCCGTGCGGACGCGAACCGGTTCGCGGACTGGCTTTTTTATTTTTTAAAAATAATTTTTTTAAACTATTATATATTTTACTTAGTATATTAGTACCTAGAGCCTAAATCTATTAATTTTAAAATAAATATTTAGAAATATAAACTATTGAATATAAATTTTAAATTATTTTAAATAAAATTAACTTATAATAAGTTTTAAAATAAATAAATAAATATGGACCGGTCCGTATCCGCATGCAGACGGGGCTGGATTTTTCACACCTCACCCATGTGGTACTTAGCTTTCTCCCTGCAAAGGATCAAACCCAGGTCCATGGCATTGTGCTAACCTCTCCTACTGCTGCTGTCTCCCTCTGCTCTGTTTTCCCAAAATCAATGTTCGAATATGAGCTTCTGCTTTGCATGCTATTGTTAAGCAATTTTTATGTCTCAGAAACGTAGCTGAAAAGTAACAGCTGTGATTTGTGGACAATACAAGAAAAAGCAGGTGTATAAGTTGAATTAAAAATATAGCCAAGAAGGATGATGACCTTTCTATTTCATTTTCCCTGATAACTAAACAATAAAAATAAACTGCAATGCATGTTCCTTCTGTTTTTGCCATGTTTTACAAATTCCAAACATGGTAGAAACTTGGTTTCCAGCCGTTTCATCTGAATGACATGATACAACTGGGCAGCCATGCCTTCAAATTTTTTGGTTTATGATGGCATGCCGTTACGTTTGCTGAAATGGGTTCCCATTCTTCCAGTATTCCTCATCTTAAGACTGTGCTCCAATTGCTCGCAAATATGGAAAGCTGCCAGTTAAATTCTCTATCTCAAGCCCAACCCGTTCCGGAGGTTCTTTTTTTTTTTTTTTTCGTTTCCCTGGGATACAATGAATGTATTTGTCACTATATTCTATTAAAGTCATAGGTGGCATCACTCTTCTCATACTGCAGTCCAAAATTCTATCGAAGTTCTTTTTCTTATAAAAAATTGAAAATTGTGGTTTTATTATAATCGTAAAAATATCAATTTCAAAATAAATTCTCTATTTTACCGACTTGTCTAACTTAACTACAACCATACATTGCTTGACAAACATTGATTTGATCTTTCTTTAGTTGCAGGAACACGATAGGGCAGATCAGTCTTCCGTAGAGGGCTAATACATGACCCTTTGGAGATATACCGCTAAAGGCGGAAGTTACACATTGAGAATAGAATCCTCCAAATCTTTGGTTATATGAGGAGCCCACATACATAGAAACAGAGAAAGGATTAGGTATTGACTTCATTCTCATTCAGACAATTTTGAGGAGAACAATTGATTGTGAAGGTTTTGTTGGTGGGTAGTTTTAGTACTCCATTGAAGGAGATTGTGTAGGCCAGACAATATTTGTCAATACGCACTTGTGCAAAGAGTGTTGATAAATTTATATGTCACTCATGTTTTATTGGTGTAATCAAAATTATTTTTGCTGGAATATTTTGTCTTGTTTTTTTATATTAACAAAAGAAATTGACTTTTAAGTACCAAATGGAAAAACGTGAGGGTGAGATAGATTTGCAATAGGGGAGAAAACGTATGTGTCCTAGTTAGTTTCACTACACCATGATGTTATATTACACAAAAGTAAAGATATAAATGTCGCCACTGCCCGGAGTAGTATGTGAAGTGGCAAACTCCTCTGGCATGGGCCATGTCTGTCTAAAGCTATTTGATCAATTGACTGCTCATATCGATTGTTAACCTAAGCATACCATTCAACCGTCCCGGCTATGGATGTTTATCCTACATAGTTTGTTGCAAATAAACTCAATATGTTTTCCAATAGAAGCTTTGTTGAGGTTATTTGTAAGTTGATCACTGTACAAATATATCCTAAGGAATATTTTTTATCAAAACATATGGAACAGTATTAAGGATTATTTATGGAAAATTATTTTTTCGGGTATGGTGCTAATGAGTTTCTATTATTGTCATTGCCCCAAAGCTATCATTATGTTGTATTTTAAGGAAATAACTCATTGATTCACGCATAAAAGCTTGTCATTATTTGCTTTCATTTGAACTCATTATTTAGCTGTTTGGAACATTAGTGATTTTGGAATCATTTTCGTGATAGACTCAAACTTATCTTATTACGATGAATTTTTTTTTTTTAGGATTTTTACCAACCAAATGACGTTATGATTGGCTATCTAATATAATGGTTTATGATTCAGATGTGAGTTTGAAAATTGATTACGCGTTAGTAAGGATAAGCATTCCGATGATATTCAAAATTTGTACCTATTTTAGGAAAAAAAAATAAAGTTTTTATTTATTTTAGCTTGATTAAAATATCTTGTTGAATGTAAAACCAATGAATTCTAATAATGAATAATTTTTTTCTCAAGAGATAGTGAGTGAAGTCATTACTTTTTTCAATTGGTTTTTTACTTGAGGTAGGTGTTTATTTGATTTTTCATACTACTTGAATCCTAGTAGAATTAACATATATGATTTGTGTGAAATCATAATTTTTAGATGAATCCTAGATTTGGGGAACGAGTTTGAGACTTTAAATTTTCTTAAATTTTAGATTATTTTGTAGCATAATATGACTAAAAAGAATTAAGAACTCATTGTATGCGTGCACCTTTAGGATTCTTGGATCGAATTTTGAGGAATATCAGTCGATAGGTCAAACAGGACAAATTAAAGTCAATTTGATCAATTGAAATAGATTAACCAAAGAGTTTGGTTGACCTCGATTACAAGGGTGGTCGAGTTTAACCGTGTGGTTTGATCGACATGTTTTAGATGACCAAATGATAGTTGACCTATTGTGATAGAATTCATTTCTCTAACTTCCTTTTGTTTTTATCAGCCAAACAAGAATGCAAAAGCTTGATGATGCCAAGCTTATGCATATGTTTCAAGTAAAAAGGGACGGTGAATTAGTGTTTACACAAGAGGAATTGAATGTCTCACTAAGAGCTTCATGACATCATTTGTAATTTGTTTTCACCATGGATTACATATTTGAAGGTTCTTTTGTTTGTATTTAATTATTTTTTATGCATCATAATTTAGGTCCTAAGACTGGAATGCATTTACTACTATTCATTCAGGGTAGAAGGAAATCATGTGTAAAAATTAAACTATATAATACCACACAATTAGTAAACATGAAAATCTCATATTTGAAGATAACCTATCATTTTTGAATAGTTCTCCAAAATATTTAATGAATTTTTTTTATTCAGTGGACATTTGAGTGATTGTGATAAATAAAACAGAGAGAAAATGTTAAAAAATTTAAAGAACTAGTATTTTAAAAAAGTAAAAATAGGAATGAAACGTAAAAGATTTTTAGAAAATAAATACATATAAAAAATAATATACATTAAAAAAAAAAGAAGAAATAGGGACTTACAACCAAATTAGACATTCTGACATGAAGCAGGCAAATTTTATTCCCATTGCCATTGATACTCAAAATCTTCCATGATGATTATTAATGACTTAGATAATATAGATATTTTTAACAACAAAATAACGTATAAAGCTCCCAGACAAGGTGCGTGGGTATGGTAAATATACCGTCATAAATATAGACTTGCACTTGAATATATAATAATAATATTATTATTATTTGGAATTAAATGGAGACGGAAAAAATCTCATACCAAACAATGGCAATATCAAACATTAAACACAATAATAAAAAGGGAAAAAAAGAAAAAAGAAAAAAGAAAACATTAAACACAATAATAAGGTGGGGCGGTGGCGGCGGCGGCGGCGTAACTTTGACGGGAATAGGAAGGAACACGTTCGAGAATAGAAGAATCTGAAATTGTGCGAAAAAGGGGAGAGCTTTTTATGCCGTTGCCATTTGCCATTTGCCACCACCACCACCACCACCATAATGCCCATTTTTACTTTACACTCTCGCAACCCCAAAAAAAGACGAGCAAAAGCAAAACCAGTCAACCCACGAACCCCTCCTCCCCTCTCCACCCCCTCACCTCTTTCCAGAGGCTTCTTCTACAGAGAGAGAGAGAGAGAGAGAGAGAGAGGGTGTGGCCTGGCCTGGGGGAGGTAGTCAGACAGACAGCCCCTCCCAATTCCGTAACCCTAACGACGACGACGACGACGACGGCGACAAACAGCAATAATAGTAGGTTGTAGCAGTGACAGAGGCCTACCTGAAATGGCTGCTGCTACTCTCTATTTGGCGCCGTCACCTCCTCCTCCCCCTCTTTCATCGTCGTCATTGTTGTCTTCACTGCCGTTGGTTCATCGCTGCTTCTCTCTCAGCCTCGGAGGAAGAACCTCCTTGCGCTCTCGAATCTCCTCCCCCATCGGCGCTGTATGCACTCATCTCTTCTCCTTCTCTCTCTCTCTCTCTCTATCTCCATTTTGTGTAATATATATCTATTTATTTAATTTCATCGATCTCTTCCTACTTGTTCACTACAATTCATGATTTGTATTTGTATTCATTCATAATATCCGTATATGTCTCAATTCATCAACCAATTAATTAATTCGTGGTGGTGATGTTTTTCAACTTTTGATAGAGATGTGGTCTGTCTGAGCCGTTGAAGGCGGAGCAGGACAAGCCTTATCTGCCCATCATCAATCAACGCTCTCTCCCAAAGATGTTCGACGACTCCAAACGCCTCCACGCTAGACCTGTCAGTCCTGATAACAACAACAACAACAACAACAACAATAATAAGAATAATACCCGCCTCCGCATATTCTCTGGCACCGCCAATCCTTCACTTTCCAAGGTACCTACTGCTTCTCCTCCCTATTTCTTATCTTCCCTCTGCTTCGGATTTTCACATGCTTCCAAAATGAAAAGTACCCAACAAAGCAAAACTCAGTTTGGCACAATATACGTACAACTAACTACATGTGTGTTTATGTCACCCTGAAAATCCGATTTTCATTTAGACTTTGATTCCCTGTGTCAGATGAGTAAATTTTTATTCTAGTGAGTATGGAATTGGGATGTGATCTTTCGTTTTACTAGGAATTCGACTACTTCATTATCAACTTTAATCTTTACGCTGGTAATGATCATAATGTGGGATTTCCTTTGATGTCTATGATCTATATTGATAAGAAAGCTAACTAGAAATTTCTTTTATTTCAAAATAATAATAATTACTGACCCATGGTGTTCTTTGTATCTGGTTTGCCTCCTAGGAAATTGCTCAATACATGGGTTTGGAGCTGAGTAAAGTTAATATTAAGCGGTTTGCTGATGGCGAAATATATGTTCAGCTGCAAGAGAGTGTTAGAGGATGTGATGTATACCTTGTTCAGCCCACTAGTCCCCCGGCGAACGAAAATCTCATGGAGCTTTTGGTAATGATAGATGCTTGTCGCAGGGCATCGGCCAAAAACATCACTGCTGTGATTCCATATTTTGGATACGCAAGAGCTGATAGGAAGGTGAGATTTAACTCCAGCGTGCCTTGTTCAAAACTCATTTTGAGCAACTTGAAATAATATCTTAGATTTTCTGAGTTGATATGGAAGTGATGAGGTCTATCACCTGTTGACCTACCATTTAGGATTCCCTAGCGTGGAGGTTAATTTTATCCATCTATTTTATTAAAGGAAGACACAAATCATCAATTTACTAAAGAAGCACCCCTTATTCTCATATTCGTTGTACTTTTATGTATGTACTGTTTTTCTAAAGATTATGAAAGGAAATCATTGACATAGGAGGGTCCGTTATCAAACAATGAATATGATATAACTTCTAGTCCTGGTTATATGTATATTACTAACCTTGATTTTTTCAGGATTAAAAGAACGGAAAACTTTTATTTTTATTTTTGTTTTTTTTACTTGAATTCGACAATTTTTATCAAACTACGAATATGATATAACTTCTAGTCCTGCTTAACTGAACACTTATTTTGGTGCCTTAATATGGGTGTTGCAGACTATCTTTTGACATCACATATAATATGAACAGTGATGGCCTGGAAGATCTAAATTGAACCATTTCTTATTGGGGCGTAGATTTATAGTATGGTTTCCATCCCAAATTATCCCATCTTTTTTGTTTCAGACGCAAGGTCGTGAATCCATTGCCGCTAAACTTGTTGCCAACCTGATCACAGAAGCAGGTGCAGATCGTGTACTTGCTTGTGATCTGCATTCTGGGCAGTCCATGGGCTACTTTGATATTTCAGTGGACCATGTCTATGGTCAGGTAAGTATTTTTATGGATTTGAGATCTTTGTTCTCCATACAATTTCAGATTGATTGATGGTTGAAACTATATTTGGTCTGCGTTTGCCAGCCTGTAATTCTTGATTATCTTGCAAGCAAGAACATTCCGTCAAATGATTTGGTCGTGGTATCTCCTGATGTTGGAGGAGTAGCAAGAGCTCGTGCTTTTGCAAAAAAGCTGTCTGATGCGCCTTTGGCTATTGTTGATAAAAGGCGTCAGGGACACAATATTGCCGAGGTAATTTCTGCATGCAAAATTTTCTAGGGTTTTGCTACAATGTCGCTGCTAGTGCTACCACAAAATTTTGTATTATCTCTTTTAACATTTACATAATTTCCTCATCTTCTGTTGCAAGGTAATGATACAAGTTTGTTCAACAATCATATAGGGAAATTATTGCAAATTGTTTCCTACATTTTTATGCTATCCATTAAAATTATTTATTCATTGTCATTCCTTTTTAAAGTCAAAAACTTATATTTTAAGGAGTTAGATAATTTTATGAAAATGAAAAAAGAGTAAACTAGTCTTGCAATCCTGCTAAAATGTGTGCTGCGTCAAGTACATATATTTTCCAGACACGTTTTTTCATAGTGAATTGCATATTTAGCTAGTCTCTAGTTATCCTGTCCAAATCACTTTGCTGTTTTAATCATCTACACTTGAGTCGCTTTTATGCCAGCCTAGCAGTCTTCACATCAACTCCCTATAGAAGAGGGTTATTAATGTTAGTAGGCCTAATTTGATCCACGTCAAAGATTTCTAAATCCAGGATGTCATGCATGTTGACAAGACTGAATTTTCGTTTTCAGGCGGCTTCTCTTAATATTGTTCATTGGTTTATTGATTCATATGTTTCAGAGTTTCTAATGCGGAGGAAAGGGTGATTTTCATTTTTGTTATCATTGAACTTTCATATTGGATATCATAAAACATTCTCCTGTTACATTGCAGGTTATGAATTTGATTGGTGATGTTAAAGGAAAAGTGGCAGTAATGGTGGATGACATGATTGATACTGCTGGTGAGTCGAAGTTCATATAGATCCCTTACTTTAGATTTGAACCCTGTAGCTTTGAAGAAAGGAAGAGGGAGAAGAAGAGGATATATATATAGAAAAATGTGGCTTATAATAAGGGGGGACATTGTTACTAAATATGTTATCTGTGCAAAATTACCTTGCAAATCTTGATTCTTCACTTATTGACACATGAAAAAATTTGGATCTGAACTGGTTTATAATTTGATGCTCAATAAAAGTGGAAATGGAATGGAAGTATTGACTTCTAGAATGCTGTTTAATTTTTACTGTGATTTGATGGTGCAGGCACGATTGCGAAAGGTGCTGCCCTTTTACAGCAAGAAGGGGCCAGGGAAGTATATGCTTGTTGCACTCATGCTGTTTTTAGGTTTGAACTTCATTCATGTGCTTTTTCAATTCATACTTCAATCGCATAAAAAACTAGTTTAATTCCTAACAGGTGATTGCCTCAAATCCCATAGGGAGAATATAGGAATAGGAGCTTTGGGCCTGTTTGGTTGAAAGCTAATTATACAATTCCTTAAATGATTTGTTTTCATACATATTAGAAAACGTCTCTTTAAATTGTAGTTTTTTTTATAAATATGTTATTCTAATATTTGAAATACATAGCCTGTCAAACTAGAGAATAACATTTTAAGATTAAACTAATTGCATATTAAAAAAATCAAAGTTGTCCTATTGCACTCATAGGCTGGTCCTTCATGTTCTATTTGGCAGAACTCTGTATATTTTTCCTTTACATTGGTATCCAGACTTCTTGGTTATGCATTCATCTGTGTAACTTGAAATCTTAGAAGGTTTACAAATGTGAAATATTTGTACTTTTTAAGCTGTAATTTTGTTAACATGGGCCAAGCTAGGCCAACTGCCACGGTTATATGACAACTTTGTTGTTAATTCTTCCCTGGCAGCCCTCCTGCGGTCCAGAAGTTGTCAAGTGGGCTCTTTCAAGAGGTGATCGTGACAAACACAATTCCAGTTATGGAGAAGAACTACTTCCCGCAGCTAACGGTTCTTTCAGTGGCAAACCTGTTGGGTGAAACTATATGGCGTGTCCATGATGATGGCTCTGTGAGCAGCATTTTTCAATAAAATTTTGATTTTTCAATTTTATTTTTAAACTACAGTGGGGTTGTTTTGATCCACACCACATGGGTTTCATGGTTTCCCTTTATACTTTTCGTAATAAAAATCATGTCTTTTTGGTTTGTTATGCTCGGGAAAGAGCCTAGGGTGGGGCCGAGAACCTGGTCTCCGAGCCCGGCCGTTTGAAAGGATTGAAGGAAGATCAAAATGAGAAAGGTTTTTTTTTTTTTTTTTGTCTTTAAACGCCTATTTTAATTTCAAGATCAAAAATCAAGTACACTTTTTAGTTTCTTCATTTTAATTAAAATATTATTTTTAAATATTTATTTATTTATTAAAATGAAAAAAATATTATAAAAAGAAAAAAGAAATAAAAAATAAATATGATGAAAGAAAATATAATATTTTAATAAATAATGAGTGAATAATATTTAATTAAATTTAAAAAGTTATTATTTATTTTATTAAAATTTTAGTTATAATAAAAAGTTTGAAAGGTGTAATTTTAAGATATTTTTATTAAATTAGTGAATGTTGTATTTGCTTAGTCCATGCCATTCATATAAGGTGTCGTCAGTTAAAATAATAAATAAATTGCCAAATTATAGGAAATGTTTATATATTAGTGGAGCCTAGTGATAAAGACTCAATTGATTGGAGTGTGACTGTGTTTGTAATCATCTCTAACTAAACTGATAAGAAGAAAGCTACAGTTAGCTTCCAAGAAAAAGTGAAAAGACCGAGTTGTCGAGTCAACCTGCCACATCAATTGGGGAACTACCTGCGCTTGGAACACGTGCACCGACGTAAGCAGGAAGGGGAGAGATGAAACTTACACTGTCATAGCATCCATATATTTTGGTTCATGCTTTTCGCGCATGCGACACTATCTTATTACTACTTAATAACATAACTCAATAAATTATCCTATTGCTAGGAGACTATCTTATATAATTTTATCTTTTTTTTTTTACTTATTTACTTTTAATCCTCTTCAACCCAATATGCATGGATGGGGAGTGTCCCGAAACAGATTGACTCAAAAAATCATTCATGACTCGGTGTGCATAGAAAGGCAAGAATCCATCAGCTTTCTTGGGAAGGATAAATGACAAATAAAAACGCACCAAAAGTTCTCTATTCTGCAAGAATACATAGCACACACCGAATGGGAAGTGGCATTTGAGGGGGCCAAACATCCCTTCCCTTTTGGGGGGGCCAAACACACCGAATGGGATTAATATATGCTCATCTTTACACGCCTCTTGTAAAATTAAACTCAGCACAAAGAAGCTCCAAATTCAACTGACCACACCAATTTCTAAGTAATTCAATTACAAGGGCCTTGCGTCCAGCTGATCTCACATCACATGATAATGCAACAACGACTGCGCTCCTCCGCTGGTTGTGCTGGACCCTGCTGGTGATACCTGTTTGGATCAGTGGGGTTGTATGTGAACTCTGAAGTATCAAGCCCATACTGGTTTTTTGAGGAGGAGAGGGTAGAACACACAAAGAACAGCAAGCATCAGAAAATGAGCTGAACAGATAGGGTAAAACTAATTTAACCCTGTGCCTTAATCTGACAATATAACTGGTCAGTAGTGCACAAACAGAAGACAACCGAGATGAGAGGACTGGGCTGACCAACAAATGATTAAACCAGGTTAGAACTACATAGTGACCATAGGGAATCATTTTGAAACAGGAAAATCACACTCCCAATCCAAAAAAAAAAACTTGATAAGCTATTATAGCATTTAGATATGCAACTTTACTAGGTTATATTTCACCTTTTCCCTCATTCGTGTACTCCAAGCATCACTCCTGCTTGAGCGTTGATCAAGGGTTCCAGCAACAGGAACACTTGTAGGAGGTGGCCTGGGCACTAATGGTTGCCGTATCTGCCCAGCATTAATGATTTCATCATCACTATCATAGTCTACCCGCCTACCAGTAGCCCTTACCATTAGAGCTAACAAGAACAGCAATGCCTGCATAACCACAGATGGTCAACAAATACAATATCAATTATAAAAAGTGTAGCCCCGCGGGGCACAGCATGGTAGTCAAAGACACATTCCCACTGCAATGGTTTGTGGGTTCGATCCCAAGCCTCCGTGTGGCAGGAGAGGAATTTAGGGGTGAGATGGGATGGGGGTAGTGTTCCAGGGGATTTATGTAAAAATATTTCATAAATTTATATATATATATATAAAGTTCATGTGCAGCATTCTTCCTCAGTTTATGATATCAATTATAAAATATGATTATGATGATTCAGTAAATTCACAGACCATACATGATTCAGTTAGGGGATCAAATAAATATTTTAATTTTGATATCATAAGCAAAGAATTCGACTCAGCGATGGCTGACTACTGACTAATGCATCTACATAATACTGCCTAAGTTGATAAAAGACAAGTCAACAAAAGGTCACATATTAAATGCCAGAATGGGTTTGCTTGAAATAGAAACATGAATTCTTTCCGACATCAGAGTCCATCTCCATACTAAAATTCAAATTTGAGTTTTGATTTTATATATGATATATATTGTATTTATTGAACTTTTAAAACTTGGTGTACATGAGATATTCTATCGTTAGTAGAATTTTGATTACTTCCCGCTAATTGTTAAATGTGTGAACTAGTTTCCCTCTTGTTTGGTGTGAACTTACTGATAACTAACATCCCTTTGGTCCCTAGCCCGGACATATTGATTCATTAATTGATATAGCTTATGTACATTTCAATATTGTAGTTCTTAAATGGATTAAGGCAATCCTGATGGTCTATAGTGTACTCCTTGGGCAGGTTAGGGCAATCTTAATCATCCAAGGCCCTGATTTTATTAATTGATCATTCGGCATTTTAAGGTTCTAAATACCAAAACCCTTGGGTGGATTAGGAGCTATCCTAATCACTAATAATTGCAAAATCATATATTTTGTATATAATTCCTTTTTACCCCCCTACTTAGGTACACCCCGTTTAAAATATTTTTACAGGAAAGTGATCAACAGCTTAAAAAGAAAGTGAAGGTATAATTAGAGTTGTTTAGTGTGGAAATAGGCACTTCACCTAAATTGAGCATTCCCATCTTTTTTTGTTGTTCTTAGATTTTGGATTATGGAGGCAGTAAGGGTTCAGTGTCACGAGCCACATTGACTTTAATTTATGAATTTGTTGGATTTTTATTTCAAACTACAAATATTGATCATATTCCACGTATTCACTAACACATATGTATTGAATTGTGTCTATTTCGTACTCGTATTAACGCCACAAGTCCTTCCATGAGAATTATGTCGCACTGTCTTTTTATTTCTTTGATATCATATTCCATAATTCTCCCCAGAAAACTTAAACACTGATGCCAAAACTTCACAAAGCCTTGTTTCTGAATACTGCAAAAAAGAAAATAATCATTTCATTAGTCTCTAATCTCCTTTGCCTTAACCAAGGTCCTCAATGCTTGATTTTTTTTTCTTTTTATCCATCCATTTTGAAGGGCTCATTTTCTCCATCCAACTTGAAAAACTCCTTTTCTACTTCTTTTCTCTTCAACTTACCTTATAGGCCTCACATCTCTGCATCCAATTTAGTTTCCTTTTTAACTATCCTAAACCAAACATAACTTCAATTTTCTAACCAGTCTAGCTTGCCCTTGACAACTGTCTTCACCTGATTATACGACCACCATGCTTCCTTCCAAAGTAGTGCATTACCATGCTGACCCATATGACAACATCATCATAACTTCCTAATCAGCCTCCTTTACTAATCTAACAACTCTATCTGATCCCTTCAACCCTCCCAATATTAAGCAGCTAAATCAAGACTCAGCAACCTCTATTGCTAGCATCATCAGATCTATGCTGTATGCATACTGACACCTGATAGTACCTTGCTATCTTTACGACCTATAGGGCCCTCCTAGTGAATAACTGAATAGCATTTGCCCCACTTTTAAATGGTTACAGGGAGTAATTCTTCTTCTTGATCCATGAATTTGAAAGAGTAAAGCCACATCCATTTGTGAAATCTAAAATAGCCTGTCCCCATGTATGCTAGCACAAAATGTGGGACATTAAGCAAAAAAGAAATTATTACAAAAGCACCTATACAAAAAAATTGTTCAGCGATGTTTCTCTTGCAGTGAACACCAGTTATCTGTAATAATTAATACATAATGACAACGTATGCCTACCATCTTAAAATAAAAAACAATCTAAAGTTTAGATCACCCAGAAATGAACAAAGAGCATGCTTTTTCTAGACAAGACAATATTACAATGCAAAATTGAAAATGAGACACTGCAGTTTACCTCCAAAATGACAGCTCCAAGGGCAGCCCACTTGATAATCTTCCAGTGCTCCTTCAGAAAATCATAAATCATAATAAAATCTCCAGTCTTGTCTTTTGGAATTTCCTGAAAAATAGTGAACATAATTTATTAGATAACCAAACATGCCAACATCCAAAAGAAAAAAACAATCAAGTTATTGGGAGAATGCTCACTTCTTTCCAGCTTTTGTCAAAGAAGATGAAAGCAGCACATCCAAGTTCTACTAGGACCAACAAGAGCACCAGTACAGCGTACTACATGTACTTAAGGAAACCACGCATGTAAACATGACTTTTCAATTTGTAAAGTTCGAAAACATCCCCCCCATTTTACTGGAATACTAAAGCATAGAGCTCTGAATCAGTAGATATTAGAATGACAACAGTATATGCACAATACCATTGATGGATTAAATAGGATACAAAAATCAGGCAGCATCCATTCCTTGTTGCCACTCCAATACAACCGAAAAAAGATATGACGAATAGAATTACTCCAATACCAATAAATGCATATATGAACCTGCAAGAAAACATGTAAGAAAATTAAAATAACAACTAACATACAAGGAAGGGGTGAGAGAGAGGATAAGAAACAGCCATTTCCTGATCTTCCCAAACAACATAATGAGCAATTCATTTAAAACAGATTGTAAAAACTGAACAACATAATCATTACAGTGCATGCATGTATAAATATGAAAAACGACAACTTGAATCCGTTAAATATCTGAAGACAATATACCACTGTATCAATTTATGAAGATCAAGATTTTTTATTTTTTATTTTTTTGATAAGCAAGATGGGTTTTAAATCTTTAAGCTTGAACATTTATCCAGTGTCCTGAGTTTTCACTGCATGCAAAAACGTAAACAGACCTTATGAATAAAAAGAATAGAAAGTTAATACATATCAAGCCAGACTTTCTCCTGGGCTGAAGCGTGGAGACTTCATCTCAATGTTGAATGAGTAAAAACCATTGTTAACATACCAGCCCAGGCTTTAGGTGTGCACTTGCATCCTAATCAATCTTCTAATTTATCTTTATGTTCCCTACACAATTTTATAATGTGTGTGCTGGAGGGAAAGTTCATCCAGTCATGAAATCCCAAATAGATAAACTAAGGCAGGTTGAAATATTAATTGGGACAAAACTATCGGCCTCGATGATGAAAAGATGACATGTAAGTTAGGGGTTTTCATTTTCTATTTTGGTGTAATTATTAAGTATTCCTAGTAAACAAATTGGTGCATGCAAATTCAACTAGTGTCCAGTCCTACAACTATGGCTACATTCGGACTGGACTGGATTAATGAACATTTTATGTGGACAAAGACTTTTACACTGCACCAGAACTAAACAGCCTGTCAGATTCAAGAAGAATAGAACTATTTTTTACCATAAGCTTACGCTCAAATCCAAGTAGCAAACGCAAATGCAATAGGTTGAACCATTCGATTGACGTACATTTGCATGTAGAGAGAGCAAAGTTTACAAAAAAAAAAAAACTAAAATTAAATGGGCTGTTAGAGATTTGAGAGGACCAGAACTGTTGTTTACTGTGAGATTACGCACAAGCCCAAGTAGCCGACACAAACGTAAAAGGTGGAACTACTTGACTGATGGACATTTGCATGGAGAAATTTACACAAACAAATGTACGACTAAATAGCTTGTTGGGTGGGTTCATGAGGAAAAGAAATTTGGTTTTACAGCAAGCTTATGCTCAAAGCCAACATAAATACTGATTAAGGAAGCTTGCACCGTGGTGGGTAACAAAATTGATTAGCATATGATTTGGATCATGAGCTTAAAAGTATAGAGCAAGCAAGAAGAAAGAAAAACAAGTAGGCGGCATACCAAGCCTTGGGCAACTTGTCGAGAAAACTGGATGACAGAGACACAGCTAGGAGCATTGGCCGACCCAGCTGTATTGAAGTAACATTTGCGTGAACCCCCCCGGCCAGCGGAATGGCGTCTCGGGAATATCTCAGATACTCAACCAACAAATAGATCCCATACCCGATCATGGACAGACCCACTACGGTCAACAAAAAGTTGAGAAGCTTCATAAGGCACTCCAAGCACCCCCGACAACCCATTTTCTTCCCACAATCGAATCGATCGATCCACTCCTCGGAGTCGGAATCGGATCACTCCAATGACGAACGAACGACCGACAGACAGACCGACCAACCAGCCAAAGGATGCTATCAGGTCGCCGCAGAATGGCTTTTAAAAAATCTCACAGCTGTACCAAGAATCACAGCCTTTAATACAAAAAATAAATAAATAACCTTATATGAAATAGCTATTATCAATTTATCATTCAGGGTTGCTGATAAACTAACTACTAATCAAAAACGAATATGAACCCGAAAACAAGAGATTAAATTTAAACCCCTTTCTGTGATATCTTTCTTCTTTTATTTTTATTTTAAAAAAAAATAAATCCAAAGGCATCAAGCCGACGGGAAACGTTAAACATGCAATTGATAACGCAATTGTGTGCAATTTGTGATTGCAAATTAAGAAGCGAACAAAAATTCCAACAAAACGAGTGAGGCTTTTGGGATTGTTGAGAAAAACACTGACTTTTACGTGCAAATCGTATGAAGTTGAGTTGCGTAGGAGCTTCGGAGCTGCCTTGAAGGTTGAAGCTATTGGGTTCTGAAATGAAATGAATTTCTTATTATTATTATTATTATTATTATTATTATTATTATTATTATTATTATTATTATTATTATTATTAGGCGTGTGATCCAAAGCGAGAGGGAGGGATGAGGGTTTCACGCGCCACGTGGAACTATTATTATTTTACTCTACTCCTATCTTTTCTTATATGAATTATAGTGTCGTGTTACAAATAAAAAATCAATTCTCTAACACAACTGTAGAGCGTGTACATCTTAACTTGAGAAACGAGTAATCTTTTAAGTTTAACTCCACAATCTTCTTTACTTGGCAAAAGAATACCAATATTACACTTTCTTAATTTCTATTAGACAACAAATGTCAAAGCATTTAAGGTGACTCATTTAACAATTCAATGATTTAAGGTGACTCATCTAATAAATGTATGAAGAAGCCATTATTGAATAGATCCATATATCATCACAAAATTAAATGCATGCATTAACAACTTCATCCATGAAGAAGCCACCTTTAGTATATAGTCATTTTAAATCATTTCATGGTATAACAAAGATGAACTATATTTATTTGCCATTTTTTTATACTATAAGAAAGCAAATTTTGAGTGTCAACAATAGATACCACATAAATTCATTGTTGAAAATAGCAATCAAATGATGAAGCCTTTTTTTTTTTTTTTTCAAATTTACCCATGTTTCATATAATATAAATATGATAAATTTATATTTGTTATGGCATAAACCATATAAATGTGAATCGACACCAATAAAGGTATATGCAACAACAAATCATTAAAGTCATACCATTAGTTACAAATTATTAGTGTTTAGGAATAAAATAATTTTCAACAGCTTAGGTTATATAAATCATATTAAAAAGAAAGGATGCTTATGATGCCGATAATTAATTCAATTGATATGGCATAAGCAACATTTAGTCTTCTTGCATAAAGGCGTGTAAGAAGAATTTTTAAGTTTTTTTAGGTTCAATCTTATTTATCTCAAACATTTACCGCTAAAAAAACATGATAATTTTTTTAGTCAAATTTTTTATTCTGGATGTATTAGACGAATGGGGGAGAGAGAAACGAATATTAAGAGGAAAAAAGGAGAGGGGGGATTAATACATGTTTATGTTAATTATCCATAATATTGATTACACATGTAAGGTAAATATTGCAACTAACTCCTAAGTTGAAAATATTATCCTGAAATTTTTATTTTTGAATGACACTATAAATATCTACATAGAAATGCATGCTTAAACTGAACTTAAGAAGATTCAAGAAGAAAGAAGACCCAAACATGAATTGTAAGTGGACTGGTGAGAGCAGGAAATCACTAGGGCCCAGCCCAACTAGCTCATAAATGGGGGATTTCCGAAAGCCTGCTCTGTGTCATTACAGTAGTATTACCATATTGTGGCAGACCAGGCAGGCTCCATGCGTAAGGCCCCCACCCAAAACTGCAGTCAAAATCAAAACACCACTCAACAAACCCAACAAGCCCATGCTACCTACCTACCTAGATTTTGCTTAAATACCCACCAATCAATAAATACATACATACATACATATCTATCTATCTATCTATCTATCTATATATGACCGAGAATTGGCATTTCCTATAATCCCATTGGGCTGGGCTGCTCGTCCGCAAATTGAACAGCCACCGTCTCAACATTACCTTAGGCCTGCCAATGTCGGTTTTTATTTTCTGTATGTATTTTTGTTGGGGAAACAAAAACTGAAGCTTGTTTTGTGTTTTTTTTTTTGGGTGCGTGTTGTTTATTTCAAAATAAATTTTAAATAAAAAAATTAAATAATATTTGATATTGTAATTTATATGCCAAAAAATAGTAAACATATATTTTTGTTCAGTAAATAATTTTATAATTTGATAGCAAAAATATAAATGTTAGATGTGTTATGTTATTATTTTTTTTGATTGAACAATTAAGATTTAAAATTAAAAATCTAGTAGTGCAATTGATATGAAATTAGGAATATCTAATTTCATAAGAAGCCAAAATACAAATAATAAACGAATATATAAATGAGTATGGTCCTTAATCATTTAATTACCATCAACAAGATAACTAAGAACCAGAATTCACAAATTGGTAATAATTTGAAAGATAATAATGGTTTAATTACCAGGAACATGACTTATGATGGGGGTGAAATTTTATTTTACTATAATTGATTTGAAAAGGTAATTGAATATAGAAACGATAGAATAACAAATGCAAGCCGGATATGAAAAGGCCAATGTCCAAACATGTTTTATTTTTGTAAGCTTGAAAATCAAACAAATTTGAAATATGAGTGGAAGCGCGGAAACGGTATGTATGTGGTCAATAATTGGGGGTCCCGTCCCGTCCCTACCATGAACAGTCACAGACAGAGTGGTGCGCCGGTGCCCGACCGTCGGGGTTCCATAAACTATTCCACAGCCTCATTTTTTTTTTTTTGTAAAATAAAATAATAATAATAACAATAAAGCTCACGGTGGTTGACTTGTTGGTATTATCTGTGGGACGGATTGGATCAAAGATTAGATTTGAAAATGATAGAGGAATTGGACGGCCCGGGAGTGTTGCTACTTCTCTACTCACGCGCCGCACCCACCTCTGCTGCTACTTCTCTCTACAACCTTTTTCGATAATAAAATATTATTTAGCTAATAAAATATTATTTTAACATTTAAATACATTTAAAAGTATATAAAATTTTCTTTACAAATAAATATAAAATACATAATAGTATTTGCAGTTACTATTAACTAAAAAAATATTAAAAATTCACAAAAAAACAAACCTTCTCAGACTCACTTCATTGTGTAAATTAAAAGAAACTCTTATAAAAAAACACACGGGGGAAGCGATATTAATTATTTCATCATAAATTTTTTTACTTTGTTATTTTTATTATGTATATATAATAGGGTGAGACCTAATTTTCATATAATATTTTGAGTTTTATTTATCTGTCCAGAATATATAAAATTTTATATATAATTAATATAGATAAAACTATCTGCAACCAACTCTTATCCATTGACATTGTTTTACCTCTTCTTTTTCCCCTTACGAGTACTCACACGTGACACCGACTCAAAACTCATTGCGCACCGCGAGGAGATTCCTCTTACCCAGACTTACACCTTTTATATATATATATATATATATTTAAGAGCTACACACGTGAACACGCAACTCAATACTTGAATTTTGCGCTAGTGTAAGAAAAAGATATCTCCCCCTCCCTATCTAACCGTTGACACTGTTTTGATAAGGCTAAATTATTAACTAAATTAAAGGCTAAATTATTAACTAATTATTTTATCTTTTAATTGATCATCAAGATGATTTTGTTAAATTTTTTAAGATACTAATAGCGGATAATACTAAATCATACATAATTAAACGATTAGAAAAATTAAATTTATAAAATTTAAAATAATTATAATCAATAGTTATTATTTTATTTATTAAATATTTATAATTACAAATAAAAAATATAAAATTTATAAATCACAATATCATCGTTCACAATTATAAACTTGACGTTAATTATATAATTCTCACGACTAATAAATATATGATAAAATTTATTCTATTTTTATACTAAAATGATATATGGATTTAAATATTTTTCATTGTCAATCAATCTACAAAATAAAATTTTTAGCTAATTTATTATTTAAATATTTTTTATTCAAATAAGTTTTAATTTAGCTAGACAAATAGAGCGAGTTGGATACACACCCTAGTTTTGACATATCTTTCCTTTGTCTGCCCTACAACTCCGTGAACACACAACTCAACCACCCTTATCTAGGACGAGCCATCAGACTGAAATATTTAAGACACAAGATAATACTGACCGTCAAGTTTAACATTAGCTTAAAACATTACCGCGTATTATGGTCATAAAGAAAATTCATCAATTTAATCTCTCAAGAGATTCAAACCAGGGACCTCCAAAACTGAGGCACCTATTTTGCCAAACCTGTCCCGTAGAAAAACACATGTACAAACACTAGGGCCAGAGAAACAGATTTCCTCTCCTCAATTTGGCTTAGGTTCCACCACCAGAGGAATGTATACACACTATGGCCATGAAAAAAACATCCTCCAATCCAATATCCAATGTCTTCTAAGGGATTCAAACAGAACCTTTCAAAACCGTAACACCTGTTTTGACCGACCTCACACATTTACGCACACTAGAACAAGCCTTCAATTCTGTGGCTGTCAAAACAGTCACATACCATTTTTACTACACTACTCGGTCAAAATACGGACCACTTTAATCATTACTCATTAATAGTTACGAGAAATGAAAGACCAACAGCACAACAATCCGAGCAAAGACTCAACTCCATTGTTTATCCTTCGTTGGCTTTTCCCTGAGTCTAGAATTAAGAACCAAACTTCTCTTTTATGATGCCACGTCCTTTACATGTGTATTGACAGCGATCGGAATCGAAGGTGGCATAAATTTGGAAGCATTTGGCAGGGGGACCTACATGCAAGGCTTGAGGCAGGACTCAGGGTGTGCCACGTAAGTGCGAGTTTGTGGCATTGAGGCAACAAGGGACGGTAGAGATGCCTTGTTTGGAGAGCTCTGCGAGGACAGCCTCGGTTGATGGTGACTTGAGCCCCAAGGGCAGGGGCAGCTTGGGTTTGCTTATCACCTCTCTCACCACATTGTCAATTACATCCTCTGCCTGCAACCAAACACCACCCGACTCAATTCATCATTGCCGTATGATTCATATCAATAGATTAGTGAAAGCATCCCAAAACTCACACACGTGTACACACATCACCGTATGGTTTGCTCACCCCTCCTATAAACCGTTCTTTTGCAGGTTTAAGTAGGCGGTAGGTGAAGGCCGAGGAGCTAGGCCCCTGAGGGTCGGGAGTCTTATGTTATTTCCTTTGTTGTACTCTGGATTTTATGTGGTTGGAATTTGGTTTGGTTTTATTTGTGGCTTCATAGGGGTTTTTCCCCGACTGGGTTGTAATAAACATTTAGTCTTTGAAATGAAATAAAATGAGATGTTGTTATTCAATTTGTGTTTGTGTGCATGGTTTGGGGAGCAGGAGCATGCCCCTTGGCATGTTAGCCTGGTTGTGCAGGTTTGGGACAGCACCGTGCCGGGAAGTCCTTTTAAGGTGCTTGCACCAACCCCTTGTCCCTTCGGGTGCGGGCATGGCAATCACTACTCATTTCCAAGTGGAAGGAAATTGGGGCCTGCGATCAGGGGTTTCTGAATCCCTTGAGCTGTCAGGCCTAATCCTTGCCCCGGTTTGTACCCCTGTTTGATCATGGTGGCTGCAACCATTTTTACTGCCTTCGAGAGACGATGGTCTGGGGCAAAAACGACATTCACCATCTCAAAAGCCCAATAGGAGCATTCTGGCACATCTTCATTGCTTTCAATATAAGGAACTGATGCCGGTTTGGTGACGAGGAAACTTGTCTCTCCAGGAGATGCAGATGAGCTGGTTCCCCATTACAAACTTCATCTTCTGGTGGAGACTTGATGGCACCGTCCCGCCATGTGGATCCAGGGTCTTCCCAACAAACAAGTAATATGGCGTGATGTCCATCACCTGAAATTCCACCGTAAAAGTAGTTGGCCCAATCATGAGCGGAATATCCAGAGTTCCCACAACGTCACGCTTTCCTCCATCAAATGCTCGTACTTTCATCGTACAAGGACGCATATAGGACGCGTCAATTGGAAGTTGCTGCAGTATATGCAAGGGCATAATGTTCAAGGCCGAGCCATTGTCGATGAGTACACGGGCTATGGTGTGCTCCTTGCATTTGACCGTGATGTGCAGAGCTTTTATGTGCCCCTTTCCTTCTTGGGGTAGCTCGTCATCTCCAAAGCTAATGACGTTGTTCATGATGAGGTTACTAGCGATTCCATCAACATTTGCCACTGAGACGGTCGGTGGAACATAGGCTTGGCTCAGAACATTCAGCAGTGCTTCCCGGTGAGGTTGGGAATCCATTATTAATGAGAGCAAGGAGATGCGAGCCGGTTGCCGACTTAATTGATCCACAATATTATACTCGCTCTGCTTCATGAGTTTCGAAATTCCGTGGTCTCTTCTTCGATGATAGGTGTTCCTTTCTTTGTTGCCTCCGGTGTTGACTCAATGTCTTGTTCTACAACTTTTTCCTTCCTTGCTTTGTCGACCCATATCAGGGGCATATGCCCGACCGCCTCCGGTTTTCTTTTTCGGTCGCGGTGGCTCCTGTACTACTTCACAACCTGTAGTTCCATGGGACTGCCTTATCGGACTTATAAGGAAAGGAGTAGGAACACCTATGGTGAGAGGTGCAATTCCTGCGGTAGTTGTGGGCTTCCGGTTCTCCCCTCTTGTCTGGCACGAGACTTGAGGCATGGATAGTGAGAGGCTTGATTCCATGTGGCAAGAACGGGATCTCTGGAGCCTTAACGTTTAAGACAAGGGGTGTTGATAGACGGATTTTTAGCCTCTCTAAAAGAGCTAGCTAATGTCATTAAATCTCTCTTCAAGATAATAAATTTCCTAAGTTCGCACTAAAAGAACAGCAGCAAGCAAGGGGTCGAACCCACAGGGATTAGCCTAGTTTTCTAGTTCTCAAATCAAAGCACTCAATTACTCTTGTTCTATAAATGTCTTGGCAAAAAGTTTTCTTTTTTAAACTAAATATCTAATTTTTATTTGGTTTTCGAATAAACAAAGAAAGCAAATTGATTTTAGGATTAAGATTCAAGGATTGAAAGCATCTAGGGTCACAATTTCACCTCCTATGTTATCTCATCTGGTTCATGGTATTAGGGTTGTCTGATTGAAAACATGCTAAACATAAGCCAAGGACAACAAATGGTCATTGAGGTGCTTTTAAGAGTTGTATGCCAGAATGGTCATCTAAACACACAAACATGCAAAGACAATAAATCATACTTGCAAAAGGATAATGATCACACCAATTACAAATAAGTTACTGAATCTCAATCCACCCCAGACTAGGGCTAAAAATACCAAGGTATACATCCAAAGATAGAAATTAAGAACAGATTCATAAAACATGCAAAACTCAATCATCCAAACCCAATATTCATAAACACAGCAAAGCAACAAGGGGGCTACATTGCTCCCCTAGATTATAAGAACTACTCACGCATGATTACAAGCAAAACCATAGCAGTAAAGCTAAACATCTTCCTCTAATCCACGCGCGCAACAAGGCTTCAAATCCAGGCTCCAAAATCCGCGACGGCTGCGATGGCTGCGACGGCTGCTCTCCTAGGTCAAGGAGCAGCCTCCAAGTCGTGAAGCCTCTCTCTCTCTCTCTAAAAACGTGTAGGGGGGTCTAGGATAGGTTACAGGGGGCGTGGAGGCTGTATTTATAGAGGTTGGATGGGCTTTGAGCTGTGTACGCTAGCCCATCTATCAAAATGGCGTAGTTTTGATAAGTGACACTCCAAACATTAAAATCTCTATCTTCCATCCATAATTTGGACACGGGCCTTCAGAAACAAATGATCAGCTTGAAAAAACGATAGGATCGGTCCAAAAATATCTCTGCACGTCAATTTGCACGTGATATGGTGCAATTCACGTGCACCTCCAAATCAGCTCAAACTTCTCCCCAAGCTTCCTTGCATCCCGTAGAGGCTCGAGAAGCTAAAAATATGCTTGCACGTGAAATGGGTGAATTCACGTGCAGCTCCAAATGCTCTGCAATTTCGTGGTAGGTAGAGGACATTATTCTAAGCAACTTTTGTTCTTGCACGCCAATTGTTTGAGGCCATCTACTATGTCAAAAGTGAGCTCCAAAATCTGCCAAAATAGCTTAAAAACGCATGTATTTGCAAGTAGCATCTTCCTAGGGGTTAGAGCAAATATATATGATATATGAAGCAATAAGGCTCTACTCATGCTCTTAAACATCCTAAATAAACACTAGAATAACAGCATAAAATGCACGTTATCAAATACACCACACTTGAACCACTGCTTGTTCTCAAGCAAAAACATACAAGCATGCAAAAATAAAATAAACACGCAGTCAAACGGAAGAAAAATAAAATAACAATCAAGGAGAATCATGGTTTCCTAAGCATGCAACTCTATCATGATGAAATGGGAATTTAAGCATCAAAATGAGTCATAGCTTAGTTCATTCATGTCCATATCCCTAGTCCAACAACCATGCAATATCACCACTTAAATTTCAAATATGAGCAAACAATCCATGATAAAATAGCACCTAGTTTCCCTTTAAGTTCTTACCAAGGATAAGCAGCCTCACTCAAATATAATAATTATCAAGCCCAATACCTATCAATGAACAATGGATGGAAAACTCTATCTCTACACTCGCCATCCCTATTGATTAAGTACTTGCCAAACAATCATGAGAGTTCCCTATTGTGCTCATCAAAGAAAACACACCCTCTATTCTACTTTATTTGAACTCATACTCTAGTCTAAACTCAATAAACTCACACTCTATTCTAATAACTGATAAAACAAAATCATCGCCTAAGGGTTGAGCTCAACACACTCAAATAAACAAAACCGAGCCAATGTGGCTACAAATCTAAACAATCACACATAAACATCAAGCCATTGTGGCTTTTATTCTGATTTTTTTTTTAGTAATAACCTTACAAGGTTGCATTTTATGCTCTCCCTTGATGGATTATTCACTCTCTTTGTTTTTTCACTTAACACATAAATAAGATTGATATTTCTAATGCATACCCCTTGTCATTTTGCTACATATAAGGAGAGAGAAATTCATTGATGTCTCACATCCCATTTTCCAATTAAGTGATGGCTTTTTCACATTCTATATCACACCTTTTATATTTACAACACAACAAACAAAAATTAGGATACATAGGAAGTCAAAGTGACTTAAAGGTCTTGCATCCTAACTCCACACACCAAACATTCGAGCACTAATAAGTAATCACATGCTTACTTGACTCCTACCATTAAATGACCAATGTTGACTGCAGAGAAGAGTAGCAAATCAAAACTATTACCCATAAACCATAAATGTCACTTAAGGGCTAAAAGAAGTTGTTCTCATTTTGCATTTCTTTTTCACTCAACTTTAAGGGTTACTTAGGTCTATCATAGCATTTCATGCTCAGCTAATATTCAAACTTCAGCTCCAAAAACATGGTGATATCATTCAAAAGATAAAGACATGATCAAACTAATTCAGAGCACATTTTAACTATTCAAAAACCCTTATCACAACATGATCCCGATGTGGCATAAAAATTAAATTTTAAGCCAAAATTGCATACTTAATATCCATGCCGCTACAAGCAAATCACTCAAGGCATAACTCAAACAATCACCCAAAATAAAAAATAAAGGACAACAAAAAACACTTAAACAAAAACAAGACATGCAATCACACAATATAAAGGACAAACAAGTGGCTCAAGTCACTCCCACACCACACTTAAAAGTATGCTATGTCCTCATGGCATAAAATAGAGAGTAGGAAAATACTTACCTCTCGGTTGTAAGTCTGTAATAGTAGATGACATTGGCCACCATTCGTCGCACCTGAGCCACAAAGTCAACCGACGTCTCGCCGCGCACTTCCCAAGTTTCCTTCCCTTGCAGAATAGCCATCATGTAGTAGCAAGCAAAGATCCCACAGCTGAATTGGTCAGGCTGCTGAGGGATTTCCATTTCGTTGAGGTGAATAAGAGGGAGCTTATCCTGCAATAATCCTTTTTGTTTCATCGCATCCTTGATTCTTTTTATGAGCCCATGAACAAGTCGTCTCTTTCTCCTGGTGAACCCTTCCCCTTGGCTTGGATCATAAAGCACCGCACGCCCTGCACTCAAATCCACACGCACCAAGACATAGTGATGATCAATGTGCACAGGTATCAGCACCTCGTGCATACCTTGCCAAGGACGGTGCCCTTCATTCCCGACCATTTATACGCCGGCGCCACACACTTTCGGTCAAAGGTTGCTCATAAAGCTCGCACAAAGATAATAGAGGTATCTTAACAGACTAGGTAATTATGAGGCTCAGCCTCCACAACAAAACGCATAGTCCTACAAAATAAGTCCACCTCATCTGAATATAGATATTCATCGCCTAAAATCCTTTGAAGGACAAACGAGGTGAAGAGGTCCATGTCCCTTGCAAAGCGAGCCCTTAACACCTGAGAGTTAATGAAGTCTTCAAATCTTTGCTTGACTTTCAACAAGATGATAAGGCTGGATTAATGATTAAATGGATAGGAGGGCCAAGAAGGTCTTCGGGTTCAGCAGGCATGTATGTACCCCAAGAGACGGGATGTATACGCACAAGAGCCCGAGAATATGTAGGATCGGTAAAAGGCCGGAAGGGTGAATACCCTTTCGCCGGCTGTCTCCTCTTGAGGCTGATGGTAGGATGGCCTAGCTGAAGATTCTGGTTGAGGTGGATCCGCCTGGGCTGGATAAGAAACTTCAGGGGATAGAGAGGGTTCTTCATCAGATATCTCCACTATATGAGAACGTTTTGATGCTTTCCTCTTGCTCAAGGCCTTCCAGATTTTGCCTAGGAGGCCTTTGACTTCTTTGTTGTCTTTCCTCAGGCTTCCACCTCGCACCGGGTTCCTGGCATTTGCCTCCCGAGCTGCTGTGTTTCTTGCCTCCAAGCTTCGGTAGATGCAGCGGGAGGAGCTTCCGGGGCCTCCCATGCTCTAGGAGATGCATGAGCGGCCTACGTCTGGGGCCTCCCATGCTCTGGTTCTAGGTTGTGAAGTAGCTTGTTGGTCTCCGAGAGATGAGGGCCATTAATTCTTCAAATTGGGCACTAATGATGTGCCCATTAGTGATCGCCCAATTGATGACCTCCACTTCGCTCACCACCGCCCACGAATGCCTTGAAAGAAATTGAAAATATCTTCTTTGTGTACATTGAACCGTATGTACATGGCAGGTGAGTCCGTATAGTCTGCTTCCTTTGATCCACATGAGGAGAGGTCTCCCTTACAAAGTCGGTGGATCGCTCCACATGAACACCGTGCCTAGCGGGTCGTGATGGAGGAGGAACATTGGTTGCCCAATGACCTCGGGTACCGATCCCCAAACCTCCTTCAACATGCAATACTTTTAACACCCGGTGAGAAGGAAAAGTGATGCTATCCATGGAGGAAAAATGCAAAAGGCATGCTTTGAAATATCAAACACAAAAATCTGCCATTTATCCGCTTTGATGAGTTTTTCTTCCACCATTTAAAAATGGTAGTGGCCCAATCCACATTTAGCATATGATGAATGCTATATATCAACTCCGGTGTGGCTTAGGCACACTATCTATCCCACCGGTCCGAATCAATAAGCATTTCCCTACCGGGTAAGCTAGGCATCTAAATCTTCCAACAAAACCATTCTTGGTATAACGCCTTCTACTTTGAAATTTTCTAGCATAGTTGCATGCAGTACCAAATTCTCTTAGGCTTAGCCGAGGAAGGCTATCATGGGGTGCGGGGAGGTTAAAGCAATGTCTAATAATTTCAGGGGGTAATTCGACAAAACCCCTTGACAACCCCTATCAGTTCATCCTCACCACAGAGACGGATGCATAAAATTCTTGTAGGGCAGAATAGGAAATAGCCGGTCAGGCGGATACTAACCTTTGTAATCCCAGATTTTGAATTTTAAGAGCCACCTCTCTAGCCCATCCCACTCCAAGCCTCCAAAGTCTGCATATCAATAGCATGCCCTAAGAGTATCTCCTCCTCAGGTTGGCTATCAGCACTAGGTGAGTGCACCTCCTCCCAGCGATCCTCCTTGTGCGCACCATCTTTGGAATGAGAATAAAGAGCAAAGAGCAAGAAAACTAAAGAGCAAGAGAGCAAAAGAGCAGAGTTTCTCTAATACTCGGATCCGGAGTGATTTTGGTGTGGAAGCCTTTGAAGATGGCCTCTCTTTATATAGCGTGCAGAAGGAAAGATGCTCCAATTGGCGTGATACATGTGCCCCTAAATTTTCAGAGTGTTCTAACCAAAATAGCCCTTGCACGTGAATTGGTTGAATTGGCGTGCAGGTCAGAATTGTCCCAAACTTTGGTGGTGGGTCCCCCTTGAGGGCAAGCAATAGTCCTTTCTCGCACGTGAATTGTTTGAAGCTTCTAGGAGGGCTAAATTCGGTATTTTGTATTTTTGAGCCACCAAATGACAGCTAGCAATTCGCGTGCAAGAGTAAACGTGATTCACATGGTCTTCATCTACCATTCCAGAAAGTTACGACTCAAAAAGGAGGTGCACGTGAATTGGGCAATTCACGTGCAAATTCACGTTCAGGCCCAAACTGGCCCAAATTTCTCCACTTTGTTGCTTGTGCATTATGGACCATCTTTAAGTCTTGCACGTGAATTGGTTGAGCCCATCCTCAAGCACTTTTGGGCTTCACTTGCTCTTTGCTCCTTGACTTTGACTTTAAAAACAATTCCACAAGTTCAGGACCCAATAATTTGCTCATCCTGCAAATGGTTAGTTAAGAAAGGAACAAAGTCTCCTGCACAATGGTTAGCTTGCAAACAAATTTATTGAATAAAATAAATAAAAGAAAATAACATAAAATAAAACATAGTAATAAATATTGGGTTGCCTCCCAACCAGCGCTTTATTTAAAGTCTGTAGCTAGACTTTCAGTTATGATCATGCAATGGTGAAATAGAGGGAATCAACTATCTCACTGAGTGGAATCAAAGTATGGTTTCAAACATGTTGCCATTCACCCAAAATTTCTTGCCATCTCAGACTTGGAGCTCAAAGCTCCCATATGGCTTCTTATCAACTATTACAAAAGGTCCCATCCACTTAGACCTTAATTCTCCAGGAAATAACCTCAACCTTGTGTTAAATAGAAGAACTTTCTGCCCTAAGGTTAAAAGTTCATTGTTCGAATTGCCTATCATGCCATTTCTTAGTTCTTTCTTTGTAAAATTTAGCACTATCATAGGCATCCAGCCCTAAGCTCATCTAACTCAATTAATTGAGTCATCCTAAGCTCCTTGATCTCTTGTGGGTTAAAATTTAACTTCTTCAAGGCCCAATGAGCCTTGTGTTCTAGTTCCACAGGCAAGTGACATGCCTTACCATATAGAATACGGTAAGGTGACATCCCAATGGGAGTTTTGTAAGCTGTCCTATATGCCCATAAGGCTTCATCAAGCCTTTGAGACCAATCTTTCCTATTGGCTCCAACAATTTTCTCTAAAATGACGTTAATCTCTCTGTTGGACATTCGCTTGTCCATTAGCTTGCGGGTGGTAAGCTAAAGACTCCCTATGAATGACACCATACTTGTTCAATAATTTGTCAAACAATTTGTTGCAAAAATGACTACCCTCATCACCGATTATAACCCTTGGTGTCCCAAAACGACTAAAGATGTTCCTAGTAAGGAAGTGAGTCACAACCCTAGCATCATTCACTCTAGTAGGAATAGCTTCTACCCACTTAGACACATAATCCACAGCAAGAAAAATGTGTGAATACCCATTAGAATTGGGGAATGGCCCCATGAAGTCAATACCCCAAATGTCAAAAATTTCAATGGAAGGATTCAGTTAAGGGCATCTCATTTTTCCTAGACAGACCACCTACCCTTTGACATCTATCACACTTTTTGATGTGGACATAGGTGTCTTTCACCATATGAGGCCAATAAAAGCCACACCGCATGATTTTAGCCACAAGTTCTTTGCACCCCAAAGTGGCCCCCATAATGTGATGCATGACAATAATGTATTATGTCATCTACCTCCTCCTCAAGGACACACTTTCTAATGATTTGGTCAAAACACCTCCTATAAAGAATTGGGTCTTCCCAAATGAATTTCTTAGCATCCACTAACAATTTCTTTCTCTGGTGGTAGTTTAACCTGGCAGGTATGAACCCAGTGGCTAAATAATTTTCTATGTCAAGAAACCAAAGAAGATGATGCACCTCAAACAACTTCTCATCGGGAAAGTCATCTACAATGGGTAGAGACTTAGGTGCATTCTCCACACGGGAGAGGTGATCAGCCACAGAATTTAGGGCTCCCTTTGTGTCTCTAATTTCAAGGTCAAATTCTATAAGAGGAGAACCCACCTCATCAAGCGTGGCTTAGCTTCTTTTAGCAAACAAATATTTCAATGCAAGGCATGACCAAGTATAAACAATGACTTTAGACCCCAAAAGGTAGGTCTAAACTTGGTGCGACCATAAACCACGGCTAGCAACTCTTTCTCGGTGGTGGTATAGTTCTGGTGAGCATCATCTAAGGTCTTACTAGCATAGTAAATGACCCTAAACACCTTTTCTCGCCTTTGCCCTAAGACTACCCCACAAGATAATCACTCGCATCACACATTAGCTCAAAAGGTGAGCCCAGTCAGGTGTGACTATAACAGGTGCAGTGACTAACTTATCCTTGAGGATGTTGAAAGCTTCTAAGCAATCTGCATTAAACTCAAAGCTTGTGTCTTTTTCTAACAACCTACTCATGGGTTTTGCAATTTTTGAGAAGTCTTTAATGAATCTCCTATAAAAGCCAACATGGCCAAGGAAACTTCTCACTCCTTTTTCATTGGTTGGAGGTGGCAGAGTCTCAATAGTGGAGATTTTTGCCTTGTCTATCTCCAAACCATGTGTAGACACCTTGTGCTCTAGAACTATCCCCTCGGTTACCATGAAATGACATTTCTCCCAATTTAGGACTAGTTCCTTCTCCTCACATCTATCTAAGACCACATCTAGATTTTTCAAGCACTGTTGGTAGGAGGAACCAAACACCGAAAAGTCATCCATGAAAACCTCCATGATCTCCTCAACCAAACCCTGAAAAATGGCCATCATACACCTTTGAAAGGTGGCAGGGGCATTACAAAGCCCAAATGACATTCTCCTAAATGCAAAAGTGCCAAAGGGGCATGTGAAGGTGGTCTTTTCTTGGTCCTCGGGCTTAACCATGATCTGATTATACCCGGAATAGCCATCTAAAAAGCAATAGTGACTATACCAACTAACCTATCCAACATTTGGTCAATGAAAGGAAGAGGAAAATGATCCTTCCTAGTAGCCTTGTTCAGCTTTCTATAGTCAACACACACTCTCCACCCCGTCACAATGCGAGATGGGATCAATTCATTTTTTTCATTTTTAATCACGGTCATGCCCCCTTTCTTGGGCACAACATGCAATGGACTCACCCACTCACTATCGGAAATAGCATAAATTATACCCGCATTTTTCCATTTTAAAATTTCTTTCCTAACAACTTCTTTCATGGCAGGGTTTAATCTTCTTTGTCTTTTCAAATAGAGGTTTAAAATCATCATTCATCAAAATTTTATGCATGCAAATCCCTGGACTAATACCCCTAATGTCTTCAATGTTCCATCCTAGGGCCTTTTTGTGTTTCCTAAGGACTTCTATCAATTGAGTACACTCCACATCATTCAAATTAGAAGCAAAAATGACAGGGAACCGATTTGTAGAGTCTAAAAATTCGCACCTTAGGTGTTCAGGCAGCTCCTTCCGGTCTGGAGCTGGAGGCATGTCATCTTCTTTCTCCTCCTCGGCTTGCTCCAAAGAGTTTGTAGTTTGCTCATCTTCCTCAACTGTCAAGTACATCTCTTCATCTTGTTGAGCTTCTATAAGTCAAGGGCTCCATTATTGGTGGTGGTAATTTCTTCCTCGCAAGTAGTCTTCCACCAATTCGTCAAGGTCTTCAACCCAAAGGCAGTCCTCCTCCTCTTGACCTTGTAAAGCCTTCCCCATGTGGAAGACTAAGGTCTCCTCATTAATTCTTAGAGTTAGCTGCCCTTGAGCAACATCAATCAATGCACAACCCATTCTGAGAAACGGTCTTCCAAGGAGTAGCTGAACTCCTCTATCTTCTTCCATCTCCAAAACTATAAAGTCCGCTGGAAATATGAAGGAGCCCACTTTGACTAAAGCGTCTTCAATTATCCCTTCAGGCCTTCCAGTAGACCGGTCAGCAAACTGTAATGATGTGGAAGTGGGCTTCATGCCCTTAAGCCCAAGCTGCTTGTACAAAGCAAAGGAGATCAAATTGATGCTGGCCCCTAAATCATATAAGGCCTGCTACTGCGGTGCATTGCCAATCACATAAGGGAGATTAAAACTGCCCGGATCTTTATGCTTCATGGGCAAGCTCTTTTGAACAACACTACTCACCTTGTTAGTGACTGCCACCGTCTCCTGATCCCCATATTTCCTCTTCATCTTCACAAAATCTTTGATGTACTTTCTGTACCTAGGCATCTGCTCCAAAACTTCCACAAATGGGATATTAATTTCAAGCCGCTTGAATAAACTCAGGGAACGCTCATACTCTTCCTCAACCCTCTGATTTCTCATCCGCTGAGGAAATGGCATAGTAGGCCTGAGCTCTTGCTTCTGTTCTTCAGCTATTCTATCTTGACTCAGCTGCTGGTCCTTCTTTTCTTGCACTCTTTGTTCAGCTTTATCTGATTTTCCTTGGTCATCAGCTTCCAAGGGTCTGCTCTGTTATTCTGGAATTGCCTTCTTCTTAGGCTCTTTAGCTTCTTTCAGTGCCTTCCCGCTCCTTAGAGTAATAGCCTTGCAGCTCTCCTTGGGGTTCACCTCAGTATCACTTGGAAAAGATTTATTGAGACTCCTTGATTTACATTCGGGCCAAACTCACAAACAGCTTTTCTATATTCTTCATTTAAGATTCAATGGTGACTACCCTTTCCTCCAAATTATCCTCTCGTTTGGTTGGCTCATCCACATTCGATATACCCTTCCTTTTTGTTGTTGAGGCCGAGGCTGTTCGCTCGAATCCTGGAGGTGGGTGTAAATAATTATCCGTAGCATGTCTATTCCCGCTTCATGCTCGGGGGCACATATTTGTATCGAAATGAGGTATCTCCCCTCGGTTCTGGTTTTTCCGAAATGGCCGAGATGGTACTGGTTCGGGTTATACCCTTGTTGTTGTTGTTGAGGATAAAATTGCCGCTTCGATACAAGCCCTTTCCTCCAACATAATTTGCTTCTTCACTCCACTCCTCTCGGCCATCGGTAAAGCTTGTTGTGATCCTTCAACTTTAAGAGCCAATACTTCCATGCCTTTCACTAAAGCTTGAATCTGTGCTTGCATATCATTGGAAGAATTATCAATCAAGCTATCTTCTCCCTTGGCTTTGAAGCACGCACATTAGACCACCGCCAATTACTAATGACAGCCTCTCCAAGAGCTCTATCTGGATCAGGCTCTAGATTCATCAAGCATCCTCCAAGAATGCGCATTCACCTTATCTTGTGAGTGGGATGAAGACCTGTGTAGAAAGATTCAATTTGAATCCACTAGGGTCTTCCATGATCAGGGCATCTTCTCACTAAGTCTTTTGAAACGCTCCCAAGCTTCATGAAGAGTCTCCATCTCATCTTGCCGAATCTGCTAATCTCCCCTCGAGCTGGATCACCTTGGAAGGAGGGAAGTACTTTGACATGAACTTGGCCGGCATCTCCTCCCAAGTGTTGATTGAACTGTCTTGATCGTTGAATCACAGCCAAGAGCTCTATCCCTTAAAAGAGAAAGGGAAAAGCCTTAGCTTTATTGCCTCCTCCAATACATTGTTGATCTTTATGGTGTCGCACATCTGGTAGAACCTCATCAAATGCTGGTGTGGATCATCCACGGCTGTTCCTCCAAACGCGTTGTTGCTCACCATGTTAATCAATGCCGGCTTCGCTCGAAGCTATTTGCTTGGACTCTTGTCTGCCGAATCACGGAATAATGGTCGACATCATCGGTCTCGCAATAGTTACAAGGTTACGGGCATAAACCGATTACCCTCTTCTTCCTGGATATTGGCCATTATAATTAGCCCCTCCTTGCGGTGCACCACCATCAGGCCTTAAATCTGCCATCAATTCACCTGCTGAATGCTCTAAGCCTTGCAGTGCTTCTTTAGCCTCTTGTGCTACTTCCCTAGCTGCCCTGCGACGAGCTCTGAACAATCTTCAGGTTCCCGATTAAATGGTATAAACTCCTGTCTTGGCATGCACAACTAGGAATTCCTCAAACACTTAGTGTATGTTCCTGTAAAACAACAAGAACACACCCAAAGACTCAACAATGCAAAATAAACAAATAAAAACTCAAAGAAAAATAAAAGAAAATAAAAGACAAAATAAAACACCAAGATCAAAATTCAAACAATTTCACTCAATGTTGATTTTAAAAACTAGTTAACCGTTGAATCCTCGCAACGGCGCCAATTTGATGACAGATTTTTAGCTCTCTAAAAGAGCTAGCTAATGTCGTTAAATCTCTCTTCAAGACAATAAATTCCCTAAGTTTGCACTAAAAGAATGCGAGCAAGCAAGGGGTCGAACCCACAGGATTAGCCTAGTTTTCTAGTTCTCAAATCAAAGCACCCAATTACTCTTGTTCTATAAAATGTCTTGGCAAAAAGTTTTCTTTTTTTAAACTAAAGATCTAATTTTTATTTGGTTTTCTAAATAAACAAACAAAGCAAATTGATTTTAGGATTAAGATTCAAGGATTAAAAGTATCTAAGGTCACAATTTCACCTCCCTATGTTATCTCTCTTTGGTTCATAGTACAGGGTTGTCCGATTGAAAACATGCTAAACATAAGCCAAGGACAACAAATGGTCATTGAGGTCCTTTTTAAGAGTTGTATGCGGAATGGTAATCTAAACACACAAACATGCAAAGCCAATAAATCATACTTGCAAAAGGATAACGATCACACCAATTACAAATAAGTTATGAATCTCAATCCCTGGACTAGGGCTAAAAATACCAAGGTGTACATCCAAAGATAGAAATTAAGAACAGATTCATAAAACATGCAAAACTCAATCATCCAAACCCAATATTTATAAACACAGCAAAGCAACAAGGGGGCTACCTTGCTCCCCTAGATTATAAGAACTACTCACGCATGATTACAAGCAAAACCATAGCAGTAAAGCTAAACATCTTCCTCTAATCCACGCGCGCAACAAGGCTTCAAATCCAGGCTCCAAAATCCGCGACGGCTGCGACGGTTGCTCTCCTAGGTCAAGGAGCAGCCTCCAAGTCGTGAAGCCTCTCTCTCTCTCTAAAAACGTGTAGGGGGGTCTAGGATAGGTTGCAGGGGGCGTGGAGGCTGTATTTATAGAGGTTGGATGTGCTTTGAGGTGTGTACCCTAGCCCATCTATCAAAACGGCGTAGTTTTGATAAGTGACACTCCAAACATTAAAATCTCTATCTTCCATCCACAATTTGGACACAGGCCTTCAGAAACAAATTATCAGCATGAAAAAACGATAGGATCGGTCCCAAAATATCTCTGCACGTCAATTTGCACGTGATATAGTGAATTCACGTGCACCTCCAAATCAGCTCAAACTTCTCCCCAAGCTTCCTTGCATCCTGTAGAGGCCTGAGAAGCAAAAATATGCTTGCACGTGAAATGGGTGAATTCACGTGCAGCTGCAAATGCTCTGCAATTTCTGTGGTAGGTAGAGGACATCATTCTAAGCAACTTTTGTTCTTGCACGCCAATTGTTTGAGGCCATTTACTATGTCAAAAGTGAGCTCCAAAATCTGCCAAAACAGCTTAAAAACGCATGTATTTGCAAGTAGCATCTTCCTAGGGGTTAGATCAAATATATATGATATATGAAGCAATAAGGCTCTAATCATGCTCTGAAACATCCTATATAAACACTAGAATAACGGTATAAAATGCACGTTATCAGGTGTTGGCACCCATGGCAATTCATGTGGCTTTGGTTGTCCATTCCTCCTCTGGAGAATTCAATCATCCTTTGGTCCATGAGCTTTTGTACCATGCTAGCGAACTCGCTACAGTGTTCGATATCGTGCCCCCGTGACATTTTGTGGTAAAGGCATTGTTTTTCGCCATCTGTTCCTTTTACGCCTTTGGCACGTCTTTAGTCGATATATAGCCATGTTCTCATGAAAGAGTAAACAAATACATTTTCTTCATTTGTACTTGAGAGACCCTTTCCAGCCGTCCTTCATTCTTGATACTAGCAACATTATTGGAGTGTTCTGGGAGTGGATTGCTGTTCACATTTGGTGTCCCAGCCAGTGCGGAAAAATCAAGCCACTTTGCATCCTTTAATGCCTGAACCTTCCTTTTGAATGTTATACAGTTTTCGATATCATGTCAGCTCCACCTGCATGATGATATTCACCTGAGCATCCGGCTTGTACCAGTGGGGAGGAGTCTTTATTTCTCCCAAGGGTATTGGGGTTACCATCCTTGCCTCTAAAAGCTTGGGATATAGTTCGGCATATGTCATTGGAATCGGGTCGAACTCTTGTTGTGGTCGACGAGAAGCCTGATTTGCTCCTGCTTGCTAGGTCGGGGCTCTTGGTTGCCCCTTTCCTTGGGATGAGGGTCCTAGTCCTTCTTGACTTGCTGGCCTTGGTTGCTCTACGTAAGGTGCTCTTGGTTGAAATGTGTTGGATCAAACCCAGAATTTGGATAATGCTGATAAAGCCTTATGTAATTTGATCTGAGATCTCTTGTGTTTACTTGATCGTTGCAGAAGATATGATATTAATCCGGAGATACACTCGTGAGAGCAAAGCTAAGGACAGGATACATAATCCTGATCCGGACAAGAGTGAGTGTCATCAAACACTTGGTAAATAACCAAGTCATCAATACATACGGAATAAGGAACATTCGTATGGACTAAGAACTTAAAAGTATTGATGCAGAATAAGGATCCGAGCCTTTATTCGCACGGAGTAAACAAACTATATACGGAGTAAGGAATCCGGACAACTTACTCATACGGAGTAAGGAAGCGCTAGTACGGAGTAAGCACTCTGATCCCTTAGACTCGCCCGGAGTAAGGAACTTACATACAGAGTAAGGAATTTACATACGGAGTAAGGAACTTACATGCGGAGTAAGGGAAGCAACGATACGGAATAAGTCATCCGACCTTTTAAGACTCGCCCGGAGTAAGGAACTTACATACGGAGTAAGGAATTTACATACGGAGTAAGGAACTTACATGCGGAGTAAGGAAGACACGGCACGGACTAAGGATTCCAGATCTAAAAATCTACGGAGTAAGCAATCACTAACACGGAGTAAGGTTCCGAGCTTCATTAGCAACGGAGTAAAGAGAATTACACCGGACCAAGAAGATACTACTTCGACTCACCGCATTTAATGTTATCAGCTCGTGGCATCCCAATGTAAGACAAATTTATTGAGAACCTAAAGAATCTTACACGTGGATCATCTGGATATGTGGACACAACCTCAATTGTATTTGGGAACTCACAAATGCACTTATACTTTTCAAACCCAAGATCTTGAGCTCCACAAACCGCAGCGATCAAGGAGAGAGATTACCGAGGAATAGTTAGTGCTGAACGCATTCCAGAACTACAAGTTCCAAGGTTGTCTCTTAGGAATATTTGTATAAATATTCATATTTGTATATTTGCAAGAAAGAGATATAGGTATGAGCCGGAATTAACCCTTTGTATGCACAAGAGCTCAAG
Source organism: Taxillus chinensis (assembly GCA_023512835.1). Taxonomy (NCBI): domain Eukaryota; kingdom Viridiplantae; phylum Streptophyta; class Magnoliopsida; order Santalales; family Loranthaceae; genus Taxillus; species Taxillus chinensis. Next base: position 46,622,438 of record CM042084.1, on the reverse strand, counting down.
GATAAAATCTAGGCTAGTGTGTGAATCCTTTTGTAAAAAGCGAGTGTAAGAGAGTTGCTTCTATTTTGTTGTAATTATCTCTTGATAATAAAACAAAATACTTCCACTATCTGGTTATCTTCCGCAGTGATTCTATCACTTAACTAGATCAGTGCCGTCCCTTAAGAGTGTAAAAAAGTTTCGATAAGAGCCTATTCACCCCCCCCCCTCTAGGCTCCAAGGGACCATCAAAATGGATTAAGTGTCATGGGATATGGAAATGGAACCCCTCCCTGTGGCAAGTATGGCATGAATGGGGGAGGTGGTGCAGGTGCAGCGTAGGCGGCCATAGGTGACCCTCTATAGCACCCTGGTGCTTGGTAGAACGTTGGTTGTATCGGCGGGTGCGATGGGTATACCAGGTTGGTTTCATTTTCTTTCTTTTTTGCTGGTGGTTGAAACCGTTTTGATGCCTCAGCTGCATCACCCTTTAGCTTTCCTCCTTCAATTCCACTTTCTACACGTTCACCAAATGCAACCAAGTCTGCAAAGCTGTTGGAGACGTTACCAATCAACTTCTCATAGTAGACACCTTTTAGTGTGTTGATAAAAAGAGTAGTGAGTTCTCTTTCGGTAAGGGAGGTTGGACCTCCAGTTGCCTCTCTCCATCTTCGTGCATAATCTTTGAAATTCTCTTCGGATCCCCTCTCCATAGACTATAGGGTTAGTCGATCCAGCGCCGACTGGTGACATGTTTATCTTGTGCCAAGAAGGAAGTAGCTAATTCCTTCCATGTCTTAATGCGGTTTCCATTCAGTTGAAAATACTAGCGAAGGGATGCCCCGGTAAGGCTTTCCTGGAAACAATGCATAAGGAGCTTGTCTTCACCAGCATAAGCGGCCATCTTTTGACAATACATGGCCAGATGTGTCCTCGGACATCGTGTCCCGTTGAACTTTTCAAAATCTGGCATTTTGAATTTTGGCGGTAACACCCTTCCGAGAGACTAAGCATAAGTCTTGTGGGCTGGTCATACCATAGCTGTCAATGCCTTCTACGGCTTTCAATCTTTCCTCAAGTCGGCGTAGAGCGGGAGACTCAACATTTTCCTGAGGGGCTGGGGAACCCACCGCTTCCATTACATTTCCTGGTGCGGGCATAGTGAAATGAGTTTGATTTGGGGTTGGAGGTTGTGCCATAGCAGGATGGTATGTGGGTGCCTAGCTTGGAGCCAGGTTGGGTGACTGAACGGCCTCCTGTCCCTGCTCTTGATGGTGATTGGTAGTTCCCCCGGTCGGAAGTCTTCCTCTTTCTTCAGTCAATTTTGTGAGCATTTCCATTATTGCAGACATTTGCCCCTTATAGGGTTTATTGATGTGTCCAACCCCATGAGTCCGTTCTCTGTTTCTACGCCATTACCGTGGTTGAGGTATTTGATTGCGCCGGGATCTGAGATTGTAAGAGTGCGCAATCCTGGAGAGAGGCTGCTACCCACCTGGGTACAAGGGAAATTTTATTTGATTTTTTTTTATTTGATATGCATGTATGCATGGAATGTATATGCGGAGGGTTAGAAAAACAAACAACTTTATTACAAACCAAACACACAATACAAACATTCAATGCTGAAATGCCATGTAGAATGAAAGCTAGTGCTGCATGATCTTAAAGCACTCTTCCAGTCATCTCCTAAGTAGCACGGCGCCTCTTCCTCTGGGGTGGTCGCTCACTTCTTCCTCTCTCGCTTCATTATGGTCTCGATCTGTTTTTCCCTCAATTGCCACCTTCGAAGAGCTCCTTCTAGAGATGCTTCTAGCCTCTGGATCTGTTGCCTTAAAGTCTGATTCTCCTGGAGGATAGCTTTCATGTCTGAAGTTAATTTGTGGCTCGTGTTGTGCTCTCCAAGATATGTATGCGGGGTAAACACCAGGTTTTGAGCTGTTGGGTTGGGTCTTGTGTGGTGTGGACCATGCTTGATACATCTTCTTGCCTTCTTCGTGAGCATGGATTCTGCTTTGTAAGTGAAGTCACACTCTTCCATGCCAAAGAGCAGGGAATAATCTGATGACGCCCCACTTGTCTTCCCACCTGCAGTGGTGCATATGCAGTTCCTCCCCAGGGACCTAAAAGTGGAACCCAATTATAGTCCCTTTGGTATATGTCATGGAGACCAACGGCATCCAAGGAGCGATCCAGGTAATGTCAGCTCAGTGAGGTTCTCCATTTTCTTTTTCCAGCTTTCAAAGTCTTTTGGTAGGCTCCACTTGCTGAGCAGAATATCTAGTAGTGTTGTGGCTGGTACTTGATAAACAGCAGGGAAACGATGAACACTACAGGGGAAATGACCTTGCAACCAGGTACATAGGAGAGGTAGGCACCCCATGAACTGTCCCGAGCCTTTACTCCTCAAATAAGTAAGAGATCGAATGGTTTCGGCCAAGATAGCAGGAGTAGGGTCACATCCTTTGAGCACCTACTGGACCAAATCTACAATTGCTCCATCGATGTGGGCCGGTATCCTCGGGAAAATGACTAGCCCATATATAGCTAGTGTAAGCAGTTTGTGTGCCCCTGCTGCTGTTGCGGTTTGTATTATTTCTTTGATTGTTGCCCATGGAAGATATTCCCACCCACCATAGGTTGTGACCGCTGGGAAGTCCCATACTGGCTTTCCCATTATCTCAGCGAAGGCCCTTCGACATGATCTTCTGGGCTCCAGTAGATAGATCTTCATTTTGTTTTCTATGGGGATATCCAATAATCTTATGTATTCTTCTATGGTGGGAACAAGATCTATGCCATTGAAGTCAAAGCACCACCGTCGAGACTCCCAGAAATACATGGCTGCCCCAAGCATATCCTTATCGGCCAGTAGCTTGGTCACATGGAGCAAATCCCCAAACTGTTGTATGTATATGCTTTTCCTTTCGTCAGACCACTGCCTCCATATTGTCTGTATATCCTTAGTGTAGTCCAGCTGATCTTCTATGATAACATGTTCTGCCTTGTGGGCTTTTCCTGGCGGAAAATCCCCCAAGGCTGAAGGTTGAATGTCTCTAGATGCTTGGGCCACCACTACGACAGCCTCCTTGTCCTGAGGGCCTTTTAGGAGATGACTGAAAGTTACCATGCCTATATGAATGATGAATGTTATGTTATGTATGATGACAGGTTAGGATGATAGGTTAATATATATCAAGGCAGGTAGACAGGATAAAGAATAAACCAATAGTAAAAAAAGCTAATATATGCAGGGGATGACTTAAGGACTACCCTACAAAACAAAGGTTAGCATGGCATGGAATGAGCAAACAAAATGTGGGTCAATGCCCCTGATGGGCTTTTATTGCTACACCTATCTTATTCGTTGGTTCCCAAACTTCCTCAATAGAGGGCTCCGTACACCATGGGATTTACCGGAGGGGGATCTTAAAAGGACGTGCCTTAAAAGAAGCTCAAGCTTGAGTGAGGAGTCCGAGGCCCCATTGCGGATAACGATCAATGTGCTGGGGACCGTACTGAACCTCGCTCCTAAATTGTGCTAAACCCGGGTATAGGGTTATGCATGAATGCAACAAGTATGGAAAGCAGTAAATCACAACTATCATGGTAATTAAAGGGTATAAATAAATCACAGTTTAAATGACAATTGTTAAAAAGCAAGTAAATCACAATTTTATCTAGAAACATAACTTAGCACGACAGTAAAATATATACAACTGCACACAAAAACAACCTCCTAATCCTAGTTCTAGACCTAACTCTCTAGGTGTTTATTCTTAATCCCCAGCAGAGTCGCCAGCTGTCATCACTGGTTTTCGTCCGGGCCCGTTTGGGGTGAGCTCAAACTAAACCAATGGTGAGAAATTTTAGAGTCGCCACTAACTGCTTTTGGCGTTCAGTTGGATACCCTCTACTTTGAGTAGTTTCAAGTGTGTGGTCTGCGTTATCAGAGATGGGTTCGGGAGTTGGTTACGTGTAGGGAAGGATTAGCACACCTACAGCGCCCTTTCGGTATCTAATTTAGGAGGAGGAGGTTTTTCTTTTATTTGTACTGCTATGACTGGGTTAAATTTTCTAAAAGTCTATGATTTTTATTTGACTAAGTTATTTGTCAAAGTTATGGTTAAAATTGATTTACCCTAACTTTCTAAAGGGAATCCTAAAAGATTTGGGTTTTTGTGTGAAGTGGGGAATAAAATCCTAGGGGTTGGTTTTGGCTTTTTTTGGTTTTACTTTTGCAATTTGAAGTCCTAAAAATTGTTGTTGTTTTGTTTTTTTTTTTGATTTTTTTACTTGAAATACATTTTTTTCGTGGTTTTAAAAACGTTTTTGTTTTGTTTTGTTTTTGTTTTTTGTTTTTGTTTGTTTTTTTTGCAAGGATAAAACTATGAAACTAACACAATAACATATAAGGTGGTGTGTGTGATTGTGACATCCATAAATCAAAACGACCCACTTTTTCTTTCTTTTCTCTTTCTTCATGCCTCCCTTTGCTCCCTCTTTTTTTCTTTTGTTTTTTTTTGATTTTTTGCTTGCTATACTTTACCTATTACAACATACAAAGTAAAGGGAAATACATGAAAGAAAACAAAATACAATGTAACAAGTAAAAGGAAAAGAAATACAAGGAACTATTAAGAATTACATCAAACATTAATACAAATAAGCTGAAAAAGTAATGAAAAGATAAGGGCTGAACTGACTTTGAAGCTTGCAACACCAATCTTCTGTTTGAACTCATATCGGCGCTAATAATCACTTGCTTAGAACCAACAAAATCTGACAGCGAGGTTTGTGAGGGGGATTTCTTGGTATTTGAAGAGTGGAGTGGTGTATTTTGGGTTTGAGATTTTTGATGACTGGAAATAAGGAGGGTAGGCGTGAGAAATAGGGGATTGGAACAGGATTGGTGTCTATTATGTTTTTTGCTTGCTGAACACGCAGAAAAAAAGGCTGAAGTTGGGGCTGTTTTTGTGTTTTTTCTTGCCGAGAAAAAAAAAAGGAGCTGAGTGAGAGAGAAGGGAAAGAGGGATGAAGGAGTGATGTTGATTTAGAAAAGCGCGTTTAATACGAGAGGATGGCGATCGGGGAGGCGTGGAAGAGTGATCTCTTTTTTCTGGTTTTTGAGTTTCTCTCTTTTTTTTTTCAACTCTCTTTTTTCCTTTTCTCTCTCTGCTCGGACCGGGATGAAGGAAGGACGTGAATGGTAGTAGGGTTTTCAAAAAAACGATCTCTCCTTTTTTTCCAACGAACCAGGCGTTCCCCCAATATCCCCTCTTTTCAACGAACTAGCCTCCTTTCAACGAGCTAGTGTTTCAACGATCTCCCTTCCTCCCTCCTCTTTTTTTTTTCACGAACCAGCCTTTTTCAACGAGCCAGGTTTTTTTTTCAACGATCCCCCAGTGTCTTTGCGCAGGGACGCTCGAATGCATCTTAAAGGGCTGCAGAAAATTTTGGCTGGACTCATTAATTTCTATAATAAATGTTTTGTCGGGTGCATCATTATTTCCAGCTTTATTAATTTGTAGATTGGTGCTTGGTCGGGTGGACAGCTTGTGCGAAAAAAAGGGAGCTCGTGATTGCCTTTTTGAATTTGTATTTTAGCAAGCATGACTGATGGGTTGTTGAGAAAGTCTCGTGAAGCCAACAAGAAAAATAAGCCAGCGAGGAAGCCAGCGAGAAAAAATCAGCGAAGGCAAAAAAGGGGTCAGAGGTTCGAAGTGTCGGCAGGTCGAAGCGTCGGCGAGTCGGAAGTGTCGGCAGGGTCGAAGCTTCGGTCCAACGGTGGAAGGCGTACGGGTCTTTGCGGGTCGGCGTCGTAGAGTCGCGGGTCGAAGTGTCGGCGATGAGGCTTCGAGGGTCGAAGGTGGAAGGCGTACGGGTGCCGTGGGTCGGGCGTCGCAAGTCGGCGTCGTAAGTCGCGGGTCGGAAGTGTCGGCAACGAGGCCGAGGGTCGGGGTCGAAGGTCGAATCGACGGGTCCAACGGGCTTCGAGGCTTCGAGGCCCGGGGCTTCGAGCTTCGGGACTTCGAGGCTTCGAAGGTCAATGGGTCGAGGTGGCGAGTCGAAGGTCGGGGTGTCGGCAGCTCAACGGTCAACGGTCAACGGTCAACCTCGAAGTTTTTTTTTTTGTTTTTTTAAACTTTTAATTACCTTTTTACCCTTACCCATAATGCAAAAATGGACGACCTTTTAGGGATTGTTTGGGAAGACCCGTATTCGTCACATAGACATTTTAGAGAATTTCGCATGATCACTTTTCAGGCGGTTTGACCGGGGGTATTGACCGTCTTTTGGCAAGTTTGACTTTTTTCCAACGAAAGTTGTTTTGGCTATAACTTCTTTATTTTAAATCAGAATGAAGCTCGGTCAAATGCGTTATTTTCCAAATTTCTTCTTTGATCCCTTGATTTTGGTCTTGGGGTACTTCAGGGACTTGTAGGAAAGGTCATCCATTTTGGGCTTCCTCATTCGTGTAACTGTATCCATCTTGTAAATCGCAGGGAATCTCTAAGGACGTGTTCAACAAGGTATATGGCATGGGCAAAAAGGTATGTACACCAAATGGGGTTAGTATGTCCAACCCGGACAACATGTGGTCCAACAAGTAGGCAATCCTTACTTGTTTTGGTTATATATATATGTAAATCCATATAGGTGTGACCTCCTATATGGATGTTGGCCTCGATGGGCGTGTATGTAAGGACCCGTACCTTAAGTTAGTCACGGTTAGTCACGTTTTGCCTTCGAGTAGAGTTTTTCTAGATTTTGACCTAGTGAATGGGCTCAAATGAATTCACGTGCAAAAAGGAAAGATGCTTAGAATGATGTCCTCTATCTACCACGAAGTTTCAGGCCAAACGGACGTGTATGTGAGGTGCACGTGATATGGGTCCAATTCACGTGCAAGTGTGATTGTCTTCTAAATGATGCAAGGAGGCTAGGGGTGAAGTTTGAGAGCATTTGGAGTCCATTTGGAGTTGCACGTGAATTGGGAATTCACGTGCAAATTGGCGTGCAGCCATATTTTTGCATGGTTCCTTGGTTTTGACATTCTAATGATCTTTCTCCAAAGGACCATGTTGAAATTCTGAGTATTTTGGCCTATATGGGTGCGGAAAGGTGCTAACTTGTGTGATCAAAACTACGTCGTTTTGATCCTGGGTTTACTTAATCAAAACTACGTCGTTTTGATGTGGGTAGTGTCTATATAAGGAGGGCTTGAGTTTGAATTTAGGGTTCTTGTGTTCTTCCTTGCTGCATGGCTGCCGCGAGAGAGAGAGAGAGAGAGAGAGAGGATCTCCGGGCTGTTGCCGTGGTGGTTCGCGTCGTTGGAAGGTGTCTAGCGTAGAGGATAGGACAAGAGCCCGAGGTAGGGATTTATGTTCTTCCTAACTCCCCTCTGTTTTTAGGATATACACCTATATATATATGTAAATCCATATGGGTGTGATCTCCTATATGGATGTTGGCCTTCGGTGGCATGTTTTGTTGATTCGATGTTAATTTGGCCTGAGGATTTTCCTGGGTTTGTTTATGCCCACTATGTGTTTGATGAAATGTACGTGAGGCCTGCACACTATGTGTTTGATGAAATGTCTGTGGGGCTGCATGCCATGTATTCAATATAATGCTGTGGGACCTGGTATATGGGTGTTTAATGATATGCTGTGCATTGGTGTGTCTTGTGCTTGATTTGTATTTGATTTTAAGCCTATGAGGCTGATGTGTGTGGCTTGTATCCGACCATGTTAGTCCTTCCCGAGATAAAGTGTAAATCCTTGTCTTGAGCTTACATGTTGAGATGTAATGTTATCTTTGTTACGTTGGTCTGTTTGAGAGCGAAGTGAGATTTGGGCCGGGCACAATAGCTGGACCCCTTTGAGATTTGGCCGGGACGTGGTCCCTGAGTCTCGGTGTAGCACTCACGACGGTGGGCTAAGTCTACACCCATTCCCGAGGGTAGATATGGCGCCCGAGGAGGTGGTTGACCATATCCGACTCGGGTGGAAAATGTTGCATTGGTGTCCATGCAACATTCGCTGAATGTGGTATGTCATGTCGCCGTGGTGGCGGGTGTCCTCTGCCCTTCGGTGCGGGTTCGGGTAAGAGTGTTTCTTGGGTGATGTTTTGCTGCTTTAGCCTTAGGCACGACACGAGCACAAGCATACACATATCATGCATGTTGTACGGTGGGACGGGTCCGGGGAGCCCGGATCCCCTGCGAGCTGTGGTTTGCTCACCCCTCCTATAAGCGATTCTTTTGCGGGGTTTAGCAGGCGGTAGGTGAAGGTGAGGAGCTAGGCCCCTGAGGCCGAAAGTTTTATATTATTTCCTTGTTGTACTTTGGTTTTATGTGTTTGGATTTTGGTTTGGTTTTATTTATGGCTTTATAGGGGTTTTTCCCGGCCCGGGTTGTAATAAACATTTAGCCTTTGAAATGAAATAAAATGAGGTGTTGTTATTCAATTTGTGTTTGTGTGCATGGTTTGGGAGCAGGAGCATGCCCCTTGGCATGTTGGCCTGATTATGCAGTTTGGGACAACACCCGTGCTAGAGGTCCTTTTAAGGTGCTTGCACCAACCCCTTGTCCCTTCGGGTGCGGGCATGGGCAGTCACTACTCCTTTTCAGGTGGAAGGAAATTGGGGCGTGACAATATGGTATCAGAGCGATAGTTCATGGTCTAGTGGACCTAGGATAGTGGGGAGGCCTGGCTGCTTGAGACTCTTAGGAGGCGGTATAGGACACGCCGATCAACGTGGTCCTATCTGGTTTTCGGGGTGTACTCGGGGGTAGTTAGACCAAGGAGTAGGGCACTTGCATTTGGGTTGAGGGTGCATACATGCGTTGGCATTAGGGCACTAGTTTAATTTACGTATGAGTATTGTGATTGGACATGCTATGTTGCTGAAACTTGTTCTTTGTGAAATTCGGTGATTTTTTAGGGAGACTTGTTGCTATGAATACTGCTGTGTACTTCTGTGACTTTCCTGTGTGTTTAAATGTAAGATGTTGCTTGAGTACCTCATGGCCCATGGGGATGAGGGTGTGGAGAGCTTGAGGGAAGGCTGATCCTAGTTTGGTTTAAATTATGTAGACGATGCCTCCTAGGAGAGTAACCCGAGCTACTCCAGTGTAGAAGATGAATCTTACGCCCGTCTTTGAGAGGGAAGAGGACAGCGTGTAGAGGGCGATGATCCCCTGGAGCGGATCATGGCCCAAGTCCGGGCCCTAAGTGAGAACGTGCGAGCATGCGTGAGGACCTCGGGGTGAGATCCTAAACGAGGTGCGTCGAGGAGATGATGGCACGACAGGCGGTGCCACCTCTCCACCCCGTGAGTGCGGAACCTCCGTGTAGGCAGGAAGTGCCGGTGAGGCCGGGAAGAGGGAGACGTGTTGACACAGTTCCGAAAGGAACATCCACCAAGGTTCAAGGGAGGAAGCGAACCTCTAGGAAGCGGAAAGCAGGCTGCGGCAGATCGAGCATGTGTTCTCCTTTCTTCGACCCGGGAGGAAGACAAAGTGAGACTAGCAGTCCGGCGGTTGGAGGAGGAAGCCTTGGAATGGTGGCTTAGCATCTCGGGAAGCCGGGACATGGAGACCATGGCCTGGAACGAGTTCCTCCAGCTGTTCCATGAGGAGTTCTTTCAGAGTCATTGCGGTGGCAGAAGCGGGAGGAGTTCCAGCGGCTGAAGCGAGGGATCGCGCTCGGTGGCAGTATGAGCGAGATTTCCGAGGGCTGAGTCGGTTTGCTCGAAGCAATATCAAGGGAGGACCCGAAGGCCCATAAGTTTACCATGGGTCTCAAACCTGCCCTGAAGCAAAGGGTGGAGATCTTCGCGATGAAGACCTATCTGAAGTCGTGGACACCGCCAAGATTGTTGAGAGAGGATTAGAGGAGGGAAGACGAGGCTCACCGGGAGCGGATGGGGCAAAGCGCGCGACAAGCACGGTGATACCAAGAGGCGAAGGTTGAGCCCGGGAGTGGGACTTTTCCCAAGGATGGGGGCCAAGCTTCAATGGCTCCAGGATCCCGTTACCTTGGAGGACAGGGGAGTCCTTCTGGGAACTTCCCAAGCGGGTGTACCTGTTGTGGCTGTCAGGGGCACGTCAAACGTGAGTGCCCCAAACAACACTTGACGTGTCATAGCTGTGGGAAGGTGGGACACATCAGCAAGGTGTGTTTCGGCAAGGAGCGGCCGGGGAGCTGGAAGCTTAGCACAAGGAGCGGGGGTGGGACCCAATTTCAGGCCCGACCCCCTAAGCCCAGCACATTCGTGGCAGGCCGGTCAGGGCGGTTCCGGTCACACTAGGCCACGGGGGAGAGGCAACCACAAGGAGGATCGGAGGGGCGTCCCAGTGGACTGCAAGCAGGAGCAAAAGGGAAGGCAAGTGAGGCTAGTGGTGGGGCAGGCCAAGGCGGGGTGTTCGCGCTTACCTCAGCACCAGGTGAAATGGAGGAATTACCATCACCCTCCGAGGAAGGTGGAGCTGGACCTTCGGTGGTTCGAGGTACTATTTTAATATCCCTTGCTTGTTGTTCTTTGCATTGTTTGATACCGGAGCTTCGTGCTCCCCGATTGCTAAGTCCTTGGTGGAGAGCCTTGGACTTGATTGTGTGGAGGCTGATAGACCTCCGAGAGTCGAGTCCCCAATGGGAGGAGTGGAGTTGATCCACCAAATGTGTCGAGAGTGTGCGCTTACGATAGGAGAGGTTGACCTCTCATTTGATTTGTATGTAATGCCCATGAGGACCTTTAGTTTGATTACGGGGATGGGTGGTTGATGGCCTTTCGGGCTAAGATTGATTGTTATAGGCGACGAGTATCGTTTACTACACCCACGGGATCTTCCTGTGCCCTAGTGGGTGAATGGGATAGGGATCTTGGGAGAGCTGGACCGACGAGGGAGCTATGGGGCAATATTACCCATAGGCTTGCCACCCTAACCTTTGAGGAGGAAGGTAACTTAGAGAAAAGGGTGTGGCCAGATGTAGTCGAGAATTTCCGGGATGTCTTTCCTGGGGAGTTGTTGGAGTTGCCTCCACACGAAGTGTCGAGTTCACGATTGAGCGTTGCCAGGGTGGGACCCATCTCACAAGTAGCATACCGGATGGGACCTGCTGAGTTGCGGGAGCTTGGAGCGAGATAAAGGAACTGGGAGATAAAGGTTTTATCCGTCCTAGTACCTCACCTTGGGGTGCACCGGTCTTGTTTGCTAAGAAGGCGGATGGTTCGTTGCGACTTTGCATTGATTATCGGAGGGTTGAATCAAGTAACGGTAAAGAACAAGTACCCTTTGCCGCGGATTGATGACTTATTCGACCAGTGAGTGGAGCACGATGGTTCTCAAAAATCGATCTGCGTTCGGGATATCATCAATTGAGGGTCGGGAGCGAAGACATCCCTAAGACGGCGTTCGGGTGCAGTGCGGACACTATGAGTGGCTAGTGATGCCTTTTGGGCTCACGAACGCACCTGCTGTGTTCATGCATCTAATGAATCAGGTGTTTGCCCCATACTTGGATTCCTTCGTGGTGGTATTCATTGACGACATCCTTGTGTACTCCAAAAACCCAAAGTGAGCATGAGGAGCACTTGGCCGTGGTGCTGCGGGTACTACGAGATCATCACTTGTATGCTAAATTTAGCAAGTGTGACTTGGATGCGAGAGGTGCATTTTCTTGGGCATGTAGTATCCGCCGAAGGAGTTAGAGTGGACCCAACCAAGATTGAGTCCGTAGCATCTTGGAAGAGGCCCACAAATGTTTTTGAGATCCGGAGTTTCTTGGGTCCGGCGAGGGTTTACCGGCGTTTTGTGGAAGGATTTTCTCGGTTGGCGGCGCCCATGACAGCTCTTACACGGAAGGGAGCCAAATTCGAGTGGACGGACAAGTGCCGGCGAGCATTCGAGAGTTGAAGACTCGCCGACTCTGCACCGGTGTTGAGCCTACCGCGGGAGGGAGTGCCATTCGAGGTGTATTGTGATGCGTCTCGCGTTGGACCAGGGTGTGTTCGATGCAAGAACGCCAAGTCATAGCATATGGCTCGCGGCACTGAAGTCCCATGAGCAAAACTACCCAACACACGACCTGGAGTTAGCGGCGGTTATTTTTGCCCGAAGTCTTGGCGACATTACCTGTTGGGAGAGAAGTTTGTGGTATATACCGACCACAAAAGCCTACGGTATATCTTCACCCAGAGGGACCTAAATTTGCGCCAACGGAGGTGGGTCGAGTACCTGCAAATGTTTGACTTCACACTCTCCTACACGCACTGGGAAGGGAAATTTAGTAGCCGACGCGCTAAGTAGAAAGGGAAAGCTGAGGTTTCCATGAGAGAATGGAAAATGATGGAGCAGTTGGCAGTGCTTCAGGTGCAACCTGCTTTCAGCGGTGAGGAGCTATCCTGTGTCCTCTCATTGTGATACCGAGTTGTATCAGCGTGTCCGTGAGGGACAGTTAGGCGACGTGGGATCGTGAGGTGATCCGGGGCCGAGATAGAGGCCGGGAGCTGTCGAGGACCTGGACGAAGGAGTTGAGCATGAGCTGAAATTTCGGGGCGTACGATAGTACCACCTCCCTTGCGTGAGGATGTCTTGAGGGAGTTTCATCATTCCCGTTTGGCTGTACATCCAGGAGGAACTAAGATGTATCATGCCGTTCGCGCACGTTACGGTGGCCGGGACTGAAACGGAGTGTAGCGAGTTTGTTTCAGTGCCTTACCTGTCGGCAAGTGAAGGCGAACACCAACGACCCGCTGGTCAATTGCGGCCTTTACCTTAGGCGAGTGGAAGTGGGAGCATATTACCATGGACTTCGTGACGGGGCTTCCTACCACTTGGGAGGAAGGACATGATTTGGGTCATAGTGGACCGCTTGACTAAGTCGGCCCATTTCTTGGCAATTCGAGACGCGACTCTATCGGCACGTTAAGCCGGTTGTATGTTGATGAGATTGTCCGCTTGCACGGAGTGCCCTTGTCTATTGTTTCCAGACGGGGATGCGCGGTTTACATCCCGGTTTTGGGGAGGTCTGCAGGAAGCATTGGGAACCCGACTTAATTTGAGTACCGCATTCCATCCCTGAGACTGATGGTCAGTCCGAGAGGACCATTCAAACATTGGAAGACTTGTTGAGGGCTTGTGTACTTGATTTTGGAGGATCATGGGCTTCCCACCTTCCTCCGGTGGAGTTTGCCTATAATAACGGTTACCGAGTCTTCGATTGGGATGGCCCCGTTTGAGGCATTGTATGGCCGTCCGTGTCGGTCTCCATTATGTTGGGCGGAAGGCGAGAGGCAGCTTTGTTAGGACCTCAATTGGTCCGGAGGCTACGGCAAAAGTTCGGCTGATTCGGCAACGCCTTCTTACAGCTCGGAAGCGAGACAGAAGTCTTATGCGGATCGCCGACGCCGACCGTTGGAGTTTTTGGTGGGGGACCACGTATTCCTTCGTGTTTCTCCACGAAGAGGGCATAAGAGATTTGGGGACTGGGTCCAAGTTGTCCCCTCGGTACATTGGACCGTTCGAGATTTTGAGCGAGTTGGACCTGTTGCTTATAGGTTGGCGTTACCACCTCGTTTGAGCGAGTTCATAATGTTTTCCATGTATCCCGGTTGCGGAAATATCATCCGGATCCCACCCACGTGCTAGATTGGGGTACCCTGGATCTTGGAGAGGATGTGTCCGTTGTCGAGACACCCATTCGTATTGTCGATAAGCGCGAAAGCAGCTGCGAGGTAAGACTATTCCGTTGGTTCGGGTGTTGTGGCAACACCGAGGGCTGGAGGAAGAGACCTGGGAGCGTGAGGCTGAGATGCGTGCTCATTATCCTGATCTGTTCGAGGACGAACAACTCTGAAGGAGGGGAGGAGGGCAAGCATCAAACTTCAACATAATCAGGTACTTGCCCAACTAGTTATGACCATGTAGAGTGTATAAATGTGTGAAATAATTTGTGATTTGTGCTAGAGGGTGTTAGAGGCCTATGCTTTGGTTGTGATTGTTTTCTTTCATTCCACCTTTTCTTTTCGAGGACGAAAAGTCTTAAGGGGGAGAGGATGTAAGGACCCGTACCTTAAGTTAGTCACAGTTAGTCACAGTTTTGCCTTCCGAGTAGAGTTTTCTAGATTTTGACCTAGTGAATGGGCTCAAATGAATTCACGTGCAAAAGGAAAGATGCTTAGAATGATGTCCTCTATCTACCACTGAAGTTTCAGGCCAAACGGACGTGTATGTGAGGTGCACGTGATATGGGTCCAATTCACGTGCAAGTGTGATTGTCTTCTAAATGATGCAAGGAGGCTAGGGGTGAAGTTTGAGAGCATTTGGAGTCCATTTGGAGTTGCACGTGAATTGGGAATTCACGTGCAAATTGGCGTGCGACCATATTTTTGCATGGTTCCCTTGGTTTTGACATTCTAATGATCTTTCTCCAAAGGACCATGTTGAAATTCCGAGTATTTTGGCCTATATGGGTGCGGAAAGGTGCTAGCTTGTGTGATCAAAACTACGTCGTTTTGATCCTGGGTTTACTTAATCAAAACTACGTCGTTTTGATGTGGGTAGTGTCTATATAAGGAGGGCTTGAGTTTGAATTTAGGGTTCTTGTGTTCTTCCTTGCTGCACTCTTGCCAGAGAGAGAGAGAGAGAGAGAGAGGATCTCCGGGCTGTTGCCGTGGTGGTTCGCGTCGTTGGAAGGTGTCTAGCGTAGAGGATAGGACAAGAGCCTGAGGTAGGGATTTATGTTCTTCCTAACTCCCCTCTGTTTTAGGATATACACCTATATATATATGTAAATCCATATGGGTGTGATCTCCTATATGGATGTTGGCCTTGGTGGCATGTTTTGTTGATTACGATGTTAATTTGGCCGAGGATTTTCTGGGTTTGTTTATGCCCACTATGTGTTTGATGAAATGTCTGTGAGGCCTGCACACTATGTGTTTGATGAAATGTCTGTGAGGCCTGCATGCCATGTATTCAATATAATGCCTGTGGGACCGGTATATGGGTGTTTAATGATATGGCTGTGCGACTGGTGTGTACGTGTGCTTGATTTGTATTTGATTTTAAGCCTATGAGGCTGATGTGTGTGGCTTGTATCTGACCATGTTAGTCCTTCGAGATAAAGTGTAAATGCTGTCGTCGAGCTTACATGTTGAGATGTAATGTTATCTTTGTTCCGTTGGTACTGTTTGAGGCGAGCTGAGATTTGGGCCAGGCACAATAGCTGGACCCCTTTGAGATTTGGCCAGGACGTGGTCCCGAGTCTCGGTGTAGCACTCACGACGGTGGGCTAAGTCTACACCCATTCCTGAGGGTAGATATGGCGCCCGAGGAGGTGGTTGACCATATCGACTCGGGTGGAAAATGTTGCATTGGTGTCCATGCAACATTCGCCTGAATGTGGTATGTCATGTCGCCGTGGTGGCGGGGTGTCCTCGCCCTTCGGTGCGGGTTCGGGTAAAGAGTGTTTCTTGGGTGATGTTTCTTGCTTTAGCCTTAGGCACGACACGAGCACAAGCATACACATATCATGCATGTTGTATGAGTTGGGCCAGTCCGGGGAGACCGGATCCCTACTGAGTCGTGGTTTGCTCACCCCTCCTATAACCGATTCTTTTGCGGGGTTTAGCAGGCGGTAGGTGAAGGCTGAGGAGCTAGGCCCCTGAGGCCGAAAGTTTTATATTATTTCCTTGTTGTACTTTGGTTTTATGTGTTTGGATTTTGGTTTGGTTTTATTTATGGCTTTATAGGGGTTTTTCCCCGACTGGGTTGTAATACACATTTAGCCTTTGAAATGAAATAAAATGAGGTGTTGTTATTCAATTTGTGTTTGTGTGCATGGTTTGGGAGCAGGAGCATGCCCCTTGGCATGTTGGCCTTGATTATGCGAAGTTTGGGACAAGACCCGTGCTAGAGGTCCTTTTAAGGTGCTTGCACCAACCCCTTGTCCCTTCGGGTGCGGGCATGGGCGTCACTACTCCTTTTCCAGTGGAAGGAAATTGGGGCGTGACGGTGTATGTGTTTGATATTATGCCTGTGAGGCCATGCATATTAAGTGTTCGATATTATGCCTGTGAGGCCATGCATGTTAAGTGTTTGATGTTATGCCAGTGTGGCTATGCATGCTAAGTGTTTGATGTTATACCAGTGTGGATATGCATGTTAAATGTTTGTTGTTATGCCTGAATAACTGAGTTAATGTTAGTGAGACTAACTGTGGAGCCTGAGAGGCTGAGTTAATGTCAGTGAGACTGACTGTGGAGCCTGAGAGGCTGAGTTACTGTCAGTGGGACTGACTGAGGAGTTTTTGTGGCAATGGTTGTGTTTGTTTGGTGGCTTGCTGTGTATAGTATTGATTATGATCTGTCTAGAAAATAATTGCTACGACACTGCACTTGAGCACTTCTTCATATAGATGGTAGGAGCATGGGATGGGTTGGGGAGACGTGATCCCTACTGAGCTGTGGTTGCTCACCCCTCCTACTGTGGTGTGTTTTCTTGCAGAAACTTACAGGCGTTAGGTGGGAACAACAAGGTGGAAGAGTTCTATTTTGTGGCTTTGTTTTATGTTATTTGTGTTATGTAATTTCGTTGAGGCCTTGTAACCCCAGCGGGGAGATATTGTAATGGAGTTTGAAACATAATAAAGGCATGTGGTTTGAATTTATTAATTATGTGATTTTGGTCTCTGAAAATAAAATGTGAAGTGTAAGTTGTATTCTACCCCTTTATCCAAACTCGGGTAAAGGGAGGGTCACGTTCCGGTCTCCTCGGGTTGGAAAACCGGGGTGTGACATCATCCCTTTCCAATAGGCGTATGATCTCTCCCGGTAGCTCGGGTGTCTCCTCTACCTCATCCTCATCAGCTTCAAGCACTGGCTGCTCCCAGTTAGGACTTTGGTTAAACCTTAGGCATCTCGTTTCGCTTTCGCATACGATGTTTTCATTGACATTTTGATACCTGCTTATAAGAGAATTACAAGTTGGTAACCAAATATGATATGCATATGTTACGAATGGAATGCACCGTGAAAGATTTGAAGAAAAATACAATTTATTGAAAAGCTTTTGATAAAAACAAATGTTCACCGCTTCAAAAGACATTGAAATAAAATACATTAAATCAAGTGACCCCATAAGCATTACATTATGGGGAGGTCCAGGCTGGTCCAATTATTTAATGGATGGTTGGGATCCTCTTGCACCAACTGAACCATCTCGCTTGGTGCATGCTTGTCTGTGTCCAGTGCAGCCACAGTCCCAACTTTAGTTTCGGCTTGGCTTTTGTGGATAAACCCCCCACTCTGAAAAGTATCATGTAAGGGGGGAAAGCTCCTCCTTTCTTCTTGTATTGGTTTTCTTTGCAACCTTGCCATTCTGTTTTCCCTCTTCTTGATAGCTTCCCTTTGTCTGTCAGCTTTTGTAGGGACATAGCCTAGCCCAAACTTCTCGGTATTTTCTCGGATGGTCAATGGTTTCTGATTCCTTGTGCTTTGGGGCCTAATCCTTGCCCTGGTTTGTACCCTTGCTTGATCATGGTGGCTGTAACCATTCTTCCAACCTTCGAGAGACAATGGCTTGGGGCAGAAGTGACATTCACCATCTCAAACACCCGATAGGAGCATTCCCGGTACATCTTCGTTGTTCTCAACATAAGGAACTGGTGCCGGCTTGGTGACGAGGAAACTTGTCTCTCTAGAGATGCAAACAAGTTAGTCTCCCATCACAAATTTCATCTTTTGGTGGAGGCTTGACGGTACTGCCCCTGCTGTGTGGATCCAGGTGATAGTGTGATGTCCATCACCCGAAATTCCACCGTAAAAGTCACGGCCCAATTAGGAGTGGAATGTCCAGAGTTCCCACCACATCACGTTTGCCTCCATCGAATGCTCGTACCTTCATTGTACAAGGGCGCATATAGGATGCGTCGACCGGCAGTCATTGCAATATATGTAAGGTCATAATGTTCAAGGCAGAGCCATTATCGATAAGTACTCGAGCTATGGTGTGCTCCCTTACATTTGATCGTGATGTGCGAGCCTTTATATGCCCCTTTCCTTCCTGGGGCAGCTCGTCATCTCCAAAGCTGATGACATTGTTCATAATGAGATTACTAGTGAGTCCGTCCACATTCGCCACCGGGATGGTTGGAGGAACATAAGCTGGCTTAGAACCTTCATGAGTGCTTCTCGGTGGGGTTGGGAATCCATCATTAATGAGAGCAATGAGAAGCGAGCCGGTTGTCGACTCAGCTGGTCCACAATGTTATACTCGCTCAGCTTCATGAGTTTCAGAAATTCTGTTGTCTCTTCTTCAGTGACTGGTGTTCCTTTCTTTGTCACCTCCAGCGTTGGCTCAATGTCTGGTTCCACGACTTTTCTCTTTTCCTTGCTTTGTCAACCATATCAGGAGCATAAGCACGACCACTCCGAGTTTTGTTTTCGCTGCGTTGGCTCCTCGAACTACCTCACAGTTGTAGTTCCATGGGACCGCATTATTTGTCTTGTAGGGGAAAGGGCAGGGACACGTATGGTGAGAGGTGTAATTCCATGAGGCAGTGGTGGGATTTCTGGAGTCTTAACATTCAAGACAAGGGGGGTTGGCACCCATGACGGTTTGTATGACATGTCTCCTTGGATCATGTGGCTTTGACTGTCTATCTCTTCCTTGGAGAATTCGATCATCCTTTGGTCCATGAGTTTTTGCACCACCTCGGAAAACTCACTACATTCTGCGATGTCATGTCCCCGCGACATCTTGGGATAAGGGCATTGTCTTTCCCCATCTGTTCCTTTTCCTGCCTTTGGCGTGTCTTTAGCAAGTATATAGCCATGTTCCTGTAATAAGTAAACAAATATGTTTTCTCCATTTGTACTTGGGAGACCCTCTCCAGCCGTCCTTCATTCTTGATACTAGCAACATTGTTGGAGTGTTTCGGGAGAGGATTGCTGTTCACATTTGGCGTCTTGGTTAGTGCAGAAAAGTCTAGCCACTTTGCATCCTTCAATGCCTGAACCTTCCTCTTGAATGTTATACAATTTTTGATATCATGTCCAGCTCCATCTGCATGATATTCACATCTGGCATCTGGCTTATACCAGGCCGGGGGAGGAGTCTTTATTTCTCCCAAGGGTATAGGGGTTACCATCCTTGCCTCTAAGAGCTTGGGGTATAATTCCGCATAAGTCATTGGAATTGGATCAAACTCTTGTCGTGGTCGACGAGAAGCCCGATTCGCTCTGCTTGCTTGGGTCCGGGCCCTCGGTTGCCTCTGTCCTTGGAATGAGGCTCCTGGTCCTTCTCCGAGTTGCTGGCCTTGGTTGCTCTGGGGTATGGCGCTCTCGGTTGGAATGAGTTAGGTACCATTGAATATGGAAATGGGACCCCTCCTTGCGGCAAGTATGGCATGAATTGGGGAGGTGGGCGCAAGTGCGGTGTAGCGGCCACCGGCGATCCTTGGTAATACCCTGGTGCTTGGTGGAATGTTTGTTAGATCGGCGGGTGCGATGGGTATACCAGGTTGGTCTCATTTTCCTTCTTCTTTGCTTGTGGTTGAAACCTCTTTGATGCCTCAGCCGCATCACCCTTTAGCTTTCCACCTTTAATTCCACTTTCTACACGTTCGCTGGATGCGACCAAGTCTGCAAAGCTGCTGGAGACATTACCGATCAATTTCTCGCAGTATATGCCTTTAAGTGTGTTAATGAATAGAGTGGTGAGTTCTCTTTCGGTAAGAGGAGGTTGGACCTCCACAACGGCCTCTCTCCATCTTCGTGCATAATCTTTGAAATTCTCCTCAGATCCCTTTTCCATGGACTGCAGGGTTAGTCGGTCCAGCGCCAACTCGGTGACATGTTTGTACTGTGCCAAGAAGGAAGTAGCTAATTCTTTCCATGTCTTGATGCGGTTTCCATTTAGCTGAAAGTACCAGTGAAGGGATGCCCCAGTTAGGCTTTCCTGGAAACAATGCATGAGGAGCTTGTCTTCACCAGCATAAGTAGCCATCTTTTGACAATACATGGCTAGATGTGTCTTCAGACATCGGGTCCCGTTGAACTTCTCAAACTCTGGCATTTTGAATTTTGGTGGCAGCACCACTCCCGGCACTAAGCATAAGTCTTGTGGGCTGGTCATGCCATAGCTATCGATGCCTTCTACGACTTTCAATCTTTCCTCCAGTCGTCTTAGGGCAGGGGACTCAATGTCCTCCTTCGAGGTTGGAGACCCTTTTACCTCCATTGCATGTCCCGATGCGGGCATAGTGAAATGAGTTTGATTTGGAGTTGGGGGTTGTGCCATAGCAAGATGATAGGTGGGTGCTTGGCTTGGAGCCAGATTGGGTGGTCAAACTGCTTCCTGCCCCTGCTCTTGATGGTGATTGGCAGTTCCCCTTGTTGGGGTTCCTCTTGCCGGGATTCTTTCTCTTTCTTCAGTCAGCTTGGTAAGCATATCCATCATCAAAGCCATTTCCCCTGTAAGGCTTGTTGTGATTGTTCCAACTCCATGAGTCCTGTTTCTCTGCCTCTCCGCCATTGGTTGTGGTCGTGATACTTGATTGCGGCGAGATCTGAGATTGTAAGAGTGCGCAATCCTGGAAAAAGTCTGCTACCCACCTGGGTACAAGGAGATTTTATTTAATGTTTTTTTATTTGCTATGCATATATGCATGAATGTATATGCGGAGGGTTAGAAAACCAAACAACTTTATTATAAACAAAACACACAATACAAACATTCAATGCTGAAATGCCATGTAAAATGAAAGCTATCGCTATATGATCTTAAGGCATTCTTCCAGTCATCTCCTAAGTAGCACGGCACCTCTTCCTCTGGGATGGCCGCTCACCTGCTTCCTCCCTCTGCTTCAATATGGTCTCGACTGTTTTTCCCTCAACCGCAAGCCGGGAGAGCTCCTTCTAGAGATGCTTCCAGCCTTTGGATCTACTGCCTGAGATTTTGATTCTCCTGGAGGATAGCCTTCATGTCTGAAGCTAGCTGTGGCTTGTGTTGTGCCCTCCAAGATATGTATGTGGGACACACAAGGTTTTGGGCTGTTGGGTTGGATCTTGTGTGGGGTGGACGATGCTTGATACATCTATTTTCCTTTTTCTGCGAGCATGGTTCTATTGTAGGTGAAGTCACAATCCTCCATGCCAAATAGCACAAGGATAATCTGATGATGCCCAAATTGTCTTCCACCCTGTAGTGGTGCATATGCAGTTCCTCCCCAAGGACCAAGGAGTGGGACCCAATTGTAGTCCCCGCAGCTATATGTCATGGAGACCACTGGCATCCAAGGAGTAGTCAAGGTAATGTCAGCTTCTGTGAGGTTCTCTAACTTCCTTTTCCAGCTTTCAAAGTCTTTAGGTAGGTTCCACTTGCTGAGCAGAATATCTAGTAGTGTTGTGGCTGGTACCTGATAAACAGCGGGAAAACGATGAACACTACAGGGGAAATGACCTTGCAACCAGGTACATAGGAGAGGTAGGCACCCCATGAACTGTCCCGAGCCTTTACTCCTCAGATAAGTAAGAGATCGAATGGTTTCGGCCAAGATAGCGAGGGTAGGGTCACATCCTTTGAGCACCTGCTGGACCAAATCTACAATTGCTCCATTGATGTGGGCCGGTATCCTTGGGAAAATGACTAGCCCATATATAGCTAGTGTAAGCAGTTTGTGTGCCCCTGCTTCTATTGCGGTCTGTATCATTTCTTTGATTGTTGCCCATGGAAGATATTCCTGCCGACCATAGGTTGTGGCTGCCGGTGAGTCCCATACTGGCTTTCCTATTATCTCAGCAATGGCCCTTCGACAAGATCTTCTGGGCTCCGGTAGATACATCTTCATTTTGTTTTCCATGGGGATATCCAATAATCTTCTGTATTATTCTATCCTGGGAACAAGATCTATGCCGTTGAAGTCAAAGCACCGTCGTTGAGGCTCCCAGAAATATATGGCTGCCCCAAGCATATCTTTATCGGCCAGTAGCTCGGTCACATGGAGCAAATCCCCAAACTGTTGTATATATATACTTTTCCTTTCATCTGACCACTGCCTCCATATGGCCTGTACCTCCTTAGTGTAGTCTAGCTGATCTTCTATGATAACATGTTCTGCTTTGTGGGCTTCTTCTGGTGGAAAATCTCCAAGGCGAAGTTGGATGTCCCCAGATGCTTGTGCCACCACTGCGACAACCTCTTTGTCCTGAAGGCTTTCTACGAGATGACTGAAAGTTGCCATGCCTATATGAATGTCGTGTTATGCATGATGACAGGTTAGGATGGCAGTTAAAACAAATCAGGGTGAATAGACAGGATAAAGAATAGACCAATAGTAAGGCAAATAAGATGTGTAGGGCATGACTTATGGACTACCCTACAAAACAAAGGTTAGCATGGCATGGAATGAGCAAACAACATGTGGGTCAATGCCCCTGATGGGCTTCTATTGCTACACCTATCTTATTCGTTGGTTCCCAAACTTCCTCAATAGAGGGCTCCGTACACCATGGGATTTACCGGAGGGGGATCTTAAAAGGACATGCCTTAAAAGAACCTCAAGCCTGAGTGAGGAGTCCGAGGCCCCATTGCCGATAATGATCAACGCGCTGGGGACCGTACTGAACCTCGCTAACCTAAATTGTGCTAAACCCGGGTATAGGGTGATGCATGGATGCAACAAGTATGGAAAGCAGTAAATCACAACTATTATGGTAGTTAAAACGTATAAATAAATCACAGCTTAAAAACGACACCTAGAATGGCAATTAGATAACCCAATTATATCTAGAAAAAAAAAGTAGCTTATCACGATAGCTAAATATATACACCAGTACAATTAAAATAACCTCCTAATCCTAGTTCTAGACCTAACTCTCTAAAGTGCATAAATCCTCAGCAGAGTCGCTAGCTGTCATCACGGGATTTCGTCCGGGCCCGTTTGGGGTGAGCTCAAACTAAACCAATGGTGAGAAATTTAGAGTCGCCACCAACTGTTTTTGGGGTACAGTTGGATACCCTCTACTTTGAGTAGTTTAAAGGTGTGGTCTGCGTTATCAGAGAAAGGTTCGGGAGTTGGTTACGTGTAGGGAAGGATTAGCACCCCTACAGCGCCCTTTCGGTATCTATTTTCGGAGGAGGAGGTTTTCTATTTTATTTGCACTGCCACAACTGGGTTAGGTTTCCTAAAAAGTCTAGGGTTTTTATTTAGCCAAGTTATTTATTAAAGTCATGATTAAAATGGATTTGCCCTAAATTTCTAAAGGGAATCCTAAAAAAGTTTTGGGTTTTTGTTTGAAGTGGAGAATGAGATCTTAGGGGTTTATTTTGGTTTTTGGTTTTATCTTGGGAATTAAAATATGCTTTTTGTTTTTGTTTTTTTTTTGTTTTTGCATGGAATTGGAAATCCTAAAAATGAAAATACGTTTTGGCTTGAAAAAATTTTTTTGTTGTTTTTTTTTAACTTGGTTTTTTTTTTGTTTTTGTTTTTTTAAAATGCCTTTTGGTTTTGAAAACATTTTCTCTCTTTTTTTTGCTTCTTTTTGTAAGGGTAAAACCATAAACTAACGCAATAACATATAAAGTGATGTGTGTGATTGTGACATCCATAAATCAAAACGACCCACTCTTTTTCTTTCTTTTCTTTTTCTTCATGCCTCCCTTTGCTCTCTCTCTTTTTCTTTCTTTCTTTCTTTGTTTTTTTTGCTATACTTTACATATTACAGCATACACATATACAAAAGAAAGGGAAATACAAGGAAAACACAACGCATACCAATAAAAGATAAAGAAATACAAGGAAATTACATCAAGTATCAATATAAATAAGCTGAAAAGTAATGAATAAATAAAGACTGAACCGACTTTGGGGCTTGCAACACTAGTCTCCTGTTTGAGCTCCTGTATGTGTTGATAGTCACTTGCTCGAATTAGAACCACCAAATTCTTGTAAAAGACGCAGAGAGAATGGGAGAGTTTTTTGATTTTGGGAAAGGGAGCTCGTAAAGGAAAGGGAGGAGAATGGAAGGAGTTTTCCTTTTTTTATTTTTGGAAAAAGGCTTGGGTGTAGATCTGGGCAGGCGTTAAAGGCTCTGGGCGTTGTTTTTTTTTTTTTTTTGGATGAATCTGGGCGTTTTTCTTTCTTTTTTTTTTCAGGGAGCTGGGCATGAAGATGGCAGTAGGGATTAGGAAAAAAAAGAGTTGTATCGAGGTATCAGGGAAGGCTGGAAGTGAATGGGTAATATCTGGTTTCAAAATGGCAGAAGGTTGGCTTTTTTTTTTAATGTAGGAGATGGGCGAAAATGGCAGCAAATCTGGGCGTTTTCTGGGACTCCTCTTTTTTCTGTGCGTCAATCCCCTCTTTTTTCTTCCAAACCTCTCTTCTTTTTCTCTTGGCCGATCCTCTCTTCTTTTTTCTGGGACTGAACTCTGTTTTCTTTCTTTTTTCTTTCTCTGCCGTACTCTTTTTTCTCTTGGCCGAACCCTCTTTTTTTCTCTCTTCCCCTCAACTCCTTTTTTTTTGCGTGGACGAATCTCGGGCATGATCCCTTTTTTTGTTGGAGAGGATACTGGTTTTAAAGAGATTTGGCTGCATCTCATTAATTGCTGCATTTAATGCTTTGTCGAGTGTATTATTAATCCCAACTTTATTAATTTGCATATTCTATGCTTTGTCGGGTGCACTGTCGATCTATGATTGCCTTTTTTGGTCTTTTATTGACACATGTGACTGACAGGCGTAGAAAAGCATCTTTGATAACATGGCCAGCTAATACAACGTGTCCCGTGAGCAGCCAGTGAGAAAGCCAGTGAGAGGGGCCAAACAGCGAAGGTCAGAGGTCAAAGGGTCAGAATGTCGGCGGGTCGGAGTGTCGGCAGGTTGAAGTTTCAGTGGGTCGAAGGTCAACGGTCAACGGGTTGTAGTGTCGGCAGGTCGAAATGTCGGCAGGGTCGAAGGATCGAAGGCTCACAGGGTTCGAAGGTCAAGGGTCGAAGGGTCGAAGGTCGGAGTGTCGGCAGGTCGGAGGTTTACAGGCTTCGAGGCTTCGAATCTTCGATGCTTCAAGGCTTCAAGGCTTCGATGCTTCGAGGCTTTGATGCTTCGAGGCTGCGAGGCTTCGAGGCTTCAGGGCTTCGATGCTTCGAGGGTCAACGGGTCGAAGTGTCGGCAGGTCGAAGGTCAACGGTCGACGGTCAACGGTCAACCCCGAAACTTTTAATTACCTTTTTACCCTCACCCAAAATGCAAAAATGGACGACCTTTTAGGGATTGTTTAGGAAGACCCATATTCGCCTAAATAGACATTTCAGAGTATTCCTCACGTGCACATTTTCGGGCCATTTGACCAGGGGCATTGACCGTCTTTTGTCAGGTTTGACTTTTTCCAACAAAAGTTGTTTTGGCCATAACTTATTCATTTTAAATCAGAATTGAGCTTGGTCAAGTGCGTTTGTCTCCAAATTTCATCCTCTATCACCCGACGTTGATCTTGGGGGATTTTAGGGGTAGGCAACAGAGGTTATCAATTTTGGGCTTCCCGGTTAATGTCAATGCATCCATCTTGTGCAAATCGCAGGGAATCTCTAAGGACCTGTTCAACGAGGTATATGGCATGGGCAAAAAGGCATATATATCAAATGAGGTTAGTATATCCAACCCGGACAAAATGGGGTCCAACAATAGCCACCACACCCATGCGAATACGCCTGCATGACACGGGTGAGAGTGCGATTGAACTCACGCAGTTGTTCACACCGATGGATTAGTAAAGTACTAGGTTTGGAGTCAAAGATGATGATCCGTTGGTTCTTGAAGTCAATATCGAGAAGAAACCAGTACGGGGATGTTGACAAGTAGGGGATGAGCACATGGTCTACCTCATTCCAGGGACGGAAGGAGTTCTCATATTTGCGACCTTGTATAATCTCGATTATTGCTGCATCATCGAGGAGCTGAGCCTGCATGATCGGCAAACAGAGTTCCACCTTGGTATCTCTGCGGATATGGAGAGGTAGCTTCTCTAGGAATGACTTCTGTGCGAAGATGAACTGAGTCATCTCAATATTATCCATTTCTTCACCGTCATGTAGTAGTTGACACAGGTTAGGTCTGGTGAAGAATGCTTCATAGCCACAAGTCCTCGCAGTGGTATCCCCAGCAACATAGGTGTTGAATGCAGCCAATTCAGCTGAGGTGCCTCTAGTTGTTACAATGCGAGGTGGGGCTAATGGTTGGTCAGTGGTGGTAGCGGTTGGTTTGGTAGGTGAAGCAGGCATGGTATACTCACCCGTACTTGGATGTGTAGTTAAGGGGCCAAGTTGAGTGGAAGAAGATAGGTGGCAGGGAGCAGCTGTCTGCTTCTTCATTCGGGTTGCAATGGGAATATCATCATCATCATCAGAATCTGAGATAACAGTGGTTCTGTGTGCGCGCTTTCTCCCCCGCATGTAAGTGGCAGTAGATAGAGGTGGTGAGTGACTCAGGGAAGGCACGGCTGGCTGTGGAGTATCTACAGGTTCAGGTGCAGGCCGGTCGGATGGTTGTGGGAGTGTGTTTTTGATAGTGGGAGATATTTCCCTACTGGCAAGACGATGACACTCAGAAAGAATAGCTCCCAGAGTTGTATTGAGTCCTTTGTATTGTCTCTGGTAAGCGCCTTTGAGGTCTTCACAGTGTTCCTCTAGATGTCTAAACCCATCGGTGGTCACATGTGTAAGTGATGTCATTTCCTGCTGCACCTTGTCGAGGGTACGGTCTGATAATTCAACTTGAGTTCGTACCTCTTCCATACCTGACTCCATGTTAGCCAGTCGTTCTTCAAAGGCCTGAGATACTGATGTTTTGAAGATGCCAGAGGAAATCAGTTTCTCAATGACCTTGCTTACTAGAAGATCTACTTCTTCGTCCATCAGGGAACATGAGAGAGACGCAGCTGGTACTGGGATAGCCATTGAGATATTGGCTGCTAACTCCTCACTCACTTAAGTGGCCACTTGATGAATTATAGGTGCAGATGGTGTGGCCATCTTAATCCTTTCCACAGTCTCAGGGACTTGTGGGACAGCTCCTGCATCAGAGTCACTGGCTGCAGCACCAAGAGTTTCTTCCTCTTCTGCTTCTTCTTCTACCACAATTTGTACCACCTCAGCATCATGAGGAGTAGATTTGACTGGTGAGTCCACCATGATGGGAGATGGGGCAACCATTGATACAGCTTCCACTGGGTCTCTTCTTACAAGACCCTGATCAACCAACCAATTAATCAGATGGTCTCTATCTACCATCCGCTTACCAAAGGCGATCCATGCCTTTCGTAAATCTGCGGGGGTCATATGAGCCTTGGCATATTCCATATAAAAATCTTCTAGCTCAGACTCCCCATGAGAGCTCAACAGTACAAGTGTAGTACCCTTATCCTCTGGGGTTTCCTGTGCTGGTGTCTGCCCTCCATCTGCAGGTTCTCTAAGTTTTGTAGTATCCTTGGGCAGCTCGGTAGTAGGGGCCTCCTCGGGTGTAGAATCAGTGGGGAGATGAGTTTTGGCAATGTTTTCCACCACTTCAACTATATGTATTGTTGCGGCGGATGCAGAGGAGCCCCTAGAAGTCTATGGGACACGAACCGGCTATCGTGGAATGCGAGTCGGGGCCGTACCGAGCTAGCCGTGTCCCCCGCATGACTTCTTGCACCAGACTTAGGCCTCTTGATTGACTTGATCTCCAACCGACCATCCTCATAAATACTCTTAAAAATGTATTTGGTCGGCGGTGGCACTCGAAGGTGCATTTGCGGAATATGTCAGGGTGTAGGAACCTTAGGACTTTGGTGAGAAGTAGTCCAAAGTGTCCCTTCTTTCTTTTGATCATGGTGTGTATCTGAGTTCCCCAGTCTACTCATCTTCCCTATAGAACACTACACATGATCTTCATCTGCTCATGGCTTGCAGAGTCATGAGCAGTCTTCTTACACAGTAGGCACTGTCCGGTGAGTATGAGAGTCGCCAGTGCCTGACCGGAGAACCCAATCTTCTGGGCTCCCCGACCTTGCTTTCCAGGATTGGAACACCTAAGAAAAGACTTACACTCTTCTTTGGAGAGACTAGGAAGAGGATCAAAGTTACCTTTCGGGAGTGGAAGTGCATTTCTGAGCGTTTTGGCAGAGATTCGAATCTCCGCTCCATGTACAGTTCCCACAAGGTCGTCTCCAGCGAATGCCACGGTCTCGTAAAATTCTGCGACATCTTCTATCAGCAAGTCTTGCATCCCTGTACAGATAGATGCAATACCAGTATCATCGAGGCGACTTCTGAATTCGTTCAGCCAGCTGACTTTGGCGTCGCCTATGGCTTCCCAATCGATGATGAATCCTGGAATGATGTTGTGTGAATCGTCGGCCATCGATGATCTTGGACCTGCCATGGAGCTTGTAGAGAGAGAAAGAGACACTCGTAGAGAGAGATTGTAAGGTTCGAAGGTGGTCAAGGGAGAGAGAAAGAGAGAAAGGGACAGAATCGAAGAGAGAGAGAGAGAGAGAGAGAGAGAGAGAGAGAGAGAGAGAGAGTTCTAGGGTTAGGGTTCGAGTGTGAAAATGACGAACATACCTTTGAGCTCCGTCTCTATCAGTGACTTATATATGAGTTGAGAAGTGTACCATAGAAGTCACTCACTCTGTCAGTTTGTCATCATGGTCCGCGTTCTTTTCTCTGAGCCACCTCTTTATCATCCGGATCCACTCATTGGAATATTCAAGCAATGAGTCCACATCACCCCTTAAGTCGGTGTAACTGCCATTTTAAGTGCACAGTGACGTGCTGACGTGTCTGTGACGCTTGAGTCGTAAGTGACAGATTTTGTTTCGCTTCGATCCTTTGGACTACGACTCTACGAAGCTGCATTAGGATACTTCGAGGCTATGACTCTCAAGGCTTTGAAGCGACGATCCTCGATCTCGCAGTTCTTCGATGCAGTTTGCTTCGAGGTCGACTACGAATTCAGCGAATGGTGGATTACTCTGGACTTTTTCAACACTTAACAATAAACATGAGATGCATATGACAATTTACATAATATTATTCATGATGAACAGTGTTGTGAGTGGAATTGAAATTACATGCTCAGAACTTGATTTCTTACAACCGTAATACCTGGTTTACATGTATGGCTACTGCATCACTACCATTTAACTCTCCATTGACCTTAGAAATGACTAAGTATTTCGTCACACAACATCTTGTGGCAGAAAATGATCACTATGTTAACATAGCATCTAGTAAACCTTGGTTTATCAATAGCAGCAACCCAGTCATGAATTTAGAGTCTCCTCACACATTTAGGAAAACTCACTCAGCGGAGGCCTCACCCTCTCACTCTCGGATCAGCGTGTGAGTTTGATTCAGGAACTAGAATTACACTGTTTGGTATGCTCATGGTCAACCGAATCTTACCACAACCCTGATCCAACAATGATTTTCAATTCAGCATAGATGACTTGAGAGACAAGATGGCCCTATTGAGAATCAGAACATACACTCTATCATTGTCTACTTTACAACATTGAATGGGTAGAGTTTGGAGTTTGATCATTCGGATTGTCTGTGTGAGTTGTCGCTTTTCTTTTGTAGTGCACCAATTTTCAGTGCTTTTTCGTGATCCTTTTTACATGGACAGAGCTCAACACAGTATCTTTTTGAATCACATGATCATACAATTTGACCTCCAACTATTACTCTAAGAGAGACACAATCTGGGGGAATAATGAGAACTCCCCCTAAGATAGGCAATCAATCTATTGTCTATTATCATTTGGCCTTTTTCACCCTGCCTTTTTCTAGCGAAAGGCAGTGGCTCTTTTTAAGTAATGGGCTTTTTATGATTCTCAAATACTATAGTCTCAATCATCCTTTGAGCATTAAATCATTGAGGATCCTTTCTGTGCAAGCCAACAGTACCATGAGATACAACAGTTCCTGCTAGTTAATGAATGTAATGCCACACAGGTGATATTCGCTCAGAATAAAATGACAAGCAATGGGAATATCATTTAATTTAAACATAAAGGGAATTGCATTCATTTCACTCAAGACTTGAGGATTCATGATAAGTTGCACAAAAGACTTGAACCAGGTTCAGAGGTAGCAAGTTTCATCCATGTGATTTCTCACTTTCCCGCAGTGGACATGCATGAATCACACTTAGTCATTACTAATTTTCATGGAGACATAAACTGCCATTAACAGTGTCATACTTATCTTCATGCACAGGTAATTAGGTTGAGATGAAACACAAGACATGCTGCGAGACATATGAATTTAAAAACATGCCAAGTTTTGTCAGAAGTTCATTGAACCTGGCTTCTTGCAGTGCTTTGGTGAATATGTCGGCAAGCTGGTCATCAGTGGATATATACTCTAGGGAAATGTCTTTCTTCAGCACATGGTCACGTATGAAGTGATGTCTGACCTCAATGTGCTTGATTTTGGGATGCATAACAGGATTGTTAAAGATTGCAATGACGCTTGTATTGTCACAATACAGAGGCACGGCCTTCAGGTTAAACCCATAGTCTGAAAGTTGACTGGCCATCTAAAGCAATTGAGCACAACAGCTTCCTGCAGCAACATATTCAGCTTCAGCTGTGGAGGTTGAAACTGAATTCTGTTTCTTGCTAAACCAGGATACAAGTCTGTTGCCAAGAAGTTGGCATGTTCCACTTGTGCTCTTTCTATCAATCCCGCATCCTGCAAAGTCTACATCTGAATATCTTCTCAGTTTAAAATCAGACTCTCTTGGATACCATAGTCCCAAATTCTCACTTCCCTTCATATACCGTATAATCCTCTTGACATGTGACAAGTGAGATTCCTTAGGATTAGCTTGGTATGTGGCACAGATGCATGTTGCAAACATTATGTCAGGTACAGCAAGGATCCAATCATGCTCCTGTATTCTGAAATATCCACCTCCTTCCCTGCTTCATCCATATCCAGTTTGGCGTTTGTAGGAATGGGAGTTTTCATGTGTGTCACATCAGTCATTTTAAACTTCTTAAGTATCTCCTTTGTGTATTTGGTTTGACTGATAAAAATTCCATCCTCCAACTGCTTGACCTCCAATCCAACGAAGAATGAGAGTTCTCCCATCAAACTCATTTCATATTCACTTTTCATCAGATGGGAGAAGTCTTCACATTGCTTTTTGTCCCTTGATCCGAAAATGATGTCATCCACATAAATTTGGACTATCAAGGGTGATCCTTTTCCTTCCTTGAGAAACAGTGTGGGGTCAATTTTGCCTTTTCTGAACTTATTCTTGATCAGAAACTTTGACAATGTTTCATACCACGCTCTGGGAGCTTGTTCTAGTCCATAAAGAGCCTTTTTCAGTTTGTATACTTTGTGCTTTTGGTTTGGCTCTAGAAATCCGGGTGGTTGTTCAACATAGACTTCTTCTTGGAGGTCTCCATTCAAGAAAGCACTCTTGACATCCATCTGATAAACTTTGAAGTCCTTGAATGCTGCATATGCTAAGAACATGCGAATGGCCTCCAGTCTAGCAACTGGTGCAAAGGTTTCATCATAGTCGATTCCTTCTTCTTGTCTACATCCTTTTGCAACCAGTCTGGCCTTGTTTCTGATTACAACACCATCAGCATCAAGTTTGTTTCTGAAGATCCATTTCACGCCAATAACTTGCTGTGATTTGGGCCTATTGACCAACTCCCATACTTTCTGTCTTTTGAACTGATTTAATTCTTCTTGCATTGCATCAATCCAATGGTGATCCTGAACTGCATCATCAACTGATTTTGGCTCCCCTTGTGATAGAAAACACATATATAGATTTTCATGGAGTGTAGCAGCCCTTGTTTTAACTCGTGCAACAGGGTCTCCAATTATTAGTTCTGAAGGGTGGTCCTTTAACCTCCTTCTTGCCTTTGGAAGGTCTTCTCTTTCTTCATGATGAATGCCCAATTGCTCAATGTCAGGTTCTTGGGCTGGTAGAAGTGGCAGAGACTGAATAGGTTGAATGTTAGAGTCATGATTTTCTGTTGATTTTTGACTTGGTTCCTCATCAACCGGTTCAGCTCTTTGTTCATCAGGTTCAGGTACATCTTCCATTGCTTCTGTTGTAGTGGGATTATCTGTATCTTGGTCTTCTATAATGACAATGTCCTGCACTTCATTTACATTTGGGTCTCCTTTCTGCACTCCATGGTATGTCTCATAAAAAGAAACATGAATAGACTCTTCAACAACTTTGGTTCTTCTATTAAATACACGATAAGCCTTGCTAGTCATGGAATATCCAACAAGATATCCATCATCAAATTTGGCATCAAACTTGTTCAAGTAATCCTTGCCATTATTCAGAATGTAGCAAGTACACCCGAAGATCCTTAGGTGACCAATGTTTGGCCTCCTTCCCTTCCATAACTCATAGGGTGTTTTCATGGCTCGTTTGTTAATTAAAGTTCTATTTTGTACATAACAAGTAGTGGCAACAGCTTCAGCCCATAGGGATTTTGGGAATTGAGCTCCTGTCAACATGGTTCTAGCTGCTTCAACTAATTGTTCGGTTCTTTCTTCCAGCCACTCCATTTTATTGTGGAGTTCTTGGTGCTGAGAAATTATGCTGGATACCATGTTCAGTACAAAACTCTAACATGTCAGAAAATTCAAATTCCTTGACATCATCACTGCGAATGTAGTTAATAAAAAGACTTTTAACATTTGTGACCTAATTGATGAGAAAAACAAATCAGTAAGAAGTGGCAAGACTCTGCTGAGATTGTAGCCCACTTTAGAACCACTCCAGATGTTAAAGGTCTAGCCTTAGGTCTAGGTTTCTCAGAAGACCAAATAGCCAATGCTCAGACTTACCCTGTGCAGATCAAATGTCTTTCCGGCTTTGTTCCTACTGGTAGTGTACTCCTTGATTGTGGAAAGGAGGTACCGATGGCTGTTGCTAGTCCACCCAAACTAGTAATACCTGAACTTAAAGATCAGGGTACTGTTGCATCTCAGGACAGTGATGCAGCCGTTGCTAAGATAGAACTGAAAGTTGAACCTATAAGAAACCTGTCCACTATATCCCAATGCAACAGTAAGGGTGTAGTAATTTCGGAGATAGACACAAGCAGGTTTACTGCTATGTATGAGACTGGTTTATCCAGCAAGGCTGTTTTCTCCCATCCTAAGTTTGTCTTTGGTGGTAGAGTTAAGAATGGGCTAGGATATAAAGGAAAACCTAGGAAACCTCTTAACACTCCAACCAAACCCTTGAGGCATAGTGTCCAACTCAAACCTGTCATCTGTCCTATCCTCGTGAGGAAGCTGGACACCTTTCCTATGAGTGCAGATTCTATCCCGAGCATCTTAAGAATGAGGTTGTTAAAGGAATCAGGTTAGGCATTAATCAGTTAAACATTTCAGAAAATCTGCGATTTCATAACTCTGATGGGAAGAAGAAGAAAACCAGACACACACAGGTTACCTCGTTAAAGAACATCAAGACTAAACCTATGAAGAAAACTGTTAAATCTGTGTCTAATAAAGCTGCGAAAGATAACAATAAGGAAGGAAAACGTGCAGAAAGTCTAAAGGTTAATCCTGCTAACAAATCTAATGATGGATCACCTAAATTAGCATGGAAAGTTAAATCTGCCTCTTCTTATTGGAAACCCAAATTGTCAACTGTAGCTTTCACTTACCCAAAGCCAAATCTTAATTGGGCCCCCAAGACTTAGTTGCTTATTGTGCAGGAACAGGTACTTGAAGCTGAAAGCAGCCGCCAAAAACAAAAGATCAATTCCACCTAGTGGTATCTTGACATTGCCTATTCTATGCACATGATAGATGATGCCTCCCTATTGAGTGAAGTAAGGGAGGTTGCAGCTTCATCTGTCACTTTCGGGAACAATAAAAAGGGTAAGATTGTTGGTAAGGGTACTCTCTCTAATGGTTCGGTTTCAATTCAGAATGTATCTGTTGTTCGAGGTCTTAAACATAACCTGTTGAGCATAAGTCAATTGTGTGACAAGGGTTATGAAGTTTTGTTCACTAAACACACCTGCACAGTTATGGACCCTGTCTCCAAAGAGGTGAAACTGAATGGGGATAGACAAGGCAATGTCTACAAGTTGGTCTTTGGTAATGCTCAATCTACTGAACCAATTTGTTTTTCTGTCCAAAGCTTCACCTGACATTAGTTGGTTGTGGCACAAGAGATTTGGTCATTTAAATTTTAAGACTATGTCTAAACTGGCATCTCTTGATTTGGTTTAGGGCTTACCCAAGCATGTTTATGAGAATGAACACCCTTGTAGGGATTCCACTGGGGTAAGCAGATTAAACATTCCTTTAAGAGTGTAGATAAAACCTCAATCACACAACTACTTGAACTTCTTCACATAGACCTATGTAGACCAATAAATGTGTCTTCCTTATCTAGTGCACGATACTTTCTTGCAGTAGTAGATGATTATACCAGATACACATGGGTCATGTTTCTCAAAAACAAAACGAAACATTTGAGAATCTTGTTGAACTCTTCAATTGCATTACAAATCTTAAGAGTTTTTCTATAAAGTGCATTTGCAGCGATCATGGCAAGGAATTTGAATTTTCTGATATGTTACAGTTTTGTACTGAACATGGTATCCAACATAATTTCTCAGCACCAAGAACTCCACAACAAAATGGAGTGGCTGAAAGAAAGAATCGAACATTAGTCAAGCACTAGAACCATGTTGACAGGAGCTCAGCTCCCAAAATCCCTATGGGTCAAGTCTGTTGTCATTGCTTGTTATGTACAAAACAGAACTCTAATTAACAAACGAGCCAAAAAAACACCCTATGAGTTATGGAAGGGAAGGAGACCAAACATTGGTCACCTAAGGATCTTCGGGTGTACTTGCTACATTCTGAACAATGGCAAGGATTACTTGAACAAGTTTGATGCCAAATCAGATGATGGATACCTTGTTGCATACTCCATGACTAGCAAGGCTTATCGTGTATTTAATAGAAGAACCAAAGTTGTTGAAGAGTCTATTCATGTTTCTTTTGATGAGACTAACCATGGAATGCAGAAAGGAGATCCAATTGTAAATGAAGTACAGGACATTGTCATTATAGAAGACCAAGACACAGATAACCCCACTACAATAGAAACAATGGAAGATGCACCTGAACCTGATGAATAAAGAGCTGAACCGATAGCTGCGGAACCAAGTCAAAAACAAGGAGAAGGTTAAAGGACCACCCTTCCAAATTGATAATTGGAGATCCTGCTGCACGAGTTAAAACAAGGGCGGCGACACTCCATGAAAATCTGTATATGTGTTTCCTATCACAAGTGGAGCCAAAATCAGTTGATGATGCAGTTCAGGATCACCATTGGATTGATGCGATGCAAGAAGAATTAAATCAGTTCAAAAGACAGAAAGTATGGGAGTTGGTCAACAGGCCCAGATCACAGCAAGTCATTGGCGTGAAATGGGTCTTCAGAAACAAACTTGATGCTGATGGTGTTATAATCAGAAACAAAGCCAGACTAGTTGCAAAAGGATACTGACAAGAAGAAGGAATCGACTATGATGAAACCTTTGCACCAGTTGCTAGACTGGAGGCCATTCGCATGTTCTTAGCATATGCAGCTTTCAAGGACTTCAAAGTTTATCAGATGGATGTCAAGAGTGCTTTCTTGAATGGAGACCTCCAAGAAGAAGTCTATGTTGAACAACCACCCGGATTTCAAGAGCCAAACCAAGAGGACAAGGTATACAAACTGAAGAAGGCTCTATATGGACTAAAACAAGCTCCCAGAGCGTGGTATGAAACATTGTCAGAGTTTCTGATCAAGAACAAGTTCAGAAAAGGCAAAATTGACCCCACGCTGTTTCTCAAGGAAGGAAAAGGATCACCCTTGATAGTCCAAATTTATGTGGATGACATCATCTTTGGATCAAGGGACAAAAAGCAATGTGAAGACTTCTCCCATCTAATGAAAAGTGAATATGAAATGAGTATGATGGGAGAACTCTCATTCTTCCTTGGATTGGAGGTCAAGTAGTTGGAGGATGGAAATTTTATCAGTCAAACCAAATACACCAAGGAGATACTGATGAAGTTCAAGATAACTGATGTGACTCATATGAAAACTCCCATTCTTACAAACACCAAACTTAATATGGATGAAGCAGGCAAAGAAGTGGATATCTCAGAATACAAGAGCATGATTGGATCCTTATCCTGACCTGAGCAAGCAGACCTGACATAATGTTTGCAACATGCATCTGTGCCAGATACCAAGCTAATCCCAAGGAATCCCACTTGTCTCATGTGAAAAGGATTATGCGGTATCTGAAGGGAACTTAGAATTTGGGACTATGGTATCCAAGAGAGTCTAATTTCAAACTGAGAGGATATTCAGATACAGACTTTGCCGGATGCAGGATTGATAGGAAGAGCACAAGTGGAACATGCCAACTTCTTGGCAACAGACTTGTATCCTGGTTTAGCAAGAAACAAAATTCAGTTTCAACCTTTGCAGCTGAAGCTGAATATATTGCTGCAGGAAGCTATTGTGCTTAGTTGCTTTGGATGGCCAGTCAACTTTCAGACTATGGGTTTAACTTAAAGGCCGTGCCTCTGTATTGTGACAATACAAGCGTCATTGCAATCTCTAACAATCCTGTTATGCATCCCAAATTCAAGCACATTGAGGTCAGACATCACTTCATACGTGACCATGTGCTGAAGAAAGACATTTCCCTGGAATATATTTCCATTGATGACCAGCTTGCTGACATATTCATCAAACCACTGCAAGAAGCCAGGTTCAATGAACTTCTGACAAAACATGGCATGTTAGATTTAAAGTCATAAGTCTCACAACATGTCTTGTGTTTCATTTCAACCTAATTGCCTGTGCATGAACATAAGTATGACACTGTTAATGACTGTTTATGTCTTCATGAAAATTAGTAATGACTAAGTGTGATTCATGCATATCTGATAACGTGCATTTATGATGTTATTTTATAGCCTATTTAGGGTGTCAAAGAGCATGTTTAGAGCTTTTTTAGTACCATATTTCATATATATTTGCTCTAACCCCAAGAAAGACACTACTTGTGCTGTATATGCGTTTTTGAGTTGTTTTGGGCAGGTTTTTGGATTGTTTCTTCTCTAGTCATCAGCTAGACTACTCTATCTCCTAAAGAGGGAGCTTGTGGCAACTTATGAGCTCAAAAGGAGGCATTTTGAAGGCTGCAAGAGGTCTCTTCACACTATCAGTGTTGAGCAAGCACATTTTGATTTTTTGGACCATGAAGATGGCCTTAGCAATATCACATGTATAAGGGAAAGTTGTTCCAAATGATGCCCTCTACCTCCCATAAAAATGTCAGAGCAAAAGGACAACAAAAGATTTTGCACGTGATATTGGGATTTGATTTTTTTGACCTAGTAGGAGGCTTCAGATGATCTCACGTGCAGAACAAAAGTTGCTCCAAATGATGTTATCTATCTCTCATAAAACTTTCAGACCATTTGGAGGTTCCCGTGACAATGACCTTTGTCACGGGCAAGGATGTTTTTGCATGGAAGGCTTCTATCTGATGTGATAAAGTCTTGGGTGAAGTTTCAGAGCAAATGGAGGTGCTCGTGACAATGACCTTTGTCACGGGCAAGATTGTTTTTGCACAGTC
Source organism: Taxillus chinensis (assembly GCA_023512835.1). Taxonomy (NCBI): domain Eukaryota; kingdom Viridiplantae; phylum Streptophyta; class Magnoliopsida; order Santalales; family Loranthaceae; genus Taxillus; species Taxillus chinensis. Next base: position 46,584,740 of record CM042084.1, on the reverse strand, counting down.
ACCTTTGTTTTGTTATGCTGATGATTTTTCTCTTCTGGAGCTTGATCCAATTCTGCTTTGTTTAAGGTGTTTTTAAGGTTTGAATGAAGAATAAGGGTCACTTACCAAAGCTACGTTGTTTTGATTGCGACAACAGATGGAATTAGGGCACACTTTATACAACACCTGCAGCCTTATAAAAAGGGAGATCTTGGAGGCAGCAACATCAATTATTGGAGGCTGAGACGCAGACAGAGGACAGAGAGAGACGTTCTTAAAGTTAGAAGCAGCGCTGAGTTTGACAGCAAGGGGTTGCTGGCAGAGAAGGAGAAGTATTGGGGCTGTTAATCATCTCTATTCCTCTCTCTCTCTCTCTCTCTCTCTCTCTCTACTGGTACTGTAATCATGTATTATTCTTAACTTTCTAGGTTTGTAAACTTGATTATGGGGTAAAACCTTATTTCTAGGAGAGCAATGTAGCCCTCAAGGTCTTGTAATGTTCTGGATTATGGAACTTTGCTTGTTGTTATATGAAATTCTCGGTTTTTAATTAGTTCATTAATGTTTTAATGCAAAGTTTGATGTATGCATGGTTAGACTATCTTAGCCCTTGTCTAGGGTGGAATTTGATGAACTAGATTTGACAATACATGATGGACCAAATCTGTATCTGTTGAATTGGTTGTTTCCTTTGAACACTTTCATTCTCATGGGCCAAATGGTTTAAAAGACTTAAACTTCCCTTTTCATGGACCAAGTGTTAGGGCAGTGGGTGATGACCATTATACACTTGGAATTAATTAAATGTTTTTAAGCAAGTACCATAACGAGAGTATTATCAGGCATTGGGTGGTGAAATTGTGACCCTAAATCCTTTAATTCAAACCTATGGAGCGCCACACTATGGTGAAGGATCTCAACCTAATAATCAACTCCCTCCAGGATTTCAAAGACCTCCATAGCAAATGGAGGAGGACAAAGAGAAAGCTAAAGATGAAGAAATGAGGAATTTTTTCTACCAATTTGCTAAGCAAGCAACTGACCGGTTGAGCAGAGGAGAAACACGAATTGAATCCCTTACCACCTCTGTTCAGGACCTAAGAACAGCTGTGAAGAATATAGAACAGCAAATAGGTCAGCTAGCAAATGCAGTGAAACCCTCTTCATCAAACAGTTTCCCAAGCAACACTAAAGTTAACCCAAGAGAGCACTGTAAGGCTATTATGCTCAGAAGTGGGAAAGAGCTTCAGCCTAAAGAAAAGAAGGAAAGCTCAATTGACGTTGGAGAAAATAATACTGTGGCAGAATCAACAAAGGATAATGAAGAAGAAAGGGCAGAGAGCAATGCTGGGCAGCAAGAGAAGGAAAAGGCGGCAGCTAGTCAGCCTAAAAATGTAAAGCCAGCACCTTATCAGCCTCCTATGCCTTATCCTCAGAGGCTAAGGAAGCAAAAGATGGATGCTCAGTTCTTCAAATTTTTGGAGATGTTCAAGAAGTTGGAAGTGAACATTCCCTTCGTTGAAGCTTTAGAGTAGATGGCCAAGTATGTCAAATTCCTAAAAGACTTGTTGTCCAACAAGAGACACTATGAAGATTTCGAAACGGTACATGACCAATGAGATTAGTGTTGTGGTGCAGCATAAGCTACCACCAAAGCTTAAGGATCCAGGTAGCTTCACATTGTCCTGCATGATCGGGAGCTCACACTTGGAGCAAGCTCTTTGCGATTTGGGGGCAAGTATAAATTTAATGCCAAAGTCAATATACAGAAGATTAGCCCACATCCATCTCCCTGCAGTTCGCTGACAGATCCATTGGGAAGCCGGAGGTGATTACAGAAGATGTGTTAGTGAAAGTGAATAAGTTCATTTTCCCTACAGACTTTATAGTGCTAGATATGGCAGAGGACATAGGAGTGCAGGTCATTTTGGGCCGGCCATTTCTGACAACAAGCCGTGCACTCATTGATGTGAGTTTAGGAGAGCTGACTCTTCGTGTGGATGAAGAGGCCGTGGTATTTAATATAGAGAAATCAATGAGAAGGCAGGATGACTATTCAAGCTGCTTTTGGGTGGATGACATAGCAAACTTCATGGAGGAATACTTTGAAGAGAACATAATCACCAAGAGCCTTGACCTCGAACTGCAGTAGGTTGAATTTGCTGAACTAAGCAAGGAAGAAGAACTGAAAGCTGAGGTTAAGCAAGTTGAGGAGCAACCTTCAACATCCGAACAACCTTCTACGCTTAAAGAACAACTTCCAGAACTGAAACAACTCCCTGAACATCTAAAATATGAATTTTTAGATTCAACAGGAAGGTACCCAGTAATAGTTGCTGCATCACTGCTGCTGAAGAAAGCCAACAACTGTTGAGGGTACTCAGAAGTCATAAGAAGGCTTTGGGATGGACTATTGATGATATTAAAGGGATCAGTCCAGTAATTTGCATGCACAAGATTTTGATGGAGGAGACTCACACGCCCACTGTTGAATGACAGCGCAGACTTAATCCTGCGATGAAAGAGGTTGTAGGCAAAGAAATTCTCAAGTGGAGAAAAGCTGGTATTATCTTTACTATCTCCGACAGCCCATGGGTGAGTCCAGTGCATGTGGTTCCAAAGAAGGGAGGTATGACCATTATAAGAAATGAGAAAAATGAGCTCATTCCTTCCCAGACCGTGATAGGGTGGCGTGCTTGTATTAACTACCGCAAATTAAACATGGCAACTCGCAAGGACCACTTCCCATTGCCCTTCATTGATCAAATGCTGGACCGGTTAGCAGGCTACCCTTACTACTATTTCCTCGATGGCTATTCAGGCTATAATCAGATTGTTGTGGCGCCAGAGGATCAGGAGAAGACAATGTTCACGTGCCCGTTTGGCACGTTTGCCTTCAAAAGGATGCCATTCGGACTATGTAATGTACTTGCTACATTTCAGAGGTGTATGATGGCAATCTTGCAGGGATTAGTGGAGGAAATGATGGAAGTGTTTATGGATGACTTTTCTGTTTTTGGATCTTCCTTCTCCATATGTTTAAAGAACTTGGAAACGGTACTAATCCGTTGTGAGGAAAAAGACCTGGTGTTGAACTGGGAAAAGTGTCATTTTATGGTCAAAGAGGGAATTGTCCTCAACCATAAAGTTTCTGCTGCTGGGCTGGAGGTAAATAGAGCAAAAATCTCTACTATTGAAAGTTTACCTCCGCCGCTGAATGTGAAGGGTGTCCGAAGCTTCTTGGGGCATGCTGGGTTCTACTGACGCTTTATTAGAGATTTTTCTAAAGTGGCAAAGCCCCTTAGCATGTTATTGGAAAAGGACACACCTTTCATTTTTTCTGAGGAGTGGCTACATGCTTTCACTGAGCTGAAGGAGTGATTTATCTCAGCACCAGTAATTGTGGCTCCAGATTGGAATCAACCTTTTGAACTGATGTGTGATGCCAGCGACTTTGCAGTCAGAGCGGTGCTTGGGCAGAAGCAGGACAAGGTTTTCAGGGCAATATATTATGCCAGTTGCACACTCAATGAGGCCCAACTCAATTACACTACTACAGAGAAGGAATTACTCGCTGTGGTGTTTGCTTGCAATAAATTTTGGTCGTATTTATTGGGAACTAAGGTAATTGTCTACACCGACCACGCTGCCTTGAGATACCTGTTCAGCAAGAAGGATGCTAAACCCAGGTTGATCAGATGGGTTTTGTTACTCTAAGTGTTTGACCTGGAGATTAAAGACATGAAGGGGAGTTCCAACACTGTGGCAGACCATTTATCAAGGCTGGAGCTAGGGGAAGGTAGCACTAAAGGTATTACTATTTCTGACATCTTCCCTGATGAGCAGCTCTTTGTAGCTAAAGCAAAGACGCCATGGTTTGCTGATATAGTGAACTACCATGCATGCAACTACGTACCTACCGAGTTCACTTATCAGGAAAAGAAGAGGTTCCTCTTTAATGCAAGAAGATATATTTGGGATAAGCCTGTCCACTATAGGCAATGTGCTGATCAGATCATCAGAAAATGTGTGCCATAAGAGGAAGTGGACAGCATACTGAGGCATTGTCATTCATTTGACTATGCTGGCCATTTAGGAGTGCAAAGAACGGTGGGAAAGATCCTACAAAGTGGGTTTTACTGGCCAACCATGTTCAAGGACACATACACCTTTGTTAAGTCATGTGATCAGTGTCAAAGAACAGGAGGGATTACAATGAAGCAAGAGATGCCCCAAACTGGAATTATGCCAGTAGAACTTTTTGATATATGGGGAATCGACTTCATGGGACCTTTCCCACTATCAGATGGGTTTTCCTACATCCTTCTAGCTGTTGATTACCTCTCAAAGTGGGTTGAAGCTATACCCACTAGGAAGAATGATGCTCAGGTGGTAACCAAGTTCCTTCGCCACAACATATTCAGCAGGTTTGGAACACCTAGAGCAATTATCAGTGATGAAGGGAGTCACTTCTGCAATAAGCTTTTTGCAAAGCTCTTAAACAAATATGGAGTTCAACATAGGCATACTTTAGCCTATCATCCACAAGCAAACGGCCAAGCTGAAGTCTCAAACCGTGAGATTAAGCAAATTTTGGAGAAGACAGTGGGAGGCAACCGAAAAGATTGGTCTCTAAAGCTCGATGAGGCGTTGTGGGCTTACCGCACAGCATTCAAAACGCCCATTGGAATGTCTCCCTATCGTCTATTGTATGGAAAGGCCTGCCACTTGCCTATTGAATTGGAACACAAGGCTTTTTGGGTAGTTAAAAAGCTGAACATGGATCCTACCGTTGTGGGTGGATTGCGATTGCACCAACTAAATGAGTTGGAGGAATTTTGTTTCAATGCCTATGAGAGTGCTAAGCTATACAAGGAGAGGTCTAAGCTCAGACATGATAAGAAGATCAGCCCCTCTACCGTTGAACTAAGGCAGAAGGTGCTTCTGTTTAATTCCAGAATTAAACACCGTGACCTAAGAGACTAGAGGCTCCATCGAACCACATCGTCCATATGTCTGATACTTCGGCCGAAATGATGTTAATGTGCTCATCTGGGAAGCCAATAGTCATGGGCTCAAAGTCTTCCAGCGCTCGTCGCTGGATAGTCGGCTATCGCACTTCCTTTTATGGCTTTTTGAGGTACGTAGATGATATCGTACTCCGATAGGATCAATCGCCATTTGGCGATTCTTCCGGAAATGGATGGTTTTTCCAAGAGATATTTGAGCGGATCATGCCTTGAAATCAGCCAAGTAGTATGATAAAGGGTGTATTGCCTCAATCTTCTCGTTATCCGGACAAGAGCACAAGACGTCTTCTCTAAGGGGTGTAGTTTTCTTCATTAATGGTGAACTTCTTACCGAGGTAATAAATGGCCTGCTCCTTCTTGCCCGTAGAATCTTGTTGCCCCAAGACACAACCCATCGCTGACGCCTGAACGGTCAAGTATAAGATCGAGGTCTATCCGTGATCGGTGGGATCAAAATGGGTGGATTAGACAGATATTGTTTGATCTTGTCAAAAGCTTCTTGACATTTGTCATTCCAAATTTCCTGGGTTGTTCTTTCGTAAAGTCTTGAAAATGGGTTCACATGTGGCTGTCACCGGGAAATAAATCGGGCAATATAATTCAGTCACCCTAGGAATCCTCTAACCTCCTTGATGGTCCGTGGTGGCGGCATCTCTTGGATAGCTCGAACTTTATCTGGATCGATTTCCACTCCTTTTGGCTCACAATGAAACCCAACAAATTTTCCGACATGGCTCCGAAAGTGCACTTTTCGGGGTTCAATTTTAGTTGATATTTCGTGCTTTGTTAAAGAGCTTGCAGGAGTACTTCGATATGATCTTCGGTGCTTCGAGATTTGGCTATCATGTCGTCCACATATACCTCGACTTCTTTGTGCATCATGTCGTGGAATAGGGTCACCATGGCTCGCCGATAGGTTGCCCCCGCATTCCTCAGGCCAAAAGGCATCACGTTATAGCAAAAGGTGCCCCAAAGTGTCGTGAATGTGGTCCTCTCTTTGTGTTCAGGGGCCATACGAATTTGATTATAGCCCGAGAAACCATCCATGAAGGAGAATAGGGCATGTTTTGCTGTATTATCCACTAAGGTGTCAATATGAGGAAGCGGGAAGTTGTCTTTTGGATGGCCCAATTCAGATCTCTATAGTCGACACACATGCGTACTTTGCCTCCTTTCTTTGGTACTGGTACAACATTAGCGACCCATTCCTGGATAGTGGGAGACACTTAGGAAACCTGCATCCCATTGCTTTTTGACTTCTTCTTTAATTTTTAGTATCATCTCTCGGCCTCATTCTTCGCAATTTCTCTGTCTTGCTTGCACTCGGCTTCACAGGTATGTGATGTTGCACTATATCTGTGTCTAATCCGGGCATATCTTGGTATGACCATGCAAAAATGTCGATGTAGCTTCTTAACGGCTCGATTAACTTTCTCCCGATGTCGGTAGCTATCAAAGACCCCACCCTCAATTCTCTTGGTTCTGCTGTCGTCCCCAAATTCACTGTTTCTCTTGGGGTCTTCACTTGGGACGGATAAACGGTCTTCCCTTTCCAATAGGCGTATAATCTCCCCTGGTAGCTCAGGTGTCTCTTCTATCTCATTCTCATCGCTTCAAACACGGGCTGCTCCCGGTTTGGACTTTGGTCAAACCTTTGGCATCTTGTTTCGCTTTCGCATACTATGTTTTCATTGACATTGTGATACCTGTTTATAAGAGAATGACAAGTTGGTAACCAAATATGATATGCATATGTGATGAATGGAATGCACCATGAAAGATTTGAAAAACACATTTTATTGGAAGGTTTAAGGAAAAACAAATGTTCACAGCTTCAAAGTACATTAGAATAGAATACATTAAATCCCAGTGACCCGTAAGCATTACATTATGGGGAGTTCTAGGCTGGTCCAATTGTTCAGTGGCTGGTTGGGATCCTCTCGCACTAACTGAACCATCTCGCTTGGTACATGCTCAATTATGTCCAGGATGACTACGGTCCCCGTCTTGGGCTCAGGTTGGCTCTTGTGGATAAACCCTCCACTTCGGAATGTAACATTCAAAGGGGGAAAGCTTCTCCTTTCTTCTTGTACTTGGCCTTTTCGCAATCTTGCCATTCTGACTTCCCTCTTCTTGATAGCTTCTCTCTGTCTGTCAGCTTTTGTAGGGACGTAGCCTAGCCCAGACTTTTCGGTATTTTCTCGGATGGTCAGGGGTTTCTGAATCCCTTGAGATGTCAGGCCTAATCCTTGCCCCGGTTTGTACCCTTGCTTGATCATGGTGACTGCAACCATTCTTTCAGCCTTCGAGAGACAATGATCTGGGGCAGAAGTGACATTCACCATCTCAAAAGCCCGATAGGAGCATTCTGGCACATCTTCGTTGCTTTCAACATAAGGGACTGATGCCGGTTTGTGATAACGTGCATTTTATGCCGTTATTCTAGTGTTTATTTAGGATGTTTAAGAGCATGATTAGAGCCTTATTGCCTCATATTTCATATATATTTGCTCTAACCCCTAGGAAGATGCTAGTTGCAAATACATGCGTTTTTAAGCTGTTTTGGCAGATTTTGGACCTCACTTTTGACATAGTAGATGGCCTCAAACAATTGGTGTGCAAGAAGCAAAGTTGCTTGGAATGATGTCCTCTACATGCCACAGAAATTTCAGAGCATTTGGAGCTGATTTGGATCTGCACGTGAATTCACCCAATTCACGTGCAAGCCTATTTTTGCCTCTCAGGCCTCTACATGATGGAAGGAAGCTTGGGGAGAAGTTTGAGCTGATTTGGAGGTGCACGTGAATTCACCATATCACGTGCAAATTGGCGTGCAAAGATATTTTTGGACCGATCCAATCGTTTTTCCATGCTGATCATTTGTTCCTGAAGGCCCATGTCCAAATTGTGGATGGAAGATAGAGTTTTTAATGTTTCGAGTGTCACTTATCAAAACTACGCCGTTTTGATAGATGGGCTAGGTTACACACCTCAAGGCCCATCCAAACTCTATAAATAAGAGCTCCACGCCCTCTGCTAGCCAGGCCTAAACCCCCCACACGTTTTAGAGAGAGAGAGAGGCTCCACGACTTGGAGGTGCTCCTTGACCTAGGAGAGCAGCCGTCGCAGCCGTCGCAGCAGCCGTCGCGGATTTTGGAGCCTGGATTTGAAGCTTTGTTGTGCGCGTGATCAAGAAGAAGATGTTGAGCTTTTCTCGCTATGGTTTTGCTTGTAATCATGCGTGAGTAGTCTTTTAATCTAGGGGAGCAATGTAGCCCCCCTTGTTGCTTTGCTTGTGTTTATGAATATTGGGTTTGGATGATTGAGTTTTGCATGTTTTATGAATCTGTTCTTAATTCTATCTTTGGATGTACACCTTGGTATTCTTAGCCCTAGTCTGGGGCGGATTGAGATTCATAACTTATTTGTGATTGGTGTGATCATTATCCTTTTGCAAGTATGATTTATTGGCTTTGCATGTTTGTGTGTTTAGATGACCATTCTGGCATACAACTCTTAAAAGGACCTCAATGACCATTTGTTGTCCTTGGCTTATGTTTAGCATGTTTTCAATCGACAACCCTAATACCATGAACCAGGAGAGATAACATAGGGAGGTGAAATTGTGACCCTAGATGCCTTTAATCCTTGAATCTTAATCCTAAAATCAACTTACTTTATTTGTTTATTTAGAAAACCAAATAAAAATTAGATCTTTAGTTTAAAAAAGAAAACTTTTTGCCAAGACATTTTATAGAACAAGAGTAATTGGGTGATTTGATTCGAGAACTAGAGAACTAGGCTAATCCCTGTGGGTTCGACCCCTTTCTTGCTTGCTATTCTTTTAGTGCAAACTTAGGGAATTTATTATTTTGAAGAGAGATTTAACGACGTTAGCTAGCTCTTTTAGAGAGGCTAAAAATCTTGTCTGTCAAATTGGCGCCGTTCCTGGGATTTAACGGTTAACTAGTTTTTAAAATCAACATTGAGTGAAATTGTTTGAATTCTGATCTTGGTGTTTTATTTTGTCTTTTATTTTCTGTTATTTTGTGTTCTTTATTTGTTTATTTTGCATTGTTCGGAGTCCTGGGTGTGTTCTTGTTGTTGTTTACGAGAACATACATCAAGGATTCCTAGTTGTGCATGCAAAGAGAGGAGGATATACAATTTACGCGGGAACCTGAAAGGTTATTCGAGCTCGTCGTAGAAGCGGCTAGGGAAGCAAGACGTGAGGTGAAGAAGCATTGCAAGGCTTGGAGCAATCCGTAGGCGATCCGATGGCGGATCTCGGACCTGATGGTGGTGCACCGCAAGGAGGGGCCAATTACAATGGCCAATATCCAGAAGAAGAGGGTAATAGGTTTATGCCCCAGAACCTTCTTAGATTATGCGAGGCCGATGATGTCGGACCATTATTCTGGGGATTCGGCGACAAGAGTCCAAGCGAATAGCTTCAGTGAGCCGGCATTGATCAACATGGTGAGCAACAACGCGTTTGGAGGAACAGCCGTGGATGATCCACACCAGCATTTGATGAGGTTCTACCAGGTGTGTGACACCATCAAGATCAACAATGTGTCGGAGGAGGCCATAAAGCTAAGGCTTTTTCCTTTCTCTTTAAAGGATAGAGCTCTTGGTCGGTTCAACGGTTGCCAGCTGGTTCAATCATCACTTGGGAGGAGATGCGGTCCAAGTTCATGTCAAAGTACTTCCCTCCTTCCAAGGTGATCCAGCTAAGAGGAGAGATTAGCGAGGTTCAGGCAAGATGAGATGGAGACTCTTCATGAAGCTTGGGAGCGTTTCAAAGACTTAGTGAGAAGATGCCCCGATCATGGAAGACCCCAGGTGGATTCAAATTGAATCTTTCTACACAGGTCTTCAGTCCCATTCACAAGACAAGGTGAATGCGGCCGCTGGAGGATGCTTGATGAATCTAGAGCCTGACGCAACGAGCGAGCTCTTGGAGAGGTTGTCATTAGCTGATTGGCGGTGGTCTAATGTGCGTACTTCAAAGCCAAGGGAGAAGATTGCTTCGAGTTGAAAATTCTTCCAATGATGTGCAAGCACAATTCAAGCTTTAGTGAAAGGCATGGAAGTATTGGCTCTTAAAGTTGAAGGATCACAAGCTTTACCAGTAGTTGAGCGGGGCTGGAGTGGAGTCAAGAAGCAAATTATGTTGGAGGAAAGGGCTTGTACCAGAAACGGCAATTTTATCCTCAACAACAACAAATTTAGGGTACAACCGGAATCAGCAACAATCTCAACCATTTCGGAGAACTCGAAACCGAGGGGAGATACCTCATTTCAAGACAAATATGTGCCCCCGGGGATGAAGCGAATCCGTATGCTACGGATAATTATTTACACCCACCTCCAGGATTCGAGCAGAAACAGCCTCGGTCGCAATGAAGAAAGAGGAAGGGTATATCGAGAATGTGGATGAGCCAACCAAAAGAGAGGATAGTTTGGAGGAAAGAATGAAGAATATAGAAAAGTCGCTTGTGAGTTTGGCTCAGAATGTAAATCAAGGGGTGTCAACCAATACTTTTCCAAGTGACACCGAGGTGAACCCCAAGGAGAGTTGCAAGGCTATAACTTTAAGGAGCGGGAAGACACTGAATGAAGTCGAAGAGCCTAAGAAGAAGGCAATTCCGGAAGAACAAAGCAGACCCTTGGAAGTGATGACCAAGGACAATCGGATAAAGTCAAGAAAAAGTGCAAGAAAAGAAGGACAAGCAACTGAGTCAAGACAGAATAGCTGAAGAACAAAGGCAAGAGCTCAGGCCTACTATGCCATTTCCTCAAAGGCTGAGGAACCGGGAGGGTTGAAGAAGAGTATGAGCGCTTCCTGAGTTTGTTCAAGAAGCTTGAGATTAACATTCCATTTGTGGAAGTTTTGGAGCAGAATGCCTAGGTACGAAAAGTACATTAAAGATTTTGTTACAAAGAAGAGGAAATATGGGGATCATGAGACGGTGGCGATCACTAACGAGGTGAGCAAGTGTTGTTCAACGAGTTTGCCCATCAAGCATAAAGATCCGGGCAGCTTTAATCTCCCTTGTGTGATTGGCAATGCACCGCAGCGGCAGGCCCTATGTGATTTAGGGGCCAGCATCAATTTGATTTCCTTTGCTTTGTACAAGCGGCTTGGGCTTAAGGGCATGAAGCCCACTTCCATATCATTGCGGTTCGTAGACCGGTCCACTGGAAGACCTGAAGGAATCATTGAAGATGTGCTAGTTAAAGTGGGTTCCTTCATATTTCCAGCGGATTTTGTTGTTTTGGAGATGGAAGAAGATAGAGGAGTTCAGTTTACTCCTTGGAAGACCGTTTCTCGAACGGGTTGTGCATTGATTGATGTTGCTCAAGGGCAGCTAACTCGAGAATTAATGAGGAGACCTTAGTCTTCCACATGGGGAAGGCTTTGCAAGGTCAAGAGGAGGAGGATTGCCTTTGGGTTGAAGACCTTGAGGAATTGGTGGAAGATTACTTGGCAAGAAGAAATTACCACCACCAATGATGAAACCCTTCACTTATAGAAGCTCAACAAGATGAAGAGATGTACTTGACGGCCGAGAAAGATGAGCAAACTACAAACTCTTTGGAGCAAGCCGAGGAGGAGAAAGAAGATGACGTGCATCCAGCTCCAGAATCGAAGGAGCTGCCTGGACACCTAAGGTATGAATTTCTAGACTCTACAAATCAATTCCCTGTTATTGTTGCTTCTAATTTGAATGATGTGGAGTGTACTCAATTGTTAGAAGTCCTTAGGAAACACAAAAAGGCCCTAGGATGGAACATTGAAGACATTAGGGGTATTAGTCCAGGGATTTGCATGCATAAGATTTTGATGAATGATGATTTTAAACCCACCTGCTGAAAGACAAAGAAGATTAAACCCTGCTATGAAAGAAGTTGTTAGAAAAGAAATTTTAAAATGGAAAAATGCGGGTATAATTTATGCTATTTCAGATAGTGAGTGGGTGAGTCCATTGCATGTTGTGCCCAAGAAAGGGGGCATGACTGTGATTAAGAATGAGAAAAATGAATTGATCCCATCTCGCACTGTGACGGGGTGGAGAGTGTGTGTTGACTATAGAAAGCTGAACAAGGCTACTAGGAAGGATCATTTTCCTCTTCCTTTCATTGACCAAATGTTGGATAGGTTAGCTGGCTATAGTCACTACTGCTTTTTAGATGGATATTCCGGGTATAATCAGATCATGGTTAAGCCCGAGGATCAAGAGAAGACCACCTTCACGTGCCCTTTTGGCACATTTGCATTTAGGAGAATGCCATTTGGGCTTTGTAATGCCCCTGCCACCTTTCAAAGGTGTATGATGGCTATTTTTCAGGGTTTGGTTGAGGAGATCATGGAGGTCTTCATGGATGACTTCTCGGTGTTTGGTTCCTCTTACCAACAGTGCTTGAGAAATCTAGATGTGGTCTTAGAGAGATGTGAGAAGGAACTAGTCCTAAATTGGGAGAAATGCCATTTCATGGTAACAGAGGGGATAGTTCTAGGGCACAAGGTGTCTGCACATGGTTTGGAGGTAGACAAGGCAAAAATCTCCACTATTGAGACTCTGCCACCTCCAACCAATGAAAAAGGAGTGAGAAGTTTCCTTGGCCATGCTGGCTTTTATAGGAGATTTATTAAGGACTTCTCAAAAATTGCAAAACCCATGAGTAGGTTGTTAGAAAAAGACACAAGCTTTGAGTTTAATGAAGATTGCTTAGAAGCTTTTAACATCCTAAAGGGTAAGTTAGTCACTGCACCTGTTATAGTCACACCTGACTGGGCTCAGCCTTTTGAGCTAATGTGTGATGCGAGTGATTATGTTGTGGGGGTAGTCTTAGGGCAAAGGCGAGAAAAGGTGTTTAGGGTCATTTACTATGCTAGTAAGACCTTAGATGATGCTCAACAGAACTATACCACCACTGAGAAAGAGTTGCTAGCCGTGGTTTATGGCTGCAACAAGTTTAGACCCTACCTTTTGGGGTCTAAAGTCATTGTTTATACTGATCATGCTGCATTGAAATATTTGTTTGCTAAAAAAAGAAGCTAAGCCACGCTTGATTAGATGGGTTCTCCTCTTACAGGAATTTGACCTTGAAATTAGAGACACAAAGGGAGCCCTAAATTCTGTGGCTGATCACCTCTCCCGTGTGGAGAATGCACCTAAGTCTCTACCCATTGTAGATGACTTTCCTGATGAGAAGTTGTTTGAGGTGCATCATCTTCCTTGGTTTGCTGACATAGCAAATTATTTAGCAACCGGGTTCATACCCAAGCGGTTAGACTATCACCAGAGAAAGAAATTGGTAGTGGATGCTAGGAAATACATTTGGGAAGACCCAATTCTTTATAGGAGGTGTCCAGACCAAATCATAAGAAAGTGTGTCCTTGAGGAGGAGGTAGATGACATAATACATCATTGTCATGCATCACATTATGGGGGCCACTTTGGGGTGCAGAGAACTGTGGCTAAGATCATGCGGTGTGGCTTTTATTGGCCTCACATGGTGAAAGACACCTATGTCTACATCAAAAAGTGTGATAGATGTCAAAGGATAGGTGGTTTGTCTAGGAAAAATGAGATGCCCTTAACTGGAATCCTTCCGGTTGAAATTTTTGACATTTGGGGCATTGACTTCATGGGGCCATTCCCCAATTCCGATGGGTACTCATACATTTTGCTTGCTGTGGATTATGTGTCTAAGTGGGTAGAAGCTATTCCTACTAGAGTGAATGATGCTAGGGTTGTGACTCATTTCCTTACTAGGAACATCTTTAGCCGTTTTGGGACACCAAGGGCTATAATCGGTGATGAGGGTAGTCATTTCTGCAACAAATTGTTTGACAAATTGTTGAACAAGTATGGTGTCACTCATAGGAAGTCTTTAGCTTACCACCCACAAGCTAATGGACAAGCGGAGTGTCCAACAGGGAGATTAAGGCCATTTTAGAGAAAACTGTTGGAGCCAATAGGAAAGATTGGTCTCAAAGGCTTGATGAAGCCTTATGGGCATATAGGACAGCTTACAAAACTCCCATTGGGATGTCACCTTACCGTATTCTATATGGTAAGGCATGTCACTTGCCTGTGGAACTAGAACACAAGGCTCATTGGGCCTTGAAGAAGTTAAATTTCAACCCACAAGAGATCAAGGAGCTTAGGATGACTCAATTAATTGAGTTAGATGAGCTTAGGTTGGATGCCTATGATAGTGCTAAATTTTACAAAGAAAGAACTAAGAAATGGCATGATAGGCAACTCAACAATGAACCTTTAACCTTAGGGCAGAAAGTTCTTCTATTTAACACAAGGTTGAGGTTATTTCCTGGCAAATTAAGGTCCAAGTGGATGGGACCTTTTGTGATAGTTGATAAGAAGCCATATGGGAGCTTTGAGCTCCAAGTCGTAGATGGCAAGAAATTTTGGGTGAATGGCAATAGGCTGAAACCTTACTTTGATTCAACTCGAGAGGGAGATAGTTGATTCCCTCTCTTTCACCATTGCTTGATCATAACTGGAAGTCTAGCTACGGACTTTAAATAAAGCGCTGGTTGGGAGGCAACCCAATGTTTATTGCTTGTGTTTCATTTTATGTTATTTTCTCTTATTTGTTTTCTTCAATAAATTTGTTTGCAAGCTAACCATTGTGCAGGAGACTTTGTTCTTTTCTTAGCTAACCATGTGCAGGATGAGCAAATTTTTGGGTCCTGAACTTGTGGAATTGTTTTTAAAGTCAAAGTCAAGGAGCAAGGAGCAAGTGAAGCCCAAAAGTGCTTGAAGATGGGCTCAAACAATTCACGTGCAAGACTTAAAGATGGTCCATAATGCATAAGCAACTCGGTGGAGAAATTTGGGCCAGTTTGGGCCTGAACGTGAATTTGAACGTGAATTGCCCAATTCACGTGCAACTCCTTTTGAGTGTAACTTTCTGGAATGGTAGATGAAGACCATGTGATTCACGTTTACTCTTGCACGCGAATTGATAGGCTGTCATATGGAGGCCCAAAAATGCAAAATACCGATTTTAGCCCTCCTAGAAGCTTCCCACAATTCACGTTCGGAAGGAAGTATTGCTTGCCGGCTCGGTGGGGACCCACCACCAAAGTTTGGGACGATTCGACCTGCATGCCAATTCAGCCAATTCACGTGCAGAGGGTATTTTGGTCGAACACTCGAAAAGTTAGGGGCACGTGTATCACGCCAATTGGAGCATCTTTCCTTCGCACGCTATATAAAGGGAGGCCATCTTCAAAGGCTTCCACACCAAAATCACTCCAGGATCTGAGTATTAGAGAAGCTCTGCCCTTTTGCTCTCTTGCTCTTCGGTTTTCTGCTCTTGTTCTTATTTTCTCATTCCAAAAATGGTGCGCACAAGGAGGACTGGCCAGGAGGAGGTGCACTCACCTAGTGCTGATAGCCAACCTGAGGAGGAGATACTCTTGGGGCATGCTCTTGATATGCAAGCTTTGGAGGCTTCGAGCTGGGTGGGGCTAGAGAGGTGGTCGTTAAAATTCAAACTCGGGATTACAAAGGTTAGTATCCGCCCACCCAGCTATTTCCTATTCTGCCTTACAAGACTTCTATGCATCTGTCTCTGGGAATGAGGATGAACTGTCACGCCCCAATTTCCTTCCACTTGGAAATGAGTAGTGACTGCCCATGCCCGCACCCGAAGGGACAAGGGGTTGGTGCAAGCACCTTAAAAGGACTTCTAGCACGGGTGCTGTCCCAAACCTGCACAATCAGGCTAACATGCCAAGGGGCATGCTCCTGTTCCCAAACCATGCACACAAACACAAATTGAATAACAACATCTCATTTTATTTCATTTCAAAGACTAAACGTTCATTACAACCCAGCTGGGGAAAAACCCCTATGAAGCCAAAGAATAAAACCAAACCAAAATCCAAACACATAAAACCAGAGTACAACAAAGGAAATAATATAAAGCTTTCAGCCTCGGGGGCCTAGCTCCTCGGCCTTCACCTACCGCCTGCTAAACCCTGCAAAAGAACGGTTTATAGGAGGGGTGAGCAAACCACGGCTTCGGTAGGGATCCCGTCTCCCCGGACCCGTCCCGTTGTACAACATGCATGATATGTGTATGCTTGTGCTCGTGTTGTGCCTAAGGCTAACGCAGCAAACATCACCCAGGAAACACTCTTTACCTGAACCCGCACCGAAGGGCGAGAGGACACCCCGCCACCACGGCGACATGACATACCACATTCAGGCGAATGTTGCATGGACACCAATGCAACATTTTCCACCCGAGTCGAGATATGGTCAACCACCTCCTCGGGCGCCATATCTACCCTCAGGAATGGGTGTAGACTTAGCCCACCGTCGTGAGTGCTACACCGAGACTCAGGACCACGTCCTGGCCAAATCTCAAAGGGGTCCAGCTATTGTGCCTGGCCCATATCTCAGCTCGGTCTCAAACAGATCAACGAACAAAGATAAAGCATTACATCTCAACATGTAAACTCAAGACAACATTTACACTTTATCTCGAGAAGGACCAACATGGTCGGATACCAGTCACACACATCAGCCTCATAGGCTAAAAATCAAATACAAATCAAACACGGTACACACCGATCACACACGTATATCATCAAGCACTCATATACAAGGTCTCACAGGCATTATATTGAATACATGGCATGCAGGCCTCACAGACATTTTATCAAACACGGTGTGCGGACCTCTTAGACATTTCATCAAACACATAGTGTGCATAAACAAACCCAGAAAATCCTCAGGCCAAATTCAACATCAAATCAACAGAACATGCCACTGAAGGCCAACATCCATATAGGAGATCACACCTATATGGATTTACATATATATATATAGGTGAATATCCTAAAACAGAGGAGAGTTTGGAAGGACATGAATCCCTACCTCAGGCTTTTGTCCTAACCTCCACGCTAGACAGCTCCCCACGACGCTAACCACCACGGCAACAGCCCGGAGACCCTCTCTCTCTCTCTCTCTCTCTCTCTCTCTCTCTCTCTCTCAAGAATGCAGCAAGGAAGAACACAAGAACCCTAAACTCAAACTCAAGCTCTCCTTATATAGACACTACCCACATCAAAACGACGTAGTTTTGATTAAGTAAACCCAGGATCAAAACGACGTAGTTTTGATCACACAAGTTAGCACCTTTCCTCACCCATATAGGCCAAAATACTCGGAATTTCAACATGGTCCTTTGGAGAAAGATCATTAGAATGTCAAAACCAAGGGAACCATGCAAAAATATGGCTGCACGCCAATTTGCACGTGAATTCCCAATTCACGTGCAACTCCAAATGGACTCCAAATGCTCTCAAACTTCACCCCTAGCCTCCTTGCATCATTTAGAAGACAACCACACTTGCACGTGAATTGGACCCATATCACGTGCACCTCACATACACGTCCGTTTGGCCTGAAACTTCGTGGTAGATAGAGGACATCATTCTAAGCATCTTTCCTTTTGCACGTGAATTCATTTGAGCCCATTCACTAGGTCAAAATCTAGAAAAACTCTACTCAGAAGGCAAAACGTGACTAACCGTGACTAACTCAAGGTACGGGTCCTTACATCCTCTCCCCCTTAAGACTTTTCGTCCTCGAAAAGAAAAGGTGGAATGAAAGAAAACAATCACAACCAAAGCATAGGCCTCTAACACCCTCTAGCACAAAGACAAATTAATACACAACAAATCACAAATTATTTCACACATTTACACACTCCATATGGTCATAACTAGTTGGGCAAGTACCTGATTATGTTGAAGTTTGATGCTTGCCCTCCTCCCCTCCTTCGAGTTGTTCGGTCCTCGAACAGATTAGGATAATGAGCACGCATCTCGGTCTCACGTTCCCAGGTCTCTTCCTCCGGCCCTCGGTGTTGCCACAACACCCGAACCAACGGAATAGTCTTACCTCGCAGTGCTTCTCGCGCCTATCTACAATACGGATGGGGGCCTCGACAACAGACACATCCTCTCCAAGATCCAGGGTACCCCAATCTAGCACGTGTGCGGGATCTGGATGATATTTCCGCAACTGGGATACATGGAAAACATTATGAACTCTGCTCAAACTAGGTGGTAATGCCAACCTATAAGCAACAGGTCCAACTCTGCTCAAAATCTCGAACGGTCCAATGTACCGAGGGGACAACTTGGACCCAGTCCCAAATCTCTTATGCCCTCTCCGGTGGAGAAACACGAAGGAATACGTGGTCTCCCACCAAAAACTCCAACGGTCGGCGTCGGCGATCCGCATAAGACTTCGTCCGCTCGGGGTCAGTAAAGGGCGTTGCCGAATCAGCTGAACTTTTGCCGTAGCCTCCTGGACCAATTGGGGTCCTAACATAGCTGCCTCTCCAGCTTCTGCCCAACATAATGGAGACCGACACGGTCGGCCATACAATGCCTCAAACGGGGCCATCCCAATCGAAGACTGGTAACTGTTATTATAGGCAAACTCCACCAGGAGGAAGGTGGGAAGCCCATGATCCTCCAAAATCGAGTACACAAGCCCTCAACAAGTCTTCCAATGTTTGAATGGTCCTCTCGGACTGACCATCAGTCTCAGGATGGAATGCGGTACTCAAATTAAGTCGGGTTCCCAATGCTTCCTGCAGACCTCCCCAAAACCGGGATGTAAACCGCGCATCCCTGTCTGAAACAATAGACAAGGGTACTCCGTGCAAGCGGACAATTTCATCAACATACAACTGGCTTAACGTGCCGATAGAGTCGCGCTCTCGAATTGCCAAGAAATGGGCTGACTTAGTTAAGCGGTCCACTATGACCCAAATCATGTCCTTTCTCCCAAGTGGTAGGAAGTCCCGTCACGAAGTCCATGGTAATATGCTCCCACTTCCACTCGGCTACAGGTAAAGGCTGCAATTGACCAGCGGGTCGTTGGTGTTCTGCCTTCACTTGCTGACAGGTAAGGCACCTGGAAACAAACTCTGCTACACTCCGTTTCAGCCCCGGCCACCAGAACTGTGCGCGAACGGCATGATACATCTTAGTTCCTCCTGGATGTACAGCCAAACGGGAATGATGAAATTCCCTCAGCACATCCTCACGCAAGGGAGGTGGTACTATCAGACGCCCTCGAAATTTCAGCTCATGCTCAACTCCTTCTGTCCAGTCCTCTGACAGCTCTCCGGCCTCTATCTTGGGCCCGGATCACCTCACGGTCCATGTCGCCTAACTGTCCCTCACGGACACGCTGATACAACTCTGGTATCACGGTGAGAGGACACAGGATAGCTCCATCATCGCTGAAACGAGTTGCACCTGAAGCACTGCCAACTGCTCCATCATTTTCCATTCTCTCATGGAAACCTCAGCTTTTCCCTTTCTACTTAGCGCGTCGGCTACTAAATTTCCCTTTCCAGGCGTGTAGGAGAGCGTGAAGTCAAACATTTGCAGGTACTCGACCCACCTCCGTTGGCGCAAATTTAGGTCTCTCTTGGGTGAAGATATATCGTAGGCTTTTGTGGTCGGTATATACCACAAATTTCTCTCCCAACAGGTAATGTCGCCAAGACTTCAGGGCAAAAATAATGCTGCTAACTCCAGGTCGTGTGTTGGGTAGTTTTGCTCATGGGACTTCAGTTGTCGCGAGCCATATGCTATGACTTGGCGCTCTTGCATCGAACACACCCCGGTCCAACGCGAGACGCATCACAATACACCTCGAATGGCACTCCCTCCTGCGGTAGACTCAACACCGGTGCGGTAGTTAGGCGAGTCTTCAACTCCTCGAATGCCTGCGGGCACTTGTCCGTCCACTCGAATTTGGCTCCCTTCCGTGTAAGAGCTGTCATAGGTGCCGCCAACCGAGAAAACCCTTCCACAAAACGCCGGTAATACCCTGCCAGACCCAAGAAACTCCGGATCTCAAAAACATTTGTGGGCCTCTTCCAAGATGCTACGGACGCAATCTTGGTTGGGTCCACTCTAACTCCTTCGGCAGATACTACATGCCCAAGAAAATGCACCTCTCGCATCCAGAAGTCACACTTGCTAAATTTAGCATACAAGTGATGATCTCGTAGTGCCTGCAGCACCACAGCCAAGTGCTCCTCATGCTCGGCTTGGGTTTTGGAGTACACAAGGATGTCGTCAATGAATACCACCACGAAGGAATCCAGGTATGGGGCAAATACCTGATTCATTAGATGCATGAACACAAAGGAGGCGTTCGTGAGCCCAAAAGGCATCACTAACCACTCATAGTGTCCGTATCCGCACCTGAACGCCGTCTTAGGGATGTCCTCGCTCCTGACCCTCAATTGGTGATATCCCGAACGCAGATCGATTTTTGAGAACCACCGTGCTCCACTCAACTGGTCGAATAAGTCATCAATCCGCGGCAAAGGGTACTTGTTCTTTACCGTTACTTGATTCACCTTCCGATAATCAATGCAAAGTCGCAACGAACCATCGGCCTTCTTAGCAAACAAGACCGGTGCACCCCATGGTGAGGTACTAGGACGGATAAAACCTTTATCTCCCGGTTCCTTTATCTGCTCATGAAGCTCCCGCAACTCAAAGGGTCCCATCCGGTATGCTACTAGTGAGATGGGTCCCACCCCTGGCAACGGTTCAATCGTGAACTCGACACTTCGTGTGGAGGCAACTCCAACAACTCCCCAGGAAAGACATCCTGGAAATTCTCGACTACATCTGGCCACACCCTTTTCTCCAAGTTACCTTCCTCCTCAAAGGTTAGGGTGGCAAGCCTATGGGTAATATTGCCCCATAGCTCCCTCGTCGGTCCAGCTCTCCCAAGATCCCTATCCCATTCACCCACTAGGATACAGGAAGACCCTGTGGGTGTAGTAAACGATACTCGTCGCCTATAGCGATCAATCTTAGCCTGAAAGGCCATCAACCAGCCATCCCCAGAATCAAACTAAAGGTCCTCATGGGCATTACGTACAAATCAAATGAGAGGTCAACCTCTCCTATCGTAGCGCACACTCTCGACACATTTGGTGGATCAACTCCACTCCTCCCATTGGGGACTCGACCCTCGGAGGTCTATCGGCCTCCACACAATCAAGTCCAAGGCTCTCCACCAAGGACTTAGCAATCAGGGAGCACGAAGCTCCGGTATCAAACAATGCAAAGAACAACAACGTGCGGGATATTAGAATAGTACCTCGAACCACCGAAGGTCCAGCTCCACCTTCCTCGGAGGGTGATGGTAAATCCTCCATTTCAGCTGGTGTTGAGGTAAGCGCGAACACTCTGCCTTGGCTTGCCCCACCACCGGCCTCACTTGCCTTCCCTTTTGCTCCCGCCTGCAGTCCACCGGGACGCCCCTCCGATCCTCCTTGTGGTTGCCTCTCCCCTGTGGCCTAGTGTGACCGGAACCAGCCGACCGGCCTGCCACGAATGTCTTGGCTTTGGGGCTGGGGCCTGAAATTGGGTTCCACCCCTGCTCCCTTGTGCTAAGCTTCCAGCTCCCCCTGGCTGTTCCCCTTCCTGAAACACACCTTGCTGATGTGTCCCACCTTCCCACGGCCTATGACACGTCAAGTGCTGCTTGGGGCACTCACGTTTGACGTGCCCTGACATGCCACAACAGGTACACCCGCTTGGGAAGTTCCCAGCGAAGACTCCCCTGTCCTCCAAAGTAACGGGATCCGGGCGGAGCCATTGAAGCTTGACCCCCATCCTTGGGAAAAGTCCCACTCCCGGACTCAACCTTCTGCCTCTTGGTATCACCGTGCTTGTCGCGCGCGCTCTGCCCCATCCGCTCCTGGTGAGCCTGTCTTCCCTCCTCTAATCCTCTCTCAACAATCTTGGCGGTGTCCACGACTTCAAGATAGGTCTTCGGTCGCAGATCTCCACCCTTTGCTTCAGGGCAGGTTTGAGACCCATGGTAAACTTATGGGCCTTCAGGTCCTCCCTTGATATTGCTTCGGAGCAAACCGACTCAGCCCCGAAAATCTCGCTCATACTCGCTACCGAGCGCGATCCCCGCTTCAAGCCGCCGAACTCCTCCCGCTTCGCCACCGCAATGACTCTGGAAAGAACTCCTCATGGAACAGCTGGAGGAACTCATTCCAGGCCATGGTCTCCATATCCCGGCTTCCTGAGATGCTAAGCCACCATTCCAAGGCTTCCTCCTCCAACTGCCGGACTGCTAGTCTCACTTTGTCTTCCTCCCGGGGTCGAAGAAAGGAGAACACATGCTCGATCTGCCGCAGCCCAGTGCTCTCTCCTAGAGGTTCGGCTCCTCCCTTGAACCTTGGTGGATGTTCCTTTCGGAACTGCGTCAACACGTCTCCCTCTTCCCGCCTCACCGGCACTTCCTGCCTACACGGAGGTTCCGCCTCACGGGGTGGAGGGGTGGCACCGCTGTCGTGCCATCATCTCCTGACGCACCTCGTTTAGGATCTCTCCCCCGAGGTCCTCACGCATGCCTTGCACGTTCTCACTTAGGGCCCGGACTTGGGCCATGATCCGCTCCAGGGGATCATCGCCCTCCTACGTCGTCCTCTTCCCTCTCCAAAGACGGGCAGAAGATTCATCTTCTACACTGGAGTAGCTCGGGTTACTTTCCTAGGAGGCATCGTCTACATAATTTAAACCAAACTAGGATCAGCTTCTCTCAAGCTCTACACACCCTCATCCCCGTGGGCCATGAGGTACTCAAGCAACATTTTACATTTAAACACACAGGAAAATCACAGAAGTACACGGGCCAATTCATAGCAACAAGTCTCACAGAAAATCACCGAATTTCACAAAGAACAAGTTTCATCAACATAGCATGTCCAATCACAATACTCATACTTGAAATTAAACTAGTGCTCTAATGCCAATGCATGTATGCACCCTCAACCCAAATGCAAGTGCCCTACTCCTTGGTCTAACTACCCCCCGAGTACACCCCAGAAAACCAGATAGGACCACGTTGATCGGGCGTGTCCTATACTGCCTCCCAAGAGTCTCGAAGCGGCCAGGCCTCCCCCACTATCCTAGGTCCACTAGACCATGAACTATCGCTCGATACCATATTGTCACGCCCCAATTTCCTTCCACTTGGAAATGAGTAGTGACTGCCCATGCCCGCACCCGAAGGGACAAGGGGTTGGTGCAAGCACCTTAAAAGGACTTCTAGCACGGTGTCTGTCCCAAACCCGCACAATCAGGCTAACATGCCAAGGGGCATGCTCCTGTTCCCAAACCATGCACACAAACACAAATTGAATAACAACATCTCCTTTTATTTCATTTCAAAGACTAAACGTTCATTACAACCCGGTCGGGGAAAAACCCCTATGAAGCCAGGCAATAAAACCAAACCAAAATCCAAACACATAAAACCAGAGTACAACAAAGGAAATAATATAAAGCTTTCGGCCCTCGGGGCCTAGCTCCTCGGCCTTCACCTACCGCCTTGCTAAACCCTGCAAAAGAACAGTTTATAGGAGGGGTGAGCAAACCACACTCGGTAGGGATCCCGTCTCCCCAGACCCGTCCTGTCGTACAACATGCATGATATGTGTATGCTTGTGCTCGTGTTGTGCCTAAGGCTAACGCAAAGAAACATCACCCGATGAACACTCTTTACCTGAACCCGCACCGAAGGGCGGAGGACACCCCGCCACCACGGCGACATGACATACCACATTCAGGCGAATGTTGCATGGACACCAATGCAACATTTTCCACCCGAGTCGAGATATGGTCAACCACCTCCTCGGGCGCCATATCTACCCTCAGGAATGGGTGTAGACTTAGCCCACCGTCGTGAGTGCTACACCGAGACTCAGGACCACGTCCTGGCCAAATCTCAAAGGGGTCCAGCTATTGTGCCTGGCCCATATCTCAGCTCGATCTCAAACAGATCAACGAACAAAGACATAGCATTACATCTCAACATGTAAACTCAAGACAAGATTTACACTTTATCTCGAAGGACCAACATGGTCGGATACCAATCACACACATCAGCCTCATAGGCTAAAAATCAAATACAAATCAAACACGGTACACACCCGGCCACACGGTATATCATCAAGCACTCATATACAAGGTCTCACAGGCATTATATTGAATACATGGCATGCAGGCCTCACAGACATTTTATCAAACACATAGTGTGCGGACCTCTTAGACATTTCATCAAACACATAGTGTGCATAAACAAACCCAGAAAATCCTCAGGCCAAATTCAACATCAAATCAACAGAACATGCCACCTGAAGGCCAACATCCATATAGGAGATCACACCTATATGGATTTACATATATATATATAGGTGAATATCCTAAAACAGAGGAGAGTTTGGAAGGACATGAATCCCTACCTCAGGCTTTTGTCCTAACCTCCACGCTCAGGCAGCTCCCCACGACGCTAACCACCACGGCAACGGCCCGGAGACCCTCTCTCTCTCTCTCTCTCTCTCTCTCTCTCTCTCTGCAAGCAGTGCAGCAAGGAAGAACACAAGAACCCTAAACTCAAACTCAAGCTCTCCTTATATAGACACTACCCACATCAAAACGACGTAGTTTTGATTAAGTAAACCCAGGATCAAAACGACGTAGTTTTGATCACACAAGTTAGCACCTTTCCTCACCCATATAGGCCAAAATACTCGGAATTTCAACATGGTCCTTTGGAGAAAGATCATTAGAATGTCAAAACCAAGGGAACCATGCAAAAATATGGCTGCACGCCAATTTGCACGTGAATTCCCAATTCACGTGCAACTCCAAATGGACTCCAAATGCTCTCAAACTTCACCCCTAGCCTCCTTGCATCATTTAGAAGACAACCACACTTGCACGTGAATTGGACCCATATCACGTGCACCTCACATACACGTCCGTTTGGCCTGAAACTTCTGTGGTAGATAGAGGACATCATTCTAAGCATCTTTCCTTTTGCACGTGAATTCATTTGAGCCCATTCACTAGGTCAAAATCTAGAAAAACTCTACTCAGAAGGCAAAACTGTGACTAACTGTGACTAACTCAAGGTACGGGTCCTTACAGGTTGTGCAGGGGGTTTATGTCAGAATAACCCCTGATATTATTCGAAATTGCTTTAACCTCCCTAAACCCAGTGGTAGTTTCCCTCAGCTAAGCCTAGGAGAATTTGGTACTGCATGTAACTATGCTAGGAAATTTCAAAGTCGAAGGCAGTATACCAAGAATGGTTTTGTTGGAAAATTTAGATGCCTAGCTTACCTGGTAGGGAAATGCTTATTGATTCAGACCAGTGGGCTAGATAGTGTGCCTAAGCCACACCTGGAGTTCATGTATAGCATTGATCATATGCTAAATGTGGATTGGGCCACTACCATTTTTAAATGGTGGAAGAAAAACTCATCCAAGCAGATAAATGGCAGAATTTTGTGTGTGATATTTCAAAGCATGCCTGCTTTGCATTTTTCCTCCATGGAGAGCATCACTTTTCCTTCTCACTGGGTGTTAAGAGTATTGCAAGCTGAAGGAGGTTTGGGGGTCAGTACCAGAGGCCATTGGGTAACCAATGTTCCTCCTCCATCACAGCCCGCTAGGCACAGTGTTCATGTGGAAAGCATCAAAACGTTCTCCTATAGTGGAGATATCTGATGAAGAACCCTCTCCATCCCCTGAAGATGCTTATCCAGCCCAGGCAGATCCACCTCAACAAGAACCTTCAGCTCAGCCATCTCATTATCATCCAGGAGGAGGCGGCGCAGGCAACAGGGTATTCACCCTTCCAACCTCAAGAGGAGGCGAGCCGGCAGCAGGGTATTCACCCTTCCGGCCTTTTACGGATCCTGCATATTCTCAGGCCCTGGTGCCTGCTATACTTCCAGGATCTTGGGGTGCATACATGCCTGCTGAACCTGAAGATCTACTTGGCCCTCCTGTTCATTTAATCATTAATCCAGCTTTATCGTCAAGAGAGAGCCAAGCAAGATTTGAAGAATTCATCAATTCCACAGTCATAGGGCTCGATTTATACGGGATAATGATATCTTCACTCCTTTTAGCTTGAAGAGGATCTCGGAGAATGAATATCTCTATGCCGACGAGATAGACCTCTTCTGCAGGACCATGCGGTATGTAGTGGAGGCCGAGCCTCATAATTACCCCTTAGCCGGGTACACTTCCATCATGCTGTGTGAGCTTTTCAATCAACCCTTGTCCGAAGAGGTGTGGCGCCAACGCATTAATGGAGAGAATGAAGGGCACCGCCCTTGGCATGGTATGTATGAGGTGCTGATTCCGGTGCACATTGACCGCCACTATGTACTTGTCCGTGTGAATCCGGATGTAGGCCATGCCGTGCTATATGATCCAAGCCAAGGCGAAGGGTTTGCTAGACGAAAAAGACAAGTTAGTGCATGGGTTCATCAAACGCATGAAAGTGGCAATGATCAAAGAAGGCTTGTTGGCGGACAAGCTCCCTCTTATTCACTACAATGAAATGCAAATTCCCCAACGCCTGACCAATTCAGCTGTGGGATCTTTGTTTGCTACTACATGATGGGTATTCTGCAAGGGAAGGAAAATTGGGAAGTGCGTGGCGAGACGTCGGTTGACTTTGTGGCTCAGGTGCGACGAATGGTGGCCAATGTCATCTACTATTACGATGATGCCAAACCAGGGGTAACTGTTTTTCCTACTCCCTATTTTATGCCATGAGGACATAGCATATTTTAAGTGTGGTGTATGGGGAGTGACTTGAGCCACTTGCTTGTCTTTTATGTTGTGATTGCATGTTTTATAAAAAAAAAAAAAAAAAAAAAAAAGTTGCATGATTGTTTGAGTTGTTTGCTTGAATGATTTGCTTGTGGAGACATGGATATTAAGTATGCAATTTTGGCTTAAAATTTAATTTTTATGCCACATTAGTATCATGTTGTGATAAGGGTATTAAAGTAGTTAAAATGTGCTCTGAATTGGTTTAATCATGTCTTTATCTTTTGAATGATATCACCATGTTTTTGGAGCTGAGTTTTGAATATTAGCTGAGCATGAAATGCTATGATAGACCTAAGTAACCCTTAAAGTTGAGTGAAAAAGAAATGAAAAATGAGAACAGCTTCTTTTAGCCTTTGAGTGCCATTTTAGGGTATGGGTAATAGTCAGATTTGATACTCATCTTGCATTCAACATTGGTTATTTAATGGTAGGAGTCAAGTAAGCATGTGATTACTTATTAGTGCTCAGTGTTTGGTGTTTAGTTAGGATGCAAGACCTCTAAGTCATTGTGACTGTCTTTGTATCCTTTTCTTTATTTTGAGATATTATTGGAAAAGGTCTGTGATATAGAATGTGAAAAAGCCATCACTTAACTGGAAAATGGGATGTGAGACATCAATGAATTTCTCTCTCCTTATGTAGCAAAATGGCAAGGGGTTTGCATTAGAAAAATCAGTCTTATTTATGTGTTATGTGAGTAAAAAAAAAAGAGTGAATAATCCATCAAGGGAGAGCATAAAATGCAACCTTGTAAGGTTATTACTTAAAAAAAAAAAGAAAAAAAAAAAAAGATTCAGAATAAAAGCCACATTGGCTTGATGTTTATGTGTGATTATTTATTTGTGAAGCCACATTGGCTGAATTGTGTTTTGTTTTAAGAGTGTTGAGCTCAATTCTTTAGCTCATGTTTTGTTTATTCAGTTAGTAGATTAGAGTGTGAGTTTATTGAGTTTAGACTAGAGTGTGAGTTCAAATAAAGTAGAATAGAGGGTGTGTTTTCTTTGATGAGCACAATAGGGAACTCTCATGATTGCTTGGCAAGTACTTAATCAATAGCTGATGGCGAGTGTAGAGATAGAGTTTTCCATCCATTGTTCATTGATAGGTATGGGGCTTGAGAATTATTATATTTGAGTGAGGCTGCTTATCCTTGGTAAGAACTTAAAGGGAAACTAGGTGCTATTTTATCATGGATTGTTTGCTCATATCTGAAATTTAAGTGGTGATATTGCATGGTTGTTGGACTAGGGATATGGACATGAATGAACTAAGCTATGACTCATTTTGATGCTTAAATTCACATTTCATCATGATAGAGTTGCATGCTTAGGAAACCATGATTCTCCTTGATTGTTATTTTATTTTTCTTCCGTTTGACTGCGTGTTTATTTTATTTTTGCATGCTTGTATGTTTTTGCTTGAGGACAAGCAATGGTTCAAGTGTGGTGTATTTGATAACGTGCATTTTATGCCGTTATTCTAGTGTTTATTTAGGATGTTTAAGAGCATGATTAGAGCCTTATTGCCTCATATTTCATATATATTTGCTCTAACCCCTAGGAAGATGCTAGTTGCAAATACATGCGTTTTTAAGCTGTTTTGGCAGATTTTGGACCTCACTTTTGACATAGTAGATGGCCTCAAACAATTGGCGTGCAAGAAGCAAAGTTGCTTGGAATGATGTCCTCTACATGCCACAGAAATTTCAGAGCATTTGGAGCTGATTTGGATCTGCACGTGAATTCACCCAATTCACGTGCAAGCCTATTTTTGCCTCTCAGGCCTCTACATGATGGAAGGAAGCTTGGGGAGAAGTTTGAGCTGATTTGGAGGTGCACGTGAATTCACCATATCACGTGCAAATTGGCGTGCAGAGATATTTTTGGACCGATCCAATCGTTTTTCCATGCTGATCATTTGTTCCTGAAGGCCCATGTCCAAATTGTGGATGGAAGATAGAGTTTTTAATGTTTCGAGTGTCACTTATCAAAACTACGCCGTTTTGATAGATGGGCTAGGTTACACACCTCAAGGCCCATCCAAACTCTATAAATAAGAGCTCCACGCCCTCTGCTAGCCAGGCCTAAACCCCCCACACGTTTTAGAGAGAGAGAGAGGCTCCACGACTTGGAGGTGCTCCTTGACCTAGGAGAGCAGCCGTCGCAGCCGTCGCAGCAGCCGTCGCGGATTTTGGAGCCTGGATTTGAAGCTTTGCTGTGCGCGTGATCAAGAAGAAGATGTTGAGCTTTTCTGCTATGGTTTTGCTTGTAATCATGCGTGAGTAGTCTTTTAATCTAGGGGAGCAATGTAGCCCCCTTGTTGCTTTGCTGTGTTTATGAATATTGGGTTTGGATGATTGAGTTTTGCATGTTTTATGAATCTGTTCTTAATTCTATCTTTGGATGTACACCTTGGTATTCTTAGCCCTAGTCTCAGGCGGATTGAGATTCATAACTTATTTGTGATTGGTGTGATCATTATCCTTTTGCAAGTATGATTTATTGGCTTTGCATGTTTGTGTGTTTAGATGACCATTCTGGCATACAACTCTTAAAAGGACCTCAATGACCATTTGTTGTCCTTGGCTTATGTTTAGCATGTTTTCAATCAGACAACCCTAATACCATGAACCAGTAGAGATAACATAGGGAGGTGAAATTGTGACCCTAGATGCCTTTAATCCTTGAATCTTAATCCTAAAATCAACTTACTTTATTTGTTTATTTAGAAAACCAAATAAAAATTAGATCTTTAGTTTAAAAAAGAAAACTTTTTGCCAAGACATTTTATAGAACAAGAGTAATTGGGTGATTTGATTCGAGAACTAGAGAACTAGGCTAATCCCTGTGGGTTCGACCCCTTTCTTGCTGCTATTCTTTTAGTGCAAACTTAGGGAATTTATTATTTTGAAGAGAGATTTAACGACGTTAGCTAGCTCTTTTAGAGAGGCTAAAAATCTTGTCTGTCAGTTTGGTGACGAGGAAACTTGTCTCTCCGGAGATGCGTATAAGTGGTCCCCCATTACAAACTTCATCTTTTGGTGGAGACCCGGATGGCACCCTCGCCATGTGGATCCAGGGTCTTCCCAAGAACCAAACCGTAATATGGAGTGATGTCCATTACCTAAAATTTCACCGTAAAAGTAGTTGGCCCAATCATGAGTGGAACATCCAGAGTTCCCACCATGTCACGCTCTCCATCGAATGCCCGTACCTTCATCGTATAGGACGCATATAGGACGTGTCAATTGGAAGCCGCCAAAGATATGCAAGGGCATAATGTTCAAGGCCGAGCCGTTGTCAATAAGTACACGGGCTATGGTGTGCTCCTTGCATTTGACCGTGATGTGCGTAGCTTTTATGTGCCCCTTTCCTTCTTGGGGTAGCTCGTCATCTCCAAAGCTAATTACGTTATTCAGGATGAGGTGCTATCGGTGAGTCCATCCACATTCGCGACCGAGATGGTTGGAGGAACGTAGGTTGGCTTAGAACCTTCAAAGGTGCTTCCCGGTGAGGTTGGGAATCCATCATTAATGAGAGCAAGGAGATGCGAGCCGGTTGCCGACTTAATCGATCCACAATATTATACTCGCTCCGCTTCATGAGTTTCGGAATGTGGTTTCTTCTTCGCTGATCGG
Source organism: Taxillus chinensis (assembly GCA_023512835.1). Lineage (NCBI taxonomy): Eukaryota > Viridiplantae > Streptophyta > Magnoliopsida > Santalales > Loranthaceae > Taxillus > Taxillus chinensis. Next base: position 46,554,337 of record CM042084.1, on the reverse strand, counting down.
TGTTCCTTCTTTGTTGCTTCCGGTGTAGCTCAATGTCTTGTTTTACAGACTTTTTCTTTCCTTGCTTTGTCAACTATCTCAGGGGCGTAAGCCCGACCGCCTCCTGGTCTTCTTTTCTCGCTATAAGCGGTGGCTCCCGGACTACTTCACAACCGTAATTCCATGGGACTGCTTTATCGCTTTATAGGGAAAGGAGCAGAACACCTATGGTGAGGGGTGCAATTCCATGCGGTAGTTGTGGGATTTCGGTCTTTTCCCCCTTGTCCGGCACGAGACTTGAGGCATGGATAAGTGAGAGGCTTGATTCCATGTGGCAGAACGGGTTCTCCGAAGCCTTAACGCTTAAGACAAGGGGTGTTGGCACCCATGGCGATTTGTGTGAATGATCTTCTTGGATCATGTGGCTTTGGTTGTCCATTCCTCCTCTTGAGAATTCTATCATCCTTTGGTCCATGAGTTTTTGCACCACCTCGGAAAACTCGCTGCATTCGCAATGTCATGTCCCCGTGACATCTTGTGATAAGGGCATTATTTTTCCCCATCTATTCCTTTTCCCGCCTTGGCGTGTCTTTAGCAAGTATATAGCCATGTTCCTAAATGAGTAAACAAATGTGTTTTCTCCATTTGTACTTGGGAGATCCTTTCCGTACGTGCTTCATTTTCGATACTAGCAACATTATTGCGGTGTTCTGGGGAGAGGATTGCTGTTCACATTCGGCGTCCCCAAGACGGTGCGGAGAAATCCAGCCATTTTGCATCCTTTAATGCCCGAACCTTCCTTTTGAATGTTATACAATTCTCGATATCATGTCCAGCTCCACCGCATGATACTCACATCTAGCATCCGGCTTATACTAGGCGGGGAGGAGTCTTTATTTCTCCCAAGGGTATAGGAGTTACCATCCTTACTTCTAAAAGCTTGGGATATAATTCGGCATATGTCATTGGGATCGGGTCGAACTCCTGTCGTGGTCGGCGAGAAGCCTGATTTGCTCCTCGCTAGTCGGGTCTGGGCCCTTGGTTGCCCCCTGTCCTTGGAATGAGGCTCCCGGTCCTTCTTGACTTGCTGGCCTTGGTTGCTCGGGTATGGCGCTCTTGGTTGAAACGGATTAGGTGTCATTGGATATGGAAATGGAACCCCTCCTTGCGGCGAGTATGGCATGTATTGGGGAGGGGGAGTGGTGCAAGATAAGCGGCCACGGTGCCCCTCTCAGAGCACCGGCGCTTGGTAGAATGTTGGTTGTATTGATCGGTGCGCTTGGTATACCAGGTTGCTCTCATTTTCCTTCTTCTTTGCTGGTGGTTGAAACCGTTTTGATGCCTCGGCCGCATCACCTTTTAGCTTTCCACCTTTAATTCCACTTTCTACTCGTTCACCGGATGCGACCAAGTCTCGCAAAGCCGTTGGAGACGTTACCGATCAACTTCTCATAGTAGACACCTTTTAGTGTGTTGATAAAAAGGGTAGTGAGTTCTCTTTCGGTAAGGGGAGGTTGGTCCTCCACAGTGGCCTCTCTCCATCTTCGTGCATAATCTTTGAAATTCTCCTCGGATCCCTTTTCCATGGACTGCAGAGGTCAATTGATCCAATGCCGGGTCGGTGACATGTTTGTACTGTACAAGAAGGAAGTAGCTAATTCTTTCCATGTCTTGACGCGGTTTCCATTTAGCCGAAAGTACCATCGAAGGGGATGCCCCGCTTAGGCTTTCCCCGGAAACAATGCATGAGGAGCTTGTCTTCACCAAGATAAGCGGCCATCTTTTGACAATACATGGCCAGATGTGTCCTCGGACATCGTGTCCCGTTGAACTTTTCAAAATCTGGCATTTTGAATTTTGGCGGTAGCACCACTCCCAGGGACTAAGCATAAGTCTTGTGGGCTGGTCATACCATAGTAGCCAATGCCTTCTACGGCCTTCAATCTTTCCTCGAGTCGGCGTAGAGTGAGCGACTCAATATTTTCCCGAGGAGGCGGGGAACCCACCGCTTCCATTACATTTCCCGATGCGGGCATAGTGAAATGAGTTTGATTTGGGGAAGGAGGTTGTGCCATAAAGGGATGGTATGTGGGTGCCCGGCTTGGAGCCAAGTTGGGTGACCGAATGACCTCCCCGTCCCCTGCTCTTGATGGTGATTGGTAGTTCCCCGGTCGGGAATTCTTCCTCTTTCTTCAGTCCAATTTCGTGAGCATTTCCATTATTGCGGACATTTGCCCCCGTAGGGTTTGTTGTGACTGTTCCAACCCCATGAGTCCTGTTCTCCGTTTCTTCGCCATTGGCCGCGGCCGAGGTATTTGATTGCGCCGGGATCCGAGATTGTAAGAGTGCGCAACTCGGAGGGAGGCTGCTACCCACCCGGGTACAAGGGAACTTTTATTTGATTTTTTTGATATGCATGTATGCATGAATGTCTATGCGGAGGGTTAAAGAAACAAACAACTTTATTGCAAACAAAACCTACAATATAAACACTCAATACAAACATACAATGCTGAAATGCCATGTAAAATGAAAGCTATCACTACATAATCTTAAGGCATTCTTCCGGTCATCTCCTAAGGAGCACGGCTCCTCTTTCTCCGGGGTGGTCGTTCACCCGCATCCTCCCGCCGCTTGATTATGGTCGCGATCTGTTTTTCCCTCAGCCGTAGCCTTTAAAGAGTTCCTTCTAGAGATGCTTCTAGCCTCTGGATCTGCCGCCTTAAAGTCCGATTCTCCTGGAGGATAGCCTTCATGTTTGAAGTTATTGTGGCTTGTGTTGTGCCCTCCAAGATATGTACTGCGGAAAAACACCAGGTTTTGAACTGTTGGGTTGGATCTTGTGTGGTATGGACCATGCTTGATACATCTTCTTGCCTTCTTCTATGAGCATGGCTCTCTGTAAGTGAAGTCACACTCTTCCATGCCAAAGAGCACGGGAATAATCCGATGACGCCCACTTGTCTTCCCATTTGCGTGGTGCATATGCAGGTTCCTCCCTAGGACCTAAAAGTGGAACCCAATTGTAGTCCCCGCAGCCTATATGTCATGGAGACCACCGCATCCAAGGAGCGATCCAAGTAATATCGCTTCTGTGAGGTTCCCCAACTTCTTTTTCCAAACTTTCAAAGTCTTTTGGTAGGCTCCACTTGCTGAGCGGAATATCTAGTAGTGTTATGGCTGGTACTTGATAAACAAGCAGGGAAACGATGAACACTACAGGGGAAATGACCCTTGCAACCAAGTACATGGGAGAGGTAAGCACCCCATGAACTGTCCCGAGCCTTTACTCCTTAGGTAAGTAAGAGATCGGATGGTTTTAACCAAGATAGCAGGAGTAGGGTCACATCCTTTGAGCACCCGTGGACCAAATCTACAATTGCCCCATCAATGTGGGCCGGTATCCTCGGGAAAATGACTAGCCCATATATAGCTAGTGTAAGCAATTTGTGTGCCTCCGCTTCCATTGCGCTTTGTATTATTTCTTTGATTGTTGCCCATGGAAGATATTCACGCCCACCGTAAGTTGTGACCGCCGGTGAGTCCCATACCGGCTTTCCCATAATCTCAAGCAAAGGCCCTTCGGCGTGACCTTCCGGGCTCGCGCATAGACTTTCATTTTGTTTTCCACGGGGATATCCAAAGAATCTTCTCGTATTCTTCTATCTAGGTTGTTCAAGTGAAGCACCGCTGTCGAGGTTCCCGAAATAAATGGCTGCCCCAAGCATATCCGTATCGGCCGCAGCTAGGTTACATGGAGCAAATCCCCAAACTGTTGTATGTATACGCTTTTCCTTTCGTCCGACCATTGCTTCCATATTGTCCGTACTTCCTTAGTGTAGTCCAACCTGATCTTCTATGATAACATGTTCTCGCCTTGTAGGCCTCTCCCTGGCGGGAAATCTCCAAGGCGAAGTTGAATGTCTCCCGATGCTTGGGCCCTTATCGTGGACGGTCTCCTTGTCCTGAAGGCCTTTTAGGAGATGATGAAAGTTGCCATGCCTATATGAATGATGAATGTCATGTTATGCATGATGATAGGTTAGGATGACAAGTCAGGACAAAGAATAAACCAATAGTAAAGACAATCAAATGTGCGGGGGATGACTTAAGGACTACCCTACAAAACAAAGGTTAGCATGGCACCTAATGAGCAAGCAAAATGTGGGTCAATACCCCCGATGGGCTTTTATTGCTACCCCTATCTTATTTGTTGGTTCCCAAACTTCCTCAATAGAGGGCTCCGTACACCATGGTATTTACCGGAGGGGGATCTTAAAAGGACGTGCCTTAAAAGAACCTCAAGCTTGAGTGAGGAGTCCGAGGCCCCATTGCGGATAATGATCAACGCGCCGGGGACCGTATCGAACCTCGCTAACCTAAATTGTGTTAAACCCGGGTATAGGGTTACGCATGAATGCAACAAGTATGGAAAGCAATAAATCACAACTATCATGGTAATGAAAGCGTATAAATAAATCACGGTTTAAATGACAATTGTATAAAAACAAGTTGGCATGACAAGTTACATATATACAATAGACAATTAAATATAACCTCCTAAGTCCTAGTTCTAGACCTAACTCTCTAAAGTGTTCATTCTTACCTCCCCAACAGAGTCGCCCAGTGCCATCACCGGTTTTCGTCCGGGCCCTTTTGGGGTGAGCTCAAACTAGACCAATGGTGAGAAAATTTAGAGTCGCCACTAACTGTTTTTGGGGTATAGTTGGATACCCTACTTTGAGTAGTCTTAAGTGTGTGGTCGTGTTATCGAGAGATGAGTTCGGGAGTCTGGTTACGTGTAGGGAAGGATTAGCACCCTACGGCCATCCTTTGGTATCTAATTTGGGAGGAGGAGGTTTTATTTTATTTGTACTGTCGTAGTCGAGTTAAGTTTCCTAAAAAGTCTATGATTTTTATTTAGCTAAGTTATTTATTAAAGTCATGGTTAAAATAGATTTATCCCTAAATTTCTAAAAAAAAGGAATCCTAAAAATTTTGGGTTTTTGTTTCAAGTGGAGAATGAGATCCTAGGGATTGGTTTTGGTTTTTGGTTTTGGTTTTGAAATTGAAGTCCTAGACAAATGATTTTTGTTTCTTTTTTTCTTTGGTTTTTTTTTCTTTTTTAGAAAACATACATTTTTTTTTTGTTTTTTTGTTTTTTGTTTTTTTTTTAAAAAAACGTTTTGTTTTGTTTTGCTTCATTTTTTGTTTTTTTTTGTTTTTGTTTTTGTTTTGTCTTTTTTTTTGGAATTAAAATACTAATTTTGGTTTTTTCTTTTTTTTTTTTTTTTGGTTCAAAAACAATGAAACGTTTTTTTTTTGGGCTTTAAAACATGAAAAAACATTTTTTGTTAGTTTTTGTTTTTTTTTTTTTTTGTTTTTGTTTTTCTTTTGTTTTGTTTGGGAATTGAAATACTAATTTTGGTTTTTTTTTGTTCAAAACAATGAAACGTTTTTTTTGGCTTTAAAACATGAAAAAACATTTTTTGTTTGCTTTTGTTTTATTTTTTTTTGTTTTTGTGAACCCAAAATCTTAAAGCAAATGTAGGAATATACGCATGAAAATAAAAGCGTGAAGTGTGTGGTTATGGCATCCACAAAAGAAAAAGAAAATCACTATTTCTTTTTTTTTTTTTTTTTTCATCCTTCCCCTTGCTCTCTCTTTTTTTTCGTGTCTTTTTTTTTACTATACTTTACATATTACACATACACATAAGAAGAAATAAAGGGAAAATACAATGGAAAAAAGGCCGAAAAGCAATTACGTCAAATATAGATAAACTAAAATGAAAAACTAGAAAAAATGCTAAAAAAAAACAATACACCAAATGTAGATACAAATAAGCTGAAAAAATAGTGAAAAGATAAGGGCTGAACCGACTTTGAAGCTTTGCAACGTTAATCTTCTACTTGAGCTCCCGTGGCGCCGGGCCGCTTGCTTGACTCGGAACCGACAGATCCGACGGTGGGACTTATGAAAAGACTTCCCTAGTATTTGGAGATAGGAGGGCTAGAGTAGGTGTAAAAGAAAGAGATGGCCGAAAGTGGAGTTTGCAAGGAGTGGATGAGTGATCTCTTATGATGATGATTCAGGGATTCTGTGTTTTTTTTTTTCTGGGGTTTGCAAGGAGGAAGCCGGGGGCGTTTTTTTTGGATGATGAGGCCGGGGCGTTTTTGATGATGAGGCCGGGGTGTTTTTTATGATGAGGCTAGGGCTGGGTTTACTAGGTTTGCGGTGGTAGCAACTCCAACGATCCCTCTCTCCTCTTCTCTTTTTTTTTTTTAACACTTGATCCCCTTTTTCTCTCAACGAACCGTGCTCTCTATCTCTTCTCCTTTCTTTCTTTTCCTTTCTCTCTCTCGTGTTTTTTTGCCTCGTCTGTGTGTTTTTTTTTTTGCTCTGTCAACGAAAGTTTTTTTTTTCTTTTCAACGAATCACCTCCTCAACGAAAACCCACACTCTCTTTTTTTTTTTATCTTCAACGAAAACCCACACCCCGAAGAACTCTCTCCTTTTTTTTTTCTCTCTGTTTTGCGTTGGGATGAGGCAGGGGCTAAATGGCAGCAGCCTTTTTCAACGAGGATGGTCTCTCTCTTCTCTCTTTTCTCGCCTCTCCTTTATGTTTCGCTCCACTCTCTTGCGGGGGCGGACTCAGGCGTTCTCTCTTTTTTTTTTTTCTTTTTTCGGGTCCTCCTCCCTCTTTTTTTGATGACTCGTTCAACGAAAAGAGGCTCTCTCCTTTCAATCCACACGAAGAACTCTCTCGTGCGCAGGGTCAAGACCGCATCTTAAGGGCTGCGAAAAATTTTTGGCTGGATTCTCATTAATTGCCGCATTTAATGCTCTATTATGAAGGCGGCGTTTTTTAATTGCATTCTCAGATTTTGTCTGGTGGACAACTTGTGTGGGAAACAAAGGAGCTCATGATTGCCTTTTTGAAGTTGTATTTTAGCAAGACATGTGGTTGACAAAGTTGGTGAGTTATTCCTTGTTAGGTGGCCAAAACGAGAAGACGGGTCTCGTGAAGCCGACGAGAAAAATAAGCAGCGAGGAAGTCGGTGAGAAAAATCGGCGAAGGCAAAAAAAAAAAAAAGGTCGGAGGTTCGAAGTGTCGACGGTCGGAGCGTCGGAGGTCGAAGTGTCGGCAGTGGTCGAAGCTTCGGTGGGTCGAATCCAGTGGGGCAAAAGTCAACGGTCAACGGGTCGAAGTGTCGGCAGGTCGAAGGTCAACGGTCAACGGGCCGAAACTTACCGGTATTGCAAGGTCAAGGTTCGAAGGTCGGAGTGTCGGCGGGTCGAAGGTCAACGGTCAACGGGTTGAAGGGTCGAAGGTCGGAGGTTGGCGCCCGAGGGTCCGTGGGTCGTAGGTCAAGGTTCGAAAGTCGCGGGTCGAAGTGTCGGCAGCGAGGCTTCGAGGGTCGAAGGTGAAAGGCGTACGGGTAGCGCGGGTCGAAGGTCGGAGTGTCGGCAGCAAGGCTTCAAGGGTCGAAGGTCAGAAATCAGCAGGTCAACGGGGCTTCGAGGCTTCGAGGCTTCGAGGCTCCGAGGTTTCAATGCTTCGAGGCTTCGATGCTTCGAGGCTTCGGGGCTTCGAGCTTCGGGGCTTCGAGGCTTCGGGGCTTCGAGCTTTGGGGCCCCGAGGCTTCGGGGCTTCGAGGCTTCGAGCTCGAGGCTTCGAGGCTTCGAGGCTTCGGGGCTTCGAGCTTCGGGGCTTCGAGGCTTTGAAGGTCAACGGGCGCGTGTGTCGGCAGTCAACGGTCAACGGTCAACCCCAGGTTTTTTTTTTTTTACCCCCATCAAAAATGCAAAAAATGGATAACCTTCCAGGAATTGTTTGGGGAGATCCGTATTCACCTACATAGGCATTTTGAAGAGTTTCGCATGATCACTTTTGCGGGCGATTGGCCAGGGGCATTGACCGTCTTTTGGCAAGTTTGACTTTTTCCAACGAAAGTTGTTTTGGCCATAACTTCTTCATTTTAAGTCCGATTTGAGCTCGATCAAGTGCGTTGGTCTCGAATTTTCGTCCTCCATCACCCGGTGTTGGTCTTGGGGCGCTTCAAGGACTTGTAGCAAAAGTCCTTAATTTTGAACTCCCCATCCGTGTCAATTGTATCCATCCCATCGCAGATTAAGGTAAACCATTCCTTGGAAGTATGGGATCATTGTGAACCGTCGGCCTCAGGGGTGAAAGGCTGGAAATCCGGGGCGTGACAATATCCGATTCATCCTCTTTGTCCGGCCGTCGCCTCGGGGTGAAAGGCCGTACTCAAGTGAAGTTTAGTCCCCAAAGCCTCCGGGCAAACCCGCCCGTAAACGGGAAGTGAACCTCGAATCCCGGTCGAGACAACCGATGACTGGTACTCCATGTAGTCTCACAATCTCGTTCATGTATAGATGACTCAAGGTCCCAATAGAGTCCCGCTCGTGAATAGCCAGGAAATGGGCCGACTTTGTGAGTCGATCCACAATCACCCAAATCATATCTTTCCTCCCTATGGTGGGTGGAAGACCAACCACAAAATCCATCGCTATGTGGTCCCACTTCCACTCCGCTATGGGCAAGGGTCGGAACATGCCCGCCGGCCGCCGATGCTCGGCCTTCTCCACTGGCGACACGTGAGGCACCGCGGGAAACAAAAGACCACATCGCGTTTCATCCCAGGCCACCAAAAATGTCCTCGAAGTGCATGGTACATCTCCGTACCCCCTGGATGCACAAAGCAACTCTAGACCGGTGAAACTCCCTCATCACCTCATCCCTAAGGGAAGAAGCCACTACCAACCGCCCCCTCGAAAAGACAACTCATGCTCGAGGACCCTCTCGTCCTCTGGATAGCTCCCAGCCTCAATACGGGCACGGAGAACCTCACACTCAATGTCACCCAACTGTTCCTCCCGACGCGCCGGTACAACTCAAGCACAACCACCAAAGGACTCGGGATCGTCCCACCATCACGAACAATAGGCACACCTGCAACATCGCCAACCGCTCCATCGCCTTCCACTCTTTCACGGCCACCTCAGCCTTTCCCTTTCTCGCTCAACGCGTCGACCACAACATTACCCTTGCCCGGGGTATAAGCAAGAGTAAAGTCAAAGGTCCGCAAATACTCCACCCATCTTCTCTTGCCTCAAATTCAAGTCCTTCTCGAGTAAAGATGTACCGAAGGCTCTTGTGATCCGAGAACACCACGAACTTCTCCCCCAAAAGGTAATGTTGCCAACTCTTCAGGGCGAAGATGACGCCCGCCAACTCAAGATCATGGGTAGGGGTAATTCGCTCATGAGGCACCGGCTTGACCCATAAGCTACCACACCGTGCTCCGCATAAGCACACACCCCAAACCAACCCCGGAAGGATCGGAAAATACCTCATATGGAATATCCTTCCTAGGCAACCTCAACACAGTGCATTGGTCAAACGAGTTTTGAGAGTCTCAAACGCTCGCTAAGACTTGTCACCCACTCAAACTTTACTCCCTTCCGAGTCAACGCTGTCATAGAGAGCCGCCAAACGGGAGAACCCTCGACAAAACGACGGTAGTACCCCGCCAAGCCAAGAAAGCTACGGATCTCAAAAACATTGGTTGGCCTCGCCACGATGCCACAACCTCAATCTTGGCCGGGTCCACCCTAACTCCCTCAATTGACACCACATGGCCAAGAAAGTGAACCTCTGGCCCAAAACTCATACTTGCTAAACTTAGCAAACTGTCAGCGGTCCTCAAGGTTTGCAACATGTTGCCAAGTGCTCCACATGCTCCTTCTCGGTCTTGGAATACACCAAGATATCATCAATAAACACCACCACAAACGAATCCAAGTATGGAGCAAAGACCGGTTCATCAAATGCATGAACACCCGCCGGGCGCATTAGTGAGCCCGAAAGGCATCACTACCCACTCATAATGCCCATACCGCACCGAAAGCCGTCTTAGGGATGTCCTCCTCCCTAACCCCGAGCTGGTGATACCCCGACCGTAAATCTATTTTGGAAAACCACCGGGCCCCACTTAATTGGTCAAACATGTCATCTATCCGAGGCAACGGGTACTTGCTCTTCATAGTCACCGACCGCCTTCCCGTAGTCGGCATGCAGACGAAGCGTGCCATCGCCTTTCTTAGCAAAGAGCACCGGAGCACCCCAAGGTGAGGTACTCGGTCCGATATACCCCCCGGCCCACCAACTCCTCGATTTGCCTATGAAGCTCCCCTCAACTCGGCTGGCCCCATACGATACGCTACTTGGGAAATCGGACCCGTCCCCGCACCAACTCAATGGTGAACTCCACACTCCTCTTGGGTGGCAAACTCCTCAACTCTTCGTGAAAAACATCCCGAAATTGGTCCACAACAACGGGCCACACCCTCTTTTCCACCTTCCCTCCTCAAAGAAAGGTCGTGGCCGCCAACCCGTGGGTAATGGCACCCCATTGGTCCAACACTGCCCGGCTCGACTCGCCTCACGATCCCACTCCCCTTGCAGGGTACAAGAGGTTCCCGCGGGTGACACGAAAGATACACGCCGCCGGTATCGCCTATCTTGGCCTCGGAAAGCCATAAGCCAATCCATACCCAAGATCGTGTCAAAAGTACGCAAAGGCATCACATGCAAGTCGAAGCTCGGCTCCATATCACCCATCGTTAACACACAACCGCTGCAAACATGTCGCACCTCAATCATTCCTCCCACCGGAGACTCTACAACTAAGGGCCTCTTCGCTCAACACACGTTAACCCAAAGCCCTCAACTATAAACTCAAAGAATAAAAGAACGCGATGCGCCCGTATCGAAAAGAACGTGCAAGCGCGGGAGATCAAAAGAGTACCTCTAACCACCGATGGTCCCGCTTCCACCCTCACCGGGTGGTAGTCACCTCTCCTCCCGGTACGTCGCCTCCAGCGCAAACACCCTTCCCTTGGCCCGTGCCACCGGGTCGGCTCACTCACCGGACGCTTCCCGCTAAGGTTGCCTCCAGCCTTCGCAGCCGCCGCCCGGTTTTCCCCGGGGTCGGATCTCGACTCGATCCGCGCCCGAGTAGCTCGCCACCGACGAGCTGGTCGTCGGTGGTGTACGAAATCGGCGGCCACTCCTCATGCCGATGCCAACAACTCCCTTGCTCGCTACTCCGCAAACCCGGCTCAAATGGCCTTCTCGTCCACATCTACAGATCGCGCTCTTTCTTGGGACACTCCTGAAGTGGCCTTGCTCCCCACAAGAATGACAACCGCCGGGAGTCCTCCCACGGACCTCCTTGTCCGCTACCGCCAAAGCTAGACCCCTGGGGCACCGATGGTTGTCCCCGGTCGCGAAAAGAATCGCTATCCCTTTCTCGCCTTGGGCCGCTGGACCCTAATCACGTCCAACCCACCGCAACGGGGGACCCCGATGGGTCCGCTCTCCATCATCCACCCTCTCCTCTCGCTATCGTCTCCACAACCTCAACATAGGTCCCGAAACGCAGACTCGACCCTCCGCTTGTGGGGCTCCGAGACCCAAGGTGAACTTGGGCCTTCTGTCCTCCCGCGCCACGGCCTCGAGCACACGCCAAGCGCCAGTAAAGGCCATACTTGGGCACCGCTTCGATCCCTTAAGTTTAGGTAAAATCCTAAAACCTTCAAATCTCTTCGCCACCTTAACGACTCCGGAAAGAATTATCATGGGAAGAAACCGTCCACAACATGTAACCCCCCAAAACCGCCATTGATAACGCATTTTATGTCGTTTATTAGTGGATGTTGAGCATGATTAGAGCCTTATTGCCATATATCATATATATGCTCTAACCCTAAGAAGATGCTATTTGCAAATACATGCATTTTTAAGCTATTTCTCAGATTGGACCTCACCATCGACATGCCGGCCTCAAACAATTTGCGCCAAGAACAAAAAGTTTCTTAATGATGTCATCTACCTACCACAGAAGTTCAGGACATTTGGAGCTGAACGTGAATTCACCCATTTCACATGCAAGCCTATTTTGCCTGTGCCTCTACAGACGCAAGCAGCTTGGGGAGAAGCTCTGAGCCGATTCTGGGAGGTGCACGTGAATTCACCATATCACGTGCAAATTTTGCAGATATTTTTGGACCGATCCAATCGTTTTTCAATCCGATCATTCAGCCTCAAGGCCCAAGTCCAAATTGTGGACAAAAAAAAAGGGTTCTGAAGAGGATTTATTTAAAAAAAACAATTATTTAATTTTAAGGCAGGTTACATACCTCATGCCCATCCAAACTCTATAAATAAGAGCTCCACGCCCCAACGTGCCCAACCTCCTACACGCTTTTAGAGAGAGAGAGAGAGAGAGGCTCCCGGAGGTGCCCCTGACCTAGAGAGAGCGCCTGCCTTGCCGCAGCTGATTTTTTGTTCTTGGTTTAGATTTAGCGATTACGCGCGTGATCAAGAAGACGTTTAGCTTTTCTCGCTATGCTGAGGGGTCTTTTAATCTAGGGAGCAACGAATTTCTTTGTCGCTTTGTCAGGTTTGCTAATTGGTTTTGATGATCGAGTTGCATGTTTTATGAATCTGTTCTTAATTCTATCTTTGGATGTACACCTTGGTATTCTTAGCCCTGGCCGAGATTGCGGATCATTACTATTTTATAGAGATTGTTATCCCTTCGCATACAACTCTTAAAAGGACTCAACGACCATTTGTTGTCCTTGGCTTATGCTAAGATGTTTTCAATCGTACAACCCTAATACCATGAACCAAGAGAGATAACATAGGGAGGTGAAATCGATGCCTTTAACCTTTAATCTTAACCTCGCCATTTTCTTTGTTTATTCGTAAAACCAAATAAAATTAGATCTTTAGTTTAAAAAGAAAACTTTTGCCAAGACATTTTATGTAAAAGTAATCAAGTGCTTTGATTCGGGAACAGGAAACCAGGCTAATCCTCGGGTTCACCCCTTTCTTCGGCTATTCTTTTAGTGCAAACTTAGGGAATTTATTATCTTGAAGAGAGATTTAACGACATTAGCTAGCTCTTTTAGAGAGGCTAAAAATCTTGTTGCGTCGGCTACGGGGATTCAACTAACCAGCTTTTTAAAATCAACATGAGTGAAATTGTTTCTTGATCTTGGTGTTTTATTTTGTCTTTTACTTTCTCTGTTATTTTGTGTTCTTTATTTGTTTATTTTGCATTGTTCGGAGCGCTGGGTGTGTTCTTGTTGTTTTACAGAACATACACCAAGTGCCTGAGGATTGATCTCCCAAGCTTGCGATGCAGTGGGAACTTGGGTCCTTTAATCCGTAACCCGAACAAGACTCCAATGGACAGAAAGTTTGAGATGAGGAGGAGCTAACCGGGAAGAATGTTTTGAAAGGATGATCCAAGGCAACAAATATTTAAGGGAAAATCAAAGAAGAGACGAGAGAATTCAATGAGCAAGCACTCAAAATGTTTATATTCCAGTCACGCAGCCCAGATCGCCTATGATTCTCCCACAAGCGCTATTCATACCAGGAGCCTCCTTGTTATGGTGAGGGTATTAATGGCGGAGAAAGATGGCTAACTTCGCACCCAACCCGAGGGTGACTACTATCCACAAGAGCCACCACCGAGGAGTTTAATGATTTCTTCAATGGATATTCGAGAATAGATGGGCTGGGCAATATCAAGATGGCACTATGAAGCCCCACTCTATGGCAATTATTGTCCATATCACGAGCCCCAAGTTGAAGATTAAGAAACCAAGAAAGGTGAGAGGATTTGAATCAAAGGCTAGGAAGCATAGAGACTACCATAAAAAATATGGAGCAATTATTGATGCAGTATGGTTCAAATGAAGATTGAGTCTCATCTAACTCCTTTGTGGTGACACAGAGAGAGACCAAGAAATCGCAGCCATCACTCCAACTTCCATGTATCAATCTTTGACATCTCACTTCACAAGAACGGGATTTTCTCGCTAAAAATGATTCTCAAGATGAAGCTCGTGATTCCAAATGGTCAAACCAAAGAGCCACTGGATATGCGGCAACGGGTTCAAAGGAGGTTGTCCCTTCACCACAATTTAATAGCCCATGCGATGTATCCACTTCAACTCTTCCCATGGTTGCAGCTTATGAGGACAATTTTTCTATCCAAGAAGAAGAGGAAGACATGAATTGTTCGGAGTGTTAAGAACATGAGAAACCAATAAATGACAATCCAAGGATTTAAAGAACAAATCTTGGATGATGCTATAATTCTCATATCCTCAAGGCACATCAAACCAAGGCAATTTTTGTAGATAAGCCCCGAGCCCACCACTACTCGTTTTGATCCTCCCTAAAAAAAGAAAAAAATTGTCAAAGAAACCCAAAAAAGATCATGACTACTCCAATTGTGGAGTATGTTGTATTTGTGTTACCACCTCTCGGAATGAGAGGAAGGAGAACCATAAGTTTGTGGAGGTGTCTCCCTATCAACAATTGAATCGGGAGTTCAAGTGGCTCCACTGGTTCATTCATCCGATCGCTATGGTCTACGAGATCTCGAGGTTTACAACGCCAAGGACGAAGCCCTTCATACATTGGTTGAAGCTTTTATGCATGGTCTAGCTACAATCTTAAATAAAGCGCTTGTTCGGAGGCAACCCAATGTTCGTTATTGCTATGTTTTATTTTATGTTATTTTCTTTATTTATTTTATTCAATAAATTTGTTTGCCGCCTAAACTATCAGGCGCAGACTATTTTTTTTCTTTCTAACTAACCATTTGGAGAATGAGCAAATTATTGGTCAATTCCAACAGGGATCTTTGTCGCATTACATGATGGTTATTCTAAGTGGGAACTGGGAAGTGGCGGTGAGACGTCGACTGACTTTGTGGCTCGGTGTGACTTAATGGCGGCCAATGTCATCTACTATTACAACTTGCCAACTAAGTGGGTAAGTGGTTTTCCTACTTCCTATTTTACGCCATGAGGACATAAAGATATTTTAAGTGTGGTGTATGGGAGTGACTTGAGCCACTTGCTTGTCTTTTATGGTGATAGATGTTTTATTTTAAAAAAAAAAAATTTAGTCACATGATTGTTTGAGTTGTTTGCCAATGATTTGCTTGTGGAGACATGGATATTAGATCCCAATTTTGGCTTAAAATTTAATTTTTTATGCCACATTAGTATCATGTTGTGATAAGGGTGTTAAAGTAGTTAAAATGTGCTCTGAATTGGTTTAATCGTGTCTTTATCTTACTTAATGATATCACCATGTTTTTGGAGCCGAGCTTTGAATATTACGAAAACTAAATGCTATGATAGACCTAAGTAACCCTTAAAGTTGAGTGAAAAGAAATCAAAAATGAGAACAACTTCTCTTTTTAGCCCTCGAGTGACATTTAGGGTAATGGGTAATAGTTTGATTTGCTACTCATCTTGCAATCAACATTGGTTATTTAATGGTAGGAGTCAAGTAAGCATGTGATTACTTATTCAGTGGATGCTAAGATGACGAAGACTCTAAGTCATGGACTGCCTTTGCATTCTTTCTTTATCGTGAGATATTATCGGAAATGGCTCAGGATATGGAAATCGAAAAAGCCATCACTTAATGGAACGGGGAGACATCAATGAATTTCTGTCTCTCCTTACGTAAGAAAATGGCAAGGAGTTTCGCATAAAAAATCACTCTTATTGGTTACGTGAGAAAAAAAGAGTGAATAATCCATCAAGGGAGAGCATAAAATGCAACCTTGTAAGGTTATTACTTAAAAAAAACAGTAAAAGAGATTAGCATAAAATGCAACTTGTAAATTGAGCTCAACACTCTCAAAACACAAAACTAAGCCAATGTGGCTAAAAAAGAGATTCGTAATAAAAAGCCACAATGGCTCGATGTTTTTGTGTGATTGTTTAGATTTGTAGCCACATTGGCTTAGTTTTGTGTTTTGAGAGGTTCCTGGCTTTAGCTCATGTTTTGTTTATTGAGTTTAGAATAGAGCGTGAGTTCAAATAAAGTGCAATAAAGTGAGTGTGTTTTTTTGATGAGCACAATAGGAACTCCATGATCGCCGGGAAAAACAATCATGCATGGCTAAGTGTAGAGATAGAGTTTTCCATCCATTGTTCATTGATAGGTATTGGCTTGAGCATTATTATATTTGAGTGAGGCCGCTTATCCTTGGTAAGAACTTAAAGGAAACTAGGTGCTATTTTATCAACGGAGTGCTTATCATATCTACACATAAGTTGTTGGAGTAGGATATGGACATGAATGAACTAAGTTATGACTCATTTTGATGCTTAAATTCCCATTTCATCATGATAGCTGCATGCTTAGGAAACCATGATTCTCCTTGATTGTTATTTTATTTTTCTTTCGTTTGATCGCGTGTTTATTTTATTTTTGTCTGCTCTGAAGGTTTGAGGACAAGCAATGGTTCGAGAAAAGTGTATTTGATAACGCATTTTATGTCGTTATTCTAGTGTTTATTTAGGATGTTTAAGAGCATGATTAGAGCCTTATTGCTTCATATATCATATATATTTGCTCTAACCCCTAAGAAGATGCTATTTGCAAATACATGCGCTTTTTCTGCTTTTGGCAGATTTTGGACCTCACCATTGACATAGTAAATGGCCTCAAACAATTTATGAGGCAAGAACAAAAGTTTCTTAGAATGATGTCATCTACCTACCACAGAAAGTTGGACAGAGCATGTAACGTGAATTCACCCATTTCACGCAAGCCTATTTTTGCCTCCTCGTGCCTCTACAGATGCAAGGAAGCTTGGGGAGAAGTTTGAGCTGATTTGGAGGTGCACGTGAATTCACCATATCACGTGCAAATTGGCGCGCAGAGATATTTTTGGACCGATCCAATCGTTTTTCCATGCCGATCATTTGTTCCTCGAAGGCCTAAGTCCAAATTGTGGATTTAAGAGTTTTTAATGTTTTGAGTGTTACTTATCAAAACTACGCCGTTTGATAAGCGGGCTAGGTTACATACCTCAAGGCCCATCCAAACTCTATAAATAAGAGCTCCACGCCCTGCTAGCCAGGCCTAACCCCCTACACGCTTTTGAGAGAGAGAGAGAGAGGCCCGACTCCGCCGCGGCCCCGACATAAGTCATAGTACCCGGATTTTGGAGCCCTGGATTTGAAGCTTTGCCGTGCGCGTGATCAAGAAGAAGATGTTTAGCTTTTTCCGCTATGGTTTTGCTTGTAATCATGCGTAGTCTTTTAATCTAGGGGAGCAATGTAGCCCCTCTTTTTTGTAATATTGGGTTTTGGATGATCCAGTTTTACGTTAACTGCTCTTTAATTCTATCTTTCGATGTACACCTTGGTATTCTAGCCCTAGTCTCAAAGGGGATTGAGATTCATAACTTATTCGTAATTGGTGTGATCATTATCCTTTGTAAGTATGATTTATTGGCTTTGCATGTTTTGTGTGTTTTCATGACCATTCGCATACAACTCTTAAAAGGACCTCAATGACCATTTGTTGTCCTTGGCTTATGTTTAAGATGTTTTCAATCGGCCCAACCCTAATACCATGAACCAAGAGAGATAACATAGGGAGGTGAAATTGTGACCCTAGATGCTTTTAATCCTTGAATCTTAATCCTAAAATCACTTTACTTTTTTGTTCATAAAACCAAATAAAAATTAGATCTTTAGTTTAAAAAGAAAACTTTTTGCCAAGACATTTTATATAACAATAGTACTTGGTGTTTTGATTTGAGAACTAGAAAACTAGGCTAATCCTGTGGTGTCCCCCTTTTGTCGCTATTCTTTTAAGGCAAACTTAGGGAATTTATTATCTTGAAGAGAGATTTAACGACATTAGCTAGCTCTTTTAGTGAGGCTAAAAATCTTGTCGTCACCCGTAACACTCGCCACCATTCCGTAGCATTCCCACAAAGCCGAACGGCCAATCTCACCTTATCCTCCTCCCGGTACGAGAAAGGAAAACACATGCTCGATCTCGCAAAGTACCGCTCCTAACACGGGGTCCTCTCCCCTTTGAATCGCGGAGGTTGTTCCTTTCGGAACCGTGTCACCACGTTATCCTCTCGCACGAGTCGGTATGCCACTCGCTGAACCCTCACGCTCCCTTGGTAACTCCCCCGCCGGTGGTGGCGGTGGTGGTGGCACCACCCGTGGGCCGCCATCTCACGGCGCCCTCCTCCCCGGGCCCCCCCGGAACCCTCCCGGCCGCCTCTTGGACTTCCAACCGGACCTTCAAGCTTTCGCGTGAAAATGTTGCATGTCCTCCAATTGGCCCGCACCTAGGCCCTCATGGGCATTTAATGAACGCGTTGACAATTATCGGGTCTCACTACCTCTACCCCACTATCAAGTAGCAAGACATGGCATCCACACATTTTACACATTGCACCAATCAACATTGCACAGGTCACATAAACAAGGACCTTTCCTTATAGTCATGCTCGAGGTACTTCAAATAAAATCAGAGTTGCACATTTCATACCTTATCACACCATTCACATTTTCCACAGTTTGCACCCATTCACAAGAAATTCAACCAAGGCCCTAATGCCAATGCATGCAAATCCTACCTCAGGTCTGGACTATCCCAAGTACACCTTGGAGGCTCAAAGAGGACCATGTTGATCAGGCATGTCCCTCTAGGCTCCTCCAAAGGACTTAGGATAACCAGGTCCGCCCACTACCCTAGGCCAACTAGACCATGCTTTGATACCATATTGTCACGCCCCGGATTTCCAACCCGAGGAAACCGGTACGTGACTCCCTTGTACCCACACGGAGGGCAAAGGGGTTAGGGTGCAAACCCCGAATATAACATTTTAAACATCCACAACACATTCAAGAAAGTAATGTTCATAAAAGCAATCCACAATCTAAACCAGCCTCTATTACAACGAAATCCTCTTTCCAATCCATCCCCACCTGGGGTTACATCAATTTCCATAAAAATAACATAAATGGAAGACAAGAAATCAATAAGGTCTTCCACCTTGGGGTCCCACCTAACGCCCGTATGTTCCCGGAAAGAAAACACGGCATAGAGGGAGGGGTGAGCAACCACACTCGCAGAGGGATCATGTCTCCCCAATCCATCCCATGCCCCAGCGCCTAGATGAGTGTGTACAAGTGCACAGGTAGTGACAATAAAATATAAACAAGTTGTATTCCACATTCATATGGCACACACATATCCACATCCATACAGGCTTAGCCATATAGGCTAACATATCCATGACCACTAAGGCTTAGCCACACGTCTAACATATCCACGGCCACTAAGGCTTAGCCACACGGCTAACATATCCACGACCACTAAGGCTTAGCCACACGGCTAACATATCCGGTCCTGGGCTTCCACAACACCGGGTTCCATAAACACAAGATACAAGGTCACACAGCATTAAACCAAACACGTAGCATACAAGGTCACACGCATTAAACCAAACACGTAGCATACACACTTTCACAGCATAATACCAAACACCTAGTTCGCACAGCCCATCAGGCATAAAATCAAACACTTGACATGCAGAGTCCCATAGGTATTTTACCAAACGCTTAACATGCATACATTCACAAACCCACAAACCCAGCCACACAGGCATATTATCAAACACATACTAGGCATATTCACACAAACATATTCACACAGGCATTTTATCGAACACTTAATATGCACTCACCATCCAACACCAGAATATATCAAAAACCGCCATTGAAGGCCAACATCCATATAGGAGATCACACCTATATGGATTACATATATATATAAACAGGTATAACTCCATAATCCGCCCTAGAACCCTAGGACAGAGGAGGATTTAAGAAGAATAGAACCCCTACCTCGATGTTCTCCTGCTCCCGCTTCCACGCAAGACTCCGACCACCCACGCAAGACGCTCCGGCAGCCACCAAAAGCTCTCCTTCCCTCTCTCTCTCTCTCTCTTTCTCTCTCTCTGCGACGGCTGGTGGAGCAACAAACCCTAAACCTAAAAAACAAGGGGCTTCTCCTCCTTATATAGACAACACAACATCAAAACGACATAGTTTTGATTAAGTGAATCCCAAAGATCAAAACGACATAGTTTTGATGGAACAAGCTATGACCTTCCCACATCCATACACACCAAAATATTCACAATTCCAACATGGTCCTTTGGGAAAAGATGATTAGAATGACAAAACCAAGGTAACCATGCAAAAACATGCTCGCACGCCAATTTGAACGCCAATTCCCCAATTGGCGTGCAGCTCCAAATGCACTCAAACTTCACCCCAAGCGTCCTTGCATCTTGTAGAGGTCTCGAGAAGCAAAAATATGCTTGCACGTGAAATGGGTGAATTCACGTGCACTCCAAATACTCTGGAATTTCTGTGGTAGATAGAGGACCTTATTCTAAGCAACTTTTGTTCTTGCATGCCAATTGTTTCGAGGCCATCTACTATACCAAAAGTGAGCTCCAAAATCTGCCAAAATAGCTTAAAATCGCATGTATATGCATAGCATCTTCCTAGGGCATAAATGTACGTTATCACTTGTCACATGCACCTCCCAAAAAGTCCCCTCTTGGGCTTATCTCTTACCTCAAACTTGTGCACCAACATCCAAGGTGTTTGTGGTTAACTTCTTACACACGGGTCATTACAAATAAAGTATGCCCTTCTGGTCGAATTTTAATTTAAGTAATTCAAGTGTATTATGCTTTGGTTTATTCATGTTTGTACCTTGTGAATGAGATCACCATGTTAGTGGAGCTAGCATTTGAATATTAAATGAGCATGACATATTATGATAGACCTTAATGGCCTTTAAAGTTGAGGGAAAAAGAAAATACAAAAACAACCGAGATCGGCAAACCTCTTTCTAGCCCTTGAGTGACATTTTTGGGTATGGGTATGTAATGACCCGTATTTTGGGATGTGAGGAGTTAGTCATAGTTTTGCCGTTTTGGGTGGAAATTATTGGGTTTTAGGGAGTTTTCTTTCCACACACTTTGGCTTAATCATCTTGTATGTTGATAAGCAAGCAAGAGGCAAAGTTTGAGCCCAATTGGGAGTGCACGTGAGAATGCACGTGAGAATGCTTTTCACGTGCGGGGAGATTTTTGCATGGGAGCCTTCCGATGTGGTTCCAAGTCTTGTGGTGAAATTATAGAGCATTTGGAGATGCCCGTGAGAATGCACGTGAGAATTCTTTCTCATGTGCGCCTTCCATTACCCTTGTTTTGTTGTTCGATCCTCTTTTGCTAAAGGACCATGGTGAAATTATGAGTGCTTTGTCCTGTGGTTGCAAAAAGGTTATAGTCATCATCAAAACTACGTCGTTTTGATGTCGGGATTCATTTAATCAAAACTACGTCGTTTTGAGATTTTAGTTGTCTATATAAAGAGGTGAAGACCTGCTTTTAGGTTTAGGGTTCTCTTCACCATTGCACGGCCGTCGTGAGAGAGAGAAAGCTAGAGAGAGGGAAGGAAGGAGAGTCGCTAGTTGCCGGCGAAACGTCATGCGTGGGGAAGACGGCTCAGCCACAAGGGGAGCAAGGAGGATCTTCTTTAAGGTAGGGATTCTGCGTTTTCCCGGTCCCGTTCGGGGTTATCCTCACGTAGATGTTTTTGCGTAGTTTCTATGGCTATTGTTATAATATTTATATGTAAATCCATATAGGTGTGATCTCCTATATGGATGTTGGCCCTCAATGGCACCTTGGGTGTGTTCCGACGTTGGGTTGTTAGTGCATGTTACATGTTCGATAAAATGCCCGTTTGATTATGTTTGTGTAAATATGCCCAAGACATGTTTGTTTTTATGCCGGAGAGGCCGGATTTGTGGGTTTGTAAACACGTGCATGCTAAGTGTTTGTTTTTATGCCCGAGATGCCGGGTTTGTGCACTTGTGAATGTGTGCATGCTAAGTGTTTGGTTTTATGCCTAACTGTGAGCTTGTCTGTTTGGTACTTGGCCTGAAGAGGCGGTTAAATCACTTGGCCTGAAGAGGCGGTTAAATTACTTGGCTTCAAGAGGCGGTTAAATAACTTGGCCTGAAGAGGCGGTTAAATCACTTGTTTGAGAGTTGGTTAAAGTGTTAGCCTATGTGGTCGGGACCGAGGTTGTGCCGTTTGTGTGGTGTGAATTCCTGGTTATGTCTATGTCATGTCATCGCACCTGGTGCACGCTCACATATAAATGATAGTGCATGGGATGGGTTGGGGGAGACTTGATCCCTACCGAGCCGTGGTTGCTCACCCCTCCTACCGTGATGTGTTTTCTTTCAGGAACCTACAGGCGTTAGGTGGAATCCCGAGGTGGAAGATCGTATTTGCTTTATCGTTTCTTTTTCGATTATGTTATTTTATGGAAATTGATGTAACCTAGTGGGGAGATATTGTAAAAGGATTTGGAATGTAATAAAGACATGTGTGGTTGTGAACATTTATTATGGGTTCAAGATTAATAAAGATATTTAATTTACATCTTTGTGATTATCGTGGTGAATGTATACGTTGACCTGTATGAATATTTGTTTTGTACATCCACCCCCCCGCCCACCGGGTTGGGTATAGGGGAGTCACGAACCGTTTTCCTCGGGTTGACCTTAGTGGCCTTTAAAGTTGAGGGAAAAAGAAAATACAAAAACAAACCGAGATCGGCACCTCTTTCTAGCCCTTGAGTGACATTTTTGGGTATGGGTAATAGATTGCTTTGCTCCTCTCTATATTCAACATTAGTTATTTAATGGTAGGAGTCAAGTATGCGGGTGCTTCATTACCCGTGCTCGATGATTGGTGTTGGTGTTTAAGATGCAAAAGCATTAAAGTTGTATAGACTTTCAAAGCATCTATTCCTTCTATTGTGTAATAAAGAGGCCAAAAGAGCCTTTTGTGTCATGTAATAAAGGGATTGAGATACATTTTTCTCTTCTTCCAAAGAAAGAAAAAGGCAAATACAAAAAAATAAAAATAAAAGGTGAGTATAAAAAGAAGAGTGAATAATCCATCAAGGGAGAGCATAAAATGCAACCTTGTAAGGTTATTACTAAAAAGAAGTGTGAAAAAAAAAGTGTTTGCAGAATAAAAGCCACAATGGCTTCCCGTTTATCCGTGTTTTTGTTTTCGTGTTGCAGCCCATAATGGCTAAGTTGTTTTGTTTTGCAATTTGTTTCGAAAGTGTGAGCTTAAATCTTTAGCTCTAAGTGTTTACCAAGAAGTATAATAGAGTGTGTGTTTTCTTTTATGAGCACGGTCTGGAACTCCCGTGTATGCTTGGCAAGAACTTAAGCAATAGCTAATGGAGAATGTAGTGAGGAGTTTTTCTACCCCTATTTTTGTTAGGTATTGATCTTGGGCTTGAGCATGAGAGAGAAGAAAAATTATATCCGAGTGAGGCGTTCCGACCTTTGTAAGGACTTTAAGGGTAGCTAAGTTCTATTTTAGCAAGGAATGCTTATTGATATCCCGACTTTCAGCAATGAGACCGCATGGTTGTTGGACTTAGAGGTATGAACATGAATGAGCTAAATTATAATTCGTTTTGCTTATTGAAATGTCCATTTCAAAGATGATAAGGTTGCATACTTAGGAAACATGACTCTTTTGTTTGTTATTTTATTTTTCTTCATGTTTGAATGAGTGTTTGTTTTCTTTTGCCTAATTGTGTTTTTGCTTGAGGACAAGCAATGGTTCAAGTGTGGTGTATTTGATAACGTGCATTTATGATGTTATTTTATAGCCTATTTAGGGTGTCAAAGAGCATGTTTAGAGCCTTTTTAGTACCATATTTCATATATATTTGCTCTAACCCCAAGAAAGACACTACTTGTGTTGTATATGTGTTTTTGAGTTGTTTTGGGCAGGTTTTTGGATGATTTCTTCTCTAGTCATCAGCTAGACTACTCTATCTCCTAAAGAGGGAGCTTGTGGCAACCTATGAGCTCAAAAGGAGGCATTTTGATGGCTACAAGCGACAAGGCTGCAAGAGGTCTCTTCACACTATCAGTGCTGAGCAAGCACGTTTTGATTTTTTGAACCATGAAGATGGCCTTAGCAATATCATGTGCAGAAGGGAAAGTTGTTCCAAATGATGCCCTCTACCTCCCATAAACATTTCAGAGTAAAAGGACAACAAAAGATTTTGCACGTGATATTGGGATTTGATTTGTTTGACCTAGTAGGAGGCTTCAGATGATCTCACATGAAGAACAAAAGTTGCTCCAAATGATGTCATCTATCTCTCATAAAACTTTTAGACCATTTGGAGGTTCTCGTGACAATGACCTTTGTCACGGGCAAGGATGTTTTTGCATGGAAGGCTTCTATCTGATGTGATAAAGTCTTGGGTGAAGTTTCAAAGCAAATGGAGGTGCCCGTGACAATGACCTTTGTCACGGGCAAGATTATTTTTGCATAGTGACCTTTGTTTTGTTATGCTGATGATTTTTCTCTTCTGGAGCTTGATCCAATTCTGCTTTGTTTAAGGTGTTTTTAAGGTTTGAATGAAGAATAAGGGTCACTTACCAAAACTACGTCGTTTTGATTGCGACAACACTGGAATTAGGGCACACTTTATACAACACCTGCAGCCCTATAAAAAGGGAGATCTTGGAGGCAGCAACATCAATTATTGGAGGCCGAGACGCAGACCAGGAGGATAGAGAGACGGTCTTGGAGTTAGAAGTAGCGCTGAGTTTGACGGCAAGGGGTTGCCGGCAAGAGAAGGAGAAGTATTGGGGCTGTTAATCATCTTTATTCCTCTCTCTCTCTCTCTCTACCGGTATCGTAATCATGTATTATTTTGAACTTTCCGGGTTTGTAAACTTGATTATGGGGCAAAACCTTATTTCTAGGAGAGCAATGTAGCCCCCAAGGTCTTGTAATGTTCGGATTATGGAACTTTGCTTGTTGTTATATGAAATTCTCGGTTTTTAATTAGTTCATTAATGTTTTAATGCAAAGTCTGATGTATGCATGGTTAGACTATCTTAGCCCTTGTCTAGGGTGGAATTTGATGAACTAGATTTGACAATACATGATGGACCAAATCTATATCTATTGAATTGGTTGTTTCCTTTGAACACTTTTATGCTCATGGGCCAAATGGTTTAAAAGACTTAAACTTCCCTTTTCATGGACCAAGTGTTAGGGTAGTGGGTGATGATCATTATACACTTGGAATTAATTAAATGTTTTTAAGCAAGTACCATAACCAGAGTATTATCAGGCATTGGGTGGTGAAATTGTGACCCTAGATCCTTTAATTCATTGCTATCTTCGAATTGCGTTACAATCTCAATAGTTTCCGCATTTTACATGTTTAAGACTTATACTTTAATTTAAAACTCAAAAATCAATTGTCCAGACATAAATTCAACTTGTTAGCTTAGTGCTTTCGCTAACAGCATTAGCTACCTCCCTGTGGTTCGACAACCGGAGTCTTAATACTCCATTTTATTACTTGACCAAGGCACTTGTTGCAAAACCTATAGACACAATTTATTCATGTCAATATCTACTACCGGAAATTGAGAAATCACATGGATGAAACTTGCTACCACTGAACCTGGTTCAAGTCGTTTGTGCAACCTGTTATGAATCCTCAAGTCTTGAGTGAAATGAGTGTAATTCCCTTTATGTTTAAATTAAATGATATTCCTATTACTTGTCATTTTTATTCTGAGTGAATATCACCTGTGTGGCATTGCATTCGTTAACTAGCAGGAACTGTTGTATCTCATGGTACTGTTGGCTTGCACGGAAAGGATCCTCAATGATTTAATGCTCAAAGGATGATTAAGACTGTAGTTTTTGAGAATCATAAAATGTCTATTACTTAAAAAGAGCCGCTACCATTCACTAGAAAAAGGCAAGGTGAAAAACGCAAAATGATAATAGAAAATAGATGGAATGCCTGTCTGTGGGGAGTCCTCACTATTCCCTCGACCGTGTCTCTCTGTTAGAGTAATAGTTGGAGGTCAAATTGTATAATCACGTGATTCAAAAAGATGCTTGTGTTGAGCTCGCATGCATGTGAAAAGGCTCATGAATAAGCACCGAAAATTGATGCTCTACAAAAGAAAAGAGACAACTCACACCGACAACTCCGCATGATCAAACTCCAAACTCTACCTATACTCGTGATGTAAATTAGATAATGATAGAGTGTGTGTTCGATTCTCAATAGGGCCATCTTGTCTCTCGAGTCATCTATGCTGAACTCAAAATCATTGTTGGCTCAGGGTTATGTTAAGATTCGGTTGACCATGAGTATACCAAACAGTGTAATTCTAGTTCCTGAATCATACTCACATGCTGATCCGAGAGTGAGAGGGTGAGGCCTTCACCGAGTGAGTTTTGCTAATATGTGCGATGATTGTTGATGTTATGACTGGGTTATTGCATTTGATGAACCACGGTTTATCGGATGCTATGTTAACATAGTGATCATTTTCTGGCACAAGATGTAGCGTGATGAAGTACTTAGTGATTTGTAAGGTAAATGGACATGTAAATGGTAGTGATGCGGTAGCCATTCACGTAAACCAGGTATTACGGTTGAAAGAAATCAAGTTCTCGGCACGTAATTTCAATTCCATTCACAATACCGTTCATCATGCATAATATTATGTGAATTGTCATATGCATCTCATGTGTGTTGTTAAGTGTTGAAAAAGTCCAGAGAAATCCACCTTTCGCTGAATTCGTAGTCAACCTCGAAGCAAACTGCATCAAAGAACTGCTGGATCGAAGACTGCTGCTTCGAAGCCTCGAAGCATCCTAACTGCAGCTTCGTAGAGTTGCAGTCCAAATGATCGAAGCGAGACGGATTCTGTTACTCACTACTCAAGCATCGCAAACACGTCAGCACGTCACTGTGCACTTAAAATCCAAAACATACCGACTCAAGGGGTGATGTGCACTCGTTGCTTGAGTACTCTAACGGGTGGATCCAGAAAAGGCGGGTCAGAGAAAAGAACGCGGACCTTGAAGACGAACCGACAGAGTGTGTGACTTCTACGGTACACTTCTCAACTCATATATAAGTCACTGATAGAGACGGAGCCTAGAGGTATGTTCGTCGTTTTCACACTCGAACCCTAACCCTAGAGCTCTCTCTCTCTCTCTCTCTCTCTCTCTCTCTCTCTCTCTTCGATTCTCTCTCTTTCTCTCTTTCTCTCTCCCTTGACCACCTTCGAACCTTACAATCTCTCTACGAGTGTCTCTTTCTCCCTCTACAAGCTCCATGGCAAGTCCAAGCTCATTGATGGCTGACGATCTACGCAACATCGTTCCAGGATTCATCATCGATTGGGAAGCCATAGGCGACGCCAAAGTCAGCTAGCTGGACGAATTCAGAAGTCGCCTTGATGATACTGGCATTGCATCTGTCAGTTCGAGGATGCAAGACTTGTGGGTAGAAGACGTCTCGGAATTTTACAACACCTTGGTATTCACTGGAGATGACATTGTGGGAACGGTACACGGAGTGGAGATTTGAGTCTGCCGAAACGCTCCGAAATGCACTTCCCACTCCCTAAAGGTAACTTTGATCCTCTTCCTAGTCTCTCCGAGAAGAGTGTAAGTCTTTTTCTTGGGTATTCCAATCTGGAAAGTAAGGTCGGGGAGCCCCGAAGATTGGGTTTTCCGGTCGAGGCCTGGCGACTCTCATAGTCACCGGACAAGCGCCTACTATGTAAAGAAGACCGCTCATGACTCGCAAGCCATGAGCAGATGAGGATCATGTGTAGTGTTCTACAGGGAAGATGAGTAGAGCGGGGAACTCGATACACACCATGATCAAGAGCAAGAAGGGACATTTTGGACTACTTCTCACCAAAGTCCTAAGGTTCCTGCACCCCGTCGTATTCTACAATAGACCTACAATTACACTGCCGACCAAATACATTTTTAAAAGCATCTATGAAGATGGTCGGCTGGAGAGCAAGTCGATGAAGAGGCCTGATTCAAGTGCGAGAAGTCATGCAAGAGGACACAGCCAGCCTGTACGGGCCCAGCTCACATACCACAACAGCCGGCCCGTGTCCCACGGATCTCTAGGGGCTCCTCTGCGTCCAC
Source organism: Taxillus chinensis (assembly GCA_023512835.1). Lineage (NCBI taxonomy): Eukaryota > Viridiplantae > Streptophyta > Magnoliopsida > Santalales > Loranthaceae > Taxillus > Taxillus chinensis. The sequence goes on along the minus strand of CM042084.1, from coordinate 46,526,338 downwards.
CGCAACAATACATATAGTCGAAGTGGTGGAGAACATTGCCAGAACTCATCTCCCCACCTGGTTCTACACCCGAGGAGGCCCCTACTACCGAGCTACCCAAGGATCCCGCAGAAATTAGAGAGCCTGTAGATGGAGGGCAGACACCAGCACAGGAAACCCCAGAGGATAGGGGTACGACACCTGTTCTGTTGAGCTCTCTTGGGGAGTCTGAGCTAGAAGACTTTTATGTTGAGTATGCTAATGTCACGCCCCGAATTTCCAACCCGAGGAGACCGGAACGTGACCCTCCCTTTACCCGGGTATGGATAAAGGGGTAGAATACAACATACACTTCACACTTTATTTTCTGAGACCAAATTACATAATTATTAAATTCAAACCACATGCCTTTATTAAGTTCCAAACTTCATTACAATATCTCCCCGCTGGGGTTACAAGGCTTCAACACAATTACATAACACAAATAACATAAAACAAATCCACAAAATAGAACTCTTCCACCTTGGTATTCCCACCTAACGCCTGTAGGTTCCTGCAAGAAAACACACCACAGTAGGAGGGGTAAGCAACCACAGCTCAATAGGGATCAAGTCTCCCCCAACCCATCCCATGCACCTATCCTCTATATGTGAGCGTGCACCAGTGCAGTGACGTGACATAGACATAACAAGAAAATCACACAACACAAACGGGCACAACCTCAGTCCCAACCACACAGGCTAACACTTTAACCACCTCTCAAACAAGTGATTTAACCGCCTCTTCAGACCAAGTTATTTAAATGCCTCTTCAGGCCAAGTAATTTAACTGCCTCTTCAGGCCAAGTGATTTAACCGCCTCTTGCAAGGCCAAGTACCAAGTACAGACAAACACACAAAGATACACCTTGGTCACTCAGGCATAAAACCAAACACTTAGCAAGCACACATTCACAAGTGCACAAACCCAGCTTCTCAGGCATAAAAACAAACACGTACTGGGCATATTTACACAAGCATATTCACACAGGCATTTTATCGAACATGTAACATGCACTAGCAACCCAACGTCAGAAACACACCAAGGCGCCATTGAAGGCCAACATCCATATAGGAGATCACACCTATATGGATTTACATATAAATATTATAACAATAGCCATAGAAGCTCTGTAAAATATCTATGCAGGCTAACCCCAGAACAGACCGGGAAACACAGAACCCCTACCTTAAAGAAGATCCTCCTTGCACCCGCGCTAGATGCCGTCTTCCCCACGCACGACGCTCCAGCCGCAACTAGCAGCTCTCCTTCCTTCCGTCTCTCTCTCTCTCTCTCTCTCTCTCTCTCTCTCTCTACGATGGCTGCAGTGGCTAACAAAAGGAAACCCCAAACCTAAAACAAGGAAACCTGTACCTCTTTATATAGGCATCCCAACATTAAAACGACGTAGTTTTGATTTAGTGAATCCCAGCATCAAAACGATGTAGTTTTGATTGCACAAGCTACAACCTTTCCACATCCACACACGACAAAATCTCCATTATTCCAACATGGTCCTTTGGGAAAAGATGATTTAAATAACAAAACCAAGGTGACGGTACAAAAATATGGCTGCACGCCATATTGCACGCCATATTCCCAATTGGCGTGCAGGTCCAAATACCCTGAAATTCTACCCCAAGCTTCCTTGCATCATGTAGAAGGCTGATATGCAGTAAAATGCTTGCATGTCAATTGGTCCAATTGGCGTTCAAGGCCTTTGGCTCTGAAACTTCTGTGGAAGGTAGAGGACATCATTCTGAGAAACTTTAGTTCTACATGCCAATTGATTTAAGGTCATCTACTTGGTCAAAATTAATCTCCAAAACCTGAAAAAACAGCCTAAAAGCGCCTGTATATGCAAATAGCATCTTCCTAGGCATAAATGCACGTTATCACTTGTCACGTGCACGTCCCAAAAGTCCCCTCTTGGGCTCATCTCTTACCTCAAACTTGTGCATCAACATTCAAGGTGTTTTAGCTAAAGTGTGGGAAGGAAACTCCCTAAAACCCAACAATTTCCACTCACAAGGTATCTGTGGTTAACTTCTTACATACCGCAAAACACGGGTCATTACATCCTCTCCCCCTTAAGACTTTTCGTCCTCGAAAATAAACAATATGCAAGGAAAACCAACACATTCGAGCCACAATGCCCAGATAGATCACACAATATAACAAGACATCTCAAACACAGTGCAACCTCAAAACACATCTCAATAAAAATACAAATACCAGTTTACAAGTACAAATACACCAAATCATGAACCACAAGAAAACACATCACTACAGCCACGTCCCACCCTTAAGATTGTTCGTCCTCGAACAACTCTAGGTGCTGCTCACGCATCATGGACTCACGTTCCCATGTCTCCTCCTCAATGCCACGGTGCTGCCACAGCACGCGAACCAAAGAATAGCACGACCACGCAAAAGCTTCTCCCGCTGATCTAGGATACGGATAGGGGCCTCAACAACAGACATGTCATCCTCAATGTCCAATGTCCCCCAATCAATCACATGAGTGGGGACAGGGTGATACTTCCTCAACTAGGACACGTGGAACACATTGTGCACGCGACTCAAGGGTGAGCGGCACGGCCTCCCATACACAAGGGTGAGCGGCACGGCCTCCCATACAACGCTTCAAAAGGGGCCATCTCAATGGATGCCTGATAACTGTTATTGTAGGCAAACTCCACCAAAGGAAGGTGAGTTGGCCACGAACCCCCAAAATCTAGCACACAAGCCCTCAACATGTCCTCCATGGTCTGATTTGTCCTCTTAGTCTGACCGTCAGTCTCATGGTGAAAGGCTGTACTCAAGTGAAGCTTGGTCCCCATAGCCTCCTGCAAACCTGCCCAAAAACGGGAAGTGAACCTCGAATCCTGGTCAGAGACAACCGATGATGGTACTCCATGCAATCTCATAATCTCGTTCATGTATAGCTGACTCAAGGTCCCAATAGAGTCCCGCTTGCGAACAGCAAGGAAATGGGCCAACTTTGTGAGCCGATCCACAATCACCCAAATCATATCTTTCCTCCCGGTGGTGGGTGGAAGACCAGTCACAAAATCCATCGCTATGTAGTCCCACTTCCACTCCGCTATGGGCAATGGCTGTAACATGCCCGCTGGCCGCTGATGCTCAGCCTTCACCTACTGACACGTGAGGCAGCGCGAAACAAAGGCAGCCACATCGCATTTCATCCCAGGCCACGAAAAATGTCCCCGAAGCGCATGGTACATCTTCGTACCCCCCCGGATGCACAATAACTCTAGACCGGTGAAACTCCCTCATCACCTCATCCCCGAGAGAAGAAGCCACTACTAGCCGCCCCCGAACGGATAACTCATGCTCAGGACCCCTCGTCCCGCCTTGGATAGCTCACCGGCCTCAATACCTGGCACGGAGAACCTCACACTCAATGTCACCCAATTGTCCCTCCCGGACGTGCTGGTACAACTCAGGCACAACAACCAGAGGACTCAGGGATCGTCCCATTATCACGAACAACAAGCCGCACCGCAACATCGCCAACTGCTCCATCAGCTTCCACTCTCTCACGGCCACCTCAGCTTTCCATTTTCAGCTCAACGCGTCAGCCACAACATTACCCTTGCCAGGGGTATAGGCAAGAGTAAAGTCAAAGGTCTACAAATACTCAACCCATCTCCTCTCGCTCAAATTCAAGTCCTTCTAAGTAAAGATGTAGTGAAGGCTCTTGTGATCGGAAAACACTACAAACTTTTCCCCTAAAAGGTAATATTGCCAACTCTTCAAGGCAAAGATGACACCGCCAACTCAAGATCATGGGTAAGGTAATTCGCATGAGGCTTCAGCTGCCTCGACCCATAAGCTACCACACTGTGCTCCTACATAAGCACACACCCCAAACCAACCCTGGACGCATCACAATATACTTCATATGGAATATCCTCACGAGGTAACCTCAACACTGGTGCAGTGGTCAATTGGGTTTTGAGAGCCTCAAATGCCTGGCGACACTTGTCGATCCACTCAAACTTCACTCCCTTCGGGTCAACGCTGTCATAGGAGCCGCCAGGCGGAGAATCCCTCTACAAAACAATAGTAATATCCCGCCAACCCATGAAAACTACAAATCTCGAAAACATTGGTTGGCCTTTCCCACGATGCCACGGCCTCAATCTTGGTGGGTCCACCCTAATTCCCTCAACTGACACCACATGGCCAAGAAAATGGACCTCCTGCATCCAAAATTCGCATTTGCTAAACTTAGCAAACAACCGCTGACCTCTCAAGGTTTTCAACACTATTGCCAGATGTTCCACATGCTCCCTCTCGGTCTTGGAATATACCAAGATATCGTCTATAAACACCACCACGAATGAATCTAAGTATGGGGCAAAGACTTGGTTCATCAAATGCATAAACACTGCCGGCGCATTAGTGAGCCCAAAAGGCATCACTACCCACTCATAGTGCCCATACATGCAGCCGCAGTCTTAGAGATGTCCTCCTCCCTAACCCTCAACTGATGGTACCCCGACCGTAGATCTATCTTGGAAAACCACCGGGCTCCACTCAACTAGTCAAACAGGTAATCTATCCGAGGCAACGGATGCTTGTTCTTCACAGTCACCGAGTTCAGCTTCCTAAAGTCGATGCAAAGGCGTAGCGTGCCATCTGCCTTCTTTGCAAAGAGCACTGGAGCACCCCAAGGTGAGGTACTCGGTCTGATATACCCCTGGTCCACCAATTCCTCTATCTGCCACTGAAGCTCCCTCAGCTCGGCTGGCCCCATACGATATGCTACTTGGGAGTTTGGACCAGTCCCCGGTACCAACTCAATGGTGAACTCTACACTTCATTTAGGAGGTAAACTCCTCAACTGATCAAGAAAAACATCCTGAAATTGGTCAACAACTGCTGGCCACACTCTCTTTTCCACTTTCCCCTCCTCAGCAAAGGTCAGGGCTGCCAACCTGTGGGTGATGGCACCCCATTGGTCCAACACTGGCCCAGCCCGACTCGCCTCACAGTCCCACTCCCCCTTCAGGGTGCAAGAGGTCCCTGCAGGTGTCACGAAGGATACACGCCGCCGATAACAGTCTATCTTGGCCTGGAAAGCCATAATCCAATCCATACCCAAGATCAGGTCAAAAGTACGCAAGGGCAATACATGCAGGTCGAAGTTCAGCTCCACACTTCCTATGGTTAACATACAGTCACGGCAAACACGTCGCATCTCAATCATACCTCCCACGGGCGACTCAATAACTAGAGGCCTCGCTGCCTCCACACAATCTAACCCCAAGCTATCTATTACTAGCTCAGCAACAAAAGAACACGATGCACCCGTATCGAAAAGAACAGAAGCTAATGTATGGGAGATTAAAAGGGTACCTCTAACCACCGATGGTCCTGCTCCACCCTCAGTCGGTGGGGGTGGTAGCTCAGCCTCCTCCTGGTACGTCGCCTCCAGCGCAAACACCCTCCCTTGGCCTGTGCCACTGGTCGGCTCACTCACTGGGTGCTTCCCGCCAAGACTGCCTCCAGCTTCAGTCTGCTGCCGCTCTGGCCTCCCCTAAGGTTGGGTCTGGCTAGATCCTGCCAAGCTGGCCTGCCACTGACGAGCTGGCCTCTCAGCTGGTGTACGAAAGCTAGCATCACTCCTCATGCTGGATGCCACGCCTCCTGCTCCCTTGTTGCTACTCCTGCAAACCCGGCGCAAATGGCCCTCTCGTCCACAGTTGTTGCATCGCCAGTCCTTCTTAGGAAACTCCCCCTTGAAGTGACCCTTCTCCCCACAGCAGTGATAACCACTAGGTAGACCCCCTGATGGACCTCCCTGTCCATTACCGCCAAAGGTAGACCTCCCTGGGTTTACAGATGGCTGACCCCGGCTGCGGAAAGAACTGCCGTCTCTCTCCTCAGTCTTGAGCCTCTTGGACCCCGAATCTCGATCAGGCGCACTCTACAACTGGCGACCCAGATGAGCCTGCCTCCCATCATCCAACTCTCTCTCAGCTATACGGGCCGCCTCCACAACCTCAGCATAGGTCTTCAAACGCAGATTGCCACCCTCGCCTAGGGGCCGACTTGAGACCCAAGGTGAACTTGTGGGCCTTTAGGTCCTTTTGCGCCACGGTCTCGGGGGCAAATCTGCTCAAGCTCCGGAATTTGCGCTCATACTCACGCACCGTCTTTGTCCCCTGCTTCAGGTTGCCGAATTCCACCCTCTTCTGCCACCTCAAAGATTCCGGGAAGAACTCATCATGGAAGAGCTGTAGGAACTCCTCCCAAAGCATGAACTTCACCGCGCGGCTCCCCGCGACACTCAACCACCACTCCAGAGCACTCCCCTCTAGTTGCCGAATGGCCAGTCTCACCTTATCCTCCTCCCGGGGTAGGAGAAAGGAAAACACATGTTTGATCTGCCTCGGCCCGGTGCTCGGCTAACACCGGGTCCCCCTCCCGTTTGGATCGCAGAGGTTGTTCCTTTCGGAACCGTGTCACCACGTCATCCTCTCGCACGAGCCGGTATGCCACTTAATAAACCCTCTCGCTCACGAGGTAGCCCCCCCACTAGTGGTGGTGGTGGTGGCACCACCTGCTGTGCCGCCATCTCACGGCGCACCTCCTCCCGAACTTCTTGCCGTATGCCTTCCCTTAGCTCTTGGACTTCCAGTCGGATGCCCTCTCGCAGCTGCGCTAGCAACAGTGCATGTCCTCTAACGGACTGCCCCGCACCCGGACCCTCATGGGCAGATGACTCATCAGCCACTACCTCGGACGCACGAGTCACTCTCCTCAGTGGCATTCTTACTACATGAAGTAAGAAGCACAAACGTCAGAACGCGTTCGATAATTATCGGGTTTCACTACCTCTACACCACTATGAAGTCAAGTAGTACATGGCATCACACACCTTTTACACATTGCACCAATCAACATTGCACACAGTTCAAATAAACAAGGACCTTTCCTTGTAGTCATGCTCAAGGTACTTCAAGTAAAATCAGAGTTGCACAGTTCACACCTTATCACATAATTCACATTTTTCTTTTATTACAATTACAATGTTAACAGGTATCTACACCTTCACATACAACAACCAATGCAACTAGTGCCCTAATGCCAATGCATGCAAATCCTACCTCAGGTCTGGACTACCCCAAGTACACCTTAGAGGCTCCAAGAGGACCGTGTTGATCAGGCACGTCCCTCCAGGTTCCTCCAAAGGACTCAAGATAACCAGATCCACCCACTACCCTAGGCTAACTAGACCATGCTCTGATACCATATTGTCACGCCCCGGATTTCCAACCCGAGGAGACCGGAACGTGACCCTCCCTTTACCCGGGTTTGGATAAAGGAGTAGAATACAACATACACTTCACACTTTATTTTCTGAGACCAAATCACATAATTACTAAATTCAAACCACATGCCTTTATTAAGTTCCAAACTTCATTACAATATCTCCCCGCTGGGGTTACAAGGCTTCAACACAATTACATAACACAAATAACATAAAACAAAGCCACAAAACAGAACTCTTCCACCTTGGTGTTCCCACCTAACGCCTGTAGGTTCCTGCAAGAAAACACACCACAGTAGGAGGGGTGAGCAACCACAGCTCAGTAGTGATCAAGTCTCCCCCAACCCATCCCATGCACCTATCCTCTATATGTGAGCGTGCACTAGTGCAGTGACGTGACATAGACATAACAAGGAAATCACACCACATAAACGGGCACAACCTCAGTCCCAACCACACAGGCTAACACTTTAACCACCTCTCAAACAACAGAATTTAACTGCCTCTTCATGCCAAGTTATTTAAGCGCCTCTTCACGCCAAGTAATTTAACTGCCTCTTCAGGCCAAGTGATTTAACCGCCTCTTCAGGCCAAGTACCAAACAGACAAACACACAGCATACACCTTGGTCACTCAGGCATAAAACCAAATACTTAGCATACACACATTCACAAGTGCACAAACCCAGCTTCTCAGGCATAAAAACAAACACGTATTGGGCATATTTACACAAGCATATTCACACAGGTATTTTATCGAACATGTAACATGCACTAGCAACCCAACGTCAGAAACACACCAAGGCGCCATTGAAGGCCAACATCAATATATGAGATCACACCTATATGGATTTACATATAAATATTATAACAATAGCCATAGAAGCTCTGTAAAACATCTACGCAGGGCTAACCCCAGAACAGACCGGGAAAGATAGAACCCCTACCTTAAAGAAGATCCTCCTTGCACCCGCGCTAGACGTCATTTTCCCCACGCACGATGCTCCGACAAAGAACCAGCAGCCTCTCCTTCCTTCCCTCTCTCTCTAGCTCTCTCTCTCTCTCTACGACGGCCGCAGTGGCTAACGTAAGGAAACCCTAAACCTAAAACAAGGAAACCCGTACCTCTTTATATAGGCATCCCAACATCAAAACGATGTAGTCTTGATTAAGTGAATCCCAAAGATCAAAACGACGTAGTTTTGATTGCACAAGCTATAACCTTTCCGCATCCACACAGGACAAAATCTCCATAATTCCAACATGGTCCTTTGGGGAAAGATGATTAGAATAACAAAGCCAAGGTGACGGTACCAAAATATGGCTGCACGCCATATTGTATGCCATATCCCCAATTGGTGTGCAGGTCCAAATACCCTGAAATTCTACCCCAAGCTTCCTTGCATCAAGTAGAAGGCTGATATGCAGTAAAATGCTTGCACGCCAATTGGTCCAATTGGCATTCAAGGCCTTTGGCTCTGAAACTTCCGTGGAAGGTAGAGGACATCATTCTGAGAAACTTTAGTTCTGCACACCAATTGATTTGAGGTCATCTACTTGGTCAAAATTAATCTCCAAAACCTGAAAAAACAGCCTAAAAGCGCCTGTATATGCAAATAGCATCTTCCTAGGCATAAATGCACGTTATCACTTGTCACGTGCACCTCCCAAAAGTCCCCTCTTGGGCTCATCTCTTACCTTAAACTTGTGCATCAAGATTCAAGGTGTTTTAGCTCAAGTGTGGGAAGGAAACTCCCTAAAACCCAATAATTTCCACTCACAAGGTATCTGTGGTTAACTTCTTACATACAGCAAAACATGGGTCATTACAACCAAGGCTCATATGACCCCCGCTGAATTAAAGAAGGCATGGATCACCTTTGGTAAGCAGATAGTAGACAAAGACCATCTGATCAACTGGTTGGTTGAGCAGGGTCTTGTAAGAAGAGACCCAGTGGAAGGTTGTCTCGGTGGTTGCCCCATCTCCCATCATAGTGGACTCACCTACCATATCTACTCCTCATGATCTTTGAGATGGTACCAAATGTTGTGGAAGAAGAAGCAGGAAGAAGAAGAAACCCTTGTTGCTGTAGCCTAGTGACTCCGATGCAGGAGAGCTGTTCCACAAGTCCCTAAGCCCGTGGAAAGATCCGAGATGGCCACACCATCTTGCACCGTTAATTCATCGAGTAACCACTCAGGTGAGTAACGAGTTCGCATCCAATATCCCAATGGCCATTCCGGACCAGCTGCTTCTCACTCCCGTTCCACGACGGTGAAGAAGTAGATCTTCTGGCTCGCAAGGTCTTTGAGAAACTAATTTCCTCCTGGCATCCTTAAAACATCAGTATCTCATGCTTTTGAAGAACGGCTGGCTGCCATGGAATCAGGTATAGAAGAGGTATGAACTCATGTTGATTTATCAGACCGTACCGTAGACAAGGTGCAGCAAGAAATGACATCTCTCACACGTGTAAACACCGATGGGTTCAGACATCTGTAGGAACACTGTGAAGACATTAAAGGTGCTTACTAGAGACAATACTAAGGACTCAGGTATAACTCGGGAGCTATTCTTTCGAATGTCATCGTCTTGCCAGGTGGGGAAATAACTCTCACTGTCAAAAACACTCACCCACGACCATCCGACCGGCTCGCACCTGAACCTGTAGATCCTACACGACCGTAGTGCCTTCCCCGAGTCACTCACCACCTCCATCTACAGCCACTCACACGCGTGGGCGAAAGCATGCACACAGAACCACTGTCATCACAGATTCTGATGATGATGATGATGTGCCCATTGGAACACACATGAAGAAGCAGATAGCTGCTCCCTGCCAACCATCTTCTTCCACTCAGCCTGGTCCCTCTACTACCTATCCGTGTACGGCCGAGTATACCATGCCTCGCTTCACCTACTAAACCTTCCGCTACTACCACCGACCAACAACTCATCCCACCGCGCACCGTCACAACCTGGAGGCACCTCAATCGAACTTGCCGCTTTCAATACCTATGTTGCTGGGGATACCACTACGCGGACGTGTTGCTACAAAGCCTTCTTCACTGGTCCAGACTTATGTCGTTTACTTCAGAACGGTGAAGAAATGGATAATATTGAGATAACACAATTCATCTTTGCCCAAAAGTCTTATCTGGCAAAGCTTCCTCTCCACATTCGTCGCGATACCCACGTGGAGCTCTGTTTGCCTATTATATAGGCTCAACTCCTTGATAAAGCCTCATTAATTGAGCTTATACAGGCTCAGAGATATGAGAACTCCTTCCGTCCATAGGACGAGGTCGACCATGTGCTCATCCCCTACCTATCAACATCTCCTCACCGGTTTCTCCTTGATCTAGATTTCAAAAACCAAAGGATAGTCATATTTGACTCAAAGCCTACCAATTTATTACTCCATAGGCGGGAACAACTTCGAGAATTCAATCGCACCCTCACGAGAGTCATGGAGGGATATTCGCATGGGTGCGGTGGATATCCTCTTTCAAAACCAATGGAGATCACTCGAGTCAAGTAAGGAGTTCCTGCTCAGGATGATGCTCATAGTGTGGTTCCTATGTGTGCCACTATATTCGCATCTTGACCACCACTAGCTTCTCCGCCCTTGTGCTCGAATTTCATCGGGTAAGCAATCGAGCCGCCTCGTTACATCCGACTCCCGCTCAACTTCTACAAGAGTAAGCCACTGTTTCTCTATTTACGCAAAGTGTAAAATATTCGACTTTAAACCAGGTAATCGTCTTGTACTTTATTTGTACTCTTTTCCTCTTTCCTCTTTCTGTGTTTTCTGTGTACTTACTTTCTATCAGTTACTTTTTGTGCATGCCTTTGCTCTACTGCCTGCTGTTCTGTGATTTATTACATTGCTCCCATGTGCTTTCTGTTCTGGTGCTTGTTCCTCACCCCAAAAAGGAGGAGTCTATCTCAGGGGGAGCAAGGTCGTAGGGGGAGTTATCTTTGACAGGAGCCAGCTAACGCAGCTTCATGCCTACGGGGGAGAGGAGTGTGCATTTTCGTAATTTTGATCTCCTCCAAATTTTTCATATTCAAAGATATTTTCTATTAACTTAAAACTGTCCATCAAACTCGTAGTCTCAGACTTCATGTTTTCACCCATTGTCAGCTTACATTAAATAGGGGGAGATTGTTGGGAATATAAGAGTTGATGAAGCTGCCAAAATATAGTCTAAGTCTGGAGACTCGAAGAACCGAAGGTCGTAGGGTCGAAGAGTCGAGTTTGTAGAAGTGAAACTGTCATAGGACGTATTGACAAGAGACTCATAGACTCGTAGGGTCTGTTGACTCAACGCGAAATAGTGACAGATCATTGCGACTTGTAGATCCAGGGTCGAAGGTCTCAGAGTCGAAGCACAAAAGAGAGAGTTACTGCACGCACCAATATGTTCAAAGACTCGTAGAGTCGAAGAATTCTAAAGAATAGTAACCAATGTTAAATGGCTCATAGACTCGCAGCTCGTAGAATTGTAGAGTCCCTAAAAACACTTACGTCAATTAATAGAACTTAAACTGCCACTAGACTCGAAGACTCGTAGAGTCGTAGAGTCGAAGCCTTCGAACACTGTTAAGAAAACAGGACTCGTAGACTCGTAGGTTGAAAGTCATAGAGTCGAAGCCTTTGAACACTGTTAAGAAGAGAGGACTCGTAGACTCGTAGGTTAAAAGTCGTAGAGTCGAAGCCTTCGAACACTGTTAAGAAAACAGGACTCATAGACACATAGGTTGAAGGTTGAAGAGTCGATGCTATAAAGACTGGCAAACAAATGAAACTGTAACTCAAGGGTCGTAGCCATACGGAGACTCAATTTATGAGCATCTGCGAAAGACTAAGGAAGAAAAACGAAGTTTGAGACTCGTAGAGTCGATGATTTTCAGAGCCACTTAGTCAAATAAAGTAAACTGAGAGACCCGAAGGTCGTAGACCCGCAGAGCTAGGGTCGTAGACTCGTAGCTATAACAACAAGTAGATTAGGCGGACTACGAAGAAGTCACTCTAAGCGCCATTCTAAGAGTCGTAGCCTCGTAGAGTCGTAGACTCGCAAAGTCGTAGACTTCAGTTAATAGAGTGACACAAAAGTCTAATCCAACCTGAACTCTAGCCTCGAAGACTCGAAGATATAAGTCGTAGACTCACAAAAACACTGTAAAGCCTGAAGCAAACTTTTGCAACTTCCAACAGGTTCTAACTGAAATCTTCGAGTCACCAAACCTACGAACCATCTACCTTCGAGGCAAACTTACAACCCTAAACATATTAACTTAGCGATATATTCAGCTAGGGTTTGTACAAGAAGCTGCGCCGTCCCGAGCGATTGAGCGCATTTAATGATTCATTAATTGTCGCCAACTACCATCCACGGATGAACGGCCAAGATCTACTACATGCCAAATACATAGTATGGGCATCTGATCTGCAAATCAGAGCAGATCAACCCATCCCTTGACATTCCGCATTTTCAGTGGCGGGAAGTCAGTCTATCGAGATGGACAACACGGCGCATGAGCACTTTAACCTTAAAAAAATATATATGTCTCACACACTTAATGACAACATAGTGAGCTTAATCTCTCTCTCTCAAAAGAAGGAAACACATAGAACACAACAAAATGGTTCTGGCATACTTTAAAAGATATATCCTTTACATAACTAAAAAAAGGAGAGTTCCAACAATAGAGAGAGAGACTCTGAGAGAAAATTTCTGAAGTGCTGTGCGTCATGTTGAACCAAGATCAAGATCAAATCTTTCGATTTACCATATCTTCTTGCTTATTCAAGATCCAGCATAAGCATTGAGTCTAATCTATGTGTTGTTTTCCACATTCCGAACTATCATAGATCATTCCTTTCACATCTGAGATCTGTTAAGCAAAGAGCATTTACTCACATCCCAGATTTGGCTGATAGTTCATTATATCTCTCTTTATCACCCATAGTCCATATTGTTATCTTCTCCATTAATACTTCCATCAAAGTTATCCATAGAAGAATCGAAGAATCCAACTGACAATCTAGTTTCCGCAAACGAAGAATGTCTATTCACCCCCTGTAAAGACTCGTATTTGCGTAGTTTTGAGAGATAGTCATTCTATGGGAATGCAACTATCTGGACGGTAGTGTAGTCATCGATGTGAGCATTTTGACTGTACCTGGGCCCGATTCCGTGTCGGGGCCCCATTTGATCCGATTATTGACTTTTTGGGGTTTATTGGTTGACTTTGTGTTTGGGCAGTCATTTGGGTGTAATAATATCTGTTTAGTGTTGTGCTCGTCATTTTGAGCGTTTTGACTGTAATTTGACTCAATTTGGAGTTCGGGACCTTGGAAGACTAGGTCAGTTATTGGTCAATGACTGGCAGAAATATAAATAACAGGAAAAGAGAGAGCTTTCACTTTACGTTATCACGTTTGTGTGTTTGAGAGAGAGAGAGAGAGAGAGAGAGAGAGAGAGAGAGAGAGAGCTTGGAAGCTTGAAGCCTTGGGGCAATTTGGATTCATGGAGTTCGAAGAATCACTCTAGGTAGGTGTCCTTAAACTCCTTATCTTGATTCTATTTTGGATTTGCATGAATTTATCATGATTTATGAAATTGAGCATGAACTCTAGATTTTAGGGGAATCCAATTCTAGGTTAGATCTAATGGTTAAGCATAAGATCTGTGGTTAAGAACTGATTTAGATCATTGTAGAGATGTGTTTCTATGATTTTGGGGGTGTATAACTGTCTATTTCATGATGGTTGAGAAGTCAACCACGAAAATTTGAGTTTAGATCTAGATTTATCGAATCGTATTTATATGTGTGTATTTCGTTATTCTTCGTGCGATTTAGAGGCATTCTAGACGCATTTTTAGGTAGATATCGTAGTCTGTAGCGTAAAATGCGTGTTTGGGAGCATTTGAGGGTTGATGGGTTGATTCCAAACGAGGAACAGGCAAAAACGATGATAAATAGTACCCTGGGCGCATTACTAGGTCGAAATGACGAAGATCCGAAGTTCTAGGTCGTAGTTCGAAGGTTCGTACTTCATAGGGTCGTAGTCCGAAGGTCGAAGATCAGAGATCCGCTTCGAGTCTTCGAGGCGCGCTACGCAGCTACTAGTCGCAGCTTCAGCTACGAGTCTCCAAGGCGCGCTGCAGTTTTGCGCTACGAGTCGCAACTCCGACAGTGTAATTGGACACTGGACTGCACTGCACTGGACTATTTACATTGTAAACCATTATGCCTCTCCACATTTAAGTTACAATGTAAATAACGAAATACCCCCCATTTAGATTCAAAGAAAAATACTAGAAAAATTAATTCCCACTCCTTCAAAATGTGAAAATTGGGATTTAGTGTAAAATCTCGGAAAAATCCAGTTTTTCGTAGAGGTGAATTTTTGGAAAGTGGGGTTAGACATCTCAGAAAAATCTCCAAAAATCAGATTATCTTAGTTATGCTATGGGAACCCAATGCCGGGACTTTTTATTTCAAGAAAACAACTCCTATGGGTATCTCCTTCCTTAGTCAAGGAATAAGGATCGACTGGTGAAGACTGACTATAGTTTTAAAAGGGAGTGTTGTATACCTTAAGACCATATTGGTGTTGGTATGTTGGTTTGAGGGATTGGGGGAGGCTCTATGACTTGCTCGGTTCTCACCCCTGATGCACCGATGGTGCTTATGTGGTTGACGTGGCAGGCATATACGCCGATGGTAGGCCCGTATGGCAACCGTGGCCGGGCATATTGCGCCGTGGACAAGCTAAGGCCTCGGTTGAGCCACCGAGCTCGTGGAGCTAGGGCCGAGTGCCCCGAGCCGGGATCCCATGGAGGATCGTGGATAAGTGTCTGTGTGGGCAGCCGGGTTTTGATGTTTGTTTTGCCGGTGAGTCCTGATGATTGTGCACACTACACACGGTGCACGAGTACACGAGCATGTAGTATAGACTTGTATGTTTGCATGATGTGGAGTGTTGGGGTCACCTACCGAGCTTGTCGCTCACCCCTACTTGCTGTTTACCTTTTCAGGTGTGACCCGGGACTAGTGGAGGACTTTCTTCCAGGAGGACACCCACTACTCGATGTATGATACGATATTATATTCGTATTGTTTTATGTGATATCCCGGACATGGGTCCGTGGACAGTTGTACTTGCATACGGTTTGTGATGTGATGTCCGTATGATCGTTTGACTCATTGTATGCATGATGATATATAGGAGAAAGTACAGGATTATCCTTGATGTATGACTGTACAGGGTTGCATATTTGACACAGCACCCGCGGTGTAGTCTCCTTTGGTGCTAGTCACCAACCCCTTGACCTATCGGGTGCGGGCAAGGGGAAGTCATGTACCCGTGTAATGACCCGTATTTTGGGATGTGAGGAGTTAGTCAGTTTTGCCCTTTTAGGTGGAAATTGTTGGGTGTTAGGGAGTTTTATTTCCACACACTTTGGCTAAATCATCTTGTATATTGATAAGCAAGCAAGAGGTAAAGTTTGAGCCCAATAGGGAGTGCACGTGAGAATGCACGTGAGAAGGGCTTTTCACATGCAGTGGGATTTTTGCATGGGAGCCTTCCTGATGTTGTTCCAAGGCTTGTGGTAGAATTCTAGAGCATTTGGAGGTGCCCGTGAGAAAGGCCTTTCTCACGTGCAGCCTCCATTACCCTTGTTTCGTTGTTCTGATACTCTTTTGCTAAATGAGCATGGTGAAATTATGAGTGTTTTGTCCTATGTGGTTGCAAAAAGGTTGTAAACTATAATCAAAACTACGTCGTTTTGATGCTGGGATTCATTTAATCAAAACTACGTCGTTTTGGGGTTTGAGTTGTCTATATAAAGAGGTGAAGGCTCCTTGTTTTAGGTTTAGGGTTCTCTTTAGCTGCTGCAGCCGTCGAGAGAGAGAGAGAGAGAGAGAGAGAGAGAGAGAGAGAAGGAAGAAAAGCTTCTGGTCGTAGTTGCTGCGTTGGTGTTTCCGTGGACGAACGGCGTTTGGCGTGGAGGCTAAGGCGTGGTGGAATCTGTTGAGGTAGGGGTTCTGTCTTTCCTGGTCTGTTCCGGGGTTAGGCCCTGTGTGGATGTTTTGTAAAGTTTCTATTGCTATTACTATAATATTTATATGTAAATTCATATAGGTGTGATCTCCTATATGAATGTTGGCCTTTAATGGCGTTTTGGTGTGATTCTGACGTTGGGTGGGCAGTGCATGTAATGTTCGATAAAATGCATTATGTTTGTGTGACAATGCCCAGTATGTGTTTGATAATATGCTAGTAAGGCTAGAATTGTGAGTTGGTAAAGGTGTGCATGCTAAGTGTTTGTTTTTATGCCTGAGTGGCTGAGTTTGTACATTTGTGAATGTGTGCCTACTAAGTGTTTGGTTTTATGCCTAAGTGGCTATGTGTACTGTGTTTTGTGAAACCCGGTGGCTGTGGAAGCCCAGGACTGTTTTGTGAAACCCGGTGGCTGTGGAAGCCCGGGGTTGTTTTGTGAAACCCGGTGGCTGTGGAAGCCCGGGGCTGTTTTGTCAAACTCAGTGGCTGTGGAAGCCCGGGACTGTTTTGTGAAACCTGGTGGCTGTGGAAGCCCGGGGCTATCTTGTGAAACCCGGTGGCTATGGAAGCCCGAGGCTGTTTTGTGAAACCCGGTGGCTGTGGAAGCCCGGGACTGTTTTGTGAAACCCGGTGGCTGTGGAAGCCCGGGACTGTACTTGGAACCCGGTGGCTGTGGAAGCCTGGGATTGCTCTTGGAAACTCGGTGGCTGTGGAAGCCCAGGACTGTTCATGTGCTAGCCGGTGTGGCTGTGGAAATAATTGTTTTTGCTGATGGATTGCTATTATATTTGTTGAAATAATTGTATCACGACACTGCACTTGTACACACGGCATGTAGATGCTAGGAGCATGGGATGGGTTGGGGAGACATGATCCCTACTGAGCTGTGGTTGCTCACCCCTCCTACCGTGTTGTTTTCTTACAGGGACCTACAGGCGTTAGGTGGGAACACCAAGGTGGGAGACCTGCTTGTGGCTTGCTTATTGTTATTTGAGTTTTATTGTTTTTGTGAGCTTTATAACCCTAGTGGGGAGATATTGTAATGAGGAGTTTAATGTAATAAAAGCATGTTTGGACACGTTTGTAAGGTTTGAACTTAATAAATATATGGTTTTGTCTCTGTATGAAATGTGAAGTGTATGTTGTATTCTACCCCATTTATCCAAACTCGGGTAAAGGGAGGGTCACGTTCCGGTCTGCTCGGTTGGAAATCCGGGGCGTGACAATATGGTATCAGAGCATGGTCTAGTTGGCCTAGGGTAGTGGGCGGATCTGGTTACCTTGAGTCCTTTGGAGGGGCCTGGAGGGACGTGCCTGATCAACACGGTCCTCTTGGATCCTCTAAGGTGTACTTGGGGTAGTCCAGGACTGAGGTAGGATTTGCATGCATTGGCATTAGGGCACAAGTTGCATTTGTTGTCGCGTGTGATGGTGTGGATAACTGTTAACATTGTAATTATGACTAATAAGGTGCGAACTGTGCAACTCTGATTTTTCTTGAAATACATTGTGCATGACTATAAGGAAAGGTCCTTGTTTATTTGAGATGTGTGCACTGTGAATTGAACTGTGTGCAATGTTGACTGATGCAGTGTGCGAAATGTGAGTAATGCCATGTGAGAGGAGAATTGATAAATGGGGTAGAGGAAGTAAGACTCGATATGGATAACTGGGGGAAATTTAACGTAATAAAATTTTCATTGTGCAACTCTGAAAAACTATGTGCTTGTGAACGAACTAAATAGTGGTAATACTGAGATATTCTAAGAATGACTAGGTGAGATATGTGAATGCTTAAGTGTGTCCCTTTGTATGGTATTGTGTGGAATAAGTAATGTGGTGTTCAGAATGATGAGAAATTCACTTGAGTATAAATGATATGTGCAATGTGAAGGTGTGAACTTGTATAGTCTGTGAAATGTGAATCTGTGAATCTATGTGGTGATAATGCGTGTGTTGAGATTAGTTGTGGCTCAAAAAGCCTAGTCGGTAATGGTATTGAGATCGTTGAGTGTTAACCTGGAGCACTACCTCCTCGTGTACCCAACCTCTGAAAAACTATGACCTGTACGACAGAAGAGCCCGCCACCCAGGCTGGGCAAGTGGGAGAGCTGCAGATTGTAAGTCTGATTTAAACATGGCATAGGTTGGCATTTTAGGCCTGATTATGCCAGAATTGAGGGATGAAGATTCGGTAACTAATTAAGAGCGAGGCACGCCGAGGGCTGTCAACCCACATCATTTGGGGGGAGCTTGGATGAAGATCAACTGAAGCATTATTGTCCTAATCAGCAGAAAGGACCAAAGAGGCAAAGGGGGCAATCGGAGGATGGCCACAAGTGTCGAGACGGGGGTCAACCCTCAACAAATCCATGTGAGACGAGCTTCCCAAAGGGTTGTTCTTGCTGTGGACAACCGGGACACTGGAAAAGAGGGTGTAGCAGGAAACAGTACTAGTGTCGCATTTATGAAAAAAAAAAAAGGACATCTCCAGACAGTTTGTTTTGGTAAAGCAAGGCATGGTGCTAGAGGACTGGCGCAACAAGCAAGGCATGGGGTCGAGGACTTCCTAGTGAGGACATAGGAGAGCATGGCCGAACTATCCTTAGTCAGGGATACGATTTCCATTCTCGTGTGTTAAGACTTCTGTTTTATTGGTGGTATCATGCTCCTTTAAAGATAATGATCGATTGAGTCTCGTACTAGTTTATGTGAGGCTGGGTGAACCATTTATTGCTAACTCTTGTGATAGTGGGGTATGTTCTCTGGGAGGGCTTTTGAGTCACCATTTTTTCGTTAAGTAAAGCTTAGGAGATCATTTGGGTTACTATTTCAAATGAATGTGGTTGGAGACCTGAAAAAAAAAGGGGGTAAAATGAATATATATATATATTTATAACACTAGAGGAATAATAAGTAACTTATAAACATTTAGGTGTTAATTTTATATGTGAGTGGCATTCAACTTCAGCACCTGTGAAAATTTAAAGTAATTAAACCTTATAGGCTACCTTTTTGCTAGCTAGTAGAGCTTGAGGCGTGAGGTGATGGCTTGTGGGTAATGTGTGACCCCTCCATGGCAACCTTGAATAATAGAGATATGTTCTTATGTAGA
Source organism: Taxillus chinensis (assembly GCA_023512835.1). Taxonomy (NCBI): domain Eukaryota; kingdom Viridiplantae; phylum Streptophyta; class Magnoliopsida; order Santalales; family Loranthaceae; genus Taxillus; species Taxillus chinensis. Next base: position 46,506,820 of record CM042084.1, on the reverse strand, counting down.
TAGATGAATGTGTTAGAGTACTACTTGAAAGGGATATTCCTATGGTTACCTTTCCAAGCATTGTGGTTGAGGGTGGAAAACGCAACTAGTATGGCCTGCTCTTAGAGTCCTTGGAGTGTTATCTTGTTAGCTAGAGTGGTCGTTGCAAGTTTTGGTTAGTAACTATATAGGTGTTATGGGTTCTCAGATGGTTAAGCAGTGGCCATGTGCCATGTTCGTAGTGTGTGAAAGACCATGAGTGATGTTCTTAGAACATGTTGTCAAGTGGGGAAGCACCCGTGTAAAATGTGAAGTGTTCTGGAGCTCAGCTATCGACTGTGAGTGGGTTTCAAGGGTCGTGGACGATGCATCCAATTGGTACAAAGAAGTAAGCAAATGAGATTTGGCTGGCCTCATTTGGGCTTTTTACCCACATCTGGAAAACATTTCTCTAGGGGCTGTAGGTGTACTTTTGCATGATAGGGCCATTCCTTTGGTCTGTATCTTGTGGGAAGTGGGTTTAACGGAGAGGAGAAGGTGTAAAAATGGTACGTTCAACTCGTCAGGTGTCTTGTGTTTCGTTGCATGTGTTGAGTATGTGCAAAAAATGTGGCATTGTGTTGTTGTATGCATTGCATAAGTGGTAAAGGCATATGGCGGAGTTGCTACATATGGGTGTTGCGACACACATGCGTAGAGAAGGATGAGGCATGGTGTATTGGTATAATATATGTGGTGTGGGAATGCAGAAGAGTGTTGATGCTCTGAAAAAAAAAAGTTGGTTGATCTCCCGAGTTGAGTCAGTTGTGACAGTTTTTCTAGGATGGGGTATTAGTGCTACTCCTTAGGGAGAGATTTATGTCGGGCGGATATCAAAAGGTGTATGCATTAGAGCGGTGGTGGTAGGCGAAAGACCTACATATGTCCTCCTTGCACACGTTTTTATGTGCAGTCACACGCGGTAAGTGAGATGGTTCACGCCATCGAGGTGTTGGTATTTGGGAGCTACATGAAAGTCCCGAATCAGTAGTTTGCATGTCCTGTTGCCTGTGCCTACCCGGAGAAATTGCAGTGATCACATTACGCTGAGGCTAAAGCCTGAGTATTTCTTGGTCCATTTGAGTGTTTTGTTGGTTTGTTGAGATAAAATGTGACGGTTGGTATAACGTGGTTAGTGGGCCATGAGGTGGAGTATGTCCTGGAGGCAAAGGATTCCCTTGTGACCTGTGAGTGGTGACACTGAGGATTCCGTTGTTGTCATGTTGCAGGTAGGAGAGTTTTCCAGGGTGGAGAAAACTATGTTGTTGGTACCCACCCATCGTCAAAGGATTCCTATCGCATGGAATGTCTGCTGACTGAGTAAGGCGTTATCACTCGGGTTGTAACATAAGCCTCAATTAGTGAAGGTTGTGTGGGATCTTGGTGCATCCCTATTTGATCGTAGTCAGAGAGGTGTTATTTGCGTGGCCTTCTAGTTCATGGGATTCTTTAGTAGATTCTCAACGTTGGTGACTGGTGTTAGCCCGATAGTAGTTTTTGGTCTTGCCGTGGTTGTGTATGGTATTGAATTTGTCATCCCTGGACTCCATTGGGCGTCATGTTGACTGTAACCGAATGAAAACTTCATCCTAGTATAGTTGTGTCTCGGATTGTAAGCTGTGAAGAGCCATCATTTGTCACGCCCCAATTTCCTTCCACTTGGAAATGAGTAGGATCGCCATGCCCGCACCCGAAGGGACAAGGGGTTGGTGCAAGCACCTTAAAAGGACTTCTGGCACGGGTGCTTCCCAAACCTGCACAACCAGGCTAACATGCCAAGGGGCATGCTCCTGCTCCCAAACCATGCACACAAACACAAATTGAATAACATCTCATTTTATTTCATTTCAACGACTAAATGTTTATTACAACCCGTCGGGAAAACCCCCTATGAAGCCACAAAAAAAACCAAACCAAATTCCAAACACATAAAACCAGAGTACAACAAAGGAAATAACATAAAACTCCCGGCCTCGGGGGCCTAGCTCCTCGGCCTTCACCTACCGCCCTGCTAAACCCCGCAAAAGAACAATTTATAGGAGGGGTGAGCAAACCATAGCTCGCAGGGGATCCGGTCTCCCCGACCCGTCCCGCTCTACAACATGCATGATATGTGTATGCTTGTGCTCGTGTCGTGCCTAAGGCTAAAGCAGCAAACATCACCCGGTAAGCACACTTTACCTGAGCCCACACCTGGAGGGCAGAGGACACCCCGCCACCACGGCGACATGACATACCACATCCAGGCGAATGTTGCATGGACACCAATGCAACATTTTCCACCCGAGTCGAGATATGGTCAACCACCTCCTCGGGCACCATACCTACCCTCAGGAATGGGTGTAGACTTAGCCCACCGTCATGAGTGCTACACCGAGACTCAGGACCACGTCCTGGCCAAATCTCAAAGGGGTCCAGCTATTGCGCCTGGCCCATATCTCGATCCAGTCTCAAACAGATCAACGAAAAAGATAGCATTACATCTCAACATGTAAACTCAAGACAAAGCATTTACACTTTATCTCGAAGGACCAACATGGTCGGATACAAGCCACACACATCAGCCTCATAGGCTTAAAATCAAATACAAATCAAACACAGTACACACCGGTCACGTAGGTATATCATCGGACACCCATATACAAGGTCTCATAGGCATTATATTGAATACATGGCATGCAGGCCTCACGGACATTTTATCAAATACATAGTGTGCAGGCCTCACGGACATTTAATCAAACACATGGTGGGCATAAACGAACCCAAGAAAATCCTCAGGCCAAATTCAACATCAAAATCAACTGAACATGCCATCGAAGGCCAACATCCATATAGGAGATCACACCTATATGGATTATATATTTTACATATATATATATATAAGTGAATATCCTAGAACCAGAGGAGAGTTAGGAAGAACATGAATCCCTACCTCGGACTTTTGTCCTAACCTCCACGCTAGACACCTTCCAACGACGCGAACCACCACGGCATCGCCCGGAGATCCTCTCTCTCTCTCTCTCTCTCCGCGGCCAGGCGCAAAGAAGAACACAAGAACCCTAAACTCAAACTCAAGCCCTCATTATATAGACACTACCCACATCAAAATGACGTAGTTTTGATTAAGTAAATCCCAGGATCAAAATGACGTAATTTTGATCACACAAGTTAGCACCTTTCCGCACCCATATAGGCCAAAATACTCCGAATTTCAACATGGTCCTTTGGAGAAAGATCATTAGAATGTCAAAACCAAGGGAACCATGTAAAAATATGGGTGCACGCCAATTTGAATGTGAATTCCCCAATTCACGTGCAACTCCATATGCACTCCAAATGCGCCCAAACTTCACCCCTAGCCTCTTTGCATCATTTAGAAGACAACCACACTTGCACGTGAATTGGACCCATTTCACGTGCACCTCACATACACGTCCGTTTGGCCTGAAACTTCGTGGTAGATAGAGGACATCATTCTAAGCATCTTTCCTTTTTCACGTGAATTCATTTGAGCCCATTCACTAGGTCAAAATCTAGAAAAAACTCTACTCGAAGGCAAAACCGTGACTAACTCAAGGTACGGGTCCTTACATCCTCTCCCCCTTAAGACTTTTCGTCCTCGAAAAGAAAAGGTGGAATGAAAGAAAACAATCACAACCAAAGCATAGGCCTCTAACACCCTCTAGCACAAATTAATACACAACAAATCAAGGTACGGGTCCTTACATCCTCTCCCCTTAAGACTTTTCGTCCTTGAAAAGAAAAGGTGGAATGAAAGAAAACAATCACAACCAAAGCATAGGCCTCTAACACCCTCTAGCACAAATTAATACCAACAAATCACAAATTATTTCACACATTTATACACTCCACATGGTCATGTAGCGATGACTAGTTGGGCAAATACCTGATTATGTTGAAGTTTGATGCTTGCCCTCCTCCCCTCCTTCGAGTTGTTCGTCCTCGAACGGATCGGGATAATGAGCACGCATCTCGGTCTCACGTTCCCAGGTCTCTTCCTCCAGCCCTCGGTGTTGCCACAACACCCGAACCAACGGAATAGTCTTACCTCGCAGCCGCTTCGCGCCTATCTACAATACGGATGGGTGCCTCGACAACAGCACATCCTCTCCAAGATCCAGGGTACCCCAATCTAGCACGTGTGTGGGATCTGGATGATATTTCCGCAACCGGGATACATGGAAAACATTATGAACTCGGCTCAAACTAGGTGGTAACGCCAACCTATAAGCAACAGGTCCAACTCGCTCAAAATCTCGAACAGTCCAATGTACCGAGGGGACAACTTGGACCCAAGTCCCAAATCTCTTATGCCCTCTCCGTGGAGAAACACGAAGGAATACGTGGTCTCCCACCAAAAACTCCAACGGTCGGCATCGGCGATCCGCATAAGACTTCTGCGCTCCGAGCCGTAAGAAGGCGTTGCCGAATCAAACTGAACTTTTGCCGTAGCCTCCTGGACCAATTGAGGTCCTAACATAGCTGCCTCTCCGGCTTCTCGCCCAACATAATGGAGACCGACACGGTCGGCCATACAATGCCTCAAACGGGGCCATCCCAATCGAAGACCGGTAACCGTTATTTTAGGCAAACTCCACCAAGAGGAAGGTGGGAAGCCCATGATCCTCCAAAATCAAGTACACAAGCCCTCAACAAGTCTTCCAATGTTTGAATGGTCCTCTCGGACTGACCATCGCTCTGGATGGAATGCGGTACTCAAATTAAGTCGGGTTCCTAATGCTTCCTGCAGACCTCCCCAAAACCAGGATGTAAACCGCGCATCCCTGTCCGAAACAATAGACAAGGGCACTCCGTGCAAGCGGAGAATCTCATCAACATACAACCGGATTAACGTGCCGATAGAGTCGCGCTCTCGAATTGCCAAGAAATGGGCTGACTTAGTTAAGCGGTCCACTATGACCCAAATCATGTCCTTTCTCCCGAAGTGGTAGGAAGTCCCGTCACGAAGTCCATGGTAATATGCTCCCACTTCCACTCGGCCTACAGGTAAAGGCCGCAATTGACCGCCGGGTCGTTGGTGCTCGCCTTCACTTGCCGACAGGTAAGGCACCTGGAAACAAACTCGCTTACCCTCCGTTTCAGCCCCGGCCACCGGAAAGGTGCGCAAACGGCATGATACATCTTAGTTCCTCCTGGATGTACAGCCAAACGGGAATGATGAAATTCCCTCAAGACATCCTCACGCAAGGGAGGTGGTACTATCGGACGCCCCCGAAATTTCAGCTCATGCTCAACTCCTTCGTCCGGTCCTCGACAGCTCTCCGGCCTCTATCCTGGGCCCGGATCACCTCACGATCCACGTCTCCTAACTGTCCCTCACGGACACGCCGATACAACTCGGTATCATAGTGAGAGGACACAGGATAGCTCCCTCATCGCTGAAAGCAGGTTGCACCGAAGCATCGCCAATCGCTCCATCATTTTCCATTCTCTCATGGAAACCTCATCTTTCCCTTTTCTACTTAGTGCGTCGGCTACTAAATTTCCCTTCCCAGGCGTGTAGGAGAGCGTGAGGTCAAACATTTGCAGGTACTCTACCCACCTCCGTTGTCGCAAATTTAGGTCTCTCTCGGGTGAAGATATATCGTAGGCTTTTGTGGTCAGGTATATACCACAAATTTCTCTCCCCACAGGTAATGTCGCCAAGACTTCAGGGCAAAAATAATCGCTGCTAACTCCAGGTCGTGTGTTGGGTGGTTTTGCTCATGGGACTTCATTGTCGCGAGCCATATGCTATGACTTGGCGCTCTTGCATCGAACACACCCCAGTCCAACGCGAGACGCATCACAATACACCTCGAATGGCACTCCCTCCTGCGGTAGACTCAACACCGGTGCGAGTAGTCGGTGAGTCTTCAACTCCTCGAATGCCCGCCGGCACTTGTCCGTCCACTCGAATTTGGCTCCCTTCCGTGTAAGAGCCGTCATGGGCGCCGCCAACCAAGAAAATCCTTCCACAAAACGCCGGTAATACCCGCCGGACCTACGAAACTCCGGATCTCAAAAACATTTGTGGGCCTCTTCCAAGATGCTACGGACTCAATCTTGGTTGGGTCCACTCTAACTCCTTCGGCAGATACTACATGCCCAAGGAAATGCACCTCTCGCATCCAGAAGTCACACTTGCTAAATTTAGCATACAAGTGATGATCTCGTAGCGCCCGCAGCACCACGCCCAAGTGCTCCTCATGCTTAGCTTGGGTTTTGGAGTACACAAGGATGTCGTCAATAAATACCACCACGAAGGAATCCAGGTATGGGGCAAATACCTGATTCATTAGATGCATGAACACAAGAAGTGCGTTCGTGAGCCCAAAAGGCATCACTAACCACTCATAGTGTCCGTATCCGCACCTGAACGCCGTCTTAGGGATGTCTTCGCTCCCGACCCTCAATTGATGATATCCCGAACGCAGATCGATTTTTGAGAACCACCGTGCTCCACTCACCTGGTCGAATAAGTCATCAATCCGCGGCAAAGGGTACTTGTTCTTTACCGTTACTTGATTCGACTTCCGATAATCAATGCAAAGTTGCAACGAACCATCCGCCTTCTTAGCAAACAAGACCGGTGCACCCCAAGGTGAGGTACTAGGACGGATAAAACCATTATCTCCTAGTTCCTTTATCTGCTTCGAAGCTCCCGCAACTCAGCCAGGTCCCATCCGATATGTTACTTGTGAGATGGGTCCCACCCCCTGGCATCATTGAACCGTGAACTCGATACTTCGTGTGGAGGCAACTCCAACAACTCCCCAGGAAAGACATCCTGGAAATTCTCGACAACATCTGGCCACACCCTTTTCTCTAAGTTACCTTCCTCCTCAAAGGTTAGGGTGGCAAGCCTATGGGTAATATTGCCCCATAGCTCCCTCGTCGGTCCAGCTCTCCTAGCATTCCTATCCCATTCACCCACTAGGGTACAGGAAGATCCTGTGGGTGTAGTAAACGATACTCGTCGCCTATAGCAATCCAATCTTAGCCTGAAAGGCCATCAACCAATCCATCCCCAAATCAAACTAAAAGTCCTCATGGGCATTACGTACAAATCAAATGAGAGGTCAACCTCTCCTATCATAAGCGCACACTCTCGACACATTTGGTGGATCAACTCCACACCTCCCATTGGGGACTCGACCCTCGGAGCTCTATCGGCCTCCACACAATCAAGTCCAAGGCTCTCCACCAAGGACTTAGCAATCAGGGAGCACGAAGCTCCAGTATCAAACAATGCAAGAACAACGGTGCGAGATATTAGAATAGTACCTCGAACCACCGAAGGTCCAGCTCCACCTTCCTCGGAGGGTGATGGTAATTCCTCCATTTCAGTGGTGCCGAGGTAAGCGCGAACACTCTGCCTTGGCCTGCCCCACCACTAGCCTCACTTGCCTTCCCTTTTGCTCCCGCCTGCGATCCATCTGGGACGCCCCTCCGATCCTCCTTGTGGTTGCCTCTCCCCATGTGGCCTAGTGTGACTAGAACCAGCCTAACCGGCCTGCCACGAATGTGCTGGCTTAAGGGCCGGGGCCCGAAATTGGGTCCCACCCCTGCTCCCTTGTGCTAAGCTTCCAGCTCCCCGGTCGTTCCCCTTCTTGCCGAAACACACCTTGCTGATGTGTCCCACCTTCCCACCGCTATGACACGTCAAGTGCTTTGCTTGGGGCACTCACGTTTGACGTGCCCTGACAGCCACAACACGTACACCGGCTTGGGAAGTTCCCGGCAAGCACTCCCCTGTCCTCCAAAGTAACGGGATCCGGGCGGAGCCATCGAAGCTTGGCCCCCATCCTTGGGAAAAGTCCCACTCCCAGGCTCAACCTTTCGCCTCTTGGTTTCACCGTGCTTGTCGCGCGCGCTCTGCCCCATCCGCTCCTGGTGAGCCTTGTCTTCCCTCCTCTAATCCTCTCTCAACAATCTTGGCGGTGTCCACGACTTCAGATAGGTCCTCGGCCGCAGCATCTCCACCCTTTGCTTCAGGGCAGATTTGAGACCCATGGTAAACTTATGAGCCTTCAGGTCCTCCCTTGATATTGCTTCTGGAGCAAACCGACTCAGCCCCCGGAAATCTCGCTCATACTCTCATCGAGCGCGATCCCCGCCCAGGCCGCCGAACTCCTCCCGCTTCGCCACCGCAATGACTCTGGAAAGAACTCCTCATGGAACATTTGGAGGAACTCATTCCAGGCCATGGTCTCCATGTCCCGGCTTCCCGAGATGCTAAGCCACCATTCCAAGGCTTCCTCCTCCAACTACCGGACTGCTAGTCTCACTTTGTCTTCCTCTCGGGGTCGAAGAAAGGAGAACACATGCTCGATCCGCCGCGGCCAGGTGCTCGCTCCTTGAGGTTCGGCTCCTCCCTTGAACCTTGGTGGGTGTTCCTTTCGGAACTGCGTCAACACGTCTCCCTCTTCCCGCCTCATCGGCACTTCCTCCCTACACGGAGGTTCCGCCTCACGGGGTGGAGGGGGTGGCACTGCCTGTTGTGCCATCATCTCCTGACGCACCTCGTTTAGGATCTCTCCCCTGAGGTCCTCATGCATGCCTTGCACGTTCTCACTTAGGGCCCGGACTTGGGCCATGATCCGCTCCAGGGGATCATCGCCCTCTACACGCTGTCCTCTTCTCTCTCCAAAGACGGGCGGAAGATTCATCTTCTACACTGGAGTAGCTCAGGTTACTCTCCTAGGAGGCATAGTCTACATAATTTAAACCAAACTAGGATCAGCTTCTCTCAAGCTCTACACACCCTCATCCCCATGGGCCACGAGGTACTCAAGCAACGTTTTACATTTAAACACACAGGTAAATCACGAAGCACACAACGAACAATTCATAGCAACAAGTCTCACGGAAAATCACCGAATTTCATAGCAACAAAATTTTGTTTTTAGCAACAAGTTTTCAGCAACACAAAGATGTCCAATCACAATACTCATACTAAAATTAAACTAGTGCCCTAATGCCAATGCATGTACACACCCTCAACCCAAATGCAAATGCCCTACTCCTTGGTCTAACTACCCCCGAGTACACCCCCGAAAAACCAGATAGGACCACGTTGATCGGGCGTATCCTAGACTACCTCCTAAGAGTCTCGAAGCGCCTGGCCTCCCCACTATCCTAGGTCCACCAGACCATGAACTATCGCTCCGATACCATATTGTCACGCCCCAATTTCCTTCCACTTGGAAATGAGTAGTGACCGCCCATGCCCGCACCCGAAGGGACAAGGGGTTGGTGCAAGCACCTTAAAAGGACTTCCTGGCACGAGTGCTGTCCCAAACCCGCACAACCAGGCTAACATGCCAAGAGGCATGCTCCCTGCTCCCAAACCATGCACACAAACACAAATTGAATAACATCTCATTTTATTTCATTTCAACGACTAAATGTTTATTACAACCCGGTCAGGGGAAAAACCCCTATGAAGCCACAAATAAAACCAAACCAAATTCCAAACACATAAAACCAGGAGTACAACAAAGGAAATAACATAAAACTCCCGGCCTTAGGGGCCTAGCTCCTCGGCCTTCACCTACCGCCCTGCTAAACCCTACAAAAGAACGGTTTATAGGAGGGTGAGCAAACCATAGCTCAAGAGGGATCCGGTCTCCCCCGACCTGTCCCGCTCTAGAACATGCATGATATGTGAATGCTTGTGCTCGTGTCGTGCCTAAGGCTAAAGTAGCAAACATCACCCAGGAAACACTCTTTACCTGAGCCCACACCTGGAGGGCAGAGGACACCCCGCCACCACGGCGACATGACATACCACATCCAGGCGAATGTTGCATGGACACCAATGCAACATTTTCCACCCGAGTCAGATATGGTCAACCACCTCCTCGGGCACCATACCTACCCTCAGGAATGGGTGTAGACTTAGCCCACCGTCGTGAGTGCTACACCGAGACTCAGGACCACGTCCTGGCCAAATCTCAAAGGGGTCCAGCTATTGTGCCTGGCCTATATCTCGACTCGCGTCTCAAACAGGATCAACGAACAAGATAGCATTACATCTCAACATGTAAACTCAAGACAAAGCATTTACACTTTATCTCAGAAGGACCAACATGGTCAGATACAAGCCACACACATCAGCCTCATAGGCTTAAAATCAAATACAAATCAAACACAGTACACACCAGTCACGTAGGTATATCATTAGACACCCATATACAAGGTCTCACAGGCATTATATTGAATACATGGCATGCAGGCCTCACAGACATTTTATCAAATACATAGTGTGCAGGCCTCACAGACATTTCATCAAACACATGGTGGGCATAAACGAACCCAGAAAATCCTCAGGCCAAATTCAACATCAAAATCAACTGAACATGCCACTGAAGGCCAACATCCATATAGGAGATCACACCTATATGGATTTACATATATATATATAAGTGAATATCCTAGAACAGAGGAGAGTTAGGAAGAACATGAATCCCTACCTCGGACTTTTGTCCTAACCTCCACGCTAGACACCTTCCAACGACGCGAACCACCACGGCAACTACCCTGGAGATCCTCTCTCTCTCTCGGAGAACGTGAAGCAAAGAAGAACACAAGAACCCTAAACTCAAACTCAAGCCCTCATTATATAGACACTACCCACATCAAAACGACGTAGTTTTGATTAAGTAAATCCCAGGATCAAAACGACGTAGTTTTGATCACACAAGTTAGCACCTTTCCGCACCCATATAGGCCAAAATACTCAGAATTTCAACATGGTCCTTTAGAGAAAGATCATTAGAATGTCAAAACCAAGGGAACCATGTAAAAATATGGCTGCACGCCAATTTGAACGTGAATTCCCCAATTCACGTGCAACTCCATATGCACTCCAAATGCGCCCAAACTTCACCCCTAGCCTCCTTGCATCATTTAGAAGACAATCACACTTGCACGTGAATTGGACCCATTTCACGTGCACCTCACATACACGTCCGTTTGGCCTGAAACTTCTGTGGTAGATAGAGGACATCATTCTAAGCATCTTTCCTTTTGCACGTGAATTCATTTGAGCCCATTCACTAGGTCAAAATCTAGAAAAAACTCTACTTAGAAGGCAAAACTGTGACTAACTCAAGGTACGGGTCCTTACATCATTGGTGTTGTTTGGGTTTTAATATGCCTTGCTAGCGGATGTATTGCTCAGATCCCTAAGCCAATTTTGTGTTAGCGTGAGGGGATTCAATCGTGATCTTTGGTCTTGCCGTGGTGATATCCCCGTGTGGGACTTGTGATTGTGGTTTACATCATGCTCTTATCCCGTTTGTTTGTATTTCATTGTGACCTCATGGTGCTTGCTGTAAGGGTGAGGTCTACATCTGGGGTGTGGCTGTGTGGTAAATTGTTGGTGTCCGTTGCATCAAATCCTAGTGGTGGGTTACTGTTGGGGTACCTTTAATTGGGTAGTGTTGGTTCTATTGTGACGCGCGTAGGCTGATGGTGTTGGCCTTGTTCGGTTGTCGGGGTCTTAGCGAATCTGTGGGAGGTTTCTCGACCTCACTGTTGTCAGACTTGCTCACATGAGTTGTTGTCAACGCGCTAATTGGCCAAGCTCTAGTTCTTGTTATGCTCATGGGTGTTATGTATTGCTTTAATCTTCTCATGATGTTTGCTACTTGGTTTCTCTTTTCGGGTACGAAAAGTTCAAAGGTGGGAAGGTTGTGAGGAAACTCCCTGCGGATGAGTTTGTATGGTGTTGGCGAATGGGCAGTGAAACGTTAAACGTGTAATAGTGTTTTGTTTGTGAGTTGTTCCTTGTAGTGGTGTTTATGATGTGCGTTGGTCTGTGACCTATGTGATTTGTTAAACGTGTTGGGGATGGGCATATATGTCTTACACCGTCGTGACATGTGAATACTTGTGACATGTGTTAGGTGAGGAGAACAAGGGTTGTTTGTGAGATTAGAATATGTGTTTCCTATCATGTTGTGTTGTATTAGGTCTATGGGTATGTGCCTTCATGTGTGTTATTGTGTGATATCTTCGTTACGGGTATGTGAATGGTTGTGGGCGATGTGCATCGGCATGTGCGTTATGGAAGGTGTGTTGTCTTCTCGAGGACAACATGTCCTGCAGGTGAAGACATGGAACGTGAGTCCATGATGCGTGAGCAACACCCAAAGTTGTTCGAGGACCGAACACTCTTAAGGGTGGAGGGGTGGCTGTTGGCTAGTGTATTTGTATTTCTTTTGTATTTCCTTTTCGACTTTTGAGTTTTATTTATGTTGAATGTGTTAATGAAATTTGCTTGTGATAGGTATTTGTGACATGTGGATGTGTTTTCATGGATTGTGATGCATGTGGTTATGGATCGTGGTGGCATAGCGCTATGTGCTAATGTGTACAATGTGCGGGTATGACCCATTTGGGTGTTGTGGCTTTGCTGTGAGGTTTTCCTTGCATGTTGTTTCTTTTCGAGGACGAAAAGTCTTAAGGGGGAGAGGATGTAATGACCCGTATTTTGGGATGTGAGGAGTTAGGCAGTTTTGCCTTTTTAGGTGGAAATTGTTGTGTTTTATGGAGTTTTATTTCCACACACTTTGGCTAAATCATCTTGTATGTTGATAAGCAAGCAAGAGATAAAGTTTGAGCCCAATAGGGAGTGCACGTGAGAATGCACGTGAGAAGGGCTTTTCACGTGCAGTGGGATTTTTGCACGGGAGCCTTCCTGATGTTGTTCCAAGGCTTGTGGTAGAATTCTAGAGCATTTGGAGGTGCCCGTGAGAAAGGCCTTTCTCACGTGCAGCCTCCATTACCCTTGTTTTGTTGTTCTGATACTCTTTTGCTAAAGGACCATGGTGAAATTATGAGTGTTTTGTCCTGTTTGGTTGCAAAAAGGTTGTAGACTGTAATCAAAACTACGTTGTTTTGATGCTGGATTCATTTAATCAAAACTACGTCGTTTTGGGGTTTGAGTTGTCTATATAAAGAGGTGAAGGCTCCTTGTTTTAGGTTAAGGGTTCTCTTCACTGCCATACCGTGTTGGAGAGAGAGAGAGAGGGAGAGAGAGAGAGAGAGAGAGAGAGAAGGAAAAAAAGCTTCTGGTCGTGGTTGGTGCAGTGATGTTTCCGTGGGCAAACGGCGTTTGGCGTGGAGGAATCTGTTGAGGTAGGGGTTCTGTCTTTCCCCGGCCTGCTTCCGGGGTTAGGCCCCGTGTCGATGTTTTGTAAAGTTTCTATTGCTATTACTATAATATTTATATGTAAATTCATATAGGTGTGACCTCCTATATGAATGTTGGCCTTAAATGGCGTTTTAGTGTGATTTTGACGTTGGGTGGGCAGTGCATGTCAAATGTTTGATACAATGCATGTGTGAATATGTTTGTGTGAAAATGCCCAATATGTGTTTGATAATATGCCAGTAAGGCTAGAATTGTGAGTTGGTAAAGGTGTGCATGCTAAGTGTTTGTTTTTATGCCTGAGTGGCTGAGTTTGTACATTTGTGAATGTGTGCCTACTAAGTGTTTAGTTTTATGCCTGAGTGGCTATGTGTACTGTGTTTTGTGAAACCCGGTGGCTGTGGAAGCCCGGGACTCTTTTGTGAAACCCGATGGCTGTGGAAGCCCGGGGCTGTTTTGTGAAACCCGGTGGTTGTGGAAGCCCAGGGCTGTTTTGTCAAACCCGGTGGCTATGGACGCCCGGGACTGTTTTGTGAAACCTGGTGTCACGCCCCCAAATTTCTTTCCTCCCGGAAATGGGTAATGACCGCCCATGCCCGCACCCGAAGGGTCAAGGGTTCGGTGTAAACACCAAGGTGAGGACACCTACCGCGGGTGCCGTCCTATCCCCGTATCACAAGTCAACATGCCAAGGGGCATATACATTTTCATGCCAAGCACACCACCACAATAGCCATACATACAAGTATTCACAACACAACACAATACATCAATTACGGTGCTCGAGGCTTGAAGTCCTTTTACAACCCACTAGGGAACAAGCTCCCAAAGAATATAACCAGGATACACGGTTTAAACCAACAGATCTCAAATACAAGCAAAACAACCAAATGTAAATATATATAAGGCCATGCAGCCCAAGGTGGCCTACCAACTCGGCCTCTTTTGCCTATCGCCCGCTAGGTCCCGCAAAGAACGGTTCATAGGAGGGGTGAGCACACCACAGATCAGTAGGGATCGAGTCTCCCCAGTCCCGTCCCACTCTAAAACTATGCATGTCAAGTGGATGCATGTGCTCGTGTAGCGACTTAAGCTAAAACAACAACCATCACCCAGTAAACACGCCTCATACCTCAGCCTGCACTGGAGGGTAGAGGACACCCCGCCACCACGGCGACGTGACATACCACACCAGGCAAATGTGAATCTCATCTCAAGGGGTACAGTATAATGACTGTCCCATACTCATCTCAATCCCCGCGTTTCTGGGGTTCTCATCTCAACTCCCCGTGTTTCTGGGGTCCTCAACATACACATTTCAACAGATACAACTCAACAATCCCAACTCAATAAACATAACTCAACAAACACAGTACAAACATGCAACTCATTTAGCATAAAAAAAAAAACTCAACTTAGAATGTAAAACAACAGATAGTCTCAGAATACTCAAATCATTACACATAACATCACCTAACTCCTCATGGTCCCTAAAGTCCACACATTTCTCACACTCACAATCTGGATCATAAACAACCTTTCAAAGGAAGCTTATCCACCTCAAAGGGAGCCCAAAACAAGCTGCACGTGACAACATATTGTCACGAGTAGAGGCAAATTAACTCAGAACATCATTCTAACCATCCCAGAAGGTTCAGGGATGATTTTTAGCCAAAAATAAGGTTACACGTGAAAAGGTCATTGTCACGTGCAGGGGTATTTCAACTCATATACCTCTAAGGAAGCTACACCTAAAATTTGGGGCAATTTGGAGCAAGAATGAATCTGCAAGTGAAAAAGGCATTCTCACGTGCAGGCTCCAAAACCTTCTTTTGTCATTCTAATCATTTTTCCCTAAAGGACCAACCTCAAAATCGTTTTAGTTTAGAAGTTATTGAGATTCTAAGTCTGTAAAACAGGTCTAAATCCAACTCGGCCTCACTCTCATTTTGATTTTCCCAATACTAGAGGTCTAAACCAAACCAGAGATACAGGGTTTTTCCTAAAATTCTTCATCTAAATAATCTCAAGACAATGGGTATACAAATGACCCCTAACCCAAAAGTATAAATAATGTCACACGAAATTCGGAAATTCGAAAAACTCGGACAAAAACCCCCGGATCATCCATAGGCTCAGGGTGAATTTAGAAACTCAATATATATTAAAAATCTCTTTTCAACATCCCGAGATCATCACATAAATTTTGTTTTCTAGAAATCTGTAAGAGAGAGACGACAAAGAGACAAAACTTGAAATCCCTACCTCAGAAGTGTTGCAGAAAAGAATTGGGGAAAAATACGGAGCGATCTGTATCCTTGCTACCTCAACGCCTCCGGCCTCCCCGTCGTCATGGAAATCCTTGATCGTCAAAAACTCCTCCACTTTGGATCATCTCCCCCCCCCCCCCCCCCCCCCCCCCCCCCCCCCCCCCCCCCCCCTCTCTCTCTCTCTCTCTCTCTCTCTCTCTCTCTCTCTCGGGCGTGTGTGTGTATGACGGCGCAAGGAAGGTAGGGTTTGGTTTTCCTTTTCTTTTCTCTTATTTTCTTTCTTTATTATTTTGTTTTTAATAGAAGCCCAAGACCAAATGCAGCCCAATGGTGGTTAAGTAAACCCAAGAAGAAAGGCAAAACAGCCCACTCTCATATTGGGTTTTGCCTTGAAGGGAGACCCAAAGCTCAAAATACAAACCCAGGTAATTTAAAAGGGAATATAAAATTATTTGTGAAATCCCAAAAATACCCCTCAGGGCCTCAAATCCCAAAATTAGTCCAAGTACAGTCAAAATTCTCCATTTGATGAGCACATCATTGTGTTGATATTCATTTGTTAAAATAAGGTCTCTAACTCAAGGCTATCTCTAAGGCCCCTCAAATACGGGTCCTTACATCCTCTCCCCCTTAAAGACTTTTCGTCCTCGAAAAGAGTGTGGAATCAAAGGAAACAATAACCACAACCAATGAATAGACCCCTAACACAAATCAATACACGCATCAAATAACCAGTTGGACAAGTACCTGACTATGTTGATGTTTGCCTTCCTCCCCCCCTTCAGGGTCGTTCGTCCTCGAACAGGTTAGGGTAGTGAGCACGCATCTCAGCCTCACATTCCCAAGTCTCTTCCTCCATACCTCGGTGTTTCCACAACACCCAAACCAACGGAATAGTCTTACCTCGTAGCTGCTTCACGCGCCTATCCAAAATACGGATTGGTGCCTCAACAATCGTCACATCCTCCCCAATATCCAGGGTACTCCAATCCAACACATGTGTGGGATCTGGATGGTATTTCCGCAACTGGAATACATGGAAAACATCATGAACTTTGCTCAAACTGGGAGGTAATGCTAACCTATAAGCAACGGGTCCAACTCTACTCAAAATCTCAAACAGTCCAATGTATCGTGGAGAAAACTTGGATCCCTTTCCAAATCTCTTATGCCTTCTCCGTGGAGAAACACGAAGAGACACGTGGTCTCCAACCAAAAACTCCAATGGCCTGCGTTGGCGATCCGCATAAGACTTTTGTCTACTCTGGGCCATAAGAAGGTGCTGCCTAATCAGTTGGACTTTTGTCGTAGCCTCTTGGACCAATTGAGGTCCCAACATAGCTGCCTCTCCAGCTTCTGCCCAACACAATGGAGACCGGCAAGGTCTGCCATACAATGCCTCGAACAGGGCCATTCCAATAGAAGCCTGGTAACTATTATTATAGGCAAACTCTACCAAAGGAAGGTGAGAAGCCCATGATCCCCCAAAATCAAGCACACAAGCTCTCAACAGGTCTTCCAACGTTTGAATGGTCCTCTCTGACTGACCATCAGTCTCAGGATGGAAAGGAGTACTCAAATTAAGCCGCGCCCCCAATGCCTCTTGGAAACCATTCCAAAACCGAGAAGTGAATCGTGCATCTCTGTCTGAAACGATAGACAAAGGCACTCCATGCAATCGCACAATCTCATCGACATACAGCTGGCTCAACGTTCCAATGGAGTCTCGCTCCCGAATAGCCAAGAAAGGGGTTGATTTAGTCAATCGGTCTACAATGACCCAAATCATATCCTTCCTCCCAGAAGTGGTAGGAAGTCCTGTCACAAAATCCATGGTAATATGCTCCCACTTCCACTCAGCCACAGGCAATGGTCAGAACCGACCAGCAGGTCGTTGGTGCTCGCCTTTACTTTTTGACAAGTAAGGCACCTGGAAACAAACTCGCTATACACCTCTTCGATCCCGGCCACTAGAACCGTGCTCGCACGGCATGATACATCTTAGTCCCTCATGGCAACGGGAATAATGAAACTCCCTTATCACATCCTCGCGTAAGGAGGACGGTACTATCAAGCGCCCCTGAAATCTCAGCTGATGCTCAGTTCCTTCTGTCCATTCCTCAGACAGTTCACCGGCCTCTATCTAGGCCCAGATCGCTTCATAGTCCACGTCCCCCAATTGTCCCTCACGGACACGCTGGTATAACTCTGGCATTACCGCAATAGAACATAGGACTGCTTCCCCACTGCTAAAATTAGGCTGTACCGCAAAGATCGCTTAATCGTTCGGTCATTTTCCATTCTCTCATGGAAACCTCAGCTTTTCCCTTCCTACTTAGTGCATCTGCAACTACATTCCCCTTTCCAGGTGTGTAGGAGAGTGTAAAGTCAAACATCTGCAAGTACTCCACCCATCTCCTCTGTCTCAAATTTAGATCCCTCTAGGTGAAGATGTACTGTAGGCTCTTGTGGTCAGTGTATACCACAAATTTCTCCCCCAGCAAGTAATGTTGCCACGACTTCAAGGCAAAGATAACTGCTGCTAATTCCAGATCATGCGTTGGGTAATTCTACTCATGGGGCTTAAGCTGACGTGAGCCATAAGCTATGACTTTGTGTTCCTGCATCAGAACACACCCCAATCCAACTCGGGATGCATCACAATACACCTCGTAAGGCACTCCATCCCGTGGTAGACTCAAAACTGGTGCAGTAGTCAAACGAGTCTTCAATTCCTCAAAAGCTCGCTAACACTTGTCTATCCACTCAAATTTAACTCCTTTTCATGTCAGGGCTGTCATTGGTGCTGCTAACCGAGAGAACCCTTCCATGAAGCGCCTGTAATATCTTGCCAGACCCAAGAAACTACGGATCTCAAAAACATTCGTGGGCCTTTTCCAAGATGATACAGACTCAATCTTGGTTGGGTCCACTCTAACTCCCTCGGCAGATACCACATGCCCAAGAAAATGCACCTCTTGCATCCAGAAGTTACACTTGCTGAATTTAGCATACAACTGGTGGTCTCGGAGCGTTTGTAACACCATAGTCAAATGCTACTCATGCTCCTCTCGGGTCTTTGAGTATACAAGGATGTCATCAATAAATACCACCACAAAGGAATCTAGGTACGGGGCAAATACCTGATTCATTAGGTGCATGAACACCGCCGGTGCATTAGTGAGCCCGAAAGGAATCACTAACCACTCATAGTGCCCATATCTACACCTGAAAGCAGTCTTAGGAATATCCTCACTCCTGACCCTCAGCTGATGATACCCAGAACGCAAATCAATCTTTGAAAACCACTGTGCCCCACTCAGCTGGTCAAACAGATCATCAATCCTCGACAAAGGGTATTTGTTCTTTACTGTCACTTGGTTCAGCTTTCGATAATCAATGCAGAGTCGTAGTGAACCGTCTGCCTTTTTAGCAAACAAGACTGGTGCACCCCAAGGTGATGTACTTGGGCGAATGAAATTTATCTCCCAGCTCCTTTATTTGCTTTTGAAGCTCCCTTAACTCGGCAGGTCCCATCCGGTATGCCACTTGTGAGATAGGTCCTGCCCCTAGCAATAACTCGATTGCGAACTCAACACTCCTGTGTGGAGGCAACTCCAGTAACTCCCCAGGAAACACATCCTGGAAATTCTCAACAACAACTGGCCACACTCGTTCTTTAGTATTACCTTCCTCCTCAAAAGTAAGTGTAGCAAGTCTATGAGTAACACTAACCCATAGCCCTCTCGTCATTCCAGCCCTCCCGGCATTCTCATCCCATTCCCCCACTAGGGTGCAAAGTAATCCTGTGGGTGAAGTAAATGACACCCGCCGTCTATAACAGTCAATCTTAGCCTGGAAGGCCATTAACCAGTCCATCCCTAAAATCAAATCAAAGGTCCTCATGGGCATCACATACAAATCAAATGTGACCTCAACATCTCCTATCGTAAGCATACACTCACGACACACTCGGCTTATTTTCGACGCACCTCCCACAGGTGACTCAACACTCAAGGGCCTATCTGCCCTCACACAATCCAGTCCAAGGCTCTCAACCAAGGACTTAGCAATCAAGGAACACAAAGCTCCGGTATCAAACAAGACAGCAACTATAGTGTGAGATATCAAAACAGTACCTCGAACCACCGAAGGTCCAGCTTCGCCTTCCTCGGAGGATAGTGGCAACTCCTCCCACTCGGGTGGTGCTGAAGTAAGTGCAAATACTCTGCCATGGCTTGCCCTGCTACTAGCCTCTCCTGTTTGTCCTTTGATCCCTGTCTGATGTCCACTTGGATGAATCTCTGAACCACCTTGTGGTTGTTTTCTCCCTGTGGCCTTGCATGAGTAGAACTAGCCTGACTCGCCTGCCATGAAGGTGCTGGCCTCGGAGTTAGGGCTCGAAAGTGGGTCTCACTCCTCCCTCCTGATGCGAATCCACCAGCTCCCCGGTTGTTCCCCTTACTGAAACACAACGTGCTAAGGTGTCCTGTCTTCCCACAACTATGGCACTGTAGGTGCTGCTTGGGACACTCACGTTTCATGTGTCCAGTTTGACCACAACAAGTACACTCACGTGGGAAACCTCCAGCTGAGTTCCCCGGTCCTCCAGAATAACGGGACTTTGGTGGAGCCATTGGTGATTGGCCCTTGTCCTTGGGGAAACTCCTACTTCCAAGCTCAACTCGGTCTCTTGGAGTCTCCCTGCTTATCGCGCGTACTTTGTGCTAGCCGCTCCTGATGAGCCTGTTTACCCTCCTCCAGTCCTCTTTCCATAATCTTAGCTGTCTCCACAACCTCAGCATAGGTCCTCAACGGCAGCATTTCCACCCTCTACTTCAGGGTAGGCCTAAGTCCCATAGTAAACTTATGGGCCTTCAGGTCCTCTCTAGAGATTGCCTCAGGGGCAAACCGGCTCAGTCCTCGGAATTCACACTCATACTCAGACACAGTGCGTGATCCTTGTTTCAAACCACTTAACTCTTCCCGTTTTTGCCACCGCAAGGACTCCGGGAAGTACTCCTCATGGAACAACTGAAGGAACTCCTCCCATGACAAGGTCTGCATGTCCCGGCTACCTGAAATGCTGAGCCACCACTCTAAGGCTTCCTCTTCCAACTGCCTGACTACTAACCTCACTTTATCCTCCTCCTGGGGTCGGAGAAAGGAGAACACGTGCTCAATCTGTCACAGCCAATGCTCTGCCGCTAGAGGATCAGCTCCTCCCTTGAACCTCGGTGGTTGTTCCTTCCGGAACCGGGTCACCACATCTTCCTCCTCACGTCTCATCGGTATCTCTTGTCTACGTGGACTCTGTCTCACGGGGTGGAGAAGGTAGCACTATCTGTTGTGCCATCATCTCCCGCCTAATCTCATCTCGGATCTCTCCCTTGAGATCCTCTCGCATGCCTTGTACATTCTCACTCAAGGCCCTGACTTGGGCCATGATCCGCTCCATGGGATCATCGCCCACCGTTTCTTGCCTTCCCTCTTGTCCGCACGTGCGAAGACTCATCCTCTGCAGCCCAGGTTAGCCCGGGTAACTCTCCTAGGAGGCATTGTCTACACATTTCAAAAACAAGTGGAGCTGGAATCAATATCTCTCAAGCTTAGCACACCCTCACCTCTAGGACCATGAGGTGCTCAAACAACATCTCATAAACAAATGCATCATGTTCACAAGATCTCAACATACATATTGTTGGACCCCATTTTGTCCGGGTTGGACATACTAACCCCATTTGATATACCTTTCTGCCCATGCCATATACCTTGTTGAACAGGTCCACAATGATCCCATACTTCCAAGGAATGGTTTGGAATTGATGTTAGCCCCAATTTGCACGAGATAGATACAATTGACACGGATAGGGGAGTCCAAAATTAATGACTTCTGCTACAAGTCCTTGAAGCACCCCAAGACCAACACCAGGTGATAGAGGATAAAAATTGGAGATTAATGCACTTGACCGAGCTTAAAACGAAGAAGTTATGGCCAAAACAACTTTCGTTGGAAAAAGCCGAAACCTGCCAAAAGAGGTCAATGCCCGTGGTCACATCACCCGAAATGGTGACCATGCGAAATTCTTCAAAACGTCAATTTAGGCGAATACGGATCTTCCCAAACAATCCCAAGAAAGTTGTCCATTTTTGCATTTTAGGTGAAGGGTGAGAAGGTAATTAAAAGTTAAAAAACAAAAAAAAAAGCTTCGGTGTTGACCGTTGACCGTTGACCATTGACATGCCGACACTTCGACCCATTGACCTTCGAAGCCTCGAAGCCTCGAAGCATCGAAGCCCCGAAGCCTTAAAGCATCGAAGCCCCGAAGCCTCGAAGATTCGAAGCCTCGACGCCCCGCTGCCGACACTCCAACCTTCGACTCGCCCTTTCGACCTTCAACCCCCTAACTCTCGAAGCCTCGAAGCCCCGCTGCCGACACTCCGACCTTCGACCCTTGACCCTCGAAGCCTATAAACCTCCGACCTGCGACTTACGACGCCAGGACTTGCGAACCTCCGACCTTCGACCCTTCGACCCTTGACCCTCGAAGCTCCAGTGCTGACACTCCAACCTTCGACTCGCCCTTTAGCCCACCAACCCCCTAACTCTCGAAGCCTCGAAGCCCCGTTGCCGACACTCCGACCTTCGACCCTTCGACCCTGATCTGCGAACCTTCGAACCTTGATCTACGACCCACTGATCTGCGAACCTTCGAACCTTGACCTTCGACCCTTGACCCTTGAAGCCCCGCTGCTGACACTCCAACCTTTGAACCTCAACCTGGACGCCTGTAAGCCTTCGAACCGTTGACCGTTGACCTTCGACCTGCCGACACTTCGACCCGTTGACCGTTGACTTTCGCCCCACCGAGATTTTGACCCACCGAAGCCTCGACCCTGCCGACACTTCGACCCGCCGACACTCCGACCTGCCGACACTTCGACCCTCGACCCCTTTGACCTTCGCCGGTTGGCATTTCTCGCCGGCTCTCCGCGGCCGTTTTTTTCTTTCTTTTTTTTTCTCGCGCCTTCATGGGACCCGTCTTCTGCCGGCCATATGACAAGGAATCATTTCTCAACAACCTATCAGTCACATGTCTTTGCTAAAATACAAATTCAAAAGACAATCACGAGCTCCCTTTTTCCGCATAAGTTGTCCACCCGACCAAGCACCGATCTACAAATAATAATGCACTGACAAAACATTTATTGCGGACAATTAATGAGTCTAGCCAAAAAATTTTCTGCAGCCCTTTAAGATGCGGTTGTCCGCCCAGCCAAGGAGAGGTCGGGGGTTAAAAAAAAAGAGAGAGGATCATTGAAAAAAGAGAAGGCTATTGGGGGTTTTAAAAAAAAGGAAAAGAGTTCGTGAAGAAAAAAAGAAGAAGAGAGAGTTAAATCGGCCTTTTCAAACTGTCCCTACGCAAAAAAATAAAAGAAAAAAAAGAAGAAAAAAGAGAGGTTCAAACCCGGAAAAGAGAGGATTACATCCAATCTTTCTACTCGCTAGCCTTTATATCCAGTTTTCCCGCTATTCCGCAATAAAAAACATCACCCCTTCATCTTCTTTCTCTCCTATCTCGTTCCAGCTCTCTTTTCAAAGAAGAGAAAAACACAAAAACAACTCCAACTTCAGCCCTCTCTTTCTACGTGTTTAAAAAAAAAAACACAACAGAAAACCGGTTTCCAAGTTCTTTCCCAGAGCCCCCTCGCTTCTCACGCCCCGTCTGCCGCCAATCTCGCCCAGCCACCTCTCTTCAAAAAACACCAAGAAGGGGATCACGCCTTCCCGCCAACGTTGCAACAATCGGAGCCCCAAATCCAAGATAAGGTTGGGTTCATTTTTCATTTCGATTGCCTTACGTTATTCTCTTGTTTTCCATTATAATCGTTGTGTTGTGCTGTTTATTTTCATTATCTTGCTTTTTATTCATTTTCTTTTGTTTTAGTGATTGTAATTGTCGTTTCACACAAAGTTGTAATATGTAATAGCAAGGAAACTCAAAAAAAAAGGCATAAAAAAAAAGAGATGAATTAAAAAAAAGGGGGAAAAAAGAAAAAAGAGTGCTTTTATTTTTCTTTTGTGGATGTCACACTCACACTCTCCACATCTATTTTGATATATGTGTTCCTATGTATTTTCAATTGTTGAAACGTGTAGATTTAGATTCAAAGCTTAAAAAAACAAAAAACACACAAAAAAAACAAAAAAAAATATAACAAAATGTATTCCACAAAATGTTTTTCTAAAACGTCTTCTATAACATGTTTTCAAAATGTGTTCAAAATGTCTCCTTGAAAAAGAAAAACAAAAACAAACAAAAAAAAACGTTTTGATGTTTTAAAGCCAAAAAAGAAGAAGAAGAAAACCAAAATTAGTACTTCAATTTCTAAAAACAAAAAAAAAAGACAAAATCAAACAAAAAAAAGAATAAAAAAAATGTATGTTTTCTAACCCAAGAAAAACCAAAAAAGGGAGAAAATAAAAAAAATCATTTTCTAGGACTTCAATTTCCCAAAGCAAAACCAAAAACCCAAAATCAACCCATACAATCTCATTCTCCATTTCAAACAAAAACCCAAAACTTTTAGGATTCCTTTTAGAAATTTAGGGTAAATCAATTTTAACTATAACTTTGACAAATAACTTAGCCAAATAAAAATCATAGACTCTTTAGGAAACTTAACCTAGTCATGGCATGTCACGCCCCGGATTTCCAACCCGAGGAAACCGGTGCGTGACTCCCCATTCACCCACACGGAGGGCAATGGGGTTGGATTACTGGATGCCACACAAGCAAGTCTAACAATTGCAATAAATCAAATAAGCCACATCTTTATTTAATTTCAAAACATCAAAGGTTCACAAAACAACCAAGTCCCTGATTACAGTTCAATCCCTTAGTACATTCCCCTCCTTGGGGTTACATAAATCATAAAAGTACATTACTGAAATGAACAATAAAATGGAGAGGGTCTTCCACCTTGGTGTATCCACCTAACGCCTGTAAGTTCTGGAAAACAAACAAACACGGTAGGAGGGGTGAGCAACCACAGCTCGGTAGGGATCATGTCTCCCAACCCATCCCATGTTCCTAGCATCTACATGCCATGTGTACAAGTGCAGTGTTGTGTTACAATAATTTCAGCAAACATAATAACAACCACATCAACAATTTACAATCCTCCACTGCCACACAGGTTAACACTTTAACCACAAGTGATTTAACCGCCTCTTCAGGCCAAGTGATTTAACCGCCTCTTCAGGCCAAGTGATTTAACCGCCTCTTCAGGCCAAGTGATTTAACCGCCTCTTCAGGCCAAGTACCACAGTCAAGCACACAACACACATGGTCACTCAAGCATACGACCAAACACTTGGTGAGCACCCGTTCACAAGCGCACAAACCCAACCATTCAGGCCATAGAGCAAACATCCAGTACATACATACACTAAACCACAAGTCCGGTCACACCTGGACATATTACCAAACACTTAATGGGCATATACACACAGCTAAGTTCACACAGGCATTTCATCAAACATGTAGCAGGCATGTCGTACAGGCATTTTATCAAACACTTTTCATGCATCACACAAACACTAGAAACACCAAAATCGCCATTGAAGGCTAACATTCATATAGGAGGTCACACCTATATGAATTTACATATAAATAATATAACAGATATAACTCATATTCTGCCCTAGGACCCTAGGACAGAAGAGGATTTAGGAAGAACAGAATCCCTACCTTAAAACAGATCTTCCTTGCTCCCGCGCTAAACGCCGTCCTCCCCACGCAAGATGCTCCAATGAGCAACCAGCAACTCCCCTCCCTTCTCTCTCTAGCTCTCTCTCTCTCTCTACGACGGCTGCAGCAGCTGAAGAGAACCCTAAACCTAAAACAGAGGGCTTCTCCTCCTTATATAGACAACACAACATCAAAACGACGTAGTGTTGATTAAGTGAATCCCAGCATCAAAATGCTCTCACGAGGATTAAGTTAATCCCAATTCACGCCAATTTGCACGTGAATTCCCCAATTCACGTGCACCTCCATATGGACTCCAAATGCTCTCAAACTTCACCCCTAGCTTCCTTGCATCATTTAGAAGACAATTACACTTGCACGTGAATTGGACCCATATCACGTGCACCTCACATACATGTCCATTTGGCCTGAAACTCGTGGTAGATAGAGGACACCATTCTAAGCATCTTTCCTTTTTGCACGTGAATTCATTGGAGTCCATTTACTAGGTCAAAATCTAGAAAAACTCTACTCAGGAGGCAAAACTGACTAACTCAAGGTACGGGTCCTTACATCCTCTCCCCCTTAAGACTTTTCGTCCTCGAAAAGAAATGACACAAGAGGAAAACAAACACAAGCTACCCATTTGCCACACGGCGAGCCACAACACCCAAATGGGTCATACACCACACACAGCACAACATCACATAACAGTACCACCATAATCCATAACCACAATAATGCACATAACACATGTCCGCATGGCACGAATACACATCTCAAAGCACATCACAATTAAGCACATGTCTTTAAAAGACAATACAAATACATCAACTAATACAAGAAAACACATCACAAGAAAACACAACACTATCCCTTGGCCAATGACCAATGACCACCTCCACGCTTAAGATTGTTCGTCCTCGAACAAGTCCGGGTGTTGCTCACGCATCACGGACTCACGTTCCCATGTCTCCTCCTCAATACCACGGTGTTGCCACAGACGCGAACCAAAGGAATAGCACGACCACGCAATAGCTTCTCTCGCCGATCTAGGATACGGATAGGGGCCTCAATGACGGACATGTCATCCTCAATGTCCAACTTCCCCCAATCAATCACATGAGTGGGGTCGGGGTGATACTTCCGCAACCGGGACACGTGAAACACGTTGTGAACTCGACTCGGCCCGCGGTGGTAACGCTAACCGGTAAGCCACAGGCCCTACACGATCCGAATCTCAAAAGGACCAATAAACCGCGGAGATAGCTTGGAACCTCGCCCAAACCGTCGATGTCCACGACGTGGAGAGACACGAAGGAACACATGATCACCAATGAGAAAACTCCAAGGTCGCCGCCGCTGATCCGCATAAGATTTCTCGCCGACTCGAGCCGACAACAAATGCTGACGAATCAACTTGACCTTCTCAGTAGCCTCTTGAACCAACTGCGGTCCCAAGAGAGCTGTCTCCCCCACCTCGGTCCAACACAAAGGGGATCGACACGGCCGTCCATACAACGCCTCAAAAGGAGCCATCCCAATGGATGCCTGATAACTGTTGTTGTAGGCAAACTCCACCAAAGGAAGGTGAGTTGCCCACGAACCCCCGAAATCTAACATACAGGCCCGTAACATGTCCTCCAACGTCTGATTCGTCCTCTCTGTCTGGCCGTCAGTCTCAGGGTGAAAGGCTGTACTCGGGTGAAGCTTGGTCCCCATAGCCTCTGCAAACCTCGCCGAAACGGGAAGTGAACCTCGAATCCCGGTCCGAGACAACCGATGAGGGTACGCCATGCGATCTCACAATCTCGTTCATGTACAAGTGACCCAAGGTCCCAATAGAGTCCCGCTCGCGAACAGCCAGGAAATGGGCCGACTTTGTGAGTCGATCCACAATTACCCAAATCATATCCTTCCTCCCAGTGGTGGGTGGAAGACCAGTCACAAAATCCATCGCTATATGGTCCCACTTCCACTCCGCTATGGGCAAGGGCTGTAACATGCCCGCCGGCCGCTGATGCTCAGCCTTCACCTGCTGACACGTGAGGCACCGCGAAACAAAGGCAGCCACATCGCGTTTCATCCCAGGCCACCAAAAATGTGCCCGAAGCGCATGATACATCTTCGTACCCCCTGGATGCACAAGCAACTCTAGACTAGTGAAACTCCCTCATCACCTCATCCCCGAGGGAAGAAGCCACGACCAACCGCCCCTGAAATGACAACTCATGCTCGGGACCCTCTGTCCGATCCCCCGGATAGCTCCCCGGCCTCAATACAGCACGGAGAACCTCGCACTCAATGTCACCCAACTGTTCCTCCCGGACGCGCCTGGTACAACTCAGCCCTACCACCAAAGGACCGAGGACTGTCCCACCATCACGAACAATAGGCTGCCTGCAACGTCGCCAACCTGCTCCATCGGCTTCCACTCTCTCACGGCCACCTCGGCTTTCCCTTTTCTCGCTCAACGCATCGGCCACAACATTACCCTTGCCGGGGTATAGGCAAGAGTAAAGTCAAGGTCTGCAAATACTCCACCCATCTCCTTTGCCTCAAATTCAAGTCCTTGAGTAAAGATGTACCGAAGGCTCTTGTGATCCGAGAACACCACAAACTTTTCCCCCAAGAGGTAGTGCGCCAACTCTTCAGGGCGAAGATAATAACTGCTAACTCAAGGTCATGAGTAGGATAATTCTGCTCATGAGGCTTATTGCCTTGACCCATGGGCTACCACACTGTGCTCCTGCATAAGCACACACCCCAAACCAACCCCGGACGCATCACAAGACACTTCATACGGAATATCCTCCCGAGGTAACCTCAACACAGGTGCGGTGGTCAAACGGGTTTTGAGAGTCTCAAACGCCTGGCACTTGTCCGTCCACTCAAATTTCACTCCTTTCCTAGTCAACGCCGTCATAGGAGCCGCCAAACGGGAGAACCCCTCTACAAAACGACGATAGTACCCCGCCAAGCCAAGAAAACTACGGATCTCAAAAACGTTGGTTGGCCTCGCCCACGATGCCACGGCCTCAATCTTGGCTGGGTCCACCCTAACTCCCTCAGTGACACCACATGGCCAAGAAAGTGAACCTCCTGCGGCCAAAACTCACACTTGCTAAACTTAGCGACCGCTTGGTCCCTCAAGGTTTGCAACATTGTTGCCAAGTGCTCCACATGTTCCTTCTCGGTCTTGGAATACACCAAGATATCGTCGATAAACACCACCACAAACGAGTCTAAGTATGGGGCAAAGACTTGGTTCATCAAATGCATGAACAACTGCTGGCGCATTAGTGAGCCCGAAAGGCATCACTACCCACTCATAATGCCCATACCGCCCGGAAAGCCGTCTTAGGGATGTCCTCCTCCCTAACCCCGAGCTGGTGATACCCCGACCGTAAATCTATTTTGGAAACCACCGGGCCCCACTCAACCGGTCAAACAGGTCATCCATCCGAGGCAACGGGTACTTGTTCTTCACAAACCGAATTCAACTTCTGTAGTCGATGCGAGACGAAGCGTGCCATCGACCTTCTTAGCAAAGAGCACCGGGGCACCCCAAGGTGAGGTACTTGGTCTGATATACCCTTGGTCCCCCAACTCCTCGATTTGCCTCTGCAGCTCCCTCAGCTCGGCTGGTCCCATACGATACGCTACTTGGGAAATCGGACCCGTCCCTGGCACTAACTCAATGGTGAACTCTACACTCCTCTTAGGTGGCAAACTCCTCAACTGCTCAGGAAAAACATCCTGAAATTGGTCCACAACAGTGGGCCACACCCTCCTTTCCACCTTACCCTCCTCGGCAAAGGTCGTGCTGCTAACCCGTGGGTAATGGCACCCCACCGGTCCAACACGGCCCGGCCCGACTCGCCTCACAATCCCACTCCCCCTGCAGGGTGCAAGAGGTCCCCTGCAGGTGTCACGAAGGTCACACGCCGCCGATAACAATCTATCTTGGCCTGGAAAGCCATAAGCCAATCCATACCCAAGATCGGGTCAAACGTCCTCAAAGGCATTACATGCAAGTCAAAACTCGCTCCACCTCGCCTATGGTTAACACACGGTCCACGACACACTCGCCGTACCTCAATCATGCCTCCTACGGAGACTCCACAACTAGGGGCCTCGCGGCTTCCACACAAGCTAACCCCAAGCCGTCTATTACAAGCTCGGCAACAAACGAACATGATGCACCCGTATCGAAAAGAACGAAGCTAATGTACGGGAGATCAAGAGGGTACCTCTAACCACCGATGGTCCTGCTCCACCCTCGGTGGTGGGGGTGGTCGCTCGGCCTCCTCCGGTACGTCGCCTCCCGGCAAACACCCTCCCTTGGCCCGTGCCATCGGTCGGCTCACTCATCGGGCGCTTCCCGCCAAGGCCGCCTCCACCCGCTCTTCCGCTCCGGCCTCCCCCGAGTCGGGTCCGATTCGATCCTGCCCGACTAGCCGGCCACCGACGAGCTGGTCTCTCTGGCAGTGCACGGAAGCTAGCATCCTCCTCACGCTGGATGCCGCGCCCCTGTTCCCCCGTTGCCACTCCCGCAAACTTGGCGCAAATGACCCTCTCGTCCACGGTTGTTGCATCGCCGGTCCTTCTTGGGGCACTCCCCTTTGAAGTGACCCCTAACCAAGTGGCATCTTCTCGGTAGACTCCCCGATGGACCACCCTGTCTTCCGCCGCTAAAGGTGAACCTCCCGGGGTTCACGGATGTCCGACCCCGACCGTGAAAAGAAGCGCTATCCCTCTCCTCCGTCTTGAGCCTCTTGGACCCTGCATCTCGATCAGGCCCACTCTGCAACTGGCGCCCCTGATGGGCCTGCCTCCCACCATCCAGCTCTCTCTCAGCTATACGGGCCGTCTCCTCCTAAATTAGATACCGAAAGGGTGTTGGAATACTGGAATGGGGTTAATGATTAACCGCAGCGGAAACGAATTTTAAAAATTTTATTCCAGCAAACAAACAGCAGGATCTAAACATGAATCAATTCGTTTAATTTTGCAAAGAGAGAAAAGAAGAAACCAACCTGAAGAACGGTAAAGCTAGAACCCTCTCGTTTTCCCTCCAGAACGAACTCACGATCCGCCTTTGATCGTCCTCGCAGATCTCCTGGATTCAACCACCAAATAGCCTTCTCTGCTATTTACCTTCTCAAGGAGTACAGGGTTGTGGCACCCTTGGATCAAAGAACAGGAACACCACCTCTGCTAGGGTTGGCCGTCACCTGTCTCTCTCTCTCTCTCTTGGCTGTCAATGATTGCACACGCACACACTTTAACCTAGGAGGCTATGCATCTATTTATAGACCTAGGGTTACCCCTGTACTATTACGCATATGCCCCTTTAGTTAAATAATAATAATACATTTTATTTAAACTATTTAAATAATATAATTATTACGCAACAAACTAATTAAATAAATATATAATATTATTTATTTATCAAATAAATAAATAATATATTTATTCATTTAATCACATTAAATGGATAAAATATTTATTATTATTTATTTAATCTAATTAAATAAATAACCATGTGATATATATTTAACTCTTAAATATATATTAACACACGTTAATTAATTAGCTCTTAAGCACCCAAGAGAATTAACTCACAACGATCCAAGACTCCATACAAGAATAAACGGTGCTAGCAAGAGGGACCAAATGGACCCACTTAATCGAAGCTCCAATAAATAATATTTAATTAATTAATCTCATTAATCAATTAAATCATTATTTATTAGTTTTAGTCCGAGCCACGATCAGGGACTAAAACCGCACTCTAAGATCAGCAGATATGATTACAAGAATCCATAATAAATTATTTGTCCATCGATATAACTGATTTCCATGTGATATGATCCTCCACTATGATATTCATAATTGGAGACAGGTATCAATAGATTCAGTTCAACCTCTCTAATTATATCTTTATCCATGTGTTACCATTAATTCTCTAATGGGCGACCTATTCATGATCCAATCATGAATTAGGATTTATAATAAATTATATCCAATATAATTACAAGCGCTTGATTCACCCAAGAATCCTGAATTAAACAACATGGGAATATCATTACTCTTCGTATAACGACGTTGGATTCCATGCACCCGACTTGACGCTCCCACTATCTATAATATTATATCTCCAAGATATCGAGGTATTTGAAGCACTAAGCCTCTCACTCATTAATAAGTCAAAAGACATAAATTATAGACATGAGTTAATCAAACGGTCTGGATTAAGATTAATCCATAAATCAGTCATCTAGCGATAAAATATAAAGTTCTTCATACAATGCAACGGATATTAGTTAAAGAACTTATTCTATCATGGTCCTGTTCAATATGTATGATTACATACTGGCACTACTATTTGTAAACTCTTTACAATGATCCTAGATTAGATCACTCCCACTATGGAAATAGTCCGTACCACAATCTTATTAGAATAGAGCATCCCAAACTCTATTCACCGATTGTGAACTAATTTTATACTTAGTCTAATTAGTGGATCTATTGTATGTGTCTCACACATACCCAGTAATAGACTTTGATAAGCAATGAGATGTTATGATGCTCAGCCACACAAGAAAGCAGAATAATGCAATCTAATAAATATTTAAACAAAAAATATTTCAATTAATCAGAAATAGTCTTTACATTATTAGGATTACACATTGCTTTATATAGCACTATCCCAACAATCCCCCACTTGCATTAAAGCAACTATGTCATATCCCGAATTCCCAACCTCTCAAGGTGTCCATCAAAAACTCTAGAAGGAAGAGTCTTTGTAAAAGGATCAGCTGGGTTGTCCTCCGATGCTATCTTGCATCCTGACACGTCACCAGCTCCACAATGTCTCGATGAGGTGAAACTTCCGTTCAATGTGTTTTCTCCTTTGATGGCTTCTTGGTTCCTTACTATTTGCAACCGCACCACTATTGTCACTATAAATGGTCATGGGTTGCTCAAGGTCGAGGATAACCTCTAAATCCCTTAAGAAGTTATGGAGCCATACGGCCTCTTTGATGGCTTCCGAAGCCGCCACATATTCGGCTTCCATAGTAGAGTCGAAACACAAGATTGTTTCACACTCCTCCAAACTATAGCTCCACCATTCAAAGTGAACACAGAGCGGAGGTTGATTTCCTCGAATCGGATCTGATTGAAAATCGGGAATCGGTGTATCCCACAAGCGTCAAATCCGACCCTGAATACACGAGCATGTAATTCCTAGTTCTCCGAAGATACTTAAGAATATGCTTAACCGATTCCCAATGTTTGATTCCGGATTCGATTGATATCTACTAACAATTCCCACCGCATAACAAATATCCGGTCTCGTACATAACATAGTATACATTAGACTACCAACCTTTGAAGCATAGGGTATCTTTCGCATGCTATCGATCTCTCGCTGTGTCTTAGGAGACATTTCCTTAGACAATGTAATTCCATTTCTCATGGGTTGTTGACCCTTTTTGGAATTTTGCATACAATACTTCTCAAGTATTTTATCTATGTACGAGGCTTGGGATAATGCTAACATCTTGTTCTTCCTATCACGGTAAATACGGATTCCAAGAACATAGCTTGCTTCTCCCAAGTCTTTCATCTGGAATTGTTTAGTCAACCATCGTTTGACCGATTCCAATGATACTATATCATTCCCAATGATAAGAATATCATCAACATAAAGAATAAGAAAGACCACATTTCCATCCTTTATCTTGTTAGACGCATGGCTCGTCTATGCTCTGCTTGAAATCAAATGATTTGACCACTTCGTCAAATCTAATGTTCCAAGACCTAGAGGCTTGTTTGAGTCCATAAATGGATCTCTGCAACTTGCATACTTTATGTTGTTACCCTTTAGCAATGAATCCTTCAGGCTGTATCATATAGATACTCTCCTCCAAACGACCATTCAAGAATGCCGTTTTCACGTCCATTTGCCAAATCTCATAATCGAGATGTGCAGCTATAGACAGGAGGATGCGAATGGATTTGAGCATGGCAACCGGAGAGAAGGTTTCCTCATAATCGATACCTTCTTTCTAGGTGTAGCCCTTGGCTACTAGCCTAGCTTTAAAAGTCTATACTTTTCCATCTGCGCCTCTTTTCCTTTTATAAATCCATTTGCATCCAATTGGTTTCACCCCTTTGGGCAAATCCACAAGTTCCCAAACTTGGTTTGAATACATTGAATTCATTTCAGCATCCATTGCTTGTTGCCATGCTTTGGAATCTACATCATTCAGTGCATCACTCAGGGTCAAGGGATCATCTTTATGATCATCGGAGATAGCTACCGAGCATCTCCAACTCCCATGTAACGGTCCGGTTGTCTAACAACCCTCCCACTACGACGCAAAGTAACCGGATGTTGTTCCAATGTTGTGGTCTCATTTCTTATGATTGGTTGATCAATAATGATCTCATCATGTTGATCCTGAGTTGGGCCACCGATCTCATCAACTGGTATCTCATCCAACTCTATTCGATGATCCGATTTGTGATTTTTTTAATATGGTCATCTTCAAGATATTTAGCATTTGTCGATACAAATACTTTATTATCTTCCGACTATAAAATAAACCACCTTTCGTTTCTTTTGGATATCCTACAAAAATGCACAACTCGGTGCGTGCATCCAACTTATCCACCTTAGCCCTTTTGACATGAGCCCTACACCCCCTAATTCGGATATGCCTTAAACTTGATTTACGACTTGTCCATAATTCGAATGGTGTCTTAGGTATGGATTTAAAGGTACCCTATTTATCAAATAAACAGACGTTTGTAGTGCATACCCCCAAAACGATTTGGGCAATGATGAACTACTTAACATTGATCTCATCATGTTAAGCGTTGTCCTATTCCTCCTCTCTCGTAACACCATTTTGTTGTGGTGTGCAGTGCAGAGTTGAGACAATATCCCGTTATCGTTAGATATGACCTAAACTCATTATCCAGGTACTCTCCACCTCGATCTAATCGAAGCATCTTGATAGATTTACCTAATTGCTTTTCCGTCTCGGTCCGAAATTCTTTGAACTTTTCAAAAGTCTCGACTTACGGTGTATTAGGTAAACATATCCATATCTAGAGAAATCGTCAATAAAAGTGACAAAATACTCATAACCTCCTCTTGCTTGTACATTAAATGGTCCACAAACATTCGTATGTACTAGCTCTAGAGATCATTAACACGATGTCCTTTCGAAGGAAAAGACCTCTTGGTCATTTTACCCTCCAAACATGATTCACATGTGGGTAAAGGGAGTAACCTCTAAACCATTCGAAGCCCATCCTTTACTAACCTTTGAATCCTAGTTTGGTTAATATGTCCAAGTCTCACGTGCCATAGATATGTTTCATTTGTATCTAACTTAACTCGTTTTGGAATGGGTTCATCATCAATTATTTCGGTGTTCAACAATGTATGAATGCTAGGATTAATTTTGTAAAGATTGTTTTCCTTTATACCCGAACATATCAAAATATTATTCTTATAAACTGAAACATTTTCAGCAAAACGAATAGAATAACCATGTTCAACCAAAGAAGAAAGCCGAAATCAAATTCTGTTCAACTCGGGTACATAAAAACAATCCTTTAACAAAATAAATTTATTTCTAAAATATAACTTTAGCACTCACGCCATTGCTCAACCGAATCCCAGTGCCAACTCTAAAAATGAATTCCCCTTCCTTAAGCTGCCTTTGGACTTGAAGTCCCCGCAAAGAAGTACAAACATTATTAGTGGCACCCGAATCTATAATCCAAAGATTATTTGATTTTTCCACTAAACTAGTTTCAAGGACAAGTACAATACCTTCCTTTGGCTTCACTGTTTGGAGGTACTCTTTACGGTTCCTCTTCAAGGCCCTCTTTGCCGCAATGGAAACACTTTCCACTTTAGGAGTCTTATTTTTCTTGTTCACCTTCCTCTTGGCTTTTAAAGATGTCTTTTTTCTTGTCACTTAGCTTCTTCTTCTTCTTAAGAGAAGAACCGGCAACAACCATGTTCACCTCACCTTTCTTAGACTTAATCATTCCCTCATAGGTTTGTAATTCGATCATAAGAGTGGTGAGGTTTAGATCCATTTTATTCAAGACATAATTAGTCTTAAAAGAAATGGCTATCAGGGGAGAGTCTCTAGTATCATACCAACCTGAGTCCGTTGATCTATACTAGCTCCATGGATCTCAACCTCATTAAAATGAGCCATGATCTCTAAGAGATGATCCCCTAATAGGAGTTCCCATTTTCATGCGACTATTCATAATAGCTCTCACGGCCTCAAACCGCGCACGAATTGAGATCTCCCCAAACATAGCCTCGTAAAGAATCCATGATATCCTTGCCGTTCGCATCCCTTGATGTTGTTGTTGCAACACATTGGACATGGATGCCAACATGTAACAACGCGTCATATCATCGGACGCAATCCACTTATCATAGGCATCCTTTCCGGTTTGAAGCATTAGCCAGAGGTTCGGGTGGACAAGGCTCGATAAGACAAACTTGTGTTTTTCGTGCAGTTAACACAATATTCGATTACGCTTCCAATCATTGAAATTTTCACCGGTCAATTTATTTTGGCTCAATAAAACGGCTACGGGTTAAAAGACATTTTCTGAAAATATAAAATATAAAATGTTTTAGAATGGCATACATCATAACTAAATTTAGTAAAATGCATATACATTAATGAATGCATGAATGCACAAGTATTAATAAAACGCTAAATCAATACTCTTACTACGAATAACAAAATATCCAGAATCAATAAACCTCCTTTGGGAGAATAAACTTTTTCTTTACTTTGTCGGGACCCTCCCAATTGATTTGGCTTTCCTAAATATCGCATATTCAACCAATTCAATTTTCGTTTATATTTGGTCCACATCCCTTGCACGCCTCTTTGGAAGATTAATGCAAGAGATCGTGTTGAGTGTATAACCATTATTTCGTGTCTTATTACCTAAACCTTTTGAATTGCCTAGCTTTGGCGAGGTGTCAATCATTGGGTTTAAATAATAAGTAAACTATCCTTTTAGGAAAATAACTTGAGCCTAGTCCATAAAATCTCTTCGGAGATACATTAAGACATATACCTTAGTTATTTAATAATGGAGACCATGGGTCTTATTCCCAATAAAACCCTCTCACACTCAATATTTTACAAATTGGGTTTTAATATTTTTTTTTTTAACTCTTAAATAAAATATGATGCATGAAAAATAATATGTAGATGGCACTCCTAATTATATATGTAATGTGATCATGTGATGTGCAATTTATAAAACAAACATTAAATAAACTACGGCCGTAATACCAAGGGATCCATCCTATGAAGAAAAATAAAGCAAAAAACAAGACACTCTTTCGGGCTCTTTATCTTCATCTTTAGGTTGATCTTCATTGTCTTCATCTTGCAAACGGCCTGAATAATTTTAATAGATAACAATTATTCATTAAAATTATCTCTTACTTAAAATTAAAATATTTTAATTATGGATAACAATTATCCAATTATAAAATTATTTTTCATTTAAGACTAATATAAATAATTATAGAAAGATCCAATCTTCCAAAATTAACTATGTCAATATTTTTATTTCCAAAAATTATTCTATCAATATAGAATAAAATTTAATAGATAACAATTATCCATTAAAATTTTCTCTCACTTAAATATTTAAATAATTCAATTATGAATAACAGTTATCCAATTATAGATTTATTTTTTATTTAAAATTGATATAATTAATTATAGAAAGATCTAATCTTTCAAAATTAATTATGTCAACTTTCTATAATTTCTAAATATTATTCCATCAATATAGAATAAACTTTAGAGTATTAAAAATCAGGAAAGTAAATCGGTCCGAGAAAACCCTGCGCTTTGGGACTCCTCCACCACCGGACCTTTGTGAGAGACTAGGTGGAACCGCCCCTTCTTTTTTTTTTCGATCGCCCGAGCCACCTTGACAAAAAAACGGGCTTCTTCTATTCTTCGTCTCAGACCTCCGGATAGCGAGGGATAATTACAAAGAATTACAACAAATTGCCAATATGGCTTACAAGATGCTAAAACAAAATAAAGAAAACTAAGGGGAAACACGGTGATAATAGACCGCCCCTCTAGCAAATTACATCTCATGTAAATACAACCAAATCTAAGATCCCAAGGCCGGCAAACCATCACAATTAATATATATATTAAATCATTCATCACATGAACAAAATATATAAATCCATACACCACCTATAATATACATCTCATGTATAAACATATAATCCCTAGAGTGCCGTTACTTCTATTCATACATCCAGGGCCAAATTAAACAAATTGATTAACATGTTTAAGGCTCTGATACCAATTGTTGGAATACTGGAATGGGGTTAATGATTAACCGCAGCGGAAACGAATTTTAAAAATTTTATTCCAAAGAAACAAACAAAGGGATCTAAACATGAATCAATTCGTTTAATTTTGCAAAGAGAGAAAAGAAGAAACCAACCTGAAGAACGGTAAAGCTAGAACCCTCTTCTTTTCCCTCCAAGAACGAACTCACGATCTGCCTTTGATCATCCTCGCAGTCTCCTGGATTCAACCACCAAATAGCCTTCTCTGCTATTCACCTTCTCAAGGAGTACAGGGTTGTGGCACCCTTGGATCAAAGAACAGGAACACCACCTCTGCTAGGGTTGGCCGTCACCTATCTCTCTCTCTCTCTCTTGGCTGTCAATGATTGCACACGCACACACTTTAACCTAGGAGGCTATGCATCTATTTATAGACCTAGGGTTACCCCCCGTGCTATTACGCATATGCCCCTTTAGTTAAATAATAATAATACATATTATTTAAACTATTTAAATAATATAATTATTACGCAACAAACTAATTAAATAAATATATAATATTATTTATTTATCAAATAAATAAATAATATATTTATTCATTTAATCACATTAAATGGATAAAATATTTATTATTATTTATTTAATCTAATTAAATAAATAACCATGTGATATATATTTAACTCTTAAATATATATTAACACACGTTAATTAATTAGCTCTTAAGCACAACCAGGGAATTAACTCACAACGATCCAGTACTCCATACAAGAATAAAGCGGTGCTAGCAAGAGGGACCAAATGGACACACTTAATCGAAGCTCAATAAATAATATTTAATTAATTAATCTCATTAATCAATTAAATCATTATTTATTAGTTTTAGTCCGAGCCACGATCGGGGACTAAAACCGCACTCTAAGATCAAGCGAGATATGATTACAAGAATCCATAATAAATTATTTGTCCATCGATATAACTGATTTCCATGTGATATGATCCTCCATTATGATATTCATAATTAGAGACAGGTATCAATAGATTCCGTTCAACCTCTCTAATTATATCTTTATCCATGTGTTACCATTAATTCTCTAATGGGCGACCTATTCATGATCCAATCATGAATTAGGATTTATAATAAATTATATCCAATATAATTACAAGCGCTTGATTCACCCAAGAATCCTGAATTAAACAACATGGGAATATCATTACTCTTGGTATAACGAAGCGATGGATTCCATGACTGACTTGACGCTCCCACTTATCTATAATATTATATCTCCAAGATATCGAGGTATTTGAAGCACTAAGCCTCTCACTCATTAATAAGTCAAAAGACATAAATTATAGACATGAGTTAATCAAACGGTCCTGGATTAAGATTAATCCATAAATCGATCATCTAGCGATAAAATATAAAGTTCTTCATACAATGCAACGGATATTAGTTAAAGAACTTATTCTATCATGGTCCTGTTCAATATGTATGATTACATACTGGCACTACTATTTGTAAACTCTTTACAATGATCCTAGATTAGATCACTCCCACTATGGAAATAGTCCGCACCACAATCTTATCAGAATAGAGCATCCCAAACTCTATTCACCGATTGTGAACTAATTTTATACTTAGTCTAATTAGTGGATCTATTGTATGTGTCTCACACATACCCAGTAATAGACTTTGATAAGCAATGAGATGTTATGATGCTCAGCCACACAAGAAAGCAGAATAATGCAATCTAATAAATATTTAAACAAAAAATATTTCAATTAATCAGAAATAGTCTTTACATTATTAGGATTACACATTGCTTTATATAGCACTATCCCAACAAAGGGCGCTATAGGGGTGCTAATCCTTCCCTACACGTAACCAACTCCCGAACCCTTCTCTGATAACGCAGACCACACACTTTAAACTACTCAAAGTAGAGGGTATCCAACTGTACCTCAAAAACAGTTGGTGGCGACTCTGAAATTTCTCACCATTGGTCTTGTTTGAGCTCACCCCAAATGGGCCCGGACGAAAACCAGTGATGACAGTTGGCGACTCTGGTGGGGACAATGAACACTTTAGAGAGTTAGGTCTAGAACTAGGATTAGGAGGTTATATTTAATTGTACTATTGTACATATTTAACTGTCATGCTAAGTTGTTTTTTAGATATAATTGTGATGTACTTATTTTTTATAATTGTCGTTTAAACTGTGATTTATTTATACGCTTTAATTACCATGATAGTTGTGATTTACTACTTTCCATACTTGTTGCATTCATGCATAACCCTATACCCGGGTTTAGCACAATTTAGGTTAGGGAGGTTCAGTACGGTCCCCAGCGCGTTGATCATTATCCGTAATGGGGCCTCAGACTCCTCACTCAAGCTTGAGGTTCTTTTAAGGCACGTCCTTTTAAGATCCCCCTCCGGTAAATCCCATGGTGTACGGAGCCCTCTATTGAGGAAGTTTGGGAACCAACGAATAAGATAAGTGTAGCAATAGAAGCCCATCAGGGGCATTGACCCACACTTTGTTTGCTCATTCCATGCTAACCCTTGTTTTGCAGGGTAGTCCTTAAGTCATTCCCTGCACATATTAGCTATTTTTTTACTATTGGTTTATTCATTTTCCTGTCTAACTGCCTTGATATATATTAACCTGTCATCCTAACCTGTCACCATGCATAACACAACATTCATATAGGCATGACAACTTTCAGTCATCACCTAAAAGGCCCTCAGGACAAGGAGGCTGTCGCAGTGGTGGCCCAAGCATCTGGAGACATTCAACTTCACCTTGGAGACTTTCCGCCAGGGGAAACCCACAAGGCAGAACATGTTATCATAGAAGATCAGCTGGACTACACTAAGGAGGTGCAGACAATATGGAGGCAGTGGTCAGACGAAAGGAAAAGCATATACATACAATAGTTTGGGGATTTGCTCCATGTGACCGAGCTCCGGCCGATCTGAGATATGCTTGGGGCAGCCGTATATTTCGGGAGCCTCGACGGCGGTGCTCGACTTCAATGGCATAGATCTGGTTCCCACAATAGAAGAATCAGAAGATTATTGGACATCCCCATGGAAAACAAAATGAAGATCTATCTACCCGAGCCCGAAGATCATGTCGAAGGGCCTTTCTTTGAGATTATGGGAAAGCCAGGTATGGGACTCACCGGCGGTCACAACCTACGGTGGGCGAGAATATCTTCCATGGGCAACAATCAAAGAAATAATACAGACTGCAACAGAAGCAGAGGCACACAAACTGCTTACACTAGCTATATATGGGCTAGTCATTTTCCCGAGGATACCGGCCCACATCGATAGGGCAATTGTAGATTTGGTCCAGCAGGTGCTCAAAGGATGTGACCCTACTCTTGCTAACTTGGCTGAAACCATCCGATCTCTTACTTACCTGAGGAGTAAAGGCTCGGGACAGTTCATGGGGTGCCTACCTCTCCTGTGTACCTGGTTGCAAGGTCATTTCCCCTGTAGTGTTCATCGTTTCCATGTTGTTTATCAAGTACCAGCCACAACACTACTAGATATTCTGCTTAGCAAGTGGAGCCTACCAAAAGGCTTTGAAAGCTGGAAAAAGAAGTTGGAGAACCTCACAGAAGCTGACATTACCTGGATTGCTCCTTGGATGCCGGTGGTCTCTATGACATATAGGCTGGGGACTACAATTGGGTTCCACTTTTATGTCCCTGGGGAGGAACTGCATATGCACCATTGCAGGTGGGAAGACAAGTGGGGCGTCATCAGATTATTCCCGTGCTCTTTGGCATGGAAGAGTGTGACTTCACTTACAGCAGAACCATGCTCACAGAAGAAGGCAAGAAGATGTATCAAGCATGGTACACACCACATAATATCCAACCCAACAGCTCAAAACCTGGTGTTTACCCCGCATACATATCTTGGAGGGCACAACACAAGCCACAGCTAACGTTAGACATGAAGGCTATCCTCCAGGAGAATCAGACTTTAAGGCAGAAGATCCAGAGGCTAGAAGCATCTCTAGAAGGAGCTTTTCAAAGGCTGTAGCTGAAGGAAAAGCAGGTCGAGACCATAATGAAGAAGAGGGAGGAAGCAGGTGAACAACCACCCCCGGAGAAAGAGGCGCCGTGCTCCTTAGGAGATGACTGGAAGAATGCCTTAAGATCATGTAGTGATAACTTTCATTTTACATGGCATTTCAGCATTGTATGTTTGTATTGAGTGTTTGTAGTGTGTGCAATAAAGTTGTTTGTTCCTTTAACCCTTTGCATAGACATGTATGCATACATGCATATTAAATGAAAAATCAAATAAAAAT
Source organism: Taxillus chinensis (assembly GCA_023512835.1). Taxonomy (NCBI): domain Eukaryota; kingdom Viridiplantae; phylum Streptophyta; class Magnoliopsida; order Santalales; family Loranthaceae; genus Taxillus; species Taxillus chinensis. Next base: position 46,464,863 of record CM042084.1, on the reverse strand, counting down.
TCCCTTTATACCCAGGTCGGTAACTGCCTTTCTACAGGATTGCGCACTCATACAACCTCAGATCCCAGCACAATCAAATACCACAGCCGCAGCCAATGGCAGAAGAAACAGAGAACAGACTCATGGGGTTGGAACAGTCACAACAAACCCTACAAGGGCAAATGTCTGCAATAATGGAAATGCTCACAAAATTCACTGAAGAAAGAGGAAGAACTCCAACAGGGGGAACAACCAATCACCATCAAGAACAGGGACAGGAGGCCGTTCAGTCACCCAACCTGGCCCCAAGCCAGGCACCCACATACCATCCTGCTATGGCACAACCTCCAACCCCAAATCAAACTCATTTCACTATGCCTGCACTGGGAAATGTAATGGAAGCAGTGGGTTCCCCAGCTCCTTAGGAAAATATTGAGTCTCCCCCCCTACGCCGACTTGAGGAAAGATTGAAAGCCATAGAAGGCACTGACAGCTATGGCATGACCAGCCCACAAGACTTATGCTTAGTCCCTGGAGTGGTGCTGCCACCAAAATTCAAAATCCCAGAGTTTGAAAGTTCAACGAGACCCGATGTCCAAAGACACATTTGGCCATGTACTGTCAAAAGATGGCTGCTTATGCTAGTGAAGACAAGCTCCTCATGCATTGTTTCCAGGAGAGCCTAACCGGGGCATCCCTTCGCTGGTACTTTCAACTAAATGGAAGCCGCATTAAGACATGGAAGGATTTGGCTACCACTTTCCTGGCACAATACAAACATGTCACTGAGCAGGCGCTGGATCGACTAACCCTGCAGTCCATGGAAAAGGGATCCGAGGAGAACTTCAAAGATTATGCATGAAGATGGAGAGAGGCCGTTGTGGAGGTCCAACCTCCTCTTACCGAAAGAGAACTCACCACTCTTTTTATCAACACACTAAAAGGCGTATACTACGAGAAGTTGATAGGTAACATCTCCAACAGCTTTGCAGACTTGGTTGCATCCGGTGAACGTGTAGAAAGTGGAATTAAAGGAGGAAAACTAAAGGGTGATGCAGCTGAGGCATCAAAACGGTTTCAACCACCAACAAAAAAGAAGGAAAATGAAACCAACCTGGTATACCCATCGCACCCGCCGATACAACCAACATTCTACCAAGCACCAAGGTGCTATAGAGGGTCACCTGTAGCTGCCTATGCTGCACCTGCACCACTTCCCCAATTCATGCCATACTAGCCACAGGGAGGGGTTCCATTTCCATACCCGATGACACCAAATCCGTTTCAACCAAGAGCGCCTTATGCAGAGCAACCAAAGCCAGCAACTCAGGAAGGATCAGGAGCCTCATTCCAAGGACAGGGGCAACCAAGAGCCCCAATCTAGCAAGCAGGAGCGAATCAGGCTTCTTGTCGACCACGACAAGAGTTTGACCCGATTCCAATGACATATCCCGAATTATATCCCAAGCTTTAAGAAGCAAGGATGGTAACTCCTATACCCTTGGGAGAAATAAGATCTCCTCCCCCGGCTTGGTACAAGGCGGATACCATATGTGAGTATTATGCAGGTGGAGCTGGACATGATATCGAGAATTGTATAACATTCAAAAGGAAGGTTCAGGCATTAAAGGATGCAAAATGGCTGGATTTTTCCGCACTGTCTGGGACGCCAAATGTGAATAGCAATCCTCTCCCAGAACACTCCATTAATGTTGCTAGTATCGAATATGAAGCATGGCTAGAAAGGGTCTCCCAAGTACAAATGGAGAAAACACATTTGTTTACTTTGTTACAGGAACATGGCTATATACTTACTAAAGACACGCCAAAGGCAGGAAAAGGAACAGAAGGGGAAAAACAATGTCCTTATCACAAGATGTCACGGGGACATGACATCGCAGAATGTACTGAGTTTTCCGAGGTGGTGCAAAAACTCATGGACCAAAGGATGATAGAATTCTCAAGAGGAGGAATGGACAACCAAAGCCACATGATCCAAGAAGACGATTCACACAAGTCGCCATGGGTGCCAACACCCCTTGTCTTAACTGTTAAGGCTCCGGAGATCCCGCTACTGCCGCATGGAATCAAGCCTCTCACTATCCATGCCTCAAGTCTCGTGCCAGACAAGGAGGAGAGGACCGAAATCCCTCAACTACTGCATGGAATTGCACCCCTCACCATAGGTGTTCCTGCTCCTTTCCCCTATAAAACTGATAAAGCAGTCCCATGGAATTACAGTTGTGAAGTAGTCCAGGGTGCCACCGCAGCAGAGAAGATAATTAGGAGTGGTAAGGCTTATGCCCCCGATATGGATGACAAAGCAAGGAAGGAGAAAGGTTGTAGAACCAGACGTTGAGCCAACGCTGGAGGCAACAAAGAAAGAAGCACTAGTCACCGAAAAAGAGACATTGGAATTCCTGAAGCTCATGAAGCAGAGTGAGTATAATATTGTGGATCAGCTAAGTCGACAACCGGCTCGCATCTCATTACTCTCATTAATGATGGATTCCCAACCGCACCAGGAAGCACTGCTGAAAGTTCTAAGCCAAGCTTACGTTCCACCGACCATCTCAGTGGCAAATGTTGATGGAATCGCCAGTAACCTCATCATGAACAACGTCATTAGCTTTGGAGATGATGAGCTACCCCATGAAGGAAAGGGGCACATAAAAGCTCTGCACATTACAGTCAAATGTAAGGAGCATACCATAGTCCGAGTACTCATTGACAACGGCTCTGCCTTGAACATTATGCCCTTGCATATACTGCGGCAACTCCCAATCGACGCATCCTATATGCGTCCTTGCACGATGAAAGTACAAGCATTCGATGGAGGAAAGCGCAACGTGGTGGGAACTTTGGATGTTCCACTCATGATTGGGCCAACTACTTTTACAGTGGAATTTCAGGTGATGGACATCACACCATATTACAGCTGTTTGTTGGGAAGACCCTGGATCCACATGGCAGGAGCGGTGCCATCAAGTCTCCACCAGAGGATGAAATTGGTAATGGGGGACCAGCTCACCTGCATCTCTAAAGAGACAAGTTTCCTCGTCACCAAACCGGCATCAGTTCCTTATATTGAGAGCAACGAAGATGTGCCAGAATGCTCCTATCGGGCTTTTGAGATGGTGAATGTCGCTTCTGCCCCAGACCATCATCTTTTGAAGGCAGCAAAAATGGTTGTAGCCATTATGATCAAACAGGGATACAAACCGGGGCAAGGATTAGGCCTAACAGCTCAAGGGATTCAGAAGCCCCTGATCATCCGAGAAAATACCGAAAAGTTTGGGTTAGGCTACGTTCCTACAAAAACTGACAAAAAGAGGGAAGCTATCAAGAAGAGGGAAGTCAGAATGGCAAGATTGCAGAAAGGGCCAGTACAAGAAGAAAGGAGAAGCTTTCCCCCTTGAATGTTACATTCTGGAGTGGAGGGTTTATCCATAAGAGCCAACCTGAGCCCAACACGAGGACTGTAGCTGTGTTGGACACAAATGAGCATGCACCAAGTGAGATGGTTCAGTTAGTGCGAGAAGATCCCAATCAGCCATTGAACAATTGGAGCAGCCTGGACCTCCCCATAATGTAATGCTTAAGGGGTCAATGGGATTTAATGTATTCTATTTTAATGTACTTTGAAGCTGTGAACATTTGTTTTTCCTTAAACCTTCCAATCAAATGTGCTTTTCAAAATCTTTCATGGTACATTCCATTTATAACATATGCATATCATATTTGGTTACCAACTTGTCATTCTCTTATAAGCAGGTATCACAATGTCAATGAAAACATAGTATGCGAAGGCGAAACGAGATGCCAAAGGTTTGACCAAAGTCCAAACTAGGAGCAGCCCATGTTTGAAGCTAACGAGAATGAGGTAAAGGAAACACCCGAGCTACCAAGAGAGATCATACGTCTATTGGAAAAAGATGATTGCTTATCCATTCCAAGTGAGGACCCAGTAGAAACAGTGAACTTGGGGACAACAGCCGAACCAAAAGAATTGAGGGTGGGGTCTTTGATAGCTACCGACATCAGGAAGAAGTTAATCGAGCTGTTAAGAAGCTACATCGACATTTTTGCATGGTCATACCAAGATATGCCCGGATTAGACACAAATATAGTACAACATCACATACCCGTGAAGCCAGAGTGTAAGCCAGTACAGTAGAAATTATGAAGAATGAGACCAGAGATGATACTGAAGATTAAAGAAGAAGTCAAAAAGCAATGGGATGCAGGTTTCCTAAGTGTCTCCCACTATCCAGAATGGGTGGCCAATGTTGTACCAGTAACGAAGAAAGGAGGCAAAGTACACATGTGTGTTGACTATAGAGATCTGAACTGGGCCAGTCCAAAAGACAACTTCCCGCTTCCTCATATTGATACCTTAGTGGATAATACAGCAAAACACGCCCTATTCTCATTCATGGATGGTTTCTCGGGCTATAATCAAATTCGTATGGCCCCCGAACACAAAGAGAGGACCACATTCACGACACTTTGGGGCACTTTCTCGCTATAATGTGATGCCTTTTGGTTTGAGGAACGTAGGGGCAACTTATCAGCGAGCCATGGTGACCCTATTCCATGACATGATGCATAAGGAAATCGAAGTATATGTGGACGACATGATAGCCAAATCACGAAGCACAAAAGATCATATCGAAGTACTCCGCAAGCTCTTCAATAGGCTATGAAAATATCAGCTGAAATTGAACCCCGAAAAGTGCACTTTCGGAGCCATGTCGGGGAAAACTGTTGGGTTTCATTGTGAGCCAAAAAGGAGTTGAAATCGATCCAGATAAAGTTCGAGCTATCCAAGAGATGCCTCCACCACAGACCATCAAGGAGGTTAGAGGATTCCTAGGGCGACCGAATTATATTGCCCGATTTATTTCCTAATTAACGACCACATGCGAACCCATTTTCAAGACTTTACGGAAGAACAACCCTAAAATTTGGAATGACAAGTGTCAAGAAGCTTTTGACAAGGTCAAACAATACCTGTCTAATCCACCTATTTTGGTCCCACCAGTACCGGATAGACCTCTGATCTTATACTTGACCGTTCAGGAGTCAGCGATGGGTTGTGTCTTGGGGCAACATGATTCTACAGGCAAGAAGGAGCAGGCCATTTATTACCTCAGCAAGAAGTTCACCGTCAATGAAGAAAACTATACACCCTTGGAGAAAACGTGCTGTGCTCTTGTCTGGACAACAAAAAGATTGAGGCAATACACTCTTTATCATACTACTTGGCTGATTTCAAGGCATGATCCACTCAAATATCTCTTGGAAAAACCATCCATTTCTGGAAGAATCGCCAAGTGGCAGTCGATCCTATCGGAGTACAATATCATCTACATACCTCAAAAAGCCATAAAAGGAAGTCTGATAGCCGACTATCTGGCAGATAGAGCGCTGGAAGACTTTGAGCCCATGACTATTAGCTTCCCAGATGAGCACATCAACATCATTTCGGCCGAAGTATCAGACATATGGATGATGTGGTTCGATGGAGCCTCTAGTCTTTTAGGTCACGGTGTTGGGGCCATCCTGATATCCCCAAAAGGCGAACATTTTCCCATGGTGGCAAAGCTAACCTTCCCTTGTTCAAACAATGTAGCAGAATATGAGGCTTGTGTGATGGGACTTCAAGAAGCCATTAACAAAGGATTCAAAAAATTACGAGTGTTCGGCGATTCGGCACTCATCATTTTTCAAGTAAGGGGTGAATGGGAGACTCGAAACCACAAATTAATCCCATATCGGAAGCACGTTGCAGAGTTAGCCGAGCAATTCGAAGACATCACGTTTGAGCATATGCCCAGGGAATACAATCAGCTCCCTGACGCGCTGGTAACTCTAGCCTCCCTCCTTCGGCTAGACACAAAGTTGGAAGTTCAGTCTTTTGATATCCGCATACAAGATGCTCCTGCACATTGCATGGCCATTGACGAAAATACCGAAGAAAAGCCCCGGTACAATGATATCAGACAATACTTGCTTAAACAAGGGTATCCAGCTGAGGCCTCTGAGTCTGATAAAAGAAATATCCGAAGGTCAGCATCCAACTATTATCTTGATGGCTCGATTCTGTACAAGAGAAACCATGACATGGTGTTATTGCGGTGTGTGGCAAAAGAAGAATCAACACAACTAATGAAAGAAGTGCATGAAGGGGAATGTGGTTCACACGCAAATGGACATGCATTAACAAGACAAATCATGCGAATGGGCTATTATTAGGTCACCATGGAAAAAGATTACATTGAATATGTGCGCAAATGCCTCAAGTGTCAAATTTATGGCGACAAGATTCAAGTACTGCCATCTAGACTACACGTGATGGTTTCCCCGTGGCCGTTCTCACTTTGGGGCATTGACGTTATCGGACCAATATCTCCAAAAGCTTCTAATGGTCATCGTTTCATTTTGGTAGCCATTGATTACTTCACCAAGTGGGTAGAAGCAGCATCATACGCTAATGTCACACAGGCTGTGGTACTTCGATTTATGCGGAACAACATCATATGCCGATATGGTCTTCCCGAGCAGATCATAAGGGACAATGCTGCCAATTTGAACAGCCGGATGATAGGGAGGTTGTGTGAAAGATACAAAATTCAACACCGCAACTCGACTCCCTATCGCCCCAAAATGAATGGAGCAGTCGAGGCAGCCAACAAGAACATCAAGAACATTATTAGAAAGATGACTGAAACATACAAAGATTGGCACGAGAAGCTACCATACGCTTTGTATGCTTATCGTACCTCAGTGCGTACATCGACCAGGGCAACTCCATTTTCTTTGGTCTACGGCATGGAAGCAGTTCTACCGGTCGAACTGGAGATACCTTCCTCTCGAGTACTTAAGGATACTCAGCTCGAAGAAGCGAATGGGTCCAAAGTCATTATGAGCAGTTGAATTTAATTGAGGGCAAGCGTCTGGCAGCAGTTTGCAGAGGATAGCTATATCAACAGACAATGATGAACAATTACAATAAAAAGGTGAAGCCCAGAAGCTTTCAAGAGGGTGATCTTGTCCTTAAGAAGATCTTACCAATTCAACATGACCATAGAGGCAAGTGGACTCCCAATTATGAAGGCCCATATGTTGTGAAAAAAGCATTCTCGGGAGGCGCATTGATCCTTGCCAAAAATGGACGGAGATGAGCTTCCTAATCCAGTGAATAGCGACGCCGTCAAAAAGTTTTATGCTTAACTCTCATACCTCCCCACAAGATTCTCATTCCTGTAATGAGCGGACTTGGTGAAAACCCGAAAGGGCACCAAGGGTAAAGTACAAAGCTCCAACAAAAGACAAAAGAGAAAACAAAGGCGGACTTGGTGATAACCCGAAAGGGCACCAAGGGTAAAATACAAAGCCAACAATAAAATCTTGAAGGGTGAAATCAGTTCAGTCAGAAACTGAAAGGATCAGGACCACAACAAATAGGGTCCATTGCAAGCCGTAGAGACAACATCATCCAAAAAACAGCGGCTGCAAACAGTGGAAGATTTGGTCAAACCTGCGGCACACTCAAATCAAATTTGTACATTATACTTTTAAAGACTTGTGATTCTGTTTATCAGATTATAACAATAGGACACTTTTTATGATATAAATATGTTTTGTGGAACTAAACCAGCAAAAATTTCTTTATCTCTTTAATCATATTTTATCCTCTTCATTTCACATTTAAATAGAATATCTTAAATCCCCAGTAAGCTCTTCTAGCATTGCCTCATGAGTAGGGTCAAGCTCAATGTCCCCCAACAATTTAAGGCCCCCAACTCGAAGTACTCATATCTCCACAGAATGTCACTGTCCCCAGAGAAGCCGTCAAGTCAAGCTCCCTAATATGGCGAAGCTCAATTTAACAGATCATGCACAAAAGAGAGTTCCCCATCAAAGACAGAACGGACTCTCCATCTAAAGAGAACATTGTTCCCCAACAAGTTGAATGTTAGCCAACCTCTCCAACAACGGCCAAACCCTCAACGATGCATACATCGCATTGCATCACATTACATCATATTTCACCATAAGTTGAGGTTTATGTATCCCCGCATACATCACATTGCATTCCATGCATCATTTGCATTCATTCAGCATACTCTGTAATTTCAGGAATGTTGCCACCTCTGAAGATCCTAGGAGCTCATACTCAGCAAGCTTTTCACCAAGCTATCCTAGCTTTCTTTGTTCAACTGTATAACTCTTTCCTTGCAATTTCCCCAAGTCTAAACACATCCCTTTGGCACTTGATAAACTTTTTCCCATTTTGGGTCACCTCGTAGAGCGATCTCCTTGAGTGAACTCGTAGAGGGAGCCCAAATTGGGTTACTTCCCAAACTCACCAATTCCTTAAAGCATTTCCCCAAATACCAATTGATGTCTCCAACAAGTCTTTCCAGTTTAAGCCTATCGTTGCTGTGGGCTTTTCCATTCTCAATTTAAGCCTATCGTTGTTGTGGGCTTTCAATTTTCAATTTGAGCCTATCGTTGCGTTGGGCCTTTCATTTTTAAGTTTAAGCCTATCGTTGCTGTGGGTTTTTCCATTCTCAATTTAAGCCTATCATCGTTGTGGGCTTTCCGTTTTCAATTCGAGCCTATCGTTGCGGTGGGCCTTTCATTTTTAAGTTTAAGCCTATCGTTGCTGTGGGCTTTTCCATTCTCAATTTAAGCCTATCGTCGCTGTGGGCTTTCCGTTTTCAATTCGAGCCTATCGTTGCTGCGGGCCTTTCATTTTTAGTTTAAGCCTATCATTGCTGTGGGCTTTCCATTTTCAATTCGAGCCTATCGTTGCTGTGGGCCTTTCATTTTTAGTTTAAGCCTATAGTTGTTGTGGGCTTTCCATCTTCAATTCGAGCCTATCGTTGCTGTGGGCCTTTCCATTTTTCAATTCAAGCCTATCGTTACTGTGGGCTATCTATTTTCAGTTCAAGCCTATCGTTGCTGTGGGCCTTTCAATTTTTAGTTCACACCCATCATTGTTGTGGGCCTTTTCCATTTTTCAATTCGAGCCTATTATTGCTGTGGGCCTTTCAATTTTTAGTTCACGCCCACCATTTTTGTGGGCCTTTTCACTTTTCAGTTCAAGCCTATCGTTGCTGTGGGCTTTTCATTTTTAACCAAAGTCTATCGTTGCCGAAGGCTTTCTTTTTCAGTTCAAGCCTGTCATTGTTATAGGCTTTCAATCTCCCATATCTTTACATCATAGGCAGCCTCAGATGCCGCATCAAAGTATTATCCAAGTCCACCGACCTGTGAAGCCCTTTTTGCCTCTCAGTGACAGACCCAAATGTCGCAATCTACTCTTCCCTGTGCTAGGTAAGTCAGGTAAGTGCTCCAACCCGTCCAAAATGACTCCCTTTTTATCTTTGTACGTTGTTTGTATACAAATAGTGCACAAAGAGGGGCAGCTGTTGGACCCTATTTTGTCCGGGTTGGACATACTAACCCCATTTGATATACTTTTTTGCCCATGGCATATACCTTGTTGAACAGGTCCACAATGATCCCATACTTCTAAGGAATGGTTCGGAATTGATGTTAGCCCCAATTTGCACGAGATGGATACAATTGACACGGAGAGGGGAGTCCAAAATTAATGACTTCTGCTACAAGTCCTTGAAGCGCCCCAAGACCAAGACCAGGTGATAGAGGATAAAAATTGGACATTAACGCACTTGACCGAGCTCAAATCGGACTTAAAACAAAGAAGTTATGGCCAAAATAACTTTCGTTGGAAAAAGCCAAAACTTGCCAAAAGACGGTCAATGCCCCTCATCAAACCGCCCGAAAAGGTGACCATGCGAAATTCTTCAAATCATCAATTTAGGCAAATACGGATCTTCCCAAACAATCCCCGAAAAGTTGTCTATTTTTGCATTTTAGGTCAAGGGTGAGAAGGTAATTAAAAGTTAAAAAACAAAAAAAATAAAAAAAAAGCTTCGGGGTTGACTGTTGACCGTTGACCGTTGACCTGCCGACACTTCGACCCATTGACCTTCGAAGCCTCGAAGCATCGAAGCCCCGAAGCCTCGAAGCATCGAAGCCCCGAAGCCTCGAAGCATCGAAGCCCTGAAGCCTCAAAGCCTCGAAGCATCGAAGCATCGAAGCCTCGAAGCCTCGAAGCCCCGCTGCCGACACTCCGACCTTCGACCCTTCGACCCTTGACCCTCGAAGCCTGTAAAACTCCGACCCACGACTTACGACGCCAAGACTTGCGACGCCTTGACCTGCGAACCTCCGACCTTCGACCCTTCGACCCTTGACCCTCGAAGCCCCGCTGTCGACACTCCGACCCTTGACCCTTCGACCCTTCGACCCTGATCTGCGAACCTTCGAACCTTGACCTACCACTGATCTGCGAACCTTCGAACCTTGACCTTCGACCCTTCGACCCTTGACCGTCGAAGCCCCGCTGCCGACACTCCGACCTTCGAACCTCGACCCGGACACCTGTAAGCCTTCGACCTATTGACCGTTGACCTTCGACCTGCTGACACTTCGACCCGTTGACCGTTGACTTTCGCCCCACCGAAATTTCGACCCACCGAAGCCTCGACTCGCCGACACTTTGCCCCGCCGACACTTCGACCCTCCGACCCCTTTGACCTTCGCCAGGTTGGCGTTTCTCGGCGCTCTGCCGGTTTTTTTTCTTTCTTTCTTTTTCTCGCTGGCTTCACGAGACTCGTCTTCTGCGCTGGCCATATGACAAGGAATCATTTCTCAACAACCTGTCAGTCACATGTGCCGCTAAAATATAAATTCAAAAGCCAATCACGAGCTCCCCTTTTCTGCATAAGCTGTCCACCCGACGAAGCACTGATCTGCAAATAATAATGCACCCGACAAAACATTTATTGCAACAATTAATGAGTCTAGCCAAAAAATTTTTGCAGCCCTTTAAGATGCAGTCGTCCGCCCCTGCACAGGAGAGGCTGGGGGTTAAAGAAAAAAGAGAGAGGATCGTTGAAAAAAGAGAAGGCTATTGGCGGTTTTAAAAAAAAAAAGGAAGAGAGTTCGTGAAGAAAAAAAGAAGAAGAGAGAGTTACGTCGGCCTTTTCAAACTGTCCTGCGCAAAAAAGAAAAGAAAAGAAAAAGAAAAAGAGAGGTTCAAACCCAGAAAAGAGAGAATTACGTCCAATCTTTCTACTCTGCTAGCCTTTATATCCAGTTTTCCTGCTATTCTGCAATAAAAACATCACCCCTTCATCTTCTTTCTCTCCTATCTCGTTCCAGCTCTCTTTTCAGCAAGAGAAAAACACAAAAACAACTCCAACTTCAGCCCTCTCTTTCTACGTGTTTAGCAAAAAAAAACACAACAGGAAAACCAGTTTCCAAGTTCTTTCCCAAGCCCCCTGCTTCTCACGCCCAGGTCTGTTGCCAATCTCGCCCAGCCACCTCTCTTCAAAAAACACCAAGAAGGGGGTCACGCCTTCCCGCCAACGTTGCAGCGATCGGAGCCCCAAATCCAAGATAAGGTCGGGTTAATTTTTCATTTCGATTGCTTTATGTTATTCTCTTGTTTTCCATTGTAATCGTTGTGTTGTGCTGTTTATTTTCATTATCTTGCTTTTTATTCAGTTTCTTTTGTTTTTTTGATTGTAATTGTCATTTCACACAAAGTTGTAATATGGAATAGCAAGGAAACTCAAAAAAAAAAGAGGCAAAAAAAGAGAGGCATAAAAAAAAAGAGATGAATAAAAAAAGGGGGGGAAAAGAAAAAAGAGTGCTTTTATTTTTCTTTTATGGGTGTCACACTCACACTCTCCACATCTATTTTGATATATGTGTTCCTATGTATTTTCAATTGTTGAATCATGTAGATTTAGATTCAAAGCTTAAAAAAAAACAAAAAACACACAAAAAAACAAAAAAAATATAACAAAATGTATTCCACAAAATGTTTTTCCAAAACGTCTTCTATAACATGTTTTCAAAATGTGTTCAAAATGTCTCCTTCAAAAAGCAAAACAAAAACAAAAAAAAAACGTTTTCATGTTTTAAAGCCAAAAAAAAGAAAAAGAAAACCAAAATTAGTACTTCAATTTCTAAAAACAAAAAAAAAAGACAAAAACAAACAAAAAAAAGAACAAAAACAAAAAAAATGTATGTTTTCTAACCCAAGAAAAACCAAAAAAGGGGGAAAATAAAAAAATCATTTTCTAGGACTTCAATTTCCCAAAGCAAAACCAAAAACCCAAAACCAATCCATAAGATCTCATTCTCCATTTCAAACCAAAAACCCAAAACTTTTAGGATTCCCTTTAGAAATTTAGGGTAAATCAATTTTAACTATAACTTTGACAAATAACTTAGCCAAATGAAAATCATAGACTCTTTAGGAAACTTAACCTAGTCATGACAGTACAAATAAAATAAAAACCTCCTCCTCCTAAATTAGATACCGAAAGGGCGCTGTAGGGGTGCTAATCCTTTCCTACACGTAACCAACTCCCGAACCCTTCTGTGATAACGTAGACCACACACTTTAAACTACTCAGAGTAGAGGGTATCCATGTCACACCCCGGATTTCCAACCCGAGGAGACCGGAACGTGACCCTCCCTTTACCCAAGTTGGATAAAGGGGTTAGAATACAACATACACTTCACACTTTATATTCAGAGACCAATCTTATATTTATTGAGTCCAAACATAACAAATGTGTCCAAAACATGCTTTTATTACATTAAACTCCACATTACAATATCTCCCCACTGGGGTTACAAAGCTTACACAAAAAACAGCATAACTCAAATAATAATAAGCAAGCCACAAGCAGGACTTACACCTTGGTGTTCCCACCTAACGCCTGTAGGTTCCTGTAAAGAAAACAACATGGTAGGAGGGGTGAGCAACCCCAGCTTAGTAGGGATCATGTCTCCCCAACCCATCCCATGCTCCTAATATCTACATGCCATGTGTACAAGTGATGTGTCGTGATACAATTATTTCACCAGATATAATAATAGACCATAGCAGCAAATACAATCATACACAGGCTGGTACATAAACATTCCAACAGCCACCGGGTTCCAAGAGCAGTCCCGGGCTTCCACAGCCACCGGGTTCCAAGAACAGTCCCGGGCTTCCACAGCCACCGGGTTCCAAGAACAGTCCCGGGCTTCCACAGCCACCGGGTTCCAAGAACAGTCCCGGGCTTCCACAACCACCGAGTTCCACAAAACATAGCACACATAGCCACACATAGTCACACAGACATAACATCAAACACTTAGCATGTATAGCCTCACAGGTATAAAACCAAACAATTGGTGTGCATAACTTCACCGACACAACATCGAACATGTAGCGTGCATACTTTCACAGGCTCATGAACCCAGCCGCACAGGCATTTTCTCAAACATGTAACAGGCATGTCACACAGGCATTTTATCGAACACTTTACATGCATCACACTAACACCATAAACACACCAAAAATGCCATTGAGGGCCGATATCCATATAGGAGATCACACCTATATGGATTTACATATAAATATTATAGCATTAACAATAGAAACCTTACAAAACATCTACACAGGGCCTAACCCCAGAACAGACCAGGAAAGACAGAACCCCTACCTGTAAGAAAATGTATCACCACAGCAACGATCCTGCTCCCACACCGAACGTCGTCCGCCCTCGAGGAACACCACAGCAAAGATGGCCAGAACTCTCCTCTCTCTCTCCCTCTCTGCGACAGTGCCAGGTGGGCGAAGAAGAGAACCCTAAACCTAAAACAAGAGGGCTCCTCATCCTTATATAGACCTCCCACTATCAAAACGACGTAGTTTTGATTAAGTGAAAGCCAGCATCAAAACGACGTAGTTTTGATGGAACAAGCTACAACCTTCCCGCATCCATACACACCAAAGTATCCACAATTCCAACATGGTCCTTTGGGGAAAGATGATTAGAATGACAAAACCAAGGTAACCATGCAAAAACATGTTTGCACGCCAATTTGAACACCAATTCCCCAATTGGCGTGCAGCTCCAAATGCACTCAAACTTTACCCCAAGCCTCCTTGCACCATGTAAAAGACATCCATGCAATAAAAACCTTGCACGCCAAATGGGTCCAATTCACGTGCACGTCCGTTTGGCCTGAAACTTCTATGGTAGATAGAAGACATCATTCTAAGAATCTTTTGGTCTGCACGTCAATTCATCTGAGCTCATCTACTAGGTCAAAATCTAGAAAGTTCCATTCAGAAGGCAAGACTGACTAACTCAAAACACGGGTCCTTACATCCAAGGTGTTTTAGCTAAAGTGTGTGGGAAGAAAACTCCCTAACACCCAACAATTTCCACTCATAAGGCATCTGTGGTTAACTTCGTACATACCACAAACACGGGTCATTACATCCTCTCCCCCTTAAGACTTTTCGTCCTCAAAAAGAAACAACATACAAGGAAAACAAACACAAGCTACCCATTTGCCACACGGCGAGCCACAACACCCAAATGGGTCACACAACATAATAGGACATCTCAAACACATTTTGCAATCCCAAAACACATCTCAATAAAAATACCAGTTTACAAGTAGAATCCCTCCACGAAACGACGGTAGTACCCTGCCAAGCCAAGGAAACTGCGAATCTCGAAGACATTGGTTGGCCTTTCCCATGATGACACCGCCTCAATCTTGGCTGGGTCCACTCTAACCCCTTCAGCTGACACTACGTGGCCAAGAAAATGGACCTCCTGTATCCAAAACTCGCATTTACCAAACTTAGCAAACAACCGCTGATCCCTCAAGGGTTGCAACACTGTTGCCAGATGTTCCACATGCTCCCTCTCGGTCTTGGAATATACCAAGATATCGTCTATAAACACCACCATGAACGAGTCTAAGTATGGGGCAAAGACTTGGTTCATCAAATGCATGAACACTGCTGGTGCATTAGTGAGCCCGAAAGGCATCACTACCCACTCATAGTGCCCATACCTGCACCGAAAAGCCGTCTTAGGGATGTCCTCCTCCCTAACCCTTAACTGGTGATACCCCGACCGTAGATCTATCTTGGAAAACCACCGGGCTCCACTCAACTGGTCAAATAGGTCATCGATCCGAGGCAATGGATACTTGTTCTTCACAAGAACCAGATTCAACTTCCTATAGTCGATGCAAAGGCGTAGCGTGCCATCGGCCTTCTTTGCAAAGAGCACCGGAGCACCCCAAGGTGAGGTACTCGGTCTAATATACCCTGGTACACCAACTCCTCTATCTGCGCCGAAGCTCCCTCGGCTCGGCTGGCCCCATACGATATGCTACTTGGGAGATTGGACCAGTCCCCGGTACCAACTCAATGGTGAACTCTACACTCCTCTTAGGAGGTAAACTCCTCAACTGGTCAGTAAAGACATCCTGAAATTGGTCAACAACTGCTGGCCACACCCTCTTCTCCACTTTCCCTTCCTCAGCAAAGGTCAGGGCTGCCAACCTGTGGGTAATGGCACCCCACTGATCTAACACTGGCCCAGCCCGACTCGCCTCATAATCCCACTCCCCCTGCAGGGTGCAAGAGGTCCCTGCGGGTGTCACAAAGGATACACGCCGCCGGTAACAATCTATCTTGGCTTGGAAAGCCATAAGACAATCCATACCCAAGATCAGATCAAATGTACGCAAGGGCATTACATGCAAGTCAAAACTTAGCTCCACATCTCCTATGGTTAACACACAGTCACGGCAAACACGCCGCACCTCAACCATGCCTCCCACCGGAGACTCTACTGTTAGGGATCTCTCTGCCTCAATACATACTAACCACAATCCCTCAATCAAAAGTTCAGCGACAAACGAACAAGATGCACCCGTATCAAAAAGTGCGAAACAAGTGTACGAGAGATTAAGAGGGTACCTCTAACCACCGATGGTCCTGCCCCACCCTCCGCCGGTGGAGGTGGTAGCTCGGACCTCCTCCGGATACGTCGCCTCCAGCGCAAACACCCTCCCTTGGCTCGTGCCACCGGTCGGCTCACTCACCGGGCGCTTCCCACCAAGGGCGCCTCCGGCCTTGGTCTGTTGCCGCTCCGGCCTCCCCCTGGGGTCGGGTCTGGTTGGATCCTGCCCGACTAGCCCGCCACCTGGTGAGCTGGTCTCTCTGCGGGTGCACGGAAACCGGTATCACTCCTTGTGCTAGAAGTCATGCCTCCAACTCCCCTTTTGCCACTCCGGCAAACCCGGCTCGATGGCCCTCTCGTCCACAACTATGGCATTTCCGGTCCTTCTTTGGACACTCCCTCCTAAAGTGGCCTTGCTCCCCACGGAATGACATCCGCCGGGGAGACCTCCCCGCCGGACCTCCCGGCCTGCCACCGCCAAAGCTAGACCTCCCTGGGTTCACCAATGTTTGTCCCCTGCTGCGGAAGGAACTACTATCTCTCTCCTTAGTCTTAGGCCTCTTGGACCCCGAATCGCGTTCAGACCCACCTTGCAACTGGCGACCCTGATGGACCCGCCTCCCATCCTCCGTCCTCTCGCCTATACGTGCTGTCTCAACAACCTCAGATAGGTCCTCAAACGCAGAATCGCCACCCTCTGCCTAAGAGCCGGCCTAAGACCCAAAGTGAACTTGTGGGCCTTCAGGTCCTCCTTTGCCACAGTCTCGGGGGCAAACCTACTCAGGCTCCGGAACTACCGCTCATACTCGGGCACCGTCTTTGATCCTTGCTTCAGGCTGCCAAATTCTTCTCTCTTCTGCCATCTCAAAGATTTCGGGAAGAACTCATCATGGAAGAGCTGTAGAAACTCCTCCCAAAACATGAACTGCACCGCACGGCTCCCGGCGACACTCAACCACCACTCCAGAGCATTCCCCTCCAGTGCCGAATGGCCAGTCTCACCTTATCCTCCTCTCGGGGTAGGAGAAAGGAAAACACATGCTCGATCCGCCTCGGCCGGTGCTCGCCTAACACCTGGGTCCTCCTCCCCTTTAAATCGTGGAGGTTGTTCCTTTCGGAACCGTGTCACCACGTCATCCTCTGCACAAGTCGGTATACCACGCGGAGAACCCTCACGCTCCCGGGGTAGCTCCCCCGCTGGTGGTGGCGGTGGGGGTGGCACCACCTGCTGTGCCGCCATCTCACGGCGCACCTCCTCCCGAACTTCTTGCCGGATACCCTCCCTCAGCTCTTGGACTTCCAGCCGGATGCCTTCTCGCAGCTGTGCTAGCAACGTGCATGTCCTCCAACGGATCGCCCCCACACCGGGCCCTCATGGGCAGATGACTCATCGCCCATCGCCCCGGACGCACGCGTCACTCTCCTCGGTGGCATTCTTACTACAAGAAGTAAGAAGCACAAACGTCAGAACGCGTTCGTCAATTATCATTTTTCACTACCTCTACCCCACTATCAAGTCAAGTAGTACATGGCATCACACATACACGTTGCACCAATCAACATTGCACATAGTTCAAATAAACAAGGCACTTCAAGTAAAATCAGAGTTACACAGTTCACACCTTATCACATTAGTCACATTTTTCTTATCACAATTACAATTTTTAACAGGTATCCACACCTTCATATACAACAACCAATGCAACTAGTGCCCTAATGCCAATGCATGCAAATCCTACCTCAGGTCTGGACTACCCCAAGTACACCTTAGAGGCTCCAAGAGGACCGTGTTGATCAGGCACGTCCCTCCAGGTTCCTCCAAAGGACTCAAGATAACCAAATCCGCCCACTACCCTAGGCCAACTAGACCATGCTCTGATACCATATTGTCACGCCCCGGATTTCCAACCCGAGGAGACCGGAACATGACCCTCCTTTTACCCAAGTTGGATAAAGGGGTTATAATACAACATACACTTCACACTTTATATTCAGAGACCAATCTTATATTTATTGAGTCCAAGCATAACAAATGTGTCCAAAACATGCTTTTATTACATTAAACTCCACATTACAATATCTCCCCACTGGGGTTACAAAGCTTACACAAAAAAAAGCATAACTCAAATAATAATAAGCAAGCCACAAGAAGGACTTCCACTTTGGTGTTCCCACCTAACGCCTGTAGGTTCCTGTAAAGAAAACAACATGGTAGGAGGGGTGAGCAACCCCAGCTCAGTAGGGATCATGTCTCCCCAACCCATCCCATGCTCCTAATATCTACATGCCATGTGTACAAGTGTTGTGTCGTGATACAATTATTTCACCAGATATAATAACAGACCATAGCAGCAAATACAATCATACATAGGCTAGTACATAAACATTCCCGGGCTTCCACAGCCACCGGGTTCCAAGAGCATTCTCGGGCTCCCACAGCCACCGGGTTCCAAGAACAGTCCCGGGCTTCCACAGCCACTGGGTTCCAAGAACAGTCCCGGGCTTCCACAGCCACCTGGTTCCAAGAACAGTCTCGGGATTCCACAGCCACCGGGTTCCACAAAACACAGCACACATAGCCAGACATAGTCACACAAACATAACATCAAACACTTAGCATGTATAGCCTCACAGGTATAAAACCGAACAATTGGTGTGCATAACTTCACCGACACAACATCGAACATGTAGCGTGCATACTTTCACAGCCTCATGAACCCAGCCGCACAGGCATTTTCTCAAACATGTAACAGGCATGTCATATAGGCATTTTATCGAACACTTTACATGCATCACACTAACACCATAAACACACCAAAAACGCCATTGAGGGCCAACATCCATATAGGAGATCACACCTATATGGATTTACATATAAATATTATAGCATTAACAATAGAAACCATACAAAACATCTACACAGGGCCTAACCCCAGAACAGACTAGGAAAGACAGAACCCCTACCTGTAAGAAAATGTATCACCACAGCAACGATCCTGCTCCCACGCCGAACGTCGTCTGCCCTCGAGGAACACCACAGCAAAGATGGCCAGAACTCTCCTCTCTCTCTCCCTCTCTCTGCGACGACTGCGGTGGCTGAAGAAGAGAACCCTAAACCTAAAACAAGAGGGCTCCTCATCCTTATATAGACCTCCCACTATCAAAACGACGTAGTTTTGATTAAGTGAAAGCCAGCATCAAAACGACGTAGTTTTGATGGAACAAGCTACAACCTTCCCGCATCCATACACACCAAAGTATCCACAATTCCAACATGGTCCTTTGGGAAAAGATGATTAGAATGACAAAACCAAGGTAACCATGCAAAAACATGTTTGCACGCCAATTTGAACGCCAATTCCCCAATTGACGTGCAGCTCCAAATGCACTCAAACTTTACCCCAAGCCTCCTTGCACCATGTAAAAGACATCCATGCAATAAAAACCTTGCACGCCAAATGGGTCCAATTCACGTGCACGTCCGTTTGGCCTGAAACTTCTATGGTAGATAGAAGACATCATTCTGAGAATCTTTTGGTCTGCACGCCAATTCATCTGAGCCCATCTACTAGGTCAGAATCTAGAAAGTTCCATTCAGAAGGCAAGACTTACTAACTCAAAACACGGGTCCTTACATCCAAGGTGTTTTAGCTAAAGTGTGTGGGAAGGAAACTCCCTAAAACCCAACAATTTCCACTCACAAGGCATCTGTGGTTAACTTCGTACATACCACAAACACGGGTCATTACATCCCGAGATAGCCCAGCCCATACTCGTCACAAGAATTTTGTCCGCTTTGGCCAACCAGTCTTGGGCCTCGCCCTCATGACCTGCTCCGCACGGTTTTGTCTTTGGGCCTCGCCCAAAACGCGTCCCTGTGAGGTGAGGTATCCATCCCCTCCTATAAGGCGGACTTTGTTCTCCTTATCAAGCAATGTGGGACTAACACCCACTCATGGGTCGTTACAATCCAACTGTACCCCAAAAACAGTTGGTGGCAACTCTAAAATTTCTCACCATTGGTCTAGTTTGAGCTCACCCCAAACGGGCCCGGATGAAAACCAGTGATGACACATATTACAATCTCATACTTTAAAATTTTCAACACATCACAGTTTCTCAAATCAGCATGTCTCAACACTTTCCACAGTATTCACATTTCAATTCATTGCATGCTCATTTCAAATCAATTACTCATTTCAAATCATGACACTCATATTATGATTAAGCTAGTGCCCTAATGCCTATGCATGTATGCATCCCATCCCAAATGCAAATGCCCTACTCCTTGGTCTAACTACCCCTGAGTGCACCCCAGAAAACCAGATAGAACCACGGTGACCAGGTGTGTGCTATATTGCCTCCTAAGGGTCTCAGAAGCAGTTATCCCTCCCCACTATCCTAAGTCCACTAGACCATGAACTTGGGCTCTGATACCATAATGTCACGCCCCAAATTTTCTTCCTCCTGGAAATGGGTAATGACTGCCCATGCCCGCACCCGAAGGGTCAAGGGTTCGGTGTAAACACCAAGGTGAGGACACCTACCGCGGGTGCTGTCCTATCCCTGTATCACAAGTCAACATGCCAAGGGGCATATACCTGTTTTCATGCCAAGCACACCACCACAATACCCATACATACAGTATTCACAACACAACACAATACATCAATTACAGTGCTCAGAGGCTTGAAGTCCTTTTACAACCAACTAGGGAACAAGCTCCCAGCAATATAACCAGGATACACAGTAAACCAACAGAATCACAAATACAGCAAAACAACCAAATGTAAATATATATAAGGCCATGCAGCCCCAGCGGCCTACCAACTCAGCTCTTCTGCCTATCGCCTGCTAGGTCCTGCAAAGAACAGTTCATAGGAGAGGTGAGCACACCACAGCTCAATAGGGATCGAGTCTCCCCAGTCCCGTCCCACTCTAAAACTATGCATGTCAAGTGGATGCATGTGCTCTTGTAGTGACTTAAGCTAAAACAACAACCATCACCCAGTAAACACGCCTCATACCTCAGCCTGCACTGGAGGGCAGAGGACACCCCGCCACCACGGCGACGTGACATACCACACCAGGCAAATGTGAATCTCATCTCAAGGGGTACAGTATAATGACTGTCCCATACTCAGCTCAATCCCCGCATTTCTGGGGTTCTCATCTCAACTCCCCGTGTTTCTGGGGTCTTCAACATACACATTTCAACAGATACAACTCAACAATCCCAACTCAATAAACATAACTCAACAAACACAGTACAAACATGCAACTCATTTAGCATACAAAAAAAAACTCAACTCAGAATGTAAAACAATAGATAGTCTCAGAACACTCAAATCATTACACATAACATCACCTAACTCCTCATGGTCCCTAAAGTCCACACATTTCTCACACTCACAATCTGGATCATAAACAACCTTTCAAAGGAAGCTTATCCACCTCAAGGGGAGCCCAAAACAAAGCCGCACGTGACAACATATTGTCACGGGCAAAGGCAAATTAACTCGAACATCATTCTAACCATCCCAGAAGGTTCAGGGACGATTTTTAGCCAAAAATAAGGTTGCACGTGAAAAGGTCATTCTCACGTGTAGGGGTATTTCAACTCATATACCTCTAAGGACGCTACACCTAAAATTTGGGGCAATTTGGAGCAAGAATGAATCTGCAAGTGAAAAAGGCATTCTCACATGCAGGCTCCAAAACCTTCTTTTTGTCATTCTAATAATTTTTCCCTAAAGGACCAACCTCAAATTCGTTTTAGTTTAGAAGTTATTGAGATTCTAAGTCCGTAAACATGGTCTAAATCCAACTCTGGCCTCGCTCTCATTTTGATTTTCCCAATACCAGAGGTCTAAACGAAACCAGATATAGGGTTTTTTCTAAAATTCATCTAAATAATCTCAAGACA
Organism: Taxillus chinensis; assembly: GCA_023512835.1. Lineage (NCBI taxonomy): Eukaryota > Viridiplantae > Streptophyta > Magnoliopsida > Santalales > Loranthaceae > Taxillus > Taxillus chinensis. The sequence continues at coordinate 46,443,073 of CM042084.1, read as the reverse complement.
ATGGGTATACAAATGACCCCTAACCCAAAAGTATAAATAATCTCACACAGAAATTGAGAAATTCAGAAAACTCAGACAAAAACCCCAGATCATCCATAGGCTCAAGGTGAATTTAGAAACTCAATATATATTAAAAATCTCTTTTCAACATCCCAGATTATCACATAAATTTTGTTTTCTAGAAATCTGTAAGAGAGAGACAGCAAAGAGACAAAACTTGAAATCCCTACCTCAGAAGTGTTGCAGAAAAGAATTGGGGAAAAGAACAAAGCGATTTGTATGACGGCTGCAGGGAAGGTAGGGTTTGGTTTTCCTTTTCTTTTCTCCTATTTTCTTTCTTTATTATTTTGTTTTTAATAGAACCCCAAGACCAAATGCAGCCCAATGGTGGTTAAGTAAACCCAAGAAGAAAGGCAAAATAGCCCACTCTCTCATATTGGGTTTTCCCTTGAAGGGAGACCAAAGCTCAAAATACAAACCCAGGTAATTTAAAAGGGAATATAAAATTATTTGTGAAATCCCGAAAATACCCCTCAGGGCCTCAAATCCCAAGTACAGTCAAAATTCTCCATTTGATAAGCACATCATTGTGCTGATATTCATTTGTTAAAATAAGGTCTCTAACTCAAAGCTATCTCTAAGGACCGTCAAATACGGGTCCTTACACCCGGTGGCTGTGGAAGCCCGGGGCTGTTTTGTGAAACCCGGTGGCTGTGGAAGCCCGGGACTGTTTTGTGAAACCCAGTGGCTGTGGAAGCTCGGGACTGTTCATGTGCTAGCCGGTGTGGCTGTGGGAATAATTGTATTATATTTGTTGATGGCTTGCTATTATATTTGTTGAGATAATTGTATCACGACACTGCACTTGTACACACGGCATGTAGATGTTAGGAGCATGGGATGGGTTGGGGAGACATGATCCCCCTCGAGTTGTGGTTGCTCACCCCTCCTACCGTGTTGTTTTCTTACAGGGACCTACAGGCGTTAGGTGGGAACACCAAGGTGGGAGACCTGCTTGTGGCTTGCTTATTGTTATTTGAGTTTTGTTGTTTTTGTGAGCTTTGTAACCCTAGTGGGGAGATATTGTAATGAGGAGTTTAATGTAATAAAAGCATGTTTGGACACAATTGTAAGGTTTGAACTTAATAAATATATGATTTTCTCTCTGTATGAAATATGAAGTGTATGTTGTATTCTACCCCCTTTATCCAAACTCGGGTAAAGGGAGGGTCACGTTCCGGTCTCCTTGGGTTGGAAATCCGGGACGTGACAACCCGGTTCCGGGTTCCCTGGAATTCGGGGGCGTGACACCCCCTTCTAGACTCACTTTGGGACCTACACATTAAGTTCTTCTCGGAAAATACTTCTGTTATAACTGCTACGGATGTGGAGCTCGAAATATTGGAAGGATAAGTGTATTGAATTACTTCGCTTGATTCCAATTGCATTTGGGACTGCATCTACATCTTCGAGTGTTCCACGTGTAGGACAGTTTAGGTCTTCAATGAGTTTGTCTTACATCGGGACACAGCGTGCTGTTAACATAAATGCGGCATGGATAAGTTAAAGTAGCGTCTTCTTTGTCCGGTGTAAATTTCCTTACTCCGTATCAACGAAGCTCGGATCCTTACTCCATGTCAGTTGTTGCTTACTCCGTGTAAATGAAGTCCAGAAATCCTTACTCCGTGTCAGCACTTCCTTACTCCGCATGAAGTAGATATATGGAATCCTTATTCCGCATCAGCACTTCCTTACTCCGTGTAAGTTCCTTACTCCACTTGAGTGAAAGGTCCGGATGGCTTACTCCGTATCTGCGCATCCTTACTCTGCTTGAGTAATGGTTTGGATTCCTTACTCCGCATTAGTTGTCCTTACTCCGCACCAGTCATTTCTTACTCCGCTCGAATGAAAGACTCGGATACCTTAGTCCGTATCTTCTTTTCCTTAGACAACTGGAGTGGAAGACTTAATTTCTTTCTTAGCAATAAATCTCTCTTACTCCATACGAGTTGTAGGCTCAGATTCTCATTCTGCATAAATTGACTTAGTCCAATTAAGAATGAAGACGCGGATTCCTTAGTCAATTTGTTAAGTGATTAGTCCACACGAAGGGTTCTTACTCCAGATGAAGACTTGGTTATTTACCAAGTGTTTGATGACACTCATGATAATTTAGATTAGGATTATATATCCTGTCCTTCACTTTGCTCTCTGAGTGTAAGTCCAGTTTAGGGTTTTATCTTCTGCAAGCTTAGAATAAACATGAAACATCTCAAATCAAATTACAAAGGGTTTCTTTAACAACATCATCCAAATTATGGGTTTGATCCAATAATCTCCCCCAATATGGATATGCCAAACCCTTTGTAATCTGATCTGGTTAGACAGCAAGATATACACGGAGACAAGGGTAAACAAAAATTTCCACTATGTCAGCAACTGTAATACAAAGTAAGCCTTAGTATAAAAGTTATACTAAGAATTGTAAGGCTTACTATACTTGAAGATCTTAGTTGCTGCTTGCTCCCTTAGTTACTTAGGCCGCTCCTTAGTGCACTTTAAAAAGTAATTCCAGTTAGGATCATACTTCAAATGGTGCCTAATGAAGTAGCAGACATAGGCTCCATAACTTTCTCTGTCAGGTTGTTGGGGAACTTCTCCTTTGCTCAGAATTGTCAAGTTGAGAAGAGCATTGGGAGGCAGAGGAGGTTGACCAATTGATTCGAAGAGTCCACTTTATCTGATAGCATCTGACAGAGTCTGGCGTAGTGGTGCAAGCTGGCTTCTCCTCATTCAATGTTCCACAACCTGATGGGAGTCATGCAGAACAATCCTCCTATCCTTGATAAAGAAGACTGCAAGCATGTGATGAGGAGTGCTGATCCTATATGGAATGAGAACAGTTGTAAGGTCTTTCCATGGCTTACTGTTCTCAGCTGTTCCATTGATGAGGGTCTGAAGAAAATCCATTTTAGGAAGATAGTGGTCAAGCCAACAAGGTAGGATATCGATCAGATGCCCTTCTTGGTACATGGAAGGGAACATCCTCGTCTCTTCCTTCACCGCCAAGGTAAAGTTGTCAATGTCCTCAGTGGAGAACTATCCTTTCTCCGACAGTAAGGTGCTTATGTCTTCAGGGGAGAAAGGGGGCAGAGATGACAAAAACCTTTTTGGGGTAGAGGGAGCAGCACTTGCATATGCTATCATGGCTGCATGTACACTCCCATCTACATCATATGGGTCCAGTTATGCATATGATGGGAGGAACGTGACTTGCGATCCAGTGAGAGAGAGGACTTGGAGAGAGCAGAAAGGATCTGGGTCCTGATTTCGTCAACTTTATCAACATTGACTTGGGCCCGGGATCGATTGTCCTCCATAATACGATTTAGCTGAGCAGAAACTGCAGCTTCGGACAGAATCGTTGCAAAAGAAGCATGCCCAAGGCCAAAATCAGGAGCCTTTGATGACTCCCCCGCATGTAGAGGTGCAGGAGTGCATAGGCGGAGAAGTCAGCAGCTGGAGAGAACAGTGGGTGAACAGCAGCAGTAGCAGGTGTAGTGGAGCCACTTTGACCGGAGTGGTCAATGGTGGGAATGTCCGCAGGAGTGGAGGGACTGACCTCAGCAGGGAAAGAAATCCGTGTGTCGTGGGCACGTCCGAAAGAGGTAGCAGCAGTAAGAGGTGTGGCCTGAAGCAGAGACGCATCAGAAAGCCATGTTCAAAGTTCCAAACAATCATGGCCTCCGTGGTTTGGGTATGTTTGGTGTAATACACCCAGAGGGCAGATTCAGGGATGTCTGCAGTGTGGGCTAGGCTGAAACGTAGCCAGAAGTCAGTCAGAATGTCGGTGGGAAGAAGGTCGAGGTAGTCTTGAGGGTTAACAATGCGTGCTGGAGAGGCGGCTAGAGGAGAGGTAGGTATGTCAGCGATGACAGCAGCAGCTGCGGCAGTCACCGGAGATGTGGGTGCGGGAGCATCAGCAGCAGCATCAGCAGCAGCAGGGAGGGTTAGAAGCAGGGGCATCAGTAGGAGAGAGGGCTGAGGAAACAGCCTCATGATGGGGCGGCTGAGTGGGCCCTGTAGCATCAGAAGGGTCGGCACAAACGCTGCGCTGTGAAACGCGGGAATGTGCCGGAGCGGCAACAGACCAGATGCGGGAAGACCGGTGGATAGAACTAACTTTGTGACCCGAGCTGGCAGCTGGGTCACCAACGGAACTATCTTGATGTTCCGAGATAACAACTCTTGCACACGAGACTGAAAGGCAGCGAATGGTGAGCGTCCCGTCAGAGGTAAGATGACAAAAGTAAAAGTTCTGCGGGAAGGGAATCGTCAACTGGTCCTGGAAGTGCGTGGGATGTAGATAGCGGAAAATTTGAGAAAGAATCCGTCCAAAAGACAAATTCTATTTGCCGTTTGATAACGAGCATTTATGTCGTTATCCTATGCCATATTTAGGGTGTTTTAGAGTATGTTTTTAACCTATTTGCATGGTATTTTGCATATATTTGCTCTAACCCCTAGGAAGACCTTGTTTGGTGTACAGTTGTACTTTTTGAGTGTTTTTGACAGGTTTTGAAGCATCTTTTTCCCATACACCTTGGCTAGATCACTCCATACACTCAAGAGGAAGCCATAGGAAGAAGATGGAAGCAAAATAAGAGCAAAATGAAGGTGCACGCGAAAAGGTGTTTCTCGCGTGCAAGGAGTTTGATGCATGGATGCTTTCTACAAGTTCTACTAAAGCTTTCGAGCAATTTTGGGCTGATTTGGAGCTGCCCACGAAAAGGACCTTCTCACGTGCATTCTCGCGCAGCGGGCAGTTTTGAGCTCCAAATGATGTGTTTTGTTGTTTTAATCATTTTCATCTAAAGAACTTGGGTCAAATTTGGTGTAGTTTGAGTTTTATTGAGCCTAAAACGTCGAGTAGTGTCACTAACCAAAACGACGTTGTTTTGGCTGCGACCACACTTATAATTAGGGCACACCTTTTGTAACCCTAATTTGGCCCACTAAATCTTATAAATAGGGGGCGTGGGAGGCATTGTAAATCATCCTTGGTTAAACAATCTGATTTGAGTTCTGAAGAAGAGCTATAGCCGTTGCTGAAAGATTGGATTGTCCTTTGGCGGCACTAGAGTTGGAGAGGAGCGATTTTGGGCAGCAGACGCCGGAGTCTTTGGAGGCCGGAGTCCTGGTTCATCTTGGGTTCTTCCTTTATTGTCCCGATACTGTAATCATGTTCTTTCTTGTAATTTCTATTGCTTTCATTATGATTATGGGGTAGTTTTGTTAGTCTAGGGGAGCAATGTAGGCCCCAATATGTTGTAATTAGTTTGGTTTATGGTTTATGCTTGTTCAATGAAATGAAATTCAGTTCTTGTTTAATTCACTTGTATGAAAGCAAATGCCTGATTTATGCATGATTAGGCAATCTTAGCCCTTGTCTAGGGTGGAACACTAGTGAATTAGATTTAATGTTGTATGATGGACCCAGTCTACAACTATTAGATTGTTTATCTACCTTGATCACTTTTATTCACATGCGCCAAATGGGATAAAAGCCTTAAATCATTTTTCCAAACATGGACCAAATCTGTTAGTTTAGTGATCATCTATCTTTCAGCAATAGTTCCTTCCCTGTGGGATCGATAATCGAGGTTTCCATACTCCACTTATTACTTGGCCAGTGCACTTGCTGCATACCTATACCACATATAAAATTCGTAGGTCACCGTTGCGCATCACCCGAAACAGAAAATCACCCCATTCAAGAGGCAATTGCTCAAAGACCATGTACATCGCCAAAAGCAAATCGTATGGGACTGAGTCAAGGGTCATACAGCGATCCAGTAAGCACTGGCTTAGTATGGTGGCCATACAGCGATAGGGGCCTTGAAAATACTTCAGCTTGTATTCCTTCACCTTGGAGGGACATCCCATGGCAGTAGCCATGGTTTGAGCGCTCAGCCTGTAATCACTGCCGATTGGGAAATGGAAGACGTCACGGATCACTTGAGGGGTGATCTTAACGGATTGACCTCGTATACCAAAGACAATCTATTGCTCACTGGAGTCGAATTTCTCATAGAAAGTCCGGACATCTAAAACGAGAAGATCAGCCGGGGCAGAGACGATGTCGAGGAGGCCACTAGAGGCTAGCAAGGAGCGAACCTCGTCAAGCCAGACAGGAGGGTAGAAATGCCGGCCCAGTCGACAAGATGGCTAGGAACAACTCCGTATAGAGCGTGAGATGCCATTGTAATTTGAAGATTTGAGGAGAAGGAAGGGAGGTTTTTGGAGAATGGAGAGCGACAAGGGTTTAGGGCTTTGAGAAGTGAAAGCGATAGCCTCGTGCTCACGTGAGAGTTCAGTATAAATAGGACCCGTTCCGTGGAAGCCAGCGGGTCTCGAGTTTAAGCGAGATGAGCAATGATCCGCCTGACAATCCGATGTCATTAGACTTGATGTATTAGCGCCGTCGAGTAAATTGAAGACGTGGTAGCCGTGCTAACCATTCAATAATGATAGTTGTATGCTTACTGCCGAATTTTGAAAAAACAAATTACCGGGATCGAGACATGTATTTAATGAACCATCATTATTCCTGCTCAAAAAGACACGATGTAAGATAATCACTTGGTTTATCACGAATTGAGAATTCCAAGAGTTAGGAGGAATTAAACCGACTCTCATCCAGGCTAGATAATGTCCATGTGAACTATATCCGGATGATAGACAAACTGAGTCCGTAATAAGAAAGTACTGAAGAAGTAGATTTCTTTGCTGTCTTGAAGTCAGAATAGAAAAGTACCACAACACTTCAAATCCGAGAGATCAGACTTAATATAGTAATGAAGTGCAAAGGAAATCTGAACCTGTAGCTTTATAAAGTTTAAACTAAAAGAACAGAAGACTTAACAGGTTGAGTTAGTACGGATATGGAACAAATGGTCTAAGTAAAAACATCATAATCCAAACTAAGAGGAAACAGAACTCATGCATATAGAATAATAGTAAAAAGACACATACATGTGAATTATGATCAGTTTACTAAATAAAATGCATATGACAAATAATAAACACATAAGTTCATTTAGGTCAACATAGCGAATCCTTCATACTGACAGTGGTATCTAAGATTAATTAATTCTATATGAATTTATTCAACCAAGGATTCATGAGTGAGGGTGAAATAAAGAACACATGCTGGATGAGTAAACAGTTTGATTGTAATTGCGAAAATGCCAAAGGTGAAGAAGAAAGACATACTATCATGTCACAATTCCGATTCAATAATGCATGTCCAGTCAGATCGATAAGTGAGAGTTTGGAGGGAGGAGTATCCGAGACATATCAGGGGTTTAGACATTTGCTCCCCCTTAAATCGTGCGACCCTCTCGAAGAAGAACTCCCCCTCAAATAGACAGCCAGGAAAGAGGTCACGAGATATATAAGGAAGGTATTACTTGATTAATAGTTAAAGCATTTTCTCCCCCTTAGATCATGCGATCCTCTCGATGGACATTTCCTGCTTGGAATGATTCGCGAGAAAATGTTGTCTATCCTTGATAAAACTCCACTTGCAGAGCTGATCAGACTGCAACAATGAATACATCCACCAGACATTCTGAGCTAACCCTTTTCCATTCTTTAACAGTGCATGTTAGAAATTCCATTCAAAATGAGAAATCATTAAACATGTGGTGATGGATGAAAGAACGAATCATGAAGTCCTAAGGAGGTTTATTCATATAATGTTAATTATGTTTGCTTTACCGCACTGCAGTCTGGAGACGCAAGCATCCTCCCATTATGAAAAATGAGATTAATATCAAAAGCATGAAGCAAGTTAATCAGTAAAGACGTATCAGCATTAAGCACAGTATATGTCTTTTACTTTCAATGAATACGCAATGCATGTTCTGAAGAAAAACTACTGTTGAGTAATTTAAATGAGAAGTTATGTAGAAAAATCAAGCATACCTAGTCTAAAGAGTAGTTCAGAGAATCTTGCATCAGGTAGGGGCTTTGTAAGTATGTCCGCTAGTTAATCTTCAGTTGCAACATGTTCCAGAGATATATGCTTTTTGAGAACATGGTCGCGAATGAAGTGATACCTGACCTCAATGTGCTTAGTCTTTGGGTGCATGATAGGATTGTTCCTGATAGCAATTGCACTGGTGTTGTCGCAGTAGAGTGGAACGGATGTCATGTTAAAACCGTAGTCAGTAAGTTGACTTTGCATCCAAGGAAGCTGTACGCAGCAACTCCCAGCAGCTATATATTCCGCCTCAGCAGTAAAGGTTGATATGGAATTCTGCTTCTTACTGAACCATGAAATTAATCTGTTTCCAAGGAACTGACACGTACCACTTGTGCTTTTCCTGTCAATGCGACACGCGGCAAAGTCAGCATCAGAATATCCGGATAAGGTGAAGTTGGACTCTTTTGGATACCAGAGTCCCAAATTCACGGTCCCTTTGAGATACCTTAATATCCGTTTGACATGAAGCATATGTGACTCTTTAGGATTCGCCTGATATCTTGCACAGATGCAAGTTCCAAACATAATGTCCAGGCGACTTGCTGTAAGGTACAGCAAGGATCCTATCATTCCTATGTACTCAGTCACATTTACTGATTTGCCTTCCACATCGGGGTCTAACTTGGCACTGACTAGCATAGGAGTCTTAACGGGAGATGAACCTTCCATACCAAACTTCTTGATTAAGTCACGTGTGTACTTAGCTTGGTTAATGAAGATCCCTTGCTTCAATTGTTTGACTTCTATTCCAATGAAGTAGGACAGTTCTCCCATCATACTCATTTCGAACTTGCCAGTCATCAACTTAGCAAACTCTTCACAAAGCTTCGGATTTGATGATCCGAAAATGATATCATCCACATATATCTGTACGATCAGACTTTGTCCTTTCTCTTTTCGTAGGAATAACGTGGTGTCTATCTTCCCTTTTTGGAAGTTGTGAGCAAGTAGGAATTTTGACAATGTGTCATACCAGGCTCTTGGAGCTTGCTTCAATCCGTACAAGGCTTTTCGTAGCTTGTAGACTAGATGTCCAGCCTTAGGTTCAATGAAACCTGGAGGTTGATCAACATACACCTCCTCTTGAAGATCTCCATTTAGAAATGCGCTCTTGACGTCCATTTGATAAATAGTGAAGTTTTCATATGAAGCATATGCCAGAAACATTCTAATTGCCTCAAGTCTTGCTACTAGAGCAAAAGTCTCGTCATAGTCTATTCCTTCTTCTTGATGATAACCTTTGGCTACTAGTCTGGCTTTGTTTCGGATTACTATTCCATCCGTATGAAGCTTGTTCCGGAACACCCATTTTACTCCAATGACTTGTTGAGACTTTGGCCTTGGTACTAGTGTCCACACATCATTTCTCTTAAATTGATTAAGCTCTTCTTGCATGGCTTCAATCCAGTTTGAATCCTGAAGAGCTTCATTTACCACCTTTGGTTCTATTTGTGATAGAAAACATGAGTAGAGACACCTGTTGGAGGTGGCTGCTCTTGTTCTTATACCAACAGTAGGATCACCAATCACTTGATCTGAAGGGTGGTTTCTTGTCCACCTGTAATTCTGCGCATGTGATGGTGGATCCTCAATAATTTGAAGCTCTGCCAGATAAGGTGGTTCAGGTGCGTCTGCTGGTTGAGCTTCTTCCGGGCCATATGTTTCCGTATTAACAAGTCTTGGAGAACTTAGAGGTTCTCCGGTACTATTCATTTCTGTATTTACTGGTCCGGAAGGACTTCAAGCTACTCCGGGGTTTTGGATATCCGTAAGAATGTGTCCGGAGTTTAATGGAAGTCCAGAGTCCGATTCGTCCGTAGCATCATCCGTATCATTTCTTCTTGCTTCCCTGGTGCCACGTGATTGGTCAGTATGTGTGACAGGAACATTCATAAACTTTGAATAGTCGAGGTTGTCGTCCTGATCCTCCACATCTCATTGGGTGTTTTCATGGTAAATTTATTTATTAGAGTTCTGTTCTGAATGTAGCATGCAGTGGACACAGCTTCAGCCCATAGACTGAGAGGAAGCTTTGCCGCTGCTAACATAGATCTGCCATCCTTGACTAAAGTGTGATTCTTGCGCTCAGCTATCCCATTTTGTTGTGGAGTTCTGGGTGCAGAGAAGTTGTGCTGAATGCCTTATTCAGAACAATATGACTTCATATTTGAAAAATCAAATTCTGTACCATGATCACTCCTAATGCATTTAATGCTCAGTCCTTGTGAGTTGCTTATCCAATTGAGGAGATCTACAAGGTGTTCAAAGGTTTGATCCTTAGACTTCAGGAACAACACCCATGTGTACCTGGTGAAATCATTGATAACCACAAGGGTATATCTCGCACCGTCTATTGAAGTGACAGAAATGGGACCACAGAGGTCCATATGAAGAAGTTGTAAGGGAGAAGTTATTGAATTAACTAATTTGCTCTTAAAACTATGTTTGGTCTGTTTGCCAAGTTGACATTCTCGACAGAGAGTATCTCTGGAGTATTTATGTTTAGGCAGACCAGTAACAAAATCAAACGACGCTAATTTAGACAGAGTCTTAAAATTTAAATGTATGCAACACTTGTGCCATAGCCAACTTTCTTCATGTGATGCTGTAGTGAGGAAGCATACAGGTTCAGAAGAATTATTTCTTAAGACCACTGAGTATATGTCCCCATCTCTTGATCCGGATAACTTAATATCACCGGATAAGTTATCTCTAACTGTGTAGGTGTTTGAAAGGAATGATACAGTAAATCCCTTGTCACATAAATTACTGACACTTAGCAGATTATGCTTCAAACCTTCGACTAGTGCAACCTTGGTAATTGATACACAGTCGTTGGTTAAAGTGCCATACCCCATAGTCTTACCTTTGCTATTGTCACCATATGTTACGGATGGTCCTTATTTGTCATTTACATTTATTAGTAAAGACTTGTCACCCGTCATATGTCTGGAGCATCCGCTATCAAGTATCCACTTGCTTTGATTGATCTTTGACTTCAAGTGGGATGAAAGTGAATTCCATAGATGCTCCTCCAAGACAACAGATTACACTTTTGGTGCCCAAACTTGTTTCGGGCTGTTAGGAGAAGCAATAATAGTGTTAACTATTCCAGATTTTACTTTGTTAGGAACTTTAACTTTCCAAGTTGACATAGCCTTTTCCGTATTAGATACTTCTTTAAGTTGGGTTTTCTTGGGAGAGATACTTCATATAGTTTTGGATTTTGTTTTGCCAGAAGAACCCTTTTTGATAAATTGATTTTTATTGATGTGAATTTGATTACATAGCTAGTTATCTAAAAGACTCCAACACTCATAATGATAGTGGCCTATTTCTCTACAGATCGAACAGACACCATGGTGTGGAGTTACAACAGGGGATACAGGTTTCTTAAGTTTTACAGTTTTTCTACTCTGTTCCCTATGGCCTAATCCTCTGCGAATGGGTAACGCGCTCTTGGCCCTAGATGCGTCAACCTTAGCCTTTCCTTTGTTTATGGGTGCTGCAGTTTTGGCTTTAACTGCAGCAGCATTCCCTTCATCTTTTAGTACGGGTGCTACTACTTCAGGACTAGCAGTAACAGCCTTTCTTCCACAGTCGTAGACTATAGTGCCACCTGAAACAAAACCATCCAACGGTTTAGATGTACTAACAAGATACAAGTTGGTTAGTTTTGGAATGAAGTCCGGAGGACTACAGTCGTAGACTATAGTCCGAACGCCTTCCTCTTATTCTTGCTGTTGTCTGAGGTGAAGCGTTAAGGAGCAACCTTGTCATCCTTCTCGGCCATCTTGGATTTGGATCTTCAGTCCTTGGTCCAGTGATCAGGTTTCCCACAGTTGAAGCAGTCTTGTAAGGTTATTATTTAAAAGAAGTTTGTTTAAAAAAAAAAGTTTTGCAGAATAAAAGCCATAATGGATGAGTTGTGCTTATTTAGAATGTTGAGCTCAATTCTTTGGCTCAAGATGTGTTTTATCAGTCATTAAAGTAGAGTGTGAGTTCATTGAGCAATGCAAAGTGTGTGAGTTGCAAAAAAGTAGAATAGAGGGTGTCTTCCTTGACGAGCACAATGGGGACCTCTCATGTTTACTTGGCAAAAACTTAATCAATAGCTAGTAGTGAGTGTAAGAGTAGATCCTTAGCTGTTAGGCATTGATAGTAAGGCATGAGAGGAGAGAAAAGAAAGTTAAATTTGAGTGAGGCTGCCCTAACCTAGGTGAGGACTTTTAGGGGGAGCTAAGTTTCATTTTATCCTTGCATGTTTGCTTCTATCTGAACTGTTAGTAATGATATTACATGGTTGTTGGACTTGATAGTAAGGGCATGTTAGATTAATTTGTGATTCATTTTAGCTACTGGAATGTCTACTTCATCATGATAGAGTTGTATACCTTGGGAAACCACGCCTCTCTCGTTTGTTAGTTTATTCTTTCTTTTCAGTTTGACTGTGTGTTTGTTTCTTTTTTTTGCTTGAGGACAAGCAAAGGTTCAAGTGTGGGGGAATTTGATAACGTGCATTTATGCCGTTCTCCTAGGCCTTATTTAGGGTGTTTTAGAGTATGTTTTGCGCCTATTTGCATGATATTTTACACATATTTGCTCTAATCCCTAGGAAGACCCTATTTGGTGTATAGTTGTACTTTTTGAGTGTTTTTGGCAGGTTTTGGAGCAACGTTTTCCCACACACCTTTGCTAGATCACTCCATACACTCAAGAGGAAGCTATAGGAAGAAGATGGAAGCAAAATGAAGGCAAAATCAAGGTGCACGCGAAAAGCATTCTCATGTGCATTCTCACGTGCAAGGAGTTTATTGCATGGATGCCTTCTACAAGTCAAGACGAAGCTTTGGAGCAAATTTGAGTCGAATTGGAGCTGCACGTGAAAAGGCTTTCTCATGTGCATTCTCACGTGCAGCCATTTTTGTGCTCCAGATGATGTGTTTTGATGAGTTGTTCACTTTCCTCTGAAGTATTTGAGTCAAATTAGGTATAGTTTGTATTTTATAGAGCCCAGAACGTCAAATAATGTCACTAATCAAAACAACGTCGTTTTGGCTGCGACACACTTATACCTAGGCCACACTTTGTCTAACCCTAATTTGGCCCACTAAAATCTATAAATAGGGGGCCTTGGACGCATTAGAATTCATTCAATCCTTGGAGAAACAATCTGATCTAAGCCGTTGCGAAAAGATCGAATTGTCCCTTGGCGACGTTGGAGTTGGAGAGAAGCGATTTTGGGCAGCAGACGCCGGAATTCTGGGAGGCTGGAGTCCTTGGAGGCCAGAGTCCTAGTTCGTCGTGGTTCTTCCTTTCTTTGTCCGGGTATTATAATCATGTTTTTTCTTGTAACTTTGGTTATGGAGTAGTTCTGCTAGTCTAGGGGAGCAATGTAGCCCCCAAATGTGTTGTAATTAGTTTGGATTGTGGTTTATGCTTATTTAATAAAATGATATTCAGTTCTTGTTTAATTCACTTGCTTGAATGGAAATGCCTAGTTTATGCATGATTGGGTAATCTTAGCCCTTGTCTAGGGTGGACCACTAGTGAATTAGATTCGATATTGTATGATGGACCAAATCTACAAATATTGGATTGATTGTCTACCTTGTTACTTTTATTCACATGGGCCAAATGGGATAAAAGCCTTAAATCTATCTTAGCATGGACCAAATATAAGATAGGTAGGTGATGATCAACATGAACATGAATTAGGGCTTACGTCAAGAACAAGTACCATAATCCAGATTATTACAGTCCATTAGGTGGTGAGATTGCAACCCTAGATCCTTAATCACTAAAATCTCTGAATCAATTGCTTGCCAACAATTTGATAATTTCAGCCTTTTGCTTTAACTAATCAGCAGTTAGCTTAAAAAGAACATCGTTTAAATCATTTTCCAGACATAGACCAAATTCGTTAGCCTAGTGATCATCTATCTTTCAGCAATAGTTTCTTCCCTGTGGGATTGATAACCGGGGTTTCAATACTCCACTTATTACTTGGCCAGTGCACTTGCTACAAAACCCATAGACATATTTTGTTTAGGTCAAGTTTTTGTTTTGATAAAAGCCTGAAATCTATCTTAGCATGGACCAAATATAAGATAGGTAGGTGATGATCAAATATTTTGCTTTCTTTTGGTTGACTATATTAGCAACCTAAACAAAAATGCACGGTACAAGTAAATGGCGCAAGCCACCCCCACACCACACTTAAGAAATTGCTATGTCCTCAGAGCATGGGATAAGGGAAAGGAAGACACTTACCTCTGAGTGGGTAAGCTGTAGTGATATCACGGGTATGCTTTTGAGGCATCAAATGGGTTCCAATTTACTTAAAACTTTTCCTGTGTGTGGGACCCTCTTCAATGAATAAAACGTGTCAGTTGGATGTCTCAGATTCCCTCTTTATTTCATTTAAAATCCTAAAAGATGGTTTGTGTAGTCTTAAAAAAATCCCCTGCATCAGTGGTTAGTGGCAGCAGCACAATCATAATAATTGCTAAACATAAAAATATAACAAAAAATAAAAAAAATTAAATGAAATTGGGTTGCCTCCCAACAAACGTTTTATTTTAAGTCTGTAGCTAGACTATTCTTAGTATGTTTAACCAACACATGGTAAGCCTTCATCCTTGCCATATACACTTGAGCAGTTTCATATTCCACGGCAATCAGATAAAAGAATTGTTGTGGCAACAACTTGAACTCCAGGAGCACGTACAATATGAAGAGCACCCCCACAAACTTGAGGTTCTCTTTCCTCTCATGCTGGGTAGGCAACAAAAATTTGATATACTCCATAATTGGAATAGTCAATACGCTCATGCGTGTACCTTCCTCATCTAACACTTCCTCTTTAAACATATGATAAGTTAATCCCCAAGGAAACTCTGTAAAGCTTGACGCATGCAAATCTTCTTCATACTGAACAACTTTGATTGATGGGTCTCCAGATATCAAAATAAACTGATCATCACCCAAATTCTAGGGTTGCATATCCAGGTTCTCCACTGTTTGTGGTTCTTCTTCTTTTTCAAACAATCCAGAAATGGTCAAGCCATCCTCCTCTTCTTCAGTTGGAAGAGACCAATGTAAAGCAGGTTGTTCAGTTTGGGGCATCAAATTGCTTATATGTTCTTTAGCTTTTGGAAGAAAACAAGTAAATACAGTAGATGGGCAAAATAGTTGAGATGGAAGAGCCACCTCGTCATGGTCAGACATTGTCCTTTGTACCACTTTAGGTTTTGTAATATTAGCAGCATCATTGTGATGATCTAGAATGGGATCAGTATAAGAAGAATCATCATCATCCACAAAGTCCCATATTTTTTATGAAGAAGCTGAGAATGAACATCTTGAAGCAGGTACACCATCCCGATCGAATCCTATGTTGCCATTCTTATGCAGTCTGGTCATTGGAATTAGTGCTCTTTCCTCCTCTTCTTTTTCTTCAAATCTAGGAACAACAACTTCATTGTAGTAGGGATATAAGTCTGCTATCCCTGCTCGACCTTCTTTTATAGCTTCATTGGTGAGAGCCAGTTGTTCTGATGGAAAAGTGAAGACAAACTGGTCTTGTTTTCCATAGTAACTACTGCTACATAAAGGTCGAATGGGTTGTCGGGCATTGATGGTGTGTGTATTGTCTAATACTTGCCCAACCACCATCTGTATTCGTGCTGTTAGGTCTGCCATCTCAGCCTCTAATTCTTCAGTAGTCTTTTCGATCTTCACTTCTCTTGTCTCTGGTAATAAAACATTTGGACAAGTAGGTTGTACAAACCCCTCAACCTTTGTATCTTGGAGTTGCTTTTCAGTTTTCTTGTTGACGTTCAAAAAGAACTCCCTCATTTCTTCATGAAGATCTTGTGACGGAGGCTCATGCTGCCACTCTAAGTTCTGTTGTAAATCATTGCCTCCAAAGAGTGAGGATGAACAAATTAAATCATCATTGTGCATCCTTGCCCATGTGTCCTCGTCACACTTCTTGAAGAATTCAGTCATGTGCTGGGGTGATGCTTCTTGTGGAGAATATTCAGCCCTGAATTGTTCTTGACTTGGCCAAATTCCATAGCCATCTCCATAAAAGTTATTAGCATTATTCTGGGACTGCTGGTAAGTAGAATTAGTGGCAAGATGTCCTTGGTTGTAGTCCCAATTTTTAGATGTTGAACACTTTATATAACTTGGGTCAAAATAAACTTCATATGGACAATCCCAAAATCTCCCTCGGTCTTCTTGGGTAGGACGAAATGTTGGGCAGTACGACTCCAACAAATCCTCCATTGATTGCTTGGGATCAACTTCATAGCTCCAATCCATTGGAATGTTTGATCTGGCAACTGTGTTTGGTTTTTAAACCTACAAAAACAAAAACAACCAAATACCACACATAAACCCGAACCAAAAAGCAAAAACATGAGCACTCACATATACATATTCACATCCTAAAGCAAAGTCCATTATCTGTGAGGATTGTAAGGCAATAACTCTCCTCGAGTATGTCGCACACACTGAGGAATTAAAACAAACACTTGATGTGTACCCCTAAAAGAAAACAAAACAAAACAGAGAAATACAAAGCCACACCGCACTAGAAAAACAGAAAATTAAAATTCCAGATCACAAATGAACTTGATCACCTAATGTCACCTAACCCTAACAACGTTTGGCTTGCCTCCCCGGCAACGGCGCCAAAAACTTGACCTGAATAAATTTTGTGTCTATACGTTTTGCAGCAAGTGTCATCACTGGTTTTCGTCCGGGCCCGTTTGGGGTGGGCACAAACTAGACCAATGGTGAGAAAATTTAGAGTCGCCACCAACTGTTTTTGGGGTACAGTTAGATACCCTCTACTTTGAGTAGTAAAAAGATGTGGTCTGCGTTATCAGAAAAGGGTTCGGGAGTTGGTTACGTGTAGGGAAGGATTAGCACCCCTACAGCGCCCTTTCGATATCTAATTTAGGAGGAGGTTTTTTATTTGCGCTGCCATGACTGGGTTAAGTTTCCTAAAAAGTGTATGATTTTTATTTAGCTAAGTTATTTATTAAAGTTATGGTGAAAATGGATTTACCATAAATTTCTAAAGGGAACCCTAGAAGTTTTGGGTTTTTGTTTGAAGTGGAGAATGAGATCCTATGGGTTGGTTTTGGGTTTTTGGTTTTACTTTGGGAAATTGAAGTCCTAAAAAATGGTTTTTTATTTTCCCTCTTTTTTTTTTGGCTTTTTGGGTTAGAAAACATACATTTGTTTTGCTTTTTTTTCTTTTTTGTGTTTTGTAAAAAACGTTTTGTTTTGGTTTTACTTTTTTGTCCCCCTTTTTTTTTTTTTTTTTGTTTCTTTTTTTGGTTTTGGAAATTGAAGTACTAATTTTGGTTTTTTTTTTGGTTTGAAAACATGAAAACGTTTTTTTGTTTGTTTTTTTTTTTTTTTTTTTTTTTTTTGTTTTTGGAAACCTTTCTTTCTTCCTTTTTTTTTTTTTTTTTTTTTTTTTTTTTCAAACCTGAAATCTTAAATCAAAGTCATGAACATATGCATTAAATTAAAAAACATGGAGTGTGTGATTATGACATCCACAAAAGAAAAGTAAAAGCACTCTCTTTTTTCTTTTTCCTTTTTTCTCCCTTTTGATGCCTCTCTTTTGCTTCTCTTTTTACTATACTTTACATATTTACAACGTACAACACAGGAAGAAATACAGGGAAAATACATTGAAAAATACTAAAAGCAATTACATCAAATATAGATAAGCTAAAAACGAAAACCAGAAACATGCTCAAAACAATTACATCAAATATAAGTAAATAAGCTAAAAAAAACAAATAAAGAAACAGATGCAAAGTGAACTGACTTTGGCTTTGGATTGGGACTCCGGCAGTGATATCGTTGGTGGGAGGAGGAAACTTCCAAAGACTGGTTGGTTGGACTTGGGCCGGAGATTCAACACCGCTGGTTGGAGCTGCAAAACCTGTGTCTCTTTTTGTTTTTTTTGTTTTGATTTTCTGATTTTGGTATTGTTGTTGAAAAGAAGGGAAAACAGAACTAGGGGAATGAAAATGGTGTTTTAGAATTTCTGGGTTTGAAATGGGGGAGAGTGTATGTATAAATGTTGGCCAAGTGAAGAGAGAAGTGAGGAGAAAAGGAAAGAAAAAGAATTCGGATTGTATGTTTTTTTTTTGGAAGACAGGAGTTGGGCAAATTTGAGATGGAATGGTAGCAAAGTTCTTTTTTGTTCTGGCAGAATGTCCTCTCTCTCTCTCTCTCTCTCTCTCTCTCTCTCTCTCTTTTTCTTGGGCGTGATTCCTCTTTTTTTCCCGTGGAACTCTGTTTTTTCTTTTTTCTCTCTCTGTTTGCGCTGGGATGAGGCTAGGGTGTAATAATGGTAGCAGGTTTTTTCAAGGATGAGGGTCTCTCTTCCTGCGCAGGGACAGAAGACAGCATTTTAAAGGGCTGGCAGAAATTTGGCTGGACTGTCATTAATTGCAGCATTAAATGCTGTATTATTGATGCAGTATTTTATTTTGAGATTCTGCCGTTTGTTGGAGGGAACAGCGACTTGTGCAGCGTGATTGTTCCCTTTTTTTAAATTTTTCGTTTAGCACATGTGACCGACAGGTATTGAAAAATGATTCTTTGTCAGATGACCAGCGCATAAAACGGGTCTCGTGAACAGCCAGCGAGAAAAGCCAGCGAGAAAAAAAAACAGCAAAGGTCAGAGGGCAAAGGGTCAGAATGTTGGCAGGTCGAAGTGTCGGCAGGGTCGAAGCTTCGGTGGGTCCAAAGTTCGGTGGGTCGAAGGTCAACGGTCAACGGATCGAAGTGTCGGCAAGTCGAAGGTCAACGGTCAACGGGTCGAAGGGTTGAAAACTCATAGGGTTCGAAGGTCGAAGTGTCGGTAGCGGGGCTTCGAGGGTCAAGGGTCGAAGGGTCGAAGGTCGGAGTGTGGGCAGGTCAAGGGGTCGTAGGTCGCGTGTTGAAGGCGTCGTAGGTTCGCAGGTCAAGGCGTCGCAAGTCCTGGCGTCGTAAGTCTCGAGGCGTCGCATCTTCACAAGGTTCGAAAGTCCGAAGGGGTGAGTCGAAGGTCGGAGTATCGGCAGTGGGGCTTCGAGGCTTCGATGCTTCGGGGCTTCGAGGCCCGAAGTTTTTTTTTTAACTTTTAATTACCTTCTTACCCTTCACCTAAAATGCAAAAATAGACAACTTTCCGGGGATTGTTTGGGAAGATCCGTATTCGCCTAAATTGACGCTTTGAAGAATTTCGCATGGTCACCTTTTCGGGCGATTTGACCAGGGGCATTGACCATCTTTTGGCAAGTTTTGACTTTTTCCAACGAAAGTTGTTTTGGCTATAACTTCTTTATTTTAAGTCCGATTTGAGCTCGGTCAAGTGCGTTAATCTCCAATTTTCATCCTCTATCACCTGGTGTTGATCTTGGGGTGCTCCAAGGACTTGTAGCAGAAGTCATTAATTTTGGACTCCCCCGTCAATTGTATCCATCTCGTGCAAATTGGGGTTAACATCAATTCCAAACCATTCCTTGGAAGTATGGGATCATTGTGGACCTATGAAACAAGGTATATGGCATGGGCAGAAAGGTATATCAAATGGGGTTAGTATGTCCAACCTGGACAAAATGGGGTCCAACAGCAAGTGCACTGGTCAAGTAATAAAATGGAGTATTAAGACTCCGGTTATCGAACCCACAGGGAGGTAGCTAATTCTGTTAAGCAGCAAGCACTAAGCTAACAAGTTGAATTTATGTCTGGACAATTGATTTTTGAGTTTTAAATTAAAGTATGAGTCTTAAACATGCAAAATGCAGAAACTATTGAGATTGTAATGTAATTCGAAGATAGCAATGAATTAAAGGATCTAGGGTCACAATTTCACCACCCAATGCCTGATAATATTCTGGTTATGGTACTTGCTTAAAAACATTTGATTAATTCCAAGTTTATAATGGCCATCACCCACTGCCCTAACACTTGGTCCATGAAAAGGGAAGTTTAAGTCTTTTAAACCACTTGGTCCGTGAGAATAAAAGTTTTCAAAGGTAAACAACCAATTCGACAAATACAGACTTGATCCATCATGTAATGTCAAATCTAGTTCATCACATTCCACCCTAGACAAGGGCTAAAATAGCCTAACACGACAACGGGGAGCACATACTTGGTCTGAGCAGTTATACAATAGACTTTGCATTATACCCAAATGAAGTAATTAAAAGCCCAGAATTTCATATAATAGCAAGCAGAATACCAGAACATTACAAGACCTTGGGGGCTACATTGCTCCCCTAGAAATAAGGTTTTACCCCATAATCAAGTTTACAAACCCAAAAAGTTCAGAATAACACATGATTACAGGACCGGTAGAGAAAGAGAGGAACAAAGATGATTAATAGCCCCAATACTTCTCCTTCTCTGCCAAAGAACCCCTTGCCGTCAAACTCAAGCGCTGCTTCTAACTCCAAGAACGTCTCTCCTATCCTATGTCTGCGTCTTAGCCTCTAATAATTGATGTTGCTGCCTCCAAGATCTCCCTTTTTATAGGGCTGCAGGTGTTATATCAAGTGTTCCCTAATGCTAGCTGTTGTCGCTACCAAAACAACGTAGTTTTGGTAAGTAACCCTTATTCTTCATTCAAACCTTCAAAACACCTTAAACAAAGCAGAATTGGATCAAGCTCCAAAAGAGAAAAATCATCAGTAGAACAAAACGAAGGTGACTGTGCAAAAACAATCTTGCCCGTGACAAAGGTCATTGTCACGGGCACCTCCATTTGCTCTGAAACTTCACCCAAGACTTTATCACATCATATCAAAGCTTTCCATGCAAAAATATCCTCGCCAGTGACAAAGGTCATTGTCACGGGCACCTCCAAATGGTCTGAAATGTTTATGAGAGATAGATGACATCATTTGGAGAAACGTTTGTTCTACACGTGAGATCATCTGAAGCCTCTTACTAGGTCAAAAAAATCAAATCCCAATATCACGTTCAAAATATTTTGTTGTCCTTTTGCTCTGAATTTTTATGGGAGGTAAAGGGCATCATTTGAAGCAACTTTCCCTTCTGCACATGATATTGTTAAGGCCATCTTCATGGTCAAATAAATCAAAATTCTTGTTTAGCACTTATAGTGTGAAGGGACCTCTTGCAACCTTGTCGCTTGTAGCGTTCAAAATGCCTCCTTTTCAGCTCATAAGTTGCCACAAGCTCCCTCTTTAGGAGATAGAGTAGTCTATCTGATGACTAGAGAAGAAATCATCCAAAAACCTGCCCAACACAGCTCAAAAACACTTATATAGCACAAACAATGTCTTTCTAGAGGTTAGAGCAAATATATATATATGAAATATGGTACTAAACAAGCTTTAAACATGCTCTTAAACACCCTAAATAGGCTATAAAATAACGGCATAAATGCACGTTATCAAATACACCACACTTGAACCATTGCTTGTCCTCAAGCAAAAACACAATCAGGCAAAAAGAAAACAAACACTCATTCAAACATGAAGAAAAATAAAATAACAAACAAAAGAGTCATGTTTCCTAAGTATGCAATTTTATCATGCTGAAATGGGCATTTCAGTAAGCAAAACGAATTATAATTTAGCTCATTCATGTTCATACCTCTAAGTCCAACAACCATGCAGTCTCATTACCGAAAGTCGGATATCAATAAGCATTCCTTGCTAAAATAGAACTTAGCTACCATTAAAGTCCTTACCAAGGTTAGAACTACCTCACTCAGATATAATTTTTCTTCTCTCTCATGCTCAAGCCCAAGATCAATACCTAACAAAAATAGGGGTAGAAAAACTCCTTACTACATTCTCCATTAGCTATTGCTTAAGTTCTTGCCAAGCATACATGGGAGTTCCAAACCGTGCTCATCAACAAAAACACACACTCTATTCTACTTACTAATAAACACTTGGAGCTAAAGATTTAAGCTCACACTTGTGAAACAAATTGCAAAACAAAACAACTTAGCCGTTATGGCTGCAACACGAAAACAAAAACACAAATAAACAGTAAGCCATTGTGGCTTTTATTCTGGCAAACACTTTTTTTTCTGTTTCTCTCTCTCTCTCTCTCTTTTCACACTTCTTTTTAGTAATAACCTTACACGGTTGCATTTTATGCTCTCCCTTGATGGATTATTCACTCTTTTTTTCTTTTTTATATACTCACCTTTTATTTAATTTTTTTTTATTTGCCTACCCATTTTTGTTTAGGTTGCTAATTTTAGTTACTTGTCCTTTAGGTAGGGAATAAGGGCCTGTGAAGAGCTGGGCCCTGCTGGTGGTGTGAAATAAATGGGAGTTGCTGGAGGAAAGGGTGGAGCGGTGTAGGGCTCCGCCTCTTGTGGATACTGTGGATACTCCGGTGTCTCTTCGCTTTGTGCAGCGGGCTGCTGTACCGGAGGTGACGGTGCGTCAAATGGATCCTCCACAGGAGGTGTAGGAGTTTTCTTCTTCTTCTTCCCCAGGGCCTTCCAGATCTTACCGAGCAGACCTTTGACTTCCTTTTGCTCCTTATGGATGAGAGTTTGATTTTTCTTTAGCAGCCCGATCTCCTGAATGGTTTCCGCCTGTGCCTCCTGTAGTTGAGCAGTTTGCCTCCGTAAGTCTTCATAAGAAGTAGCAGGTGTAACACCCCCAAATTTGAAACCTCCAAACCGGGTGCGTTAGCGGAAAATAAATATACAAATTTTATATAAATTTCAAACTATTACTTATTTAATCAAGCAAACTATTCATTATTACAAATTTCAATCCAAGATCTTTAAGGTTTAGGGATTTAGAGACTAAGTGTCCATAACCCATTATTACATGACAAAGCACACAAGCAAACAACTTAATAAATCTTTAAAATTTCACACAACTTTATTTCCAAGCACTTCTCGACTCCTTATCCTAGTTTCTCCATCCCTTAATTTCCTGGGGTTGGAAAGAAATCATAAAAAGGGTGAGCTCAAATAGCCCAATAAGGGTAAACATAAGTGGGTAAGGAAAATCATGAAGATATCGAACATAGGAAATACCATATAATATTTGCACATCATACATGATCAACATTTCACAAGAAAATCATAACATGGATGATTATGTTTAGACATCGTATCGTAACATCATGACCTAGGTTAACCACCCAGATACCGTATCATGACATAACATATTATCAGCTGGATTGACACTCTCCAGTGATGTTCTTTACCCAATGCATTGGAGGTCTTTCTGGAACCACCCATTATAAACTTACTTTGTCCAAACATAAGAGGTTATAATAACTTTAACATACATAACATGAGGCATATTATAGAATTCCAATAAAACATTCAAGGTTAACAAGGATAACCACGAATATCAAAATGGTTATCTACCCCAATCAATAGCATAGATTACCAAGAGAGATTAAAAAGAGACTAATCTAATCTTCTCAACAATAAAATGGAATAAGAAACATAAAACTCTTACAATAATAATTCCAAATAAAACAAGATAAAGAGGAAGAGAAAAGTGAGAATAAAGAAAAGAAAAACCCTTACAATAATAATGAAATATAGATTATAATGAAAAAGAAAAAGGGGATGAGAAAAACCCTTACGAAATATAGACTATAATGAAAAAGAAAAAGAGGGATGAGAAAAGCCCTTACAATCGCTTGTCGTTCTCCGCGTTCTAAACCTTAAAAATATCAAAACACTAAATTAGCATTAATGCTTGAAAAGTTCAATATCACACATATCTCCTTTATATATATATATATCATACTTTAACTTATATCTTTTAATAGGCATACCGTGCTTGTGGGGTTGAATATTAATTTGGGTTCCCACTTCTATTGCTGTTCCATATCCTATTTCGATCCCATGCATCATAAGCCTTGAGTTGTGCACTAACTAGGTTATATGCCTTGAGAGTTTTTGAATAAGATTTACTTCTTGTATTGGGTGAACGGAAAAGACGTTCGATAAGCTTATTTTTCCTACGTGTCTTCCACCTTAACCATGAGGGGATATTAGACACGGGTCTAAAGGGAAGATCAGGAGGAGATAAGGAAGGGGATAGCTGTGAGATTGAAGCATTAACAATTGGGGTTGCAGAAGAAGAAGGGCGATTGCCGGGGGAATTCATTTTGGAAGTCGTTCCTTACGATCTTCCGCTATCTAGAACCTTAAAAATAAAAATAAAAACATAAGTTAATATTCTCATCTTTTCACTAGAATTATAGAATGACAACGCTATGATAAAATACTATAATTTAAAATAATTACACAGGTATGTATATGAGGTGGCAAGGCTAACCATGTATGTATATACGAGGTGGTACAACCAATCATATAAATAACATATGTAAGGTGGTAAAACCAACCATGAATATAGTTTATATGAGGTGGTAAAACTAACCATATAGATCTACATAATAAATAAGAAGCGACTTCAAAATTTCAAAATCATAAGTATTACCTTTCGTAGAACTTCGACGCTTGGTAAGTACCAAAAGCAAAAGAGGATTTGAGTAGAGTATTTGGGGTATTAAGAGGGCTTGAGAAAGTGTTTTTGAGAGAGAATTTCGTGGTGTGGCTTTGAGGGATTTGTGCTTAAGAGGAGAGGCAAGACACTCCTTATATAGGCAAGGATGGTAGGTGTAATAGTGTGAAAAAAATAGTGTACGAATTTGACTTTGGCATTAAATTAAATTATTTAAAATATATATAATACTTTATTTTCTTCATATTATCTATTATTAAAAACGTGGTTATCTCCTCCTACCATTAAAAAAATGTTTTAAGACTTTTAAACCTAGAAGGTTCCTTTGGCATCAAAAGTCCACATTGGTGTACTCCCTACTAATTCAATTATAACGTTTCTAATTTTGTAGTTTTTGACAAATGGCCAATTGTATTGCATTACTAGCTCAAATATCTACAAATGGGTATCAATTTTATAATTTTTAAATATGTATAACAAAAGTTATTGAATTTTAAAGTCATACTAAAATGTTTACCTGTTCATACTGAACCTATGTGTAGTATTTTAACTTCTAGAATTGATTGCCTTCATATTAACTTCTGAAATTTCTACACGTTTTAGCTAAGTCATAAATGAACAAATGGGCTTTGGTTTCATGTCAATTGGATCTGTATAATTCAAGTTATGGATTTTTGAATGGGATCTCCAGAATCTGCCTCATTCAGATTTTTGGGCCTTACCTATGTTTTATACTTTTGGTAAAGTTAAGGCTTGTAATACTTACCCATAGTAATTTGGCTTAAGAAACTAAATGACATAATATATAGCATCTAAACTTTTTATGACATATAAGAAATTATTTTATTTTTTTATAAAATATTTACGTGGATAAAATAATATAATTGCATAATCAATAAACAATAAAGTAAGATAACATTATAGCATAAAATATTAAACATAAACATTAATATCATATTCTATGGCCTTCGTAAAATTTCTTGAATTATATTAGCATATGTGCGTAGGACGTGTTGTGCTTCGGCAGTAGAGCTGCATAACCCTTCGGCTAACATTGTCGTGGTTGTCGCACGAATAACCTCAAACTTCTCCCTGTGTCTCGTCACATTATATTGCAGCCATTGGACACGAGCATTTAGCTCATCTACAGCAAAGCATAGCTTTGTAACTTCAAGTCGTATTGCTCGCCGATCTTCATCTCGTACACTATTCTCGGATGGCGGTACTTGAGAACTTGATGCCATAACTCTTATTATTCTTCTTCTTACTTCTATACTCTTATAAATAAAATCTCATACTCATACCTATTTATGGAAGTCCAAATGAATACTATTCATAACGGCTAGTTACTATTCTAACGGCTACTTACGAGTCACATGCTATTTGAATGACTATATTGGGTGCTTATTTTTATCGTGATAATATCTAAAATGTCCTTTCTAACTATTGTTAACAATGACATTATTATTATTTTATTATTATTACTCTTTAAGGAAGAACTTAAATAGCTAAAAATTTGCGGGTCTTACAGCAGGAGTTGACTCCGGGGCTTCCCATGGTCGGGCAGATGGACGAGAGGTTGCTTGTTAGTCATGAGCGATGTACTCGAGCAACTCCTCCAGCTGAAGTCTTGTGATGTGGCCATTGGTGAAGGCCCAGTTAAGAACGTCAGCTTCACTGATAACTTGGCCACTAACGCCTTGGAAGAAGTTGTATACTTCCTCCTTATGAACGTTGAACTGCATGTACATGGTAGTCAACTAGAAGATGTGTTGTCGGCAGGCATTCATGGGAGTAGAGGTGTCCCTAAACTGCTCAGTGGGTCGCTCCATATGCACGCTGTGACGTGAAGGCTGTGGAGCGACGTGGATACTATCTCCCCATTTGCCCTTGTAGCTAACTCCTAAGGCACCCTCTGGATGGAGAACTCGTAACCGCAGGTTATCTGGGAAAACAGTGGGGTCTACTTGAGCACTAAGATGACCATATTGATATTATAGAAGCATGCTAAGTAGTCGACCATATAAGCATTTGTGAATGTCCCGTTTCCACAATTTAAAAATTTTAGCAGCCTAATCAATGTGTAACTGACGATCGATGCAAAACATAAACTCCAAATGGGACTTAGGGACTGAGTCTACGCCACTAGTCTGTAACAGTAAGCACCTCCCTACCAAATTGGCAAGGCAACGGTATTTCCCAGGAAAGCCGTTTTTAGTAAATTGCCGACGTCTCCCAAATTCCTTAGTATACTGTAAAGCTCTACCATAATCTACTAAGTTCAAATCAGGTATTGCATGCATGGGATTTGGCAGATCAAAGCAGTCTCTCAACATAGCAGGGGAAATAGAAATTCAGACACCTTGAACCTCCCCAATTAACTCATCATCTTCCTCATTGACGTAGACTGAATTATGAAAGTCTAACATGGCAGGGTAATATAGATCACTGCGAGCACATACTAACCTTCTTAGCCCCAAAGCTTGCAGCTTGGTCATAATTTCTTCAGTCCAATCAAGTGTGGAGGACTCCAGGATCTCCCAATCAAGCACATTCCCCACGAAGATCGTGTCGGCTTCTCTCAGTGCTGAAGGCAGAGAGGTGGCAAAGGCTTCAGGACTGCCTTCTCCTTGGCGGGCTCTCCTTGTGCGCACCATGACTTCTAACTTAGAAAGGATTTTGCTCTCAGCAACAAGGAAGAGGAAAGTATGAGATGTGAGTTTTAAGCTTGGAACCCCTCCCTATTTATAGTGCTTCACCACCAAAAGTAAATGACCAAAATGACCCTCTTAAAGGGCTCCTTTCATTTTACGTGCAGAACAAAGAATACTCTAGAAGATGCCAGCTGTCTCCCACCGAAATTTCAGACTGATTCGACAAAGGTAGGTGTGCACGTGAAAAGCGTGATTTCACGGGCAGGGCTTGGATGAATCTAGACACTTCCAGCTGTCTTCCACCAAAATTTGAGAGCAAAAAGACGCTTCTATCCTTGTGCATGCGAAAAGCATTTTCACGGGCAGGTCTCAGAAAGGTCTAGAGGATGCCAGTTGCCTTCGTGCAAATTTTCAGATCGATTGGACCATCCTACCCTTGTGCACGGGAAAAGCCTTTTCACGGTCAGGTCCTTTTTTGTCCAAATTTCACTAGTAGGTCACGGATGAACTGTAGATCCATTATACCGTGCACGTGAAATCTCGCTCGCACGGGCAAGCCGGTTGACACCCTAAATGAAGTCCAAAGTTGCTGAAATTTGACAAGCTAGTAGCCCATCTCCCAAGGACAAAAATGTGTCGAGTTAGTTGGCCCAAAATACCATCTCATAATCCATAACTTCATCTCCTTGGTTTGGCAATAGATTGGAGTGAGCCCCTCTCGATTCAACGTAATCGGGCTTGGACTTGGGCCTTAGAAAATTTATCTAAAGTCCCGATACACAGCCCAAGTAAGCCCAAGGAAATAAGCTCCATCAAAGAAATATGGGCCTAGGCCCTGGTTCAAATGCTGCAAAGAAAATGAAAACAAAGCGGACATGCACTCCTACGGACTATGGGTTAAAGCACACAATAAAATATAACAATAAAATAAAATAGAATAAAAAGGAAAAGAAATCACCATGGGTTGCCACCCATGAAGCACCGAGTTTAGGTCGTTAGCTTGATAACGTGCATTTATGCCGTTATCCTATGCCTTATATAGGGTGTTTAGCGTATGTTTTGTACCTATTTGCATGTTATTTTTGACATATTTGCTCTAACCCCTAGGAAGACCCTGTTTGGTGTATAGTGGTACTTTTTGAGTGTTTTTGGCAGGTTTTGGAGCAACCTTTTCCCACACACTTTGGCTAGATCACTCCATCAACTCACAAGGAAGCTATAGGAAGAAGATGGAAGCAAAATGAAGGCAAAATCAAGGTGCACGTGAAAAGCCTTCTCACGTGCATTCTCACGTGCAAGGATTTTATTGCATGGATGCCTTCTACAACTCAAGAGGAAGCTTTGGAGCAAATTCGAGTCAAATTAGAGCCGCACGTGAAAAGGGTCTTCTCACGTGCATTCTCACGTGCAAGCATTTTTGCGCTCCAAATGATGTATTTTGTTGTTTTAATCATTTTCCTCTAAAGAACCGGGGTCAAATTTGGTGTAGTTTGAGTTTTATTTCGCCTAGAACGTCGATTAGTGTCACTAACCAAAACGACGTCGTTTTGGTCGCGACCACATTTATAATTAGGGCACACCTTTTGTAACCCTAATTTGGCCCACTAAAACATATAAATAGGGGTT
This sequence comes from Taxillus chinensis, assembly GCA_023512835.1. Classification (NCBI taxonomy): domain Eukaryota; kingdom Viridiplantae; phylum Streptophyta; class Magnoliopsida; order Santalales; family Loranthaceae; genus Taxillus; species Taxillus chinensis. The sequence goes on along the minus strand of CM042084.1, from coordinate 46,414,226 downwards.
TTTTGGAGGCATTGTAAATCATCTTGAGTGGGAGAATCTGATCTGAGTTCGAAAAGAGCTATAGCCATTGCTAAAAGATCGGATTGTCCTTGGCAAGGAGTGATTTTGGGAGCGTGACGCCGGAGTCTTTGGAGGCCGGAGTCCTGGTTCATCTTGGGGTCTTCCTTTATTGTCCTGGGTCTCGTAATCATGTTCTTTCCTGTGATTGTTATTGTTTTTGTCATGATTATGGAGTAGTCTTGTTAGTCTAGGGGAGCAATGTAGCCCCCAATAAATTGTAGTCAGTTTGGTTATGGTTGTTCAATAAAATAGAATTCAGTTCTTGTTTAATTCACTTGCTTGAATGGAAATGCCTAGTTTATGCATAATTAGGTAATCTTAGCCCTTGTCTAGGGTGGAACATTAGTGAATTAGATTTAATATTGCATGATGGACCAAGTCTGCAACTATTAGATTGTTTATCTACCTTGATCACTTTTATTCACATGGACCAAATGGGATAAAAGCCTTCAATCTATCTTAGCATGGACCAAATGTAAGATAGGTAGGAGATAATCAACATGAACATGAACTAGAACATAAATCAAGAACAAGAGCCATAACCAAACTATTACAATCGATTGGGTGGTAAACATTGTGACCCTAGATCCTTAATCACTGAAATTTATCTACCAAAAGCTTGCCAACATTCCGATTCAATCATCTTTCGTTCACATTATTTGTCCAACAAAAAAATCAATTGTCCAGGACATAAAATCAACTTGTTAGCTTAGTGCTTGTGCTTAACAAGATTAGCTACCTCCCCGTGGGTTCGACAATCGGAGTCTTAACACTCCATTTTACTACTTGACCAGTGCACTTTTTGCAAAACCTTCAGACATAATTTATGCGGGTGAAGTTTTTGGCGCCGTTGCCGGGGAGGCAAGCCAAACTTTGTTAGGACTAAGTGACATTAGGTGCTTAAGTTTATTTGTGATCTGGAATTTTATTTTCTTATAATTTTGCTAGTACGGTGTTACCTGGTATCTTTTTGTTTTTGCTACGTGTCAGGAGTGCACCCTAGGTGTTTGAGAAAATTCTTTTATGTATGCGTCACACCAGGGGTGAGTTATTACCATACGATCCCGAAATCGAACGAACGTTGTGAGAGCAAACAAGAGCTCGAGAGGGTATTAGTTGCGGTGAACAACGAGTTGGAAGGTTTACATACCTTGTGTGAAGAAATCATGGGTGAAAATAGAGCAAGGGAAGATCGGGGACACAACGGCCAAGGCGGTTATCAGCCGAGGACCTTCATGGATTATGTTAGACTGTCTTATCGGATGAGTATTCAGGCATTAGAAGGGTGCCGGTCCAAGCAAACAACAGTCATGAACATATGCATTAAATTAAAAAACATGGAGTGTGTGATTATGACATCCACAAAAGAAAAGTAAAAGCACTCTCTTTTTTCTTTTTCCTTTTTTCTCCCTTTTGATGCTTCTCTTTTGCTTCTCTTTTTACTATACTTTACATATTTACAACGTACAACACAGGAAGAAATATAGGGAAAATACAGTGAAAAATACTAAAAGCAATTACATCAAATATAGATAAGCTAAAAACGAAAACCAGAAACATGCTCAAAACAATTACATCAAATATAAGTAAATAAGCTAAAAAAAACAAATAAAGAAACAGATGCAAAGTGAACTGACTTTGGCTTTGGATTGGGACTCCGGCAGTGATATCGTTGGTGGGAGGAGGAAACTTCCAAAGACTGGTTGGTTGGACTTGGGCCGGAGATTCAACACCGCTGGTTGGAGCTGCAAAACCTGTGTCTCTTTTTTGTTTTTTTTTGTTTTGATTCCCTTTTTTTGTTTTGATTTTCTGATTTTGGTATTGTTGTTGAAAAGAAGGGAAAACAGAACTGGGGGAATGAAAATGGTGTTTCAGAATTTCTGGGTTTGAAATGGGGGAGAGTGTATGTATAAATGTTGGCCAAGTGAAGAGAGAAGTGAGGAGAAAAGGAAAGAAAAAGAATTCGGATTGTATGTTTTTTTTTTTGGAAGACAGGAGTTGGGCAAATTTGAGATGGAATGGTAGCAAAGTTCTTTTTTGTTCTGGCAGAATGTCCTCTCTCTCTCTCTCTCTCTCTCTCTCTCTTTTTCTTGGGCGTGATTCCTCCTTTTTTTCGCGTGGAACTCTGTTTTTTCTTTTTTCTCTCTCTGTTTGCGCTGGGATGAGGCTAGGGTGTAATAATGGTAGCAGGTTTTTTCAAGGATGAGGGTCTCTCTTCCTGCGCAGGGACAGAAGACAGCATTTTAAAGGGCTGGCAGAAATTTGGCTGGACTGTCATTAATTGCAGCATTAAATGCTGTATTATTGATGCAGTATTTTATTTTGAGATTCTGCCGTTTGTTGGAGGGAACAGCGACTTGTGCAGCGTGATTGTTCCCTTTTTTTAAATTTTTCGTTTAGCACATGTGACCGACGGGTATTGAAAAATGATTCTTTGTCAGATGACCAGCGCATAAAACGGGTCTCGTGAACAGCCAGCGAGAAAAGCCAGCGAGAAAAAAAAACAGCAAAGGTCAGAGGGCAAAGGGTCAGAATGTTGGCAGGTCGAAGTGTCGGCAGGGTCGAAGCTTCGGTGGGTCCAAAGTTCGGTGGGTCGAAGGTCAACGGTCAACGGATCGAAGTGTCGGCAAGTCGAAGGTCAACGGTCAACGGGTCGAAGGGTTGAAAACTCATAGGGTTCGAAGGTCGAAGTGTCGGTAGCGGGGCTTCGAGGGTCAAGGGTCGAAGGGTCGAAGGTCGGGTGTGGGCAGGTCAAGGGGTCGTAGGTCGCGTGTTGAAGGCGTCGTAGGTTCGCAGGTCAAGGCGTCGCAAGTCCTGGCGTCGTAAGTCTCGAGGCGTCGCATCTTCACAAGGTTCGAAAGTCCGAAGGGGTGAGTCGAAGGTCGGAGTATCGGCAGTGGGGCTTCGAGGCTTTGATGCTTCGGGGCTTCGAGGCCCCCTTTTTTTTTAACTTTTAATTACCTTCTTACCCTTCACCTAAAATGCAAAAATAGACAACTTTCCTGGGGATTGTTTGGGAAGATCCGTATTCGCCTAAATTGACGCTTTGAAGAATTTCGCATGGTCACCTTTTCGGGCGATTTGACCAGGGGCATTGACCATCTTTTGGCAAGTTTTGACTTTTTCCAACGAAAGTTGTTTTGGCTATAACTTCTTTATTTTAAGTCCGATTTGAGCTCGGTCAAGTGCGTTAATCTCCAATTTTCATCCTCTATCACCTGGTGTTGATCTTGGGGTGCTCCAAGGACTTGTAGCAGAAGTCATTAATTTTGGACTCCCCGTCAATTGTATCCATCTCGTGCAAATTGGGGTTAACATCAATTCCAAACCATTCCTTGGAAGTATGGGATCATTGTGGACCTATGCAACAAGGTATATGGCATGGGCAGAAAGGTATATCAAATGGGGTTAGTATGTCCATCCTGGACAAAATGGGGTCCAACAGCAAGTGCACTGGTCAAGTAATAAAATGGAGTATTAAGACTCCGGTTATCGAACCCACAGGGAGGTAGCTAATGCTGTTAAGCAGCAAGCACTAAGCTAACAAGTTGAATTTATGTCTGGACAATTGATTTTTGAGTTTTAAATTAAAGTATGAGTCTTAAACATGCAAAATGCAGAAACTATTGAGATTGTAATGTAATTCGAAGATAGCAATGAATTAAAGGATCTAGGGTCACAATTTCACCACCCAATGCCTGATAATATTCCTGGTTATGGTACTTGCTTAAAAACATTTGATTAATTCCAAGTTTATAATGGCCATCACCCACTGCCCTAACACTTGGTCCATGAAAAGGGAAGTTTAAGTCTTTTAAACCACTTGGTCCGTGAGAATAAAAGTTTTCAAAGGTAAACAACCAATTCGACAAATACAGACTTGATCCATCATGTAATGTCAAATCTAGTTCATCACATTCCACCCTAGACAAGGGCTAAAATAGCCTAACACGACAACGGGGAGCACATACTTGGTCTGAGCAGTTATACAATAGACTTTGCATTATACCCAAATGAAGTAATTAAAAGCCCAGAATTTCATATAATAGCAAGCAGAATACCAGAACATTACAAGACCTTGGGGGCTACATTGCTCCCCTAGAAATAAGGTTTTACCCCATAATCAAGTTTACAAACCCAAAAAGTTCAGAATAACACATGATTACAGTACCAGTAGAGAAAGAGAGGAACAAAGATGATTAATAGCCCCAATACTTCTCCTTCTCTGCCAGCAACCCCTTGCCGTCAAACTCAAGCGCTGCTTCTAACTCCAAGAACGTCTCTCCTATCCTATGTCTGCGTCTTAGCCTCTAATAATTGATGTTGCTGCCTCCAAGATCTCCCTTTTTATAGGGCTGCAGGTGTTATATCAAGTGTTCCCTAATGCTAGCTGTTGTCGCTACCAAAACAACGTAGTTTTGGTAAGTAACCCTTATTCTTCATTCAAACCTTCAAAACACCTTAAACAAAGCAGAATTGGATCAAGCTCCAAAAGAGAAAAATCATCAGTAGAACAAAACGAAGGTGACTGTGCAAAAACAATCTTGCCCGTGACAAAGGTCATTGTCACGGGCACCTCCATTTGCTCTGAAACTTCACCCAAGACTTTATCACATCATATCAAAGCTTTCCATGCAAAAATATCCTCGCCAGTGACAAAGGTCATTGTCACGGGCACCTCCAAATGGTCTGAAATGTTTATGAGAGATAGATGACATCATTTGGAGAAACGTTTGTTCTACACGTGAGATCATCTGAAGCCTCTTACTAGGTCAAAAAAATCAAATCCCAATATCACGTTCAAAATATTTTGTTGTCCTTTTGCTCTGAATTTTTATGGGAGGTAAAGGGCATCATTTGAAGCAACTTTCCCTTCTGCACATGATATTGTTAAGGCCATCTTCATGGTCAAATAAATCAAAATTCTTGTTTAGCACTTATAGTGTGAAGGGACCTCTTGCAACCTTGTCGCTTGTAGCGTTCAAAATGCCTCCTTTTCAGCTCATAAGTTGCCACAAGCTCCCTCTTTAGGAGATAGAGTAGTCTATCGATGACTAGAGAAGAAATCATCCAAAAACCTGCCCAACACAGCTCAAAAACACTTATATAGCACAAACAATGTCTTTCTAGAGGTTAGAGCAAATATATATATATGAAATATGGTACTAAACAAGCTTTAAACATGCTCTTAAACACCCTAAATAGGCTATAAAATAACGGCATAAATGCACGTTATCAAATACACCACACTTGAACCATTGCTTGTCCTCAAGCAAAAAACACAATCAGGCAAAAAGAAAACAAACACTCATTCAAACATGAAGAAAAATAAAATAACAAACAAAAGAGTCATGTTTCCTAAGTATGCAATTTTATCATGCTGAAATGGGCATTTCAGTAAGCAAAACGAATTATAATTTAGCTCATTCATGTTCATACCTCTAAGTCCAACAACCATGCAGTCTCATTACTGAAAGTCAGATATCAATAAGCATTCCTTGCTAAAATAGAACTTAGCTACCATTAAAGTCCTTACCAAGGTTAGAACTACCTCACTCAGATATAATTTTTCTTCTCTCTCATGCTCAAGCCCAAGATCAATACCTAACAAAAATAGGGGTAGAAAAACTCCTTACTACATTCTCCATTAGCTATTGCTTAAGTTCTTGCCAAGCATACATGGGAGTTCCAAACCGTGCTCATCAACAAAAACACACACTCTATTCTACTTACTAATAAACACTTGGAGCTAAAGATTTAAGCTCACACTTGTGAAACAAATTGCAAAACAAAACAACTTAGCCGTTATGGCTGCAACACGAAAACAAAAACACAAATAAACAGTAAGCCATTGTGGCTTTTATTCTGGCAAACACTTTTTTTTCTGTTTCTCTCTCTCTCTCTCTCTTTTCACACTTCTTTTTAGTAATAACCTTACACGGTTGCATTTTATGCTCTCCCTTGATGGATTATTCACTCTTTTTTTCTTTTTTATATACTCACCTTTTATTTAATTTTTTTTATTTGCCTACCCATTTTTGTTTAGGTTGCTAATTTTAGTTACTTGTCCTTTAGGTAGGGAATAAGGGCCTGTGAAGAGCTGGGCCCTGCTGGTGGTGTGAAATAAACGGGAGTTGCTGGAGGAAAGGGTGGAGCGGTGTAGGGCTCCGCCTCTTGCGGATACTGTGGATACTCCGGTGTCTCTTTGCTTTGTGCAGCGGGCTGCTGTACCAGAGGTGACGGTGCGTCAAATGGATCCTCCACAGGAGGTGTAGGAGTTTTCTTCTTCTTCTTCCCCAGGGCCTTCCAGATCTTACCGAGCAGACCTTTGACTTCCTTTTGCTCCTTATGGATGAGAGTTTGATTTTTCTTTAGCAGCCCGATCTCCTGAACGGTTTCCGCCTGTGCCTCCTGTAGTTGAGCAGTTTGCCTCCGTAAGTCTTCATAAGAAGTAGCAGGTGTAACGCCCCCAAATTTGAAACCTCCAAACCGGGTGCGTTAGCGGAAAATAAATATACAAATTTTATATAAATTTCAAACTATTACTTATTTAATCAAACAAACCATTCATTATTACAAATTTCAATCCAAGATCTTTAAGGTTTAGGGATTTAGAGACTAAGTGTCCATAACCCATTATTACATGACAAAGCACACGAGCAAACAACTTAATAAATCTTTAAAATTTCACACAACTTTATTTCCAAGCACTTCTCGACTCCTTATCCTAGTTTCTCCATCCCTTAATTTCCTGGGGTTGGAAAGAAATCATAAAAAGGGTGAGCTCAAATAGCCCAATAAGGGTAAACATAAGTGGGTAAGGAAAATCATGAAGATATCGAACATAGGAAATACCATATAATATTTGCACATCATACATGATCAACATTTCACAAGAAAATCATAACATGGATGATTATGTTTAGACATCGTATCGTAACATCATGACCTAGGTTAACCACCCAGATACCGTATCATGACATAACATATTATCATTTGGATTGACACTCTCCGGTGATGTTCTTTACCCAATGCATTGGAGGTCTTTTCTGGAACCACCCATTATAAACTTACTTTGTCCAAACATAAGAGGTTATAATAACTTTAACATACATAACATGAGGCATATTATAGAATTCCAATAAAACATTCAAGGTTAACAAGGATAACCACGAATATCAAAATGGTTATCTACCCCAATCAATAGCATAGATTACCAAGAGAGATTAAAAAGAGACTAATCTAATCTTCTCAACAATAAAATGGAATAAGAAACATAAAACTCTTACAATAATAATTCCAAATAAAACAAGATAAAGAGGAAGAGAAAAGTGAGAATAAAGAAAAAGAAAAACCCTTACAATAATAATGAAATATAGATTATAATGAAAAAGAAAAAGGGGATGAGAAAAACCCTTACGAAATATAGACTATAATGAAAAAGAAAAAGAGGGATGAGAAAAGCCCTTACAATCGCTTGTCGTTCTCCGCGTTCTAAACCTTAAAAATATCAAAACACTAAATTAGCATTAATGCTTGAAAAGTTCAATATCACACATATCTCCTTTATATATATATATATCATACTTTAACTTATATCTTTTAATAGGCATACCGTGCTTGTGGGGTTGAATATTAATTTGGGTTCCCACTTCTATTGCTGTTCCATATCCTATTTCGATCCCATGCATCATAAGCCTTGAGTTGTGCACTAACTAGGTTATATGCCTTGAGAGTTTTTGAATAAGATTTACTTCTTGTATTGGGTGAACGGAAAAGACGTTCGATAAGCTTATTTTTCCTACGTGTCTTCCACCTTAACCATAAGGGGATATTAGACACGGGTCTAAAGGGAAGATCAGGAGGAGATAAGGAAGGGGATAGCTGTGAGATTGAAGCATTAACAATTGGGGTTGCAAAAGAAGAAGGGCGATTGCCGGGGGAATTCATTTTGGAAGTCGTTCCTTACGATCTTCCGCTATCTAGAACCTTAAAAATAAAAATAAAAACATAAGTTAATATTCTCATCTTTTCACTTGAATTATAGAATGACAACGCTATGATAAAATACTATAATTTAAAATAATTACACAGGTATGTATATGAGGTGGCAAGGCTAACCATGTATGTATATACGAGGTGGTACAACCAATCATATAAATAACATATGTAAGGTGGTAAAACCAACCATGAATATAGTATATATGAGGTGGTAAAACTAACCATATAGATCTACATAATAAATAAGAAGCGACTTCAAAATTTCAAAATCTTAAGTATTACCTTTCGTAGAACTTCGACACTTGGTAAGTACCAAAAGCAAAAGAGGATTTGAGTAGAGTATTTGGGGTATTAAGAGGGCTTGAGAAAGTGTTTTTGAGAGGGAATTTCGTGGTGTGGCTTTGAGGGATTTGTTCTTAAGAGGAGAGGCAAGACACTCCTTATATAGGCAAGGATGGTAGGTGTAATAGTGTGAAAAAAATAGTGTACGAATTTGACTTTGGCATTAAATTAAATTATTTAAAATATATATAATACTTTATTTTCTTCATATTATCTATTATTAAAAATGTGGTTATCTCCTCCTACCATTAAAAAAATGTTTTAAGACTTTTAAACCTAGAAGGTTCCTTTGGCATCAAAAGTCCACATTGGTGTACTCCCTACTAATTCAATTATAACGTTTTTAATTTTGTAGTTTTTGACAAATGGCCAATTGTATTGCATTACTAGCTCAAATATCTACAAATGGGTATCAATTTTATAATTTTTAAATATGTATAACAAAAGTTATTGAATTTTAAAGTCATACTAAAATGTTTACCTGTTCATACTGAACCTATGTGTAGTATTTTAACTTCTGGAATTGATTGCCTTCATATTAACTTCTGAAATTTCTACACGTTTTAGCTAAGTCATAAATGAACAAATGGGCTTTGGTTTCATGTCAATTGGATCTGTATAATTCAAGTTATGGATTTTTGAATGGGATCTCCAGAATCTGCCTCATTCAGATTTTTGGGCCTTACCTATGTTTTATACTTTTGGTAAAGTTAAGGCTTGTAATACTTACCCATAGTAATTTGGCTTAAGAAACTAAATGACATAATATATAGCATCTAAACTTTTTATGACATATAAGAAATTATTTTATTTTTTTATAAAATATTTACGTGGATAAAATAATATAATTGCATAATCAATAAACAATAAAGTAAGATAACATTATAGCATAAAATATTAAACATAAACATTAATATCATATTCTATGGCCTTCGTAAAATTTCTTGAATTATATTAGCATATGTGCGTAGGACGTGTTGTGCTTGGCATAGAGAGCTGCATAACCCTTCGGCTAACATTGTCGTGGTTGTCGCACGAATAACCTCAAACTTCTCCCTGTGTCTCGTCACATTATATTGCAGCCATTGGACACGAGCATTTAGCTCATCTACAGCAAAGCATAGCTTTGTAACTTCAAGTCGTATTGCTCGCCGATCTTCATCTCGTACACTATTCTCGGATGGCGGTACTTGAGAACTTGATGCCATAACTCTTATTATTCTTCTTCTTACTTCTATACTCTTATAAATAAAATCTCATACTCATACCTATTTATGGAAGTCCAAATGAATACTATTCATAACGGCTAGTTACTATTCTAACGGCTACTTACGAGTCACATGCTATTTGAATGACTATATTGGGTGCTTATTTTTATCGTGATAATATCTAAAATGTCCTTTCTAACTATTGTTAACAATGACATTATTATTATTTTATTATTATTACTCTTTAAGGAAGAACTTAAATAGCTAAAAATTTGCGGGTCTTACAGCAGGAGTTGACTCCGGGGCTTCCCATGGTCGGGCAGATGGACGAGAGGTTGCTTGTTAGTCATGAGCGATGTACTCGAGCAACTCCTCCAGCTGAAGTCTTGTGATGTGGCCATTGGTGAAGGCCCAGTTAAGAACGTCAGCTTCACTGATAACTTGGCCACTAACGCCTTGGAAGAAGTTGTATACTTCCTCCTTATGAACGTTGAACTGCATGTACATGGTAGTCAACTAGAAGATGTGTTGTCGGCAGGCATTCATGGGAGTAGAGGTGTCCCTAAACTGCTCAGTGGGTCGCTCCATATGCACGCTGTGACGTGAAGGCTGTGGAGCGACGTGGATACTATCTCCCCATTTGCCCTTGTAGCTAACTCCTAAGGCACCCTCTGGATGGAGAACTCGTAACCGAGGTTATCCTAGGAAAACAAGTGGGGTCTACTTGAGCACTAAGATGACCATATTGATATTATAGAAGCATGCTAAGTAGTCGACCATATAAGCATTTGTGAATGTCCCGTTTCCACAATTTAAAAATTTTAGCAGCCTAATCAATGTGTAACTGACGATCGATGCAAAACATAAACTCCAAATGGGACTTAGGGACTGAGTCTACGCCACTAGTCTGTAACAGTAAGCACCTCCCTACCAAATTGGCAAGGCAACGGTATTTCCCAGGAAAGCCGTTTTTAGTAAATTGCCGACGTCTCCCAAATTCCTTAGTATACTGTAAAGCTCTACCATAATCTACTAAGTTCAAATCAGGTATTGCATGCATGGGATTTGGCAAATCAAAGCAGTCTCTCAACATAGCAGGGGAAATAGAAATTCAGACACCTTGAACCTCCCCAATTAACTCATCATCTTCCTCATTGACGTAGACTGAATTATGAAAGTCTAACATGGCAGGGTAATATAGATCACGCGAGCACATACTAACCTTCTTAGCCCCAAAGCTTGCAGCTTGGTCATAATTTCTTCGGTCCAATCAAGTGTGGAGGACTCCAGGATCTCCCAATCAAGCACATTCCCCACGAAGATCGTGTCGGCTTCTCTCGATCTTTGAAGGCGAGAGGTGGCAAAGGCTTCAGGACCGCCTTCTCCTTGGCGGGCTCTCCTTGTGCGCACCATGACTTCTAACTTAGAAAGGATTTTGCTCTCAGCAACAAGGAAGAGGAAAGTATGAGATGTGAGTTTTAAGCTTGGAACCCCTCCCTATTTATAGTGCTTCACCACCAAAAGTAAATGACCAAAATGACCCTCTTAAAGGGCTCCTTTCATTTTACGTGCAGAACAAAGAATACTCTAGAAGATGCCAGCTGTCTCCCACCGAAATTTCAGACTGATTCGACAAAGGTAGGTGTGCACGTGAAAAGCGTGATTTCACGGGCAGGGCTTGGATGAATCTAGACACTTCCAGCTGTCTTCCACCAAAATTTGAGAGCAAAAAGACGCTTCTATCCTTGTGCATGCGAAAAGCATTTTCACGGGCAGGTCTCAGAAAGGTCTAGAGGATGCCAGTTGCCTTCGTGCAAATTTTCAGATCGATTGGACCATCCTACCCTTGTGCACGGGAAAAGCCTTTTCACGGTCAGGTCCTTTTTTGTCCAAATTTCACTAGTAGGTCACGGATGAACTGTAGATCCATTATACCTGTGCACGTGAAATACTGCTTCGCACGGGCAAGCTGGTTGACACCCTAAATGAAGTCCAAAGTTGCTGAAATTTGACAAGCTAGTAGCCCATCTCCCAAGGACAAAAATGTGTCAGTTAGTTGGCCCAAAATACCATCTCATAATCCATAACTTCATCTCCTTGGTTTGGCAATAGATTGGAGTGAGCCCCTCTGATTCAACGTAACTGGGCTTGGACTTGGGCCTTAGAAAATTTATCTAAAGTCCTGATACACAGGCCCAAGTAAGCCCAAGCAGAAATAAGCTCCATCAAAGAAATATGGGCCTAGGCCCTGGTTCAAATGCTGCAAAGAAAATGAAAACAAAGCAGACATGCACTCCCTACAGACTATGGGTTAAAGCACACAATAAAATATAACAATAAAATAAAATAGAATAAAAAGGAAAAGAAATCACCATGGGTTGCCACCCATGAAGCGCTGAGTTTAGGTCGTTAGCTTGATAACGTGCATTTATGCCGTTATCCTATGCCTTATATAGGGTGTTTAGCGTATGTTTTGTACCTATTTGCATGTTATTTTTGACATATTTGCTCTAACCCCTAGGAAGACCCTGTTTGGTGTATAGTGGTACTTTTTGAGTGTTTTTGGCAGGTTTTGGAGCAACCTTTTCCCACACACTTTGGCTAGATCACTCCATCAACTCACAAGGAAGCTATAGGAAGAAGATGGAAGCAAAATGAAGGCAAAATCAAGGTGCACGTGAAAAGCCTTCTCACGTGCATTCTCACGTGCAAGGATTTTATTGCATGGATGCCTTCTACAACTCAAGAGGAAGCTTTGGAGCAAATTCGAGTCAAATTAGAGCTGCACGTGAAAAGGGTCTTCTCACGTGCATTCTCACGTGCAAGCATTTTTGCGCTCCAAATGATGTATTTTGTTGTTTTAATCATTTTCCTCTAAAGAACTGGGGTCAAATTTGGTGTAGTTTGAGTTTTATTTCGCCTAGAACGTCGATTAGTGTCACTAACCAAAACGACGTCGTTTTGGCTGCGACCACATTTATAATTAGGGCACACCTTTTGTAACCCTAATTTGGCCCACTAAAACATATAAATAGGGGTTTTTGGAGGCATTGTAAATCATCTTGAGTGGGAGAATCTGATCTGAGTTCTGAAAAGAGCTATAGCCATTGCTAAAAGATCGGATTGTCCTTGGCAAGGAGTGATTTTGGGCAGCAGACGCCGGAGTCTTTGGAGGCTGGAGTCCTGGTTCATCTTGGGGTCTTCCTTTATTGTCCTGGTACTGTAATCATGTTCTTTCCTGTGATTGTTATTGTTTTTGTCATGATTATGGAGTAGTCTTGTTAGTCTAGGGGAGCAATGTAGCCCCCAATAAATTGTAGTCAGTTTGGTTATGGTTGTTCAATAAAATAGAATTCAGTTCTTGTTTAATTCACTTGCTTGAATGGAAATGCCTAGTTTATGCATAATTAGGTAATCTTAGCCCTTGTCTAGGGTGGAACATTAGTGAATTAGATTTAATATTGCATGATGGACCAAGTCTGCAACTATTAGATTGTTTATCTACCTTGATCACTTTTATTCACATGGACCAAATGGGATAAAAGCCTTCAATCTATCTTAGCATGGACCAAATGTAAGATAGGTAGGAGATAATCAACATGAACATGAACTAGAACATAAATCAAGAACAAGAGCCATAACCAAACTATTACAATCGATTGGGTGGTAAACATTGTGACCCTAGATCCTTAATCACTGAAATTTATCTACCAAAAGCTTGCCAACATTCTGATTCAATCATCTTTCGTTCACATTATTTGTCCAACAAAAAAATCAATTGTCCAGACATAAAATCAACTTGTTAGCTTAGTGCTTGCTGCTTAACAGCATTAGCTACCTCCCTGTGGGTTCGACAATCGGAGTCTTAACACTCCATTTTACTACTTGACCAGTGCACTTGCTGCAAAACCTTCAGACATAATTTATGCGGGTGAAGTTTTTGGCGCCGTTGCCGGGGAGGCAAGCCAAACTTTGTTAGGACTAAGTGACATTAGGTGCTTAAGTTTATTTGTGATCTGGAATTTTATTTTCTTATAATTTTGCTAGTACGGTGTTACCTGGTATCTTTTTGTTTTTGCTACGTGTCAGGAGTGCACCCTAGGTGTTTGAGAAAATTCTTTTATGTATGCGTCACACCAGGGGTGAGTTATTACCATACGATCCCGAAATCGAACGAACGTTGTGAGAGCAGCGAAGGGCTCAGAGGGTATTAGTTGCAGCTGAACAGCAGTTGGAAGGTTTACATACCTTGTGTGAAGAAATCATGGCTGAAAATAGAGCAAGGGAAGATCAGGGACACAACGGCCAAGGCGGTTATCAGCCGAGGACCTTCATGGATTATGTTAGACCTGTACTATCGGATGAGTATTCAGGCATTAGAAGGGTGCCGGTCCAAGCAAACAACTTCGAGCTGAAGCCTGCGCTACTGCAAATGGTTGGGCAAAATGCATTCCGAGGCTCGGCACTAGATGATCCACACAACCATCTAGCGCGATTCTTGCAAATTTGCGACACCATCAAAATTAATGGAGTCTCGGATGACGCCATTAAGCTGCGACTCTTCCCATTTTCCCTAAAGGACCGAGCTCTTGGTTGGTTCCAGTCCTACCTGCTGGCAGCATACACACATGGGACCAAATGGTGGAGAAGTTTCTCTCCAAGTACTTTCCACCAACAAGAGTTATTCATTTAAGGAGCCAAATAAATCAATTCACCCAAGACGGTGATGAGTCGCTATACGAGGCCTGGGAGCAATTCAAAGACTTGGTTAGGAGGTGTCCTAATCATGGCAGGCCAGAATGGTTACAAGTCGAATCTTTTTACGCAGGTCTGCACGCAAATACAAGGAGCATGATAGATGCAGCCGCTGGAGGAGCGTTCATGATGATGGAGCCTTCTGCAGCAGTAGAGCTTATAGAGAGAATGGCGTTGTCCAACTGCCAATGGTCGAATGACAGACGCCCTAGAGCTGAGCCGGTGGCTGCGGTATCAAATTCCTCAAATTCAACTCAGTTCGATGAGTTGACAAGAAAGATGGAGTTACTGACAGAACAAATGTCCATGATGGCTGTTCGCATGGAGGGCAGAACTGAACAACCCAAGGCAGTTACTGAAGACGCTGCTGCAGCCCAGCTGTACGAAGAAGCCCAATATGTTGGGAATCGAGGTGGAGGATTTCAGCGATAATTTCAGAATCCAAACCAGTACCAGAATCCTCCTCAGCCCAACAACTTCCAGAATCAAGGAGGACCTCACCAATTTCAACAATAGCCTTACTTATGGCCAAGGCAGAATAAGGTCTCTGCTACTGGAGCACCACAGTATGGAGAACATTCTCAGCCACCACTTCCTCCTGGGTTCCAGAAGATGCCTCAACAGAAGGAGGAAGACAAAGAGAAGGCAAAGGATGAAGAGATGCGGAACTTCTTTTATCAATTTGCTAAGCAAGCAACTGACAGAATGAGTAAGGGGGAGACGAGGATTGAGTCCCTCACCACTTCTGTCCAGGATCTTGGGGCTGCCATGAAGAATATAAAGCAGCAGATTGGCCAGCTAGCAAATGCAGTTAGGCCATCTTCATCAAACACTTTTCCTAGCAATACGGAGGTCAACCCAAGGGAGCAATGCAAAGCTATAATGCTTCGAAGTGGGAAAGAACTACCAGCTGGAGAGAAGAAAATCGAGCCAACCAAGGAGGAGTCGGAACAGCACACCAAGGAGGAAGCTAAAGAAGGAGATGCTGAGCAACGTAAGAACCAGAAGGAAAAGGTGGGGAGTAGTCAACCGACAATCCATCAGCCTGAAGTTAGCTCTCCCGCTCCGTATAAACCTCCTATGCCGTATCCTCAAAGGCTGAGGAAATAAAAATTAGATGCTCAGTTCCAGAAATTCTTAGATGTATTCAAAAAGCTGGAGGTGAACATCCCATTCATAGAAGCCTTGGAACAGATGCCTGGATATGTCAAATTTTTAAAGGATCTACTGTCCAAGAGGAGAAGCTACACTGATTGTGAGATAGTGGCTCTCACAAATGACATTAGTGCAGTGGTGCAGCACAAGCTACCGCCCAAGCTTAAAGATCCGGGTAGTTTCACGCTGACCTGTACCATTGGCACCTCGCAATTGGAGCAAGCCCTATGTGACTTAAGGGCAAGTATAAATCTGATGCCAATGTCCATCTATCGGCGACTGGGCTTGACTGGAATAAAGCCCACTTCCATATCTTTACAATTTGCTGACCGATCGATAGGAAAGCCGGCGGGCATTATTGAAGATGTTTTAATCAAGGTGGATCGCTTTATCTTCCCAGTGGATTTTGTTGTATTGGAAATGGAAGAAGATAAAGGAGTCCAATTGATTCTTGGAAGGCCATTCCTGAGTACTGGAAGGGCCTTGATCGATGTAAACTCAGGGGAGTTGACGCTGCGTGTGGATGAAGATGCAGTAGTGTTCAACATGGAGCGTTCGATGCGCAAGGCAAATGATCATTCCAGCTGTTATTGGATTGATCAGATTGCTGAATTCGTGGACAGCTACTTCGAAGAGAGCTTGATCACTGAAAGCTTGGAACACGAATTGCCGCGGTGGATTTTGCGGAGGTGGAACCGGAAGAGACTTATGAAGTGCTGAAAGAACGAATTGAGCAGCAGCCTTCCTCAACTGACTCCTCAGCAATCACGGACCCCTTGCCAGTTCTGAAGCAACTCCCAGAACATCTGAGGTACGAGTTTTTGGATACACAAGGGCGTTACCCTGTGATAGTAGCTGCGTCCTTAACAGTAGAGGAAACCAGACAGCTACTAGAAGTCTTACGAGAGCATAAGCAGGCCCTGGGGTGGTCTCTGGATGATATAAAAGGTATAAGTCCAGCGGTCTGCATGCACAAGATACTGATGGAGGAGTCTTATACTCCTACTGTAGAGCGCCAATGCAGGCTCAATCCTGCAATGAAGGAAGTCGTTGGCAAGGAGATTCTGAAGTGGAGGAAAGCGGGAATCATATATGCCATTTCAGATAGCTCCTGGGTTAGTCCAGTACAAGTGGTTCCCAAGAAAGGCGGCATGACAGTGATACGCAATGAGAAGAACGAGCTTATTCCGTCCCGCACAGTGACCGGGTGGCGCGTGTGCATTGATTACCCCAAGCTGAATAAAGCCACGCGTAAGGACCACTTTCCGTTACCTTTCATTGATCAAATGCTAGATCGGTTAGCTGGCTACCCGTATTATTGTTTTCTGGACGGTTATTCTGGATACAACCAGATAGCAGTTGCCCCGGAGGATCAAGAGAAGACTACATTCACGTGTCCTTTTGGCACGTATGCTTTCCGGCGTATGCCATTTGGTCCGCAACGCTTTCGCTACCTTCCAGGAGGTGTATGATGGCCATTTTTCAAGGGTTAGTGGAGGACATTGTGGAAGTCTTTATGGATGACTTCTCGGTATTTGGTTCATCTTTTTCCATCTGCCTCAGAAATCTGGAAACCGTGTTAGTCCGATGCAAGGAAAAGGACCTGGTCTTGAACTGGGAGAAGTGTCACTTCATGGTCAAGGAAGGAGTCGTCCTTGGGCATAGAGTGTCCACAGCTGGGTTGGAAGTAGATAGAGCAAAGATCTCCACCATTGAGAGTCTACCTCCTCCCACTAATGTGAAGGGCATCCGGAGCTTTCTGGGTCATACAAGGTTTTATCGGCGGTTCATCAAAGATTTCTCAAAAATTGCCAAGCCCCTAAGCATGCTTTTAGAGAAGGATGTTCCTTTCATATTTTGGGAAGACTGCCTTCAGGCCTTTACAGTGCTGAAAGAGAAGCTCAGATCAGCACCGGTGATAGTAGCTCCAGACTGGTCGCAACCCTTTGAGCTGATGTGTGATGCGAGTGACTTTGCAGTCGGAGCGGTGCTTGGGCAGAAACGGGACAAAGTTTTCAGGGCAATATATTATGCCAGTCGCACACTCAATGAGGCCCAGCTCAATTACACCACTACAGAGAAAGAGTTACTTGCTGTGGTATTTGCGTGTGATAAGTTTCGGTCATATCTTTTGGGCACTAAGGTCATTGTCTATACCGACCACGCTGCCTTGCGATACTTGTTCAGCAAGAAAGATGCGAAACCCAGGTTGCTCAGATGGGTTTTGTTGCTCCAAGAGTTTGATCTGGAGATTAAAGACTTGAAGGGGACTTCCAACACTGTGGCAGACCATTTGTCAAGGCTGGAGCTAAGGGAAGGTAGTACTCAAGGTGCTACTATTTCTGACACCTTCCCTGATGAGCAGCTCTTTGTAGTCGGCAAAGACGCCATGGTTTGCTGATATCGTGAACTACCATGCATGTGACTATGTACCTACCGAGTTTACTTATCAGGAAAAGAAGAGGTTCCTCTTTAATGCGAGAAGATACATTTGGGATGAGCCTGTTCTATATAGGCAATGTGCTGATCAGATCATCAGAAAATGTGTGCCAGAAGAGGAAGTGGACAGCATTCTGCAGCATTGTCCTTTATCTGACTATGCTGGCCATTTAGGAGTGCAGAGAACGGTGGCAAAGATCCTACAAAGCAGGTTTTACTGGCCAACTATGTTCACAGACACATACACCTTTGTTAAGTTATGTGATCAGTGTCAACGAATAGGAGGGATTACAAGGAAGCAAGAGATGCCCCAAACTGGCATTATGCCAGTCGAACTTTTTGACATATGGGGAATCGATTTCATGGGACCTTTCCCACCATCAGATGGATTTTCTTACATCCTTCTGGAAGTTGACTACCTCTCAAAGTGAGTTGAAGTTATACCCACTAGGAAGAATGATGCTCAACTGGTTACCAAGTTCCTTCGTCGCAACATATTCAGCCGGTTTGGAACACCGAGAGCAATTATCAGTGATGAAGGGAGTCACTTCTGCAATAAACTTTTCGACAAGCTCTTAAACAAATATGGAGTTCAACATAGGCGCACCTTAGCCTATCATCCACAAGCAAACGGTCAAGCTGAAGTTTCCAACCGTGAGATCAAGCACATTTTGGAAAAGACAGTGGGAGGCAACCGAAAAGATTGGGCTCTAAAACTCGATGAGGCGTTGTGGGCTTATCGCACAGCATTCAAAACGCCCATTGGAATGTCTCCTTATCGTCTACTGTACGGAAAGGCCTGCCACTTGCCTGTTGAATTGGAACACAAGGCATTTTGGGCCGTTAAAAAGCTTAATATGGATCCCAATGTTGCTGCTGAACTACGATTGCACCAACTAAATGAGTTGGAGGAATTTCGCTTCAATGCCTATGAGAGTGCGAAGCTGTACAAGGAGAGGTCTAAGCTCAAACATGATAAGAAGATCAGCCCCTCTACTGTTGAACCAGGGCAGAAGGTGCTTGCTCTTTAATTCCAGACTTAAACTCTTTCCTGGGAAGCTGCGATCTAAATGGATGGGGCCTTTCACTGTTACAAAGGTTTTCCCATATGGTAGTGTTGAACTCCAATCAACCTCTGGACAAATTTTCAAAGTAAATGGTCAGCGTGTGAAGCCATACTACATGCAGGACCATGTTAAGGAGGTTGATCATTTCACTCTGAGCACCACTTGACAGCGGGGATGGTCAAGCTAAAGACCTAAACTCAGCGCTTCATGGGAGGCAACCCATGGTGATTTCTCTTCCTTTTTATTTTCTTTTATTTTATTGGGATATTGTTATTGTGTGCTTTAACCCATAGTCTGTAGGGAGTGCATATCTGTTTTATTTTAACTTTTATTGGTAGCATTTGAACCAGGGCCTAGGCCCAAATTCCTTGATGGAGCTTCTTTATGCTTGGGCTTACTTGGACCTGTGTATCAGAACTTCAACTAAATTTTCTCAGGCCCACATCCAAGCTCAGTTGAATTAAATCAGAGGGGCCCACTCCAATCTAAGGAGATGAAGTTATGGATTATATGATGGTATTTTGGGCCCACTAACTAACACGTTTTTGTCCTTGGGAGATGGGCTACTAGCCTGTCAAATTTCAACAACATTGGGCTTCATTTAGGGTGTCAACCAGCTTGCCCGTGAGAACCAGTATGTCACGTTCACATCTATAATGAATCTACAGTTCATCCGTGACCTACAGGTGAAATTTGGACAAAAAAGGCCCTGCCCATGAAAAGGCTTTTCGCGTGCATAAGGGTAGAATGGCCCAATCGATCTGAAATTTTGCACAGAGGAAACTGGCATCTTCTAGACCCTTCTGAGACCTGCCCATGAAAAGACTTTTCGCGTGCACAGGGATAGACGCGTCTTTTCGATTTAAAATTTTGGTGGACGGCAGCTGGCAGTGTCTAGAGTCATCCAAGCTTTGACCGTGAAAACACGCTTTTCACGTGCACACCTACCTTTGGCCAATCAGTCTGAAATTTTGGTGGGCGCTAGCTGGCATCTTCTAGAGTCTTCTTTGGTCTGCACGTGAAAATGATGGAGCACTTTAAGAGGGTTATTTTCGTCTTTTCCCTTTGTGGCGAATCACTATAAATAGGGCTAAGTTCCATGCTTCAAACTCACATCTCATACTTTCTTCTCCTTCCTTTTGTTAGTCATGGTGCACACAAGGAGAGCCCGCCAAGGAGAAGGCAGTCCTGAAGCCTCTGCCACCTCTATGCCTTCGGCATTGAGAGACGTCGACACTATCTTCGTGGGGAATGTGCTTGATTGGGAGATCCTGGAGTCCTCCACCCTTGACTGGACTGAAGAAGTTATGACCAAGCTGCAAGCGTTGGGACTGAGAAGGTTAGTATGCGCTCGCAGTGATTTGTATTACCCTGCCATGTTAGAATTTTATAATTCAGTCTATGTCAATGAGGAAGATGATGAGATAATTGGGGAGGTCCAAGGTGTCTTAATTTCTATTTCCCCTGCTTTGTTGAGAGATTGCTTTGATCTGCCAAATCCCATGCATGCAAAGCCTGCATTGACCTTAGGAGAATATGGTAGAGCTTTACAGTATAATAAGGAATTTGGGAAACGTCAGCAATTTACTAAAAACGGATTTCACGGGAAATACCATTGCCTTGCCAATTTGGTACGGAGGTGCTTACTGTTACAAACTAGTGGCGTAGACTCAGTCCCTAAATCCCATTTGGAGTTTATGTTTTGCATCGATCGCCAGTTACACATTGATTGGGCTGCGGAAATTTTTAAATTGTGGAAACGGGACATTCATAAATGCTTATATGGTCGACTACTTAGCATGCTTCTGCAATATCAATATGGTCATCTTAGTGCTCAAGTAGTCCCCACTGTTTTCCCGGATAACTTGCGGTTACGAGTTCTCCATCCAGAGGGTGCTTTAGGAGTTAGCTACAAGGGCAAATGGGGAGATAGTATCCACGTCGCACCACAGCCTTCACGTCATAGCGTGCATATGGAGCGACCCATGGAGCAGTTTAGGGACACCTCCACTCCCATGAATGCCCGCCGACAGCACATCTTCCAGTTGACTGCCATGTACATGCAGTTCAATGTTGACAAGGAGGAAATCTACAATTTCTTCCAAGGCATCAGTGGCCAAGTTATCAGTGAAGTTGACGTTCTTAATTGGGCTTTCACTAATGGCCACATCACAAGACTTCAGCTGGATGAGCTGCTCGAGTACATCACTCAAGATCAACAAGCAACGTCTCGTCCATCTGCCCAACCATGGGAAGCCCCGGAGCCAACTCCTGCTGCTTCTTATGAAGACTTACAGAAGCAAACTGCTCAACTACAAGAGGCACAGGCGGAAACCGTTCAGGAGATCGGGCTACTGAAGAAAAATCAAACTCTCATCCTCAAGGAGCAGAAGGACGTCAAAGGGCTGCTCGGTAAGATCTGGAAAGCCCTGGGGAAGAAGAAGAAGAAAACTCCTACACCTCCTGTGGAGGATCCATTTGACGCACCATCACCTCCGGTACAGCAGCACGCTGCACATAGCGAAGAGACACCGGAGTATCCACTGTATCCGCAAGAGGCGGAGCCCTACACCGCGTCACCCTTCCCTATAGCAGTTCCGGTTTATTTCCCACCACCAGCAGGGCCCAGCTTGTAAGGACCCGTACCTTGAGTTTAGTCACAGTTTTGCCTTATGAGTAGAGTTTTTCTAGATTTTGACCTAGTGAATGGGCTCAAATGAATTCACGTGCAACAGGAAAGATGCTTAGAATGATGTCCTCTATCTACCACAGAAGTTTCAGGCTAAACAGACGTGTATGTGAGGTGCACGTGATATGGGTCCAATTCACGTGCAAGTGTGGTTGTCTTCTAAATGATGCAAGGAGGCTAGGGGTGAAGTTTGAGAGCATTTGGAGTGCATATGGAGTTGCATGTGAATTGGGGAATTCACATGCAAATTGGCGTGCAGCCATATTTTTGCATGGTTCCCTTGGTTTTGACATTCTAATGATCTTTCTCCAAAGGACCATGTTGAAATTCTGAGTATTTTGGCCTATATGGGTGCGAAAAGGTGCTAACTTGTGTGATCAAAACTACGTCGTTTTGATCCTGGGTTTACTTAATCAAAACTACGTCGTTTTGATGTGGGTAGTGTCTATATAAGGAGGGCTTGAGTTTGAGTTTAGGGTTCTTGTGTTCTTCTTTGCTGCAGCTGCTGCCAGAGAGAGAGAGAGAGAGAGAGAGAGAGAGGGAGGGATCTCCGGGCGTTGCCGTGGTGGTTCGCGTCGTTGGGGGAGCCGTCTAGTGTGGAGGTTAGGACGAAAGCCTTGAGGTAGGGATTCATGTTCTTCCTAACTCCTCTGTTCTAGGTTATCCGCCTATATATATATATGTAAATCCATATAGGTGTGATCTCCTATATGGATGTTGGCCTTCGTGGCATATTCTGTTGATTCTGATGTTGAATTTGGCTTGAGGATTTTTCTGGGTTTGTTTATGCCCACCATGTGTTTGATGAAATGTCTGTGAGGCCTGCACACTATGTATTTGATAAAATGTTTGTGAGGCCTGCATGCCATGTATTCAATATAATGCCTGTGAGACCTTGTATACGAGTGTTTGATGATATACCTGTGTGACTGGTGTGTACTGTGTTTGATTTGTATTTGATTTTAAGCCTATGAGGCTGATGTGTTTGGCTTGTATCGACCATGTTGGTCCTTCGAGATAAAGTGTAAATGCTTGTCTTGAGTTTACATGTTGAGATGTAATGCTATACTATTCCGTTGATCTGTTTGAGACTGAGCTGAGATATGGGCCAGGCACAATAGCTGGACCCCTTTGAGATTTGGCCAGGACGTGGTCCTGAGTCTCGGTGTAGCACTCACGACGGTGGGCTAAGTCTACACCCATTCCCTGAGGGTAGGTATGGCGCCCGAGGAGGTGGTTGACCATATCTGACTCGGGTGGAAAATGTTGCATTGGTGTCCATGCAACATTCGCCTGGATGTGGTATGTCATGTCGCCGTGGTGGCGGGGTGTCCTCTGCCCTTCAGTGCGGGTTCAGGTAAAGAGTGTTTACTGGGTGATGTTTGCTGCTTTAGCCTTAGGCACGACACGAGCACAAGCATACACATATCATGCATGTTGTAGAGCGGGACGGGTCTGGGGAGACTGGATCCCTACTGAGCTATGGTTTGCTCACCCCTCCTATAAACTGTTCTTTTGCAGGGTTTAGTAGGCGGTAGGTGAAGGCTGAGGAGCTAGGCCCCTGAGGCTGGGAGTTTTATGTTATTCCCTTTGTTGTACTATGGTTTTATGTGTTTGGAATTTGGTTTGGTTTGGTTTTATTTGTAACAGTACACTTGGCTTCATAGGGGTTTTTCCCCGACTGGGTTGTAATAAACATTTAGTCTTTGAAATGAAATAAAATGAGATGTTGTTATTCAATTTGTGTTTGTATGCATGGTTTGGGAGCAGGAGCATGCCCCTTGGCATGTCACTGATTGTGCAGGTTTGGGACAGCACCCGTGCTAGAAGTCCTTTTAAGGTGCTTGCACCAACCCCTTGTCCCTTCGGGTGCGGGCATGGGCAGTCACTACTCATTTCCAAGTGGAAGGAAATTGGGGCGTGACAATATGGTATCGAGCGATAGTTCATGGTCTGGTGGACCTAGGATAGTGGGGAGGCCTGGGTCGCTTCGAGACTCTTAGGAGGCGGTATAGGACACGCCTGATCAACATGGCCCTATCTGGTTTTCTGGGGTGTACTCAGGGGTAGTTAGACCAAGGAGTAGGGCACTTGCATTTGGGTTGAGGGTGCATACATGCATTGGCATTAGGGCACTAGTTTAATTTCAGTATGAATATTGTGATTGGACATGCTATGTTGCTTGAAACTTGTTGCTAAAAACAAAATTTTGTTGCTGTGAAATTCGGTGATTTTCTGTGAGACTTGTTGCTATGAATTACTGCTGTGTGCTTCTGTGATTTACCTGTGTGTTTAAATGTAAAATGTTACTTGAGTACCTCATGGCCCATGGGGATGAGGATGTGTAGAGCTTGAGAGAAGCTGATCCTAGTATGTAGACGATGCCTCCTAGGAGAGTAACCCGAGCTACTCCAGCTGTAGAAGATGAATCTTCTGCCCGTGCTGGAGAGGGAAGAGGACAGCGTGTAGAGGGCGATGATCCCCTGAAGCGGATCATGGCCCAAGTCCGGGCCCTAAGTGAGAACGTGCAGGGCATGCGTGAGGACCTCAGGGGAGAGATCCTAAACGAGGTGCGTCAGGAGATGATGGCACGACAGGCAGTGCCACCCGCTCCACCCCGTGAGGCGGAACCCCCGTGTAGGCAGGAAGTGCCGGTGAGGCGGGAAGAGGGAGACGTGTTGACGCAGTTTCGAAAGGAACATCCACCAAGGTTCAAGGGAGGAGCCGAACCTCTAGGAGCAGAGCACTGGCTGCGGCAGATCGAGCACGTGTTCTCCTTTCTTCGACCCCGGGAGGAAGACAAAGTGAGACTAGCAGTCCGGCAGTTGGAGGAGGAAGCCTTGGAATGGTGGCTTAGCATCTCAGGAAGCCGGGACATAGAGGCCATGGCCTGGAATGAATTCCTCCAGCTGTTCCATGAAGAGTTCTTTCCAGAGTCATTGCGGTGGCAGAAGCGGGAAGAGTTCAGCAGCCTGAAGCAGGGATCACGCTCAGTAGCAGAGTATGAGCGAGATTTCCGGGGGCTGAGTAGGTTTGCTCCAGAAGCAATATCAAGGGAGGACCTGAAGGCCCATAAGTTTACCATGGGTCTCAAACCTGCCCTGAAGCAAAGGGTGGAGATCTTTGCGACTGAAGACCTATGCAGACGTCGTGGACACCGCCAAGATTGTTGAGAGAGGATTAGAGGAGGGAAGACAGGCTCACCAGGAGCGGATGGGGCAGAGCGCGCGCGACAAGCACGGTGAAACCAAGAGGCAGAAGGTTGAGCCCGGGAGTGGGACTTTTCCCAAGGATAGGGGCCAAGCTTCAATGGCTCCACCCAGATCCCGTTACTTTGGAGGACAGGGGAGTCTTGGCTGGGAACTTCCCAAGCGGGTGTACCTGTTGTGGCCTGTCGGGGCACGTCAAACGTGAGTGCCCCAAGCAGCACTTGACGTGTCATAGTTGTGGGAAGGTGGGACACATTAGCAAGGTGTGTTTCAGCAAGGGGGACAGCCGGGGAGCTGGAAGCTTAGCACAAGGGAGCAGGGGTGGGACCCAATTTCAGGCCTCACCCCCTAAGCCAAGACATTCGTGGCAGGCCGGTCAGGCTGGTTCCGGTCACACTAGGCCACAGGGGGAGAGGCAACCACAAGGAGGGTCGGAGGGGCGTCCCAGTGGACTGCAGGCAGGAGCAAAAGGGAAGGCAAGTGAGCCCGGTGGTGGGGCAAGCCAAGGCAGAGTGTTCGCGCTTACCTCAGCACCAGCTGGAATGGAGGATTTACCATCACCCTCCGAGGAAGGTGGAGCTGGACCTTCGGTGGTTCGAGGTACTATTCTAATATCTCGCACTGTTGTTGCTGCTTTGTTTGATACCAGAGCTTCGTGTTCCCTGATTGCTAAGTCCTTGGTGGAGAGCCTTGGACTTGATTGTGTGGAGGCTGATAGACCTCTGAGGGTCGAGTCCCCAATGGGAGGTGTGGAGTTGATCCACCAAGTGTGTCGAGAGTGTGCGCTTACGATAGGAGAGGTTGACCTCTCATTTGATTTGTACGTAATGCCCATGAGGACCTTTAGTTTGATTCTGGGGATGGATGGTTGATGGCCTTTCAGGCTAAGATTGATCGCTATAGGCGACGAGTATCGTTTACTACACCCACAGGATCTTCCCTGTACCCTAGTGGGTGAATGGGATAGGGATCTTTGGGGAGAGCTGGACCGACGAGGGAGCTATGGGGCAATATTACCCATAGGCTTGCCACCCTAACCTTTGAGGAGGAAGGAAACTTAGAGAAAAGGGTGTGGCCAGATGTAGTCGAGAATTTCCAGGATGTCTTTCCTGGGGAGTTGTTGGAGTTGCCTCCACACAGAAGTATCGAGTTCACGATTGAACTGTTGCCAGGGGTGGGACCCATCTCACAAGTAGCATACCGGATGGGACCTGCTGAGTTGCAGGAGCTTTGAAGCGAGATAAAGGAACCGGGAGATAAAGGTTTTATCCGTCCTAGTACCTCATCTTGGGGTGCACCGGTCTTGTTTGCTAAGAAGGCAGATGGTTCGTTGCGACTTTGCATTGATTATCGAAAGCTGAATCAAGTAACGGTAAAAAACAAGTACCCTTTGCCGCGGATTGATGACTTATTCGACCATTGAGTGGAGCACGGTGGTTCTCAAAAATCGATCTGCGTTCGGGATATCACCAATTGAGGGCCAGGAGCGAAGACATCCCTAAGACGGCGTTCAGGTGCAGGATACGGACACTATGAGTGGTTAGTGATGCCTTTTGGGCTCACGAACGCACTCCCTGTGTTCATGCATCTAATGAATCAGGTATTTGCCCCATACCTGGATTCCTTCGTGGTGGTATTTATTGACGACATCCTTGTGTACTCCAAAACCCAAGCTGAGCATGAGGAGCACTTGGCCGTGGTGCTGCAGGCACTACGAGATCATCACTTGTATGCTAAATTTAGCAAGTGTGACTTCTGGATGCGAGAGGTGTATTTTCTTGGGCATGTAGTATCTGCCGAAGGAGTTAGAGTGGACCCAACCAAGATTGAGTCCGTAGCATCTTGGAAGAGGCCCACAAATGTTTTTGAGATCCGGAGTTTCTTGGGTCGGCAGGGGTATTACCGGCGTTTTGTGGAAGGGTTTTCTCGGTTGGCGGCGCCCATGACAGCTCTTACACGGAAGGGAGCCAAATTCGAGTGGACGGACAAGTGCCAGCAGGCATTCGAAGAGTTGAAGACTCGCCTGACTACTGCACCGGTGTTGAGTCTACCGCAGGAGGGAGTGCCATTCGAGGTGTATTGTGATGCATCTCGCGTTGGACTGGGGTGTGTTCTGATGCAAGAACGCCAAGTCATAGCATATGGCTCGCGACAGCTGAAGTCCCATGAGCAAAACTACCCAACACACGACCTGGAGTTAGCAGCAGTTATTTTTGTCCTGAAGTCTTGGCGACATTACCTGTTGGGAGAGAAATTTGTGGTATATACTGACCACAAAAGCCTATAGTATATCTTCACTCAGCGAGACCCAAATTTGCGACAACGGAGGTGGGTAGAGTACCTGCAAATGTTTGACTTCACGCTCTCCTACACGCCTGGGAAGGGAAATTTAGTAGCCGACGCGCTAAGTAGAAAGGGAATTCCATCATTCCATCATTCCCTTGCGTGAGGATGTGCTGAGGGAATTCCATCATTCCCGTTTGGCTGTACATCCAGGAGGAACTAAGATGTATCATGCCGTTCACGCACAGTTCTGGTGGCCGGGGCTGAAACGGAGTGTAGCCGAGTTTGTTTCCAGGTGCCTTACCTGTCAGCAAGTGAAGGCAGAACACCAATGACCCGCTGGTCAATTGCAGCCTTTACCTGTAGCTGAATGGAAATGGGAGCATATTACCATGGACCTCGTGACGGGACTTCCTACCACTTCTGGGAGAAAGGACATGATTTGGGTCATAGTGGACCGCTTAACTAAATCAGCCCATTTCTTGGCAATTCGAGAGCGCGACTCTATCGGCACGTTAAGCCAGTTGTATGTTGATGAGATTGTCCGCTTGCACGGAGTGCCCTTGTCTATTGTTTCGGACGGGGATGCGCGGTTTACATCCCGGTTTTGGGGAGGTCTGCAGGAAGCATTGGGAACCCGACTAAATTTGAGTACCGCATTCCATCCTGAGACTGATGGTCAGTCCGAGAGGACCATTCAAACATTGGAAGACTTGTTGAGGGCTTGTGTACTTGATTTTGGAGGATCATGGGCTTCCCACCTTCCTCTAGTGGAGTTTGCCTATAATAACAGTTACCAGTCTTCGATTGGGATGGCCCCGTTTGAGGCGTTGTATGGCCGACCGTGTCGGTCTCCATTATGTTGGGCCGAAGCTGGAGAGGCAGCTATGTTAGGACCTCAATTGGTCCAGGAGGCTACAGCAAAAGTTTAGCTGATTCGGCAACGCCTTCTTACAGCTCAGAGCAGACAGAAGTCTTATTCAGATCGCCGACGCCGACCGTTGGAGTTTTTGGTGGGAGACCATGTATTCCTTCGTGTTTCTCCACGGAGAGGGCATAAGAGATTTGGGACTGGGTCCAAGTTCTCCCCTCGGTACATTGGACCATTCGAGATTTTGAGCAGAGTTGGACCTGTTGCCTATAGATTGGCGTTACCACCTAGTTTGAGCAGAGTTCATAATGTTTTCCATGTATCCCAGTTGCGGAAATATCATCCAGATCCCACACACGTGCTAGATTGGGGTACCCTGGATCTTGGAGAGGATGTGTCTGTTGTCGAGGCACCCATCCGTATTGTAGATAGGCGCGAGAAGCAGCTGTGAGGTAAGACTATTCCGTTAGTTCGGGTGTTGTGGCACCACCGAGGGCTGGAGGAAGAGACCTGGGAACGTGAGGCTGAGATGCGTGCTCATTATCCTGATCTGTTCGAGGACGAACAACTATGAAGGAGGGGAGGAGGGCAAGCATCAAACTTCAACATAATCAGGTACTTGCCCAACTAGTTATGACCATATAGAGTGTATAAATGTGTGAAATAATTTGTGATTTGTTGTGTATTAATTTGTGCTAGAGGGTGTTAGAGGCCTATGCATTGGTTGTGATTGTTTTCTTTCATTCCACCTTTTCTTCTCGAGGACGAAAAGTCTTGAGGGGGAGAGGATGTAAGGACCCGTACCTTGAGTTTAGTCACAGTTTTGCCTTATGAGTAGAGTTTTTCTAGATTTTGACCTAGTGAATGGGCTCAAATGAATTCACGTGCAACAGGAAAGATGCTTAGAATGATGTCCTCTATCTACCACAGAAGTTTCAGGCTAAACAGACGTGTATGTGAGGTGCACGTGATATGGGTCCAATTCACGTGCAAGTGTGGTTGTCTTCTAAATGATGCAAGGAGGCTAGGGGTGAAGTTTGAGAGCATTTGGAGTGCATATGGAGTTGCACGTGAATTGGGGAATTCACATGCAAATTGGCGTGCAGCCATATTTTTGCATGGTTCCCTTGGTTTTGACATTCTAATGATCTTTCTCCAAAGGACCATGTTGAAATTCTGAGTATTTTGGCCTATATGGGTGCGAAAAGGTGCTAACTTGTGTGATCAAAACTACGTCGTTTTGATCCTGGGTTTACTTAATCAAAACTACGTCGTTTTGATGTGGGTAGTGTCTATATAAGGAGGGCTTGAGTTTGAGTTTAGGGTTCTTGTGTTCTTCTTTCTTTGCGCTGCCTGAGAGAGAGAGAGAGAGAGAGAGAGAGAGAGAGAGGGAGGATCTCCGGGCAGTTGCCGTGGTGGTTCGCGTCGTTGGGAGCTGTCTAGTGTGGAGGTTAGGACGAAAGCCTGAGGTAGGGATTCATGTTCTTCCTGACTCCTCTGTTCTAGGTTATCCGCCTATATATATATGTAAATCCATATAGGTGTGATCTCCTATATGGATGTTGGCCTTCAGTGGCATATTCTGTTGATTCTGATGTTGAATTTGGCTTGAGGATTTTCTGGGTTTGTTTATGCCCACCATGTGTTTGATGAAATGTCTGTGAGGCCTGCACACTATGTATTTGATAAAATGTTTGTGAGGCCTGCATGCCATGTATTCAATATAATGCCTGTGAGACCTTGTATACGAGTGTTTGATGATATACCTGTGTGACTGGTGTGTACTGTGTTTGATTTGTATTTGATTTTAAGCCTATGAGGCTGATGTGTTTGGCTTGTATCTGACCATGTTAGTCCTTCTGAGATAAAGTGTAAATGCTGTGCTGAGTTTACATGTTGAGATGTAATGCTATACTATTCCGTTGATCTGTTTGAGACTGAGCTGAGATATGGGCCAGGCACAATAGCTGGACCCCTTTGAGATTTGGCCAGGACGTGGTCCTGAGTCTCGGTGTAGCACTCACGACGGTGGGCTAAGTCTACACCCATTCCTGAGGGTAGGTATGGCGCCCGAGGAGGTGGTTGACCATATCTCGACTCGGGTGGAAAATGTTGCATTGGTGTCCATGCAACATTCGCCTGGATGTGGTATGTCATGTCGCCGTGGTGGCGGGGTGTCCTTTGCCCTTCGGTGCGGGTTCAGGTAAAGAGTGTTTCCTGGGTGATGTTCTGTTGCTTTAGCCTTAGGCACGACACGAGCACAAGCATACACATATCATGCATGTTGTAGAGCGGGACGGGTCCGGGGAGACTGGATCCCTACTGAGCTATGGTTTGCTCACCCCTCCTATAAACTGTTCTTTTGCAGGGTTTAGTAGGCGGTAGGTGAAGGCTGAGGAGCTAGGCCCCTGAGGCTGGGAGTTTTATGTTATTCCCTTTGTTGTACTATGGTTTTATGTGTTTGGAATTTGGTTTGGTTTGGTTTTATTTGTAACAGTACACTTGGCTTCATAGGGGTTTTTCCCCGACTGGGTTGTAATAAACATTTAGTCTTTGAAATGAAATAAAATGAGATGTTGTTATTCAATTTGTGTTTGTATGCATGGTTTGGGAGCAGGAGCATGCCCCTTGGCATGTCAGCCTGATTGTGCAGGTTTGGGACAGCACCCGTGCTAGAAGTCCTTTTAAGGTGCTTGCACCAACCCCTTGTCCCTTCGGGTGCGGGCATGGGCAGTCACTACTCATTTCCAAGTGGAAGGAAATTGGGGCGTGACACAGCTCTTCACAGGCCTTAGTTCCCTTAATCCAGCCATTGAAATGGTGGTCTGGCGCATCATCCGAGGCTCCCCAGGAAGATGACCTAGGGGAGCCCATCTATATTCATCTTCATCCGGCCCTCTCCACTGCTGATGCCACAGTTGCTTTTCAGCAGTTTACTTATGGAGACACCTTGCAAGCACGTTTTACACGTGATTCAGAAGTCTTCACGTCATCTTATTTGCAGCGTATCCTAGCTGATGAGTACTTATCTTCCGATGACGTTGACTTATTCTGCCGTACGATGCGACACGTGGTGGAAGCCGAGCCCAACGACTACCCTATGGCTCAGTACACTTCTATCATGCTGTGTGAGATTTATGAGCAGCCGTTAGAGGAACATATCTTCCGCCGGCGGATGAATGGAGCTGCAGAAGGACATCGCTCTTGGCACCAGGTCCACGAGGTTCTTATACAGGTCCTCCTTGATCGACACTTTGTACTCTTGCAGTTGGACCTGAGTGTGGGCCATGCCGTCCTTTATGACCCGAGCCAAGCCCATGGGTTTTCCACACGAAAGAAGAAGCTTGTCCATGGTTTCTTGAAAAAAATCAAAAACGCACTCAGAAAAGAAGGGCTGTTGACATCCAAGTTTCCTCTGGTGCACTTCAATGAAATGGAGCTGCCCCAACAACCTGATCAATTCAGTTGTGGGATTTTTGTCTGCTATTATTTGATAGCTCTGGGCGCTCAAAGGAGAAACCTCGGCTGACTTTGTCGCCCGTCTTAGAAGAATGGTGGCCCATGTTATCTTCTACTATAGCGTACCCACCAACCGGTAACGCTCCTTTTCCTTTTACTTTTTCCATGCTCTGAGGACATCGCTTCGTTTAAGTATGGGGGGGGGGGGATTTCCCTTGAACCGGTTGCTTATTTGTTTGCCTGCATGCGTTACTTTTATTTTATGTTTTTACTGTGAATGTTTGTTTTGCCTGTGAGGTGCAATGGCTACCAAGGTATGACAATTCTGGTTAACTATACTGACCACCTTAGTATCTTGTTGTGATAAAGATGTTTCACTTGTTAAGATGTGTTATAAGTTAGTTGAGCATGTCTTTACTTTTTGAATGATATCACCATGATTTTGGAGCTGACGTTTGAATAGTAAGCTGAGCATGTTATGTTAGGATGAACTTTGTAAACCCTGAAGTTGAGTGCAGAATAGGCATATACTTTTTGAGAGCACCATTCTCTTGCCTTTGAGTGTATTTTATGGGTTATTGGGTTACCAATTCGCTCTTAATATTCATTACTAGCTATTTAATAGTTGGAGTTACTTAGGCATAAGAAGTACCTGTTTGTGCTCAGTGTTTGGTGTATGATGTTAGTGATTCCAGTATTTCCGCTTAGTTCTTGTTAAAAAAAAAAGGGCTTGTGTGAGGACAATAGCAGAGTGAATAATCCATCAAGGGAGAGCATAAAACGCAACCTTGTAAGGTTATTACTAAAAATAAGTGTGAAAAAAAAAAGTGTTTGCCCGAATAAAAGCCACAATGGCTTACTGTTTATATGTGTTTTTTTTGTTTTCATGTTGCAGCCATAATGGTTAAGCTGTTTTGCTATGCAATTTGTGTCACAAATGTGAGCTTAAATCTTTAGCTCCCGGTGTTTATCAGTAAGTAGAATAGCGTGTGTGTTTCCTTTGACGAGCACAATGGGGATCTCTCATGGTTACTTGGCAAAAACTTAATCAATAG
Organism: Taxillus chinensis; assembly: GCA_023512835.1. Taxonomy (NCBI): domain Eukaryota; kingdom Viridiplantae; phylum Streptophyta; class Magnoliopsida; order Santalales; family Loranthaceae; genus Taxillus; species Taxillus chinensis. The sequence continues at coordinate 46,381,633 of CM042084.1, read as the reverse complement.
CTAGTAGTGGGTGTAAGAGTAAACCCTTAGTTGTTAGGCATTGATAGTAGGGCCTGAGAGGAGAAAAAAAGAAAGTTATATTTGAGTGAGGCTGCTCTAACCTTCGTGAGGACTTTCAGGGGGAGCTAAGTTCATTTTATCCTGGCATGTTTGCTTCTATCTGAACTGTTAGTAACGATATTACATGGTTGTTGGACTTAATAGTAAGGGCATGTTTTGATTAACTTATGATTCATTTTTAGCTATTGGAATGTCTACTTCATCATGATAGAATTGTATGCCTTGGGAAACCATGCCTCTCTTGTTTGTTAGTTTATTCGTTCTTTTCCGTTTGACTGTGTGTTTATTTCTTTTTGCTTGAGGACAAGCAAAGGTTCAAGTATGGGGGAATTTGATAACGTGCATTTATGCCGTTATCCTATGCCTTATATAGGGTGTTTTAGCGTATGTTTTGTACCTATTTGCATGTTATTTTCGACATATTTGCTCTAACCCCTAGGAAGACCCTGTTTGGTGTATAGTGGTACTTTTTGAGTGTTTTTGGCAGGTTTTGGAGCAACCTTTTCCCACACACTTTGGCTAGATCACTCCATCAACTCACAAGGAAGCTATAGGAAGAAGATGGAAGCAAAATGAAGGCAAAATCAAGGTGCACGTGAAAAGCCTTCTCACGTGTGTCATCACTGGTTTTCGTCTGGGCCCTTTTTGGGGTGAGCTCAAACTAAACCAATGGTGAGAAATTTTAGAGTCGCCACCAACTGTTTTTGGGGTACAGTTGGATACCCTCTACCTTGAGTAGTCTTAAGTGTGTGGTCTGCGTTATCAGAGATGGGTTCGGGAGTTGGTTACGTGTAGGGAAGGATTAGCACCCCTACAGCGCCCTTTCAGTATCTAATTTAGGAGGAGGAGGTTTTTTTTTTGTTTGTACTGTCATAACTGGGTTAAGTTTCCTAAAAAGTCTATGATTTTTATTTAGCTAAGTTATTTATTAAAGTTATGGTTAAAATGGATTTATCCTAAATTTCTAAAAAAAAGGAATCCTAAAAATTTTGGGTTTTTGTTTTGAAGTGGAGAATGAGATCCTATGGGTTGGTTTTGGGTTTTTGGTTTTGTTTTGGAGTCCTAGAAAATGATTTTTATTATTTCCCCCTTTTTTTTTGTTTTGTTTTGTTTTGTTTTTTTTTGTTTTTGAAAGACACTTGGAATACATTTTATGAAAACATTTTCAAAACATGTTATTGAAGAGATTTTTAAAAAAAAAAAATTATTGAAAAACGTTTTGTTTTGCTTTGTTTTTTGTTTTTTGTTTGTTTGTTTTTTTTGTTTTTTGTTTGTTTGTTTTTTTTTGTTTTTTTTTTTTTTTTTTTTTGAAAACATTTTGAAAATTATATATTGAAAACGTTTTTTTTTAAAACATGTTTGTTTTTTTTTGTGTTTTCTTTTTTTTTTTGAGATTGAAAATGCATATATCAAAATAGATGTGGAGTGTGTGAGTATGACATCCACAAAAATAAAATCACTCTTTTTTTCTTTTCTTTTTTTTTATTTTTCTTCATCCTTTCCCTTTGCTCTCTCTCTTTTTTCTTTTGTTGTTTTTTTTTTTGCTACACTTGACATATTACACATACACATAAGAAGAAATACAAGGAAAATGCAATGGAAAAAGGTTGAAAAGCAATTACATCAAATATAGATAAACTAAAAAAAACGAAAATTAGAAATAAATGCTAAAACAAATACACCAAATATAGATACAAATCAGCTGAAAAAAAAAAGAGTGAAAAGATAAGGGCTGAACCGACTTTGAATCTTCTGCTTGAGCTCCCACTGATGCTGATGGTCACCACCTGCTTGGATCCAGCAAGATTTGACAACGAGGTTTGTGAGGGGGGGTTTCTTGGTATTTGGAGATAGGAGGGCTAAAGTGGGCGTGAGAGAAAGGGGACTGGAAAAGGATTGGTGCCTGTTGTATTTTTTGCTTGCTGAACACGCAGAAAAAGGGGCTGAAATTGGGATTGTTTTTGTGTTTTTTTTTTGTTTGCTGAAAAAAGAAGAAAAAGCTGGCGTGAGAGGAGGGAAAGAGGATGCAGGGGCGATGCTGATTGCAAAAAAACTTGGGCATTCAATCCGAGAAGATGAGGTCTGGGCGTTTCTCTCCTTTCTTTCTTCTTCAATGATCTCTCTCTTCTTTTTTTTTTTCAATGATCTCTCCACTCTGTGTTTTTTTTTCTCTGTCTGCACTAGGATGAGGGAGGGATGAAAGGGTACAGGTTTTTTTCCCCTTTTTTTTTCAACGATTTTGCTCTGTCTGTGTTTTTCTCTTTTTTTTTTTTTTGCAGGGATGAAGCTGGGGCAGAAGAATTTTTCTTGTGCGTGGGAGTCTCAGGCGTAATCTCCTCTCTTCTTTTTTTTTTTTGCTCCCCCCTTTTTGCGCAGGGACGGGCAACTGCTTCTTAAAGGATTGCAGAAAGTTGTTCTTTTTTCTCTTTGGCTGGACTGTCATAATTGCAGTATTATTTGATGCAGTATTTTAATTTGCAGATTTGTATTTTGTCTGGTGGACAGCCTGTGCGGAAAACAGGGGAGCTCGTGATTGCCTTTTTGAACTTGTATTTTAGCAGCGCATGTGACTGACAGGTTGGTGAGAAATAATTCCTTGTCTGATGGTCAGCGCAGAAGATGAGTCCCGTGAACGACCAACGAGAGGAAAAAAAAGGAAATCCATGAGAAAAAAGTCGGCGCGAGAAACCAGCGAGAAAAAAAATCAGCGAAGGCAGAAAGGGTCGGAGGTTCGAAGTGTCGGCAGGTCGGAGCGTCGGCAGGGTCGAAGCTTCGGTGGGTTGAATTTCGGTGGGGCAAAAGTCAACGGTCAACGGGTCGAAGTGTCGGCAGGTCGAAGTGTCGGCAGCGGGGCTTCGAGGCTTCGAGGGTAGAAGGTGGAAGGCGTACGGGTACCGCGGATCGAAGGTCGGAGTGTCGGCAGCGAGGCTTCGAGGCTTCGAGGGTCGAAGGTGGAAGGCGTACGGGTACCGCGGATCGAAGGTCGGAGTGTCGGCAGCGAGGCTTCGAAGCTTCGAAGCTCCGAGGCTTCGAGGCTCCGAGGCTTCGATGCTTCGAGGCTTCGAGGCTCCGAGGCTTCGATGCTTCGAGGCTTCAGGGCTTCAAGGCTTCGAGGCTTCGGGGCTTCGAGGCTTCGGGGCTTCGAGCTTCGGGGCTTCGAGCTTCGGGGCTTCGGGGCTTCGAGCTTCAGGGCTTCGAGGCTTCGAGCTTCGGGGTCAATGGGTCGAAGTGTTGGCAGGTCAACGGTCAACGGTCAACTTTTTTTTTTTTTACCCCCACCAAAAATGCAAAAATGGGTAACCTTCCAGGAATTGTTTGGGGAGATCCGTATTCGCCTACATAGGCATTTTGAAGAGTTTCGCATGATCACTTTTGCGGGCAGTTTGACTAGGGGCATTGACCGTCTTTTGGCAAGTTTGACTTTTTCCAACGAAAGTTGTTTTGGCCATAACTTTTTCATTTTAAGTCCGATTTGAGCTCGGTCAAGTGCGTTGGTCTCAAATTTTCATCCTCCATCACCTGGTGTTGGTCTTGGGGCGCTTCAAGGACTTGTAGAAAAAGTCATTAATTTTGAACTCCCCCATCCGTGTCAATTGTATCCATCTCGTGCAGATTGAGGTAGACCATTCCTTGGAAGTATGGGATCATTGTGGACCTGTTCAATAAGGTATATGGCATGGGTAGAAAGGTATATCAAATGGGGTTAGTATGTCCAACCCGGACAAAATAGGGTCCTACAACGTGCATTCTCATGTGCAAGGATTTTATTGCATGGATGCCTTCTACAACTCAAGAGGAAGCTTTGGAGTAAATTTGAGTCAAATTGGAGCTGCACGTGAAAAGGGTCTTCTCACGTGCATTCTCACGTGCAAGCATTTTTGGGCTCCAAATGATGTATTTTGTTGTTTTAATCATTTTCCTCTAAAGAACTGGGGTCAAATTTGGTGTAGTTTGAGTTTTATTTCGCCTAGAACGTCGATTAGTGTCACTAACCAAAACGACGTCGTTTTGGCTGCGACCACATTTATAATTAGGGCACACCTTTTATAACCCTAATTTGGCCCACTAAAACCTATAAATAGGGATTTTTGGAGGCATTGTAAATCATCTTGAGTGGGAGAATCTGATCTGAGTTCTGAAAAGAGCTATAGCCATTGCTAAAAGATCGGATTGTCCTTGGCAAGGAGTGATTTTGGGCAGCAGACGCCGGAGTCTTTGGAGGCTGGAGTCCTGGTTCATCTTGGGGTCTTCCTTTATTGTCCTGGTACTATAATCATGTTCTTTCCTGTGATTGTTATTGTTTTTGTCATGATTATGGAGTAGTCTTGTTAGTTTAGGGGAGCAATGTAGCCCCCAATAAATTGTAGTCAGTTTGGTTATGGTTGTTCAATAAAATAGAATTCAGTTCTTGTTTAATTCACTTTCTTGAATGGAAATGCCTAGTTTATGCATAATTAGGTAATCTTAGCCCTTGTCTAGGGTGGAACATTAGTGAATTAGATTTAATATTGCATGATGGACCAAGTCTGCAACTATTAGATTGTTTATCTACCTTGATCACTTTTATTCACATGGACCAAATGGGATAAAAGCCTTCAATCTATCTTAGCATGGATCAAATGTAAGATAGGTAGGAGATAATCAACATGAACATGAACTAGAACATAAATCAAGAACAAGAGCCATAACCAAACTATTACAATCGATTGGGTGGTAAACATTGTGACCCTAGATCCTTAATCACTGAAATTTATCTACCAAAAGCTTGCCAACATTCTGATTTAATCATCTTTCGTTCACATTATTTGTCCAACAAAAAAATCAATTGTCCAGACATAAAATCAACTTGTTAGCTTAGTGCTTGCTGCTTAACAGCATTAGCTACCTCCCTATGGGTTCGACAACCGGAGTCTTAACACTCCATTTTACTACTTGACCAGTGCACTTGCTGCAAAACCTTCAGACATAATTCATGCAGGTCATAGCTAGACCATTCCGGTCATCAAACAGCACCGAGGGAAAATAGGTCAACTTCTTTGACGTCTTCGGGTGAGTAGTAAGGCTTTATCCGTTGCTCGTTGAATTTAAAAGGATTCCCTGACGTTGATTTCAGTTCCACACTGCCATAGGGAAATACTCGAGTTACTGTGAATAGCCCCATCCACTTGGATCTCAGCTTTCCTGGAAAAAGCTTCAGTCGCGAATTGAAGAGGAGCACTTGTTGGCCTGGCTGAACCAAAGCAGGAGTGATCTTCCTATCATGAACGGCTTTGGTCCGCTCCTTGTACAGCTTGGCACTCTCATAGGCATTAAACCGGAACTCATCTAGTTCATTGAGCTGGTATAATCGGAGTTCCTTTGCAACAGTTGGGTCAAGATTCAGCTTCTGAACTGCCCAAAATGCCCTATGCTCCAACTCGACTGGTAGATGACAGGCCTTTCCATACAACAGACGGTATGGGGACATCCCAATAGGTGTCTTATATGCAGTCCGATAAGCCCATAAAGCCTCATCTAGTTTCTGAGACCACACCTTCCGGTTGCCTCCTATTGTCTTCTCCAATATTTGCTTGATCTCACGATTAGAGACCTCAGCTTGACCATTGGCTTGTGGATGGTAGGCTAGTGTCCGCCTATGCTGGACCCCGTACTTCTTCAACAGTCTCTCGAACTGTTTGTTGCAAAAGTGACTGCCCTCGTCACTGACAATAGCCCGTGGTGTACCGAATCGACTAAAGATGTTTCGACGCAGGAACTTGGTAACCACTTGAGCGTCATTTCTCCTAGTGGGAATCGCCTCTACCCACTTGGACAGATAATCAACAGCTAGAAGAATATATGAGAACCCCTCAGATGGTGGCAATGGGCCCATGAAGTCGATACCCCAAATATCAAACAGTTAAACTGGAAGAATTCCAGTTTGGGGCATCTCCTGCTTCCGTGTTATTCCCCATGTTCGCTGACACTGATCACAAGCCTTGATGAAAGAATACGTGTCGCGAAACATGGTGGGCCAGTAGAAACCACTTTGTAAGATTTTCGCCACCGTTCTCTGAACTCCGAAGTGGCCAGCATAGTCAGATGAATGACAATGCCGCAGGATACTGTCCACTTCGTCTTCAGGCACACATCGTCGGATCAGCTGATCAGCACAACGCCAGAATAGTAAGGGGTCATCCCAGATATACTTCTTGACATCAGCAAGAAACTTTTTCTTCTGTTGATATGTGTCATCACTGGTTTTCGTCCGGGCCCGTTTGGGGTGGGCTCAAACAAAACCAATGGTGAGAAATTTAGAGTCGCCACCATCTGTTTTTGGGGTACAGTTGGATACCCTCTACTTTGAGTAGTTTTAAAGGTGTGGTTTGTGTTATCAGAGAAGGGTTCGGGAGTTGGTTACGTGTAGGGAAGGATTAGCACCCCTACAGCGCCCTTTCAGTATCTATTTTCGGAGGAGGAGGTTTTCTATTTATTTGTATTGCCGTGATGGGGTTAAATTTCCTAAAAAGCCTATAATTTTTATTTAACAAAGTTATTTATTAAAGTTATAGTTAAAATGGATTTACTCTAAATTTCTAAAGGGAATCCTAAAAGTTTTGGTTTTTTGTTTGAAGTGAGGAATGAGATCCTAGGGGTTTGTTTTGGTTTTTGGTTTTATTTTGAAGTCCAAAAAAATGGAAATATGTTTTTCTCTTTTTCTTTTTTTTTTGGGTTAGAAAACATTTATGGGTTTTTGTGTTTTGCTAAAAGAAACGTTTTGTTTTTGTTTCTTTTTTTTTTTTTGAAAACCCAAAGTCATAAATCAAAGTAATAAACATATGCATTAAAGTAAAAAACGTGGAGTGTGTGATTATGACATCCACAAATAAAAGCACTCTTCTTTCTTTTTCTTTTTTTTTCGTCTTTTTTTTATGCCTCTCTCTCTCTCTCTCTCTCTCTCTCTCTCTCTTTTTTTACATCATACAACATATACAGAAGAGAGGAAATACAACGAAAATATAACAAATACAAACAACATAAAAAGGTAAATACAAGGAAAGATACACCACATACCGATGACAGGAAAAGGAAAAAGAATATAGGAAATTACTAAGAATTACATCCAATAGAAATAGAAATAAGCTAAAAAGCAATAAAGAAACAAATACAGAACCGACTTTGGGGTCTTTCAACACCAGTCTTCCGTTTGGGCTCCTATCAGCGTCGATAGTCACCTGCTCAAATTACCAACCACCAAATTCCTCTAAAAGACAGAGAGAATCTGGGAGAGTTTTTGATTTTTGATTTTGGGAAAGGGGGCTCGTAAAGAAAAGGGAGGAGAATGGAAGGAGTTTTCCTTCTTCTTCTTTTTTTTGGAAAAAGGCTTTTGTGTAGATCTGGGCAAGCGTTAAAGGCTCTGGGCGTTTTTTTTTTTGGATGAATCTGGGCATTTTCTCTTTCTTTTTTTGTATCAGGGAGCTAGGTATGGAGATGGCAGCAAGGATTAGGAAAAAAGAGAGCTGTATCGAGATATCAGGGAAGGCTGGAAGTGAATGGGCAATTTCTGGTTTCAGAATGGCAGAAGGTTGGTTTTTTGAATGCAGGAGTTGGGCGAAAATGGCAGCAAATCTAGGCGTTCTCTGGGACTCCTCTTTTGTTTTTGTTTTTGTTTTTTTTTTTTTGCAGAATTTCCGCTCTCTCTGGGCGTTTTTTTTTTGCTTGGGCGAACTTTCTTCCTTTCTTTTTCTGGGCGTAAATCTCTTTTTCTTTTGGGCTCAGGGAACTGGGTGTGAAGATGGCAGAATAGCAGAGCTCTTTTTCGTTTTCTATTTTTGCAGACTGTCCTCTCTCCTCTTTTTCTTTTTTGCGCAGGGAAGAAGCTGGGGCTTAATAATTTTTTTCGATGGAGAGGATACTGGTTTTAAAGAGATTTGGTTACATCTAATTAATTGCTGCCTTTAATGCTTTGTCGGGTGTATTATGAATCTCAGCATTATTAATCTCCAGATTCTATGCTTTGTCTGGTGGTTGGACAGTCTGTGCGTAAAATGGGGCAGCTTGTGATTGCCTTTTCGTTCTTTTGTGAGCACATGCATCTGACAGGCATTGAAAAGCATCTTTGACAATTGCCAGCGCAGAGGAAGAATAGAATGCGATGGTCAGGTCTGTCCCCCAGAGCGAAAAGTAGCTTCTTGGTTGGTGGGTTTGAATAATTGTGATGAGGCATCTAAGGCCTAACAGAAATGAAAAAGGCAAGCAAGGCCTAATCAGGAATTGAAAAGGCAAGCAAGGCCTAACAGAAAGTGAAAAGGCATCCAATGCCTGACAGGTATTGAAAAGGCATCTAGGGCCTAATAGGAATTTGAAAAGGCATCCAAGGCCTGACAAAAAGGGAAAAGGCACCCAAGGCCTGACAATAATTGAAAAGGCATCTAGGGCCTGACAGGAAATTGAAAAGGCATCCAAGGCCTGACAGAAAGGGAAAAGGCATCCAAGGCCTAACAGAAAAGGAAGAGGCATCCAAGGCCTAACAGAAATTGAAAAGGCATCTAGGGCCTAACAAGAAATTGACAAGGCATCCAAGGCCTGACAGAAAGGGCAAAGGCATCTAAGGCCTGACAAGAATTGAAAAGACATCCAAGGCCTGATAGAGAGGGAAAAGGCATCCAAGGCCTAATAGAAAGGGAAGAGGCATCCAAGGCCTGACAGAAATTGAAAAGGCATCTAGGGCCTAACAAGAAATTGACAAGGCATCCAAGGCCTGATAGAAAGGGAAAAGGCATCCAAGGCCTAACAAGAATTGAAAAGGTATCTAGGGCCTAACAGGAAATTGAAAAGGCATTCAAGGCTTGATAAAAAGGGAAAAGGCATCCAAGGCTTAACAGGAATTGAAAAGGCATCTAGGGCCTAACAGGAAATGAAAAGGCATCTAGGGCCTAACAAGAGTACATGATTGTTGAAGAGGACATATGGGCTCCCTCTATGAGTTCACTCAATGTGATCGCCCTACGAGGTTACCCGGAAAGAGAAGAAGTTTATTCGAGTGTCAAAAGGGTACTTTTCGAGCTCGGGGAAATTGTAAAGGAAGATTTGTATAGTTGAACAAAGAAAGCTAGGAAGGCTTGATGAGAAGCTTATTGAGGATGAGCTCTTAGGATCTTCAAAGGTGATAACATTCCTGAAATTGTAGAATATGCTGAATGTATACAAATGAGGCATGGAATGCAATGTGCTATATGCGGGGATACATAAACCTCAACTTGTGGTGAAATATGATGCAATGTGATGCAATGCGATGTATGCATCGAATGCAATGTGATGTTTTGGCAAGGGCTGAAGATTTATCTCAATGTTGTTAGAGAGATTGGCTAACATTCAACTTGTTGGGGAACAATTTTCTCTCTTGCTGGGAAGTTCGTTTTATCTTTGCTGGGGAACTCCCTTTTGTGCATGAAGGGTCTGTTAAATTTAGCTTCATCACATTGAGGAGCTTGACTTGACGACTTCTCTGGGGATAGTGATATTTCGTGGAGATATGGGTATTCTGAGTTGGGGGACTTAATTTGTTTGGGGATTTTGAGCTTGACCCTACTCATAAGGCAATGCTAAAAGAGCCTACTGGGGATTTAAGATATTCTACTTAAATGTGAAATGAAGATGATAGAGATGAAAAACGGGATTTCACTAGTTTGATTCCACAAAACATATTTATATCATAAAAGGTGCCCTATTGTTATAATCTGATAAACAGAATTACAAGTCTTTAGAAAGCATAATATACAAATTTGATTCGAGCATGCCTTAGGGTTGACCATGTCTTCCACCGTTTACAGCTGTTGTCTTTAAGTGATGTTGTTTCCACTGTTTACAAAGGACCCTGTTCTAGGTGGTACTGATCCTTGGATTCTAACTGCTTTTACCCTTCAGGATTTTTCGTTGGCTTTGTATTTTACCCTTGGTGCCCTTTTGGGTTTTCACCAAGTCCGCCTTTGCTTGCTTCTTTGTCTTTTGTTGGAGCTTTGTATTTGACCCTTGGTGCCCTTTCGGGTTTTCACCAAGTCTGCTCATTGCACGGATGAGAATCTTGTTTGAGAGGTATGAGAGTTAAGCATAGAACTTTTTCACCACATCACTATTCACCGGGTTAGGGAGTTTATCCGCATCCATCCTGGCAAGGATTAAGGCACCTCCTGAGAATGCTTTTTTCACCACGTATGGTCCTTCATAATTGGGAGTCCACTTGCCCCTATGGTCATGTTGAATTGATAAAATCTTCTTGAGGATGAGGTCACCCGCTTGAAAGCTTCTGGGCTTCACCTTTTTATTGTAGTTGTTCATCATTCTCTGTTGATATAGCTGTCCTCTACAAACAGCTACTAAGCGTTTGCCCTTAATTAAATTCAACTGCTCATAACGACTTTGGGCTCATTCTGCTTCTTCGAGCTGAGTATCTTTGAGTACTCGGAGGGAGGGTATCTCCACTTCGATAGGTAGAACTGCTTCCATGCCATAGACCAAAGAAAATGGAGTTGCCCAAGTTGATGTTCGCACTGAGGTATGATAAGCATGCAAAGCATATGGTAGCTTCTCATGCCAATCTTTGTATGTCCCAGCCATCTTTCTGATAATGTTCTTGATATTCTTATTGGCCGCTTCAACTGCTCCATTCATTTTGGGGCGATAGGGAGTCGAGTTGCAGTGTTGGATTTTGTATGTTTCGCACAACTTACCCATCATCCGATTGTTCAAATTGGCAGCATTGTCTGTTATGATCTGCTCAGGAAGTCCATAGCGGCATATGATGTTATTCTGCATAAATCTAAGTACCACAGCTTGTGTGACGTTGGCATATGACGCTGCTTCTACCCACTTGGTAAAGTAATTGATGGCCAGTAAGATGAAGCGGTGACCATTGGAAGCTTTAGGCGAGATTGGTCCGATAACGTCGATACCCCAAAGCGAAAACGGCCACGGGGAAACCATCACATGCAGTCTAGATGGCGGTACTTGGATTTTATCGCCATAAATTTGACACTTGAGGCATTTGTGCACATATTCAATGCAATCCTTTTCCATGGTTACCCAATAATAGCCCATTCACATGATTTGTCTTGTTAAAGCATGTCCATTAGCATGTGAACCGCATTCTCCTTCGTGCACTTCTTTCATTATCTGTTTCGACTCTTCTTTTGCCAAGCACCGCAGTAATACCATGTCATGGTTTCACTTATATAGGACGGGACCATCAAGGTAGTAGTTGGACGCCGACCTTCGGATATTCCTTTTATCAGACTCAGAGGCCTCTGCTGGGTATTCTTGCTTAAGCAAATACTGTTTGACGTCATCAAATCAAGGTTTTTCTTCAGTATTTCCTTCAATGGCCATGTAATGTGCAGGAGCATCTTGTATACGGATATCGAAAGACTGGACTTCCAACTTTGTGTCTAGTCGAAGGAGGGAGGCTAAAGTGGCCAACGCATCTGGAATCTGATTGTATTCCCTAGGCATATGCTCAAACGTGATGTCTTCGAATTGCTCGGCTAACTCCATAAGGGGCTTCCAATATGGGATTAATTTGTGGTTTTGAGTCTCCCATTCACCCCTTACTTGAAAAATGATGAGTGCCGAATCACCGAACACTCGTAATTTTTTGATTTCTTTGTTAATTGCTTCTTGAAGTCCCATCACACAAGCCTCATATTCTGCTACATTGTTTGTACAAGGGAAAGTTAGCTTTGCCGCCATGGGGAAATGTTCGCCTTTTGGGGATATCAGGATGGCCCCAACACCGTGACCTAAGAGACTGGAGGCTCCATCAAACCACATCGTCCATATGTCTGCTACTTCGGTAGTAAGAATGTTGATGTGCTCATCTGGAAATCCAACAGTCATAGGCTCGTAATCTTCTAGTGCTCTGTCTGCCAAGTAATCAGCTATTGCACTTCCTTTTATAGCTTTTTGTGGCACGTAGATGATATCATACTCCGATAGGATCAGCTGCCATTTGGCGATTCTTCCAGAGATGGATGGCTTTTCCAAGAGATATTTGAGTGGATCATGCCTCGAAATCAGCCATGTGGTATGATAAAGAGTGTATTGCCTCAATCGTCTTGTTATCCAAACAAGGGCACAACATGTCTTTTCCAATGGTGTGTAATTCGTTTCGTTGATGGTGAACTTCTTGCTCAAATAATAAATGGCCTGCTCCTTCTTGCTCAGATAATAAATGGCCTGCTCCTTCTTGCCTATAGAATCATGTTGCCCCAAGACACAACCCATTAAGGACCCTGGGACAGTCAAGTATAAGATCAAAGGTCTGTCTGGTACTGGTGGAACCAAAACAGGTGGATTGGACAGATATTGTTTGATCCTGTCAAAAGATTCTTGACATTTGTCATTCCAAATTTCTGGATTGTTCTTCCGTAAAGTCTTGAAAATTGGTTCACATGTGGCTGTTAATTGTGAAATGAATCGGGCAATGTAATTCAAACGCCCCAGGAATCCTCTGACCTCCTTGATGGTTTGTGGTGGGGGCATCTCTTGGATAGCTCGAACCTTGTCTGGATCAATTTCCACTCCTTTTTGGCTCACAATGAAACCTAACAGTTTTCCCGACATGGCTCCAAAAGTGCACTTTTCCAGGTTCAATTTGAGTTGATATTTTTGTAGTCTATTAAAAAGCTTACGGAGTACTTCGATGTGATCTTCAGTGCTCCGCGATTTTGCTATCATATCATCCACATAGACCTCGACTTCTTTATGCATCATGTCATGGAATAGGGTCACCATGGCTCGCCGATAGGTTGCCCCTGCGTTCTTTAGACCAAAAGGCATCACATTATAACAGAATGTGCCCAAAAGTGTCGTAAACGTGGTCCTCTCCTTGTGTTCGGGGGCCATGCGAATCTGATTATACCCCGAGAAACCATCCATGAATGAGAATAGGGCGTGTTTTGCTGTATTATCCACCAAGGTATCAATATGAGGAAGCGGGAAGTTATCTTTCGGACTGGCCCAGTTCAGATCTCTATAGTAGACACACATGCGTACTTTGCCTCCTTTCTTCGGTACTGGTACAACATTGGCCACCCATTCTGGATAGTGGGAGATAGTTAGGAAACCTGCATCCCATTGCTTTTTGACTTCTTCTTTAATCTTTAGTATCATCTCTGGTCTCATTCTTCGCAATTTCTGCTGTACTGGCTTGCACTCTGGCTTCACGGGTATGTGATGTTGCACTATATCTGTGTCTAATCCTAGCATATCTTGGTATGACCATGCAAAAACGTCGATGTAGCATCTTAACAGCTCGATTAACTTCTTCTTAATGTCGGTAGCTATCAAAGACCCTACCCTCAATTCTTTTGGTTCGGCTGTCATCCCCAAATTCACTATTTTTACTGGGTCTTCACATGGAATGGATAAGCGATCATCCCTTTCCAATAGGCGTATGATCTCTCCCGGTAGCTTGGGTGTCTCCTCTACCTCATTCTCATCAGCTTCAAACACTGGCTGCTCCCAGTTTGGACTTTGGTCAAACCTTAGGCATCTCGTTTCGCTTTCGCATACAATGTTTTCATTGACATTGTGATACCTGCTTATAAGAGAATTACAAGTTGGTAACCAAATATGATATGCCTATGTTATGCATGGAATGCACCGTGAAAGATTTGAAGAAAAGTACATTAAAACAAATTTTCACCGCTTCAAAAGACATTAAAATAGAATACATTAAATCCTAGTGACCCGTAAGCATTACATTATGGGGAGGTCCAGGCTGGTCCAATTGTTCAATGGATGGTTGGGATCCTCTCGCACTAACTGAACCATCTCACTTGGTGCAAGCTCATTTGTGTCCAATACGGCTACAGTCTCCGTCTCGGGCTCAGGTTAGCTCTTATGGATAAACCCTCCAGTCCGGAATATAACATTTAAGGGGAGGAAACTTCTCCTTTCTTCTTGTACTGGCCTTTTCTGCAATCTTGCCATTTTGACTTCCCTCTTCTTGATAGCTTCCCTCTGTCTGTCAGCTTTTGTAGGGACATAGCCTAGCCCAAACTTTTCGGTATTTTCTCGAATGGTCAATGGTTTCTGGATTCCTTGAGCCTTTGGGCCTAATCCTTGCCCTGGTTTCTACCCTTGCTTGATCATGCTGGTTGCAACCATCTTTGATGCCTTCGAGAGGTGATAGCTTGGTACAGAAGTGATGTTCACGACCTCAAAGGATCGATAAGAACATTCCGGTATATCCTCGTTGTTTTTAATATATGGGACTAATGCAGGTTTGGGGACGAGGAAACTTGTTTCTCCAGAGACGCAAATGAGCTGGTCTCCCATCACAAATTTCATTTTTTGATGAAGGCTAGAGGGCACTGCTCCCGCCATGTGGATCTAGGGTCTTCCCAACAAACAACTATAATATGGTGCAATGTCCAGCACCTGAAATTCCACCGTAAAAGTAGTTGGCCCAATCATGAGTGGAATATCCAGAGTTCCCACCACGTCACGCTTTCCTCCATCGAATGCCCGTACCTTCATCGTACAGGGACGCATATAGGATGCGTTGATTGGAAGTTGTTGTAGTATATGCAAGGGCATAATGTTCAAGGCAGAGCCGTTGTCAATGAGTACACGGGCTATGGTGTGCTCCTTGCATTTGACCGTGATGTGCAAAGCTTTTATATGACCCTTCCCTTCCGGGGGTAGCTCGTCATCTCCAAAACTGATGACGTTGTTCATAATGAGGTTACTAGTGAGTCCATCCACATTTGCCACCGGGATGGTTGGAGGAACATAGGCTTGGCTTAGAACCTTCATTAGTGCTTCCCGGTGAGGTTGGGAATCCATCATTAATGACAGCAATGAGATACGAGCCGATTGTCGATTCAGCTAGTCCACAATGTTATACTCGCTCTGCTTCATGAGTTTCAGAAATTCTGTTGTCTCTTCTTCAGTGACTGGTGTTCCTTTCTTTGTCACCTCCAGTGTTGGCTCAATGTCTGGTTCCACAACTTTCTCTTTCCTTGCTTTGTCAACCATATCAGGAGCATAAACACGACCACTCCGAGTTTTCTTTTCTGCTGTGTTGGCCCCCTGGACTACCTCACAGTTATAGTTCCATGGGATTGCATTATCTGTCTTGTAGGGGAAAGGGGCAGGAACCCGTATGGTGAGAGGTGTAATTCCATGAGGCAGTAGCTGGATTTCTGGAGTCTTAATATTCAAGACAAGGGGGGTTGGCACCCACGACGGTTTGTATGACATGTCTCCTTGGATCATGTGGCTTTGACTGTCTACCTCTTCCTTGGAGAATTCGATCATCCTTTGGTCCATGAGTTTTTGCACTAGCTCGGAAAACTCACTACATTCTGCAATGTCATGTCCCCGCAACATCTTGTGATAAGGGCATTGTTTTTCCCCATCTGTTCCTTTTCCTGCCTCTGGCGTGTCTTTAGCAAGTATAAAGCCATGTTCCTGTAACAGAGGAAACAAATATGTTTTCTCCATTTGTACTTGGGAGACCCTTTCCAGCCGTCCTTCATTCTTGATACTAGCAACATTATTGGAGTGTTCTGGGAGAGGATTGCTGTTCACATTTGGCGTCCCAGTCAGCGCAGAAAAGTCTAGCCACTTTGCGTCCTTCAATGCCTGAACCTTCCTTTTGAATGTTATACAGTTTTCGATATCATGTCCAGCTCCACCTGCATGATATTCATATCTGGCATCTGGCTTGTACCAGGCCGGGGGAGGAGTCTTTATCTCTCCCAAGGGTATGGGGGTTATCATCCTTGCCTCTAAGAGCTTGGGGTATAATTTCGCATAAGTCATTGGAATTGGGTCAAACTCTTGTCGTGGTCGACGAGAAGCCTGATTTGCTCCTGCTTGCTGGGTCTGGGCCCTCGGTTGCCCCTGTCCTTGGAATGAGGCTCCTGGTCCTTCCTGAGTTGCTGGCCTTGGTTGCTCTGGGTATGACGCTCTCGGTTGAAATGAGTTAGGTACCATTGAATACGGAAATGGAACCCCTCCTTGCGGCAAGTATGGCATGAATTGGGGAGGTGGTGCAGGTGCAGCGTAGGCGGCCACTAGTGATCCTTGGTAGCCCCCTGGTGCTTGGTGGAATGTTGGTTGTATCGGCGGGTGCGATGGGTGTACCAGGTTGGTCTCATTTTCCTTCTTCTTTGCTGGTGGTTGAAACCTCTTTGATGCCTCAGCCGCATCACCATTTAGCTTTCCACCTTTAATTCCACTTTCTACACGTTCGCCGGATGCGACCAAGTCTGCAAAGCTGCTGGAGACATTGCCGATCAATTTCTCATAGTATACACCTTTATGTTTGTTGATGAATAGAGTGGTGAGTTCTCTTTCGGTAAGAGGAGGTTGGACCTCCACAGCGGCCTCTCTCCATCTTCGTGCATAATCTTTGAAATTCTCCTCGGATCCCTTTTCCATGGACTGCAGGGTCAGTCGATCCAGCACCAGCTCGGTGACATGTTTGTACTGTGCCAAGAAGGAAGTAGCTAATTCTTTCCATGTCTTGATGCGGTTTCCATTTAGTTGAAAGTACCAGCGAAGGGATACCCCAGTTAGGCTTTCCTAGAAAGAATGCATGAGGAGCTTGTCTTCACCAGCATAAGCAGCCATCTTTTGACAATACATGGCCAGATATGTCTTCGGACATCAGGTCCCGTTGAACTTCTCAAACTCTGGCATTTTGAATTTTGGTGGCAGCACCACTCCCGGCACTAAGCATAAGTCTTGTGGGCTGGTCATGCCATAGCTATCGATGCCTTCTACGGCTTTCAATCTTTCCTCCAGTCGTCTTAAGGCAGGGGACTCAATGTCCTCCTTCGGGGCTGGAGACCCTATTACCTCCATTGCATGTCCCGATGCGGGCATAGTGAAATGAGTTTGATTTGGAGTTGGGGGTTGTGCCATAGCAGGATGATAGTTAGGTGCTTGGCTTGAAGCCAGATTGGGCGGTTGAACTGCTTCCTGCCCCTGCTCTAGATGGTGATTGGTAGTTCCCCCTGTCGGGGTTCCTCTTGCTGGGATTCTTTTTCTTTCTTCAGTCAGCTTGGTAAGCATATCCATCATCAAAGCCATTTGCCCCTGCAGGGCTTGTTGTGATTGTTCCAACTCCATGAGTCTGTTCTCTGCCTCGTCTGCCATTGGTTGTGGTTGTGATACTTGATTGCGGCGAGATCTGAGATTGTAAGAGTGCGCAATCCTGGAAAAAGTCTGCTACCCACCTAGGTACAAGGAGATTTTATTTAATGTTTTTTTCATTTGCTATGCACGTATGCATGAATGTATATGCGGAGGGTTAGAAAAACAAACAACTTTATTACAAACAAAACACACAATACAAACATCCAATGCTGAAATGCCATGTAAAATGAAAGCTATCGCTACATGATCTTAAGGCATTCTTCCAGTCATCTCCTAAGTAGCACGGCGCCTCTTCCTCTAGGGTGGCCGCTCACTTGCTTCCTCCCTCTGCTTTAATATGGTCTCTACTTGTTTTTCCCTCAGCTGCAACCTCTGAAGAGCTCCTTCTAGAGATACTTCCAGCCTTTGGATCTGCTGCCTGAGATTTTGATTATCCTGGAGGATAGCTCTCATGTCCGTCATTAACTGTGGCTTGTGTAGTGCCCTCCAAGATATGTACGCCGGATAAACGCCAGGTTTTGGACTGTTGGGTTGGATCCTGTGTGGGGCGGACCATGCCTGATACATCTTTTGGCCTTTCTCTGCGAGCATGGTTCTGCTGTAAGTGAAGTCACAATCTTCCATGCCAAATAGCACAGGGATAATCTGATGATGCCCGACTTGTCTTCCACCCTGCAGTGGTGCATATGCAGTTCCTCCCCAAGGACCTAAGAGTGGGACCCAATTGTAGTCCCCACAGCTATAAGTCATGGAGACCACCGGCATCCAAGGAGCAGTCCAGGTAATGTCAGCTTCTGTGAGGTTCTCTAACTTCTTTCTCCAGTCTTCAAAGCCTTTAGGTAAGTTCCACTTGCTGAGCAGAATATCCAATGGTGTCGTGGCTGGCAATTGATACACAGCAGGAAAACGAGAAACACTGCAAGGGAAATGACCTTGCAACCAGGTGCACAAGAGAGGCAAGCACCCCATGAACTGTCCCGAGCCCTTACTCCTCAGGTAAGTAAGAGATCGGATGGTTTCAGCCAAGATAGCAGGAGTAGGGTCACATCCTTTGAGCACTTGCTGGACCAAATCTACAATTGCTCCATCGATGTGGGCCGGTATCCTCGGGAAAATGACCAGCCCATATATAGCTAATGTAAGTAATTTGTGCGCCCTAGCTTCTATCGCAGTTTGTATCATTTTTTTGATTGTGTCCCATGAAAGATATTCCCGCCCACCATAGGTTGTGGCCGCCGGTGAGTCCCGTACTGGCTTTCCCATTATCTCAGCAAAGGCCCTTCGACATGATCTTCTGGGCTCCGGTAGATAGATCTTCATTTTGTTTTCTATGGGGATATCCAATAATCTTTTGTATTCTTCTATTATGGGAACAACATCTATGCCGTTGAAGTCAAAGCACCGCCGTCGAGGCTCCCAGAAATATATGGCTGCCCCAAGCATATCCTTATCGGCCAGTAGCTCGGTCACATGGAGCAAATCCCCAAACTGTTGTATATATATGCTTTTCCTTTCGTCTGACCACTGCCTCCATATGGCCTGTACCTCCTTGGTGTAGTCCAGCTGATCTTCTATGATAACATGTTCTGCTTTGTGGGCTTCTTCGGGTGAAAAATCTCCAAGGCGAAGTTGGATGTCCCCAGATGCTTGGGCTACAATTGCAACAGCCTCTTTATCCTGAAGGCTCTTTAGGAGATGACTGAAAGTTGCCGTGCCTATATGAATGTCGTGTTATGCATGATGACAGGTTAGGATGGCAGTTAAAACAAACCAGGGCAAATAGACAGGTCCTTATAGACCAATAGTAAGGCAAATAAGGTGTGCAGTGGATGACTTATGGACTACCCTACAAAACAAAGGTTAACATGGCATGGAATGAGCAAATAATATGTGGGTCAATGCCCCTGATGGGCTTCTATTACTACACCTATCTTATTTGTTGGTTCCCAAGCTTCCTCAATAGAGGGCTCCGTACACCATGGGATTTACCGGAGGGGGATCTTAAAAGGACATACCTTAGAAGAACCTCAAGCTTGAGTGAGGAGTTTGAGGCCCCATTATGGATAATGATCAACGCGTTGGGGACCGTACTGAACCTCGCTAACCTAAATTGTGTTAAACCCGGGTATAGGGTTATGCATGGATGCAATAAGTAGGGAAAGCAGTAAATCATAACTATCATGGTAGTTAAAACGTACAAATAAATAACAGTTTAAAGATAAACGACAACTGTATAAAAAAATAAGTAAATCACAATTATATCTAGAAAAAAATGACTTTGCACGACAGTTAAATATATACAATAGTACAATTAAAAATAACCTCCTAATCCTAGTTCTAGACCTAACTCTCTAAAGTGTTGACCTCCCCAACAGAGTCGCCAGCTGTCATCACTGGTTTTCGTCCGGGCCCGTTTGGGGTGGGCTCAAACAAAACCAATGATAAGAAATTTAGAGTCGCCACCAACTATTTGTGGGGTACAGTTGGATACCCTCTACTTTGAGTAGTTTTAAAGGTGTGGTCTGTGTTATCAGAGAAGGGTTCGGGAGTTGGTTACGTGTAGGGAAGGATTAGCACCCCTACAGCGCCCTTTCGGTATCTATTTTCGGAGGAAGAGGTTTTCTATGTATTT
Source organism: Taxillus chinensis (assembly GCA_023512835.1). NCBI lineage: Eukaryota > Viridiplantae > Streptophyta > Magnoliopsida > Santalales > Loranthaceae > Taxillus > Taxillus chinensis. The sequence goes on along the minus strand of CM042084.1, from coordinate 46,361,793 downwards.
GTATTGCCGTGATGGGGTTAAATTTCCTAAAAAGCCTATAATTTTTATTTAACTAAGTTATTTGTTAAAGTTATAGTTAAAATGGATTTACCCTAAATTTCTAAAGGGAATCCTAAAAGTTTTGGTTTTTTGTTTGAAGTGAGGAATGAGATCCTAGGGGTATGTTTTGGTTTTTGGTTTTATTTTGAAGTCCAAAAAAATGGAAATATGTTTTTCTTTTTTTGTTTTTTTTTGGGGTTAGAAAACATTTATGGGTTTTTGTGTTTTGCTAAAAGAAACGTTTTGTTTTTGTTTTGTTTTGTTTTTTGTTTTGTTTTTTTTTTTTTGAAAACCCAAAGTCATAAATCGAAGTAATGAACATATGCATTAAAGTAAAAAACGTGGAGTGTGTGATTATGACATCCACAAATAAAAGCACTCTTCTTTCTTTTTTTTTTTGTCTTTTTTTTTATGCCTCTCTTTGCTCTCTCTCTTTTTTTTTTACATTATACAACATATACAGAAGAGAGGAAATACAACGAAAATATAACAAATACAAACAACATAAAAAGGTAAATACAAGGAAACATACACCACATACCGATGACGGGAAAAGGAAAAACAATACAGGAAATTACTAAGAATTACATCCAATAGAAATAGAAATATGCTAAAAAGCAATAAAGAAACAAATACGGAACCGACTTTGGGGGCTTTCAACACCAGTCTTCCATTTGGGCTCCTGTCAGGAATTACCAACCACCAAATTCCTGTAAAATACAGAGAGAATCTGGGAGAGTTTTTGATTTTTGATTTTGGGAAAGGGGGCTCATAAAGGAAAGGGAGGAGAATGGAAGGAGTTTTCCTTCTTTTCTTTTCTTTTTTTTTTTTGGAAAAAGGCTTTGGTGTAGATCTGGGCAGGCGTTAAAGGCTCTGGGCGTTTTTTTTTTTGGATGAATCTGGGCGTTTTCTCTTTCTTTTTTTGTATCAGGGAGCTGGGTATGGAGATGGCAGCAACGATTAGGAAAAAAGAGAGCTATATCGAGATATCAGGGAAGGCTGGAAGTGAATAGGCGATTTCTGGTTTCAGAATGGCAAAAGGTTGGTTTTTTGAATGCAGGAGTTGGGCGAAAATGGCAGGAAATCTAGGCGTTCTCTGGGACTCCTCTTTTTGTTTTTGTTTTTGTTTTTTTTTTTTGCAGAAATTTTGCTCTCTCTGGGCATTTTTTTTTGTTTGGGCGAACTCTCTTCCTTTCTTTTTTTGGGCGTAAATCTCTTTTTCTTTTGGGCTCAGGGAACTGGGTGTGAAGATGGCAGAATAGCAGAGCTCTTTTTCATTTTCTGTTTTTGCAGACTGTCCTCTCTCCTCTTTTTCTTTTTTGCGCAGGGAAGAAGCTGGGGCGCAATAATTTTTTTTCGATGGAGAGGATACTGGTTTTAAAGAGATTTGGCTGCATCTCATTAATTGCTGCCTGTTGGACCCCATTTTGACCGGGCCAGATCACAGCCAAAGAAATCCCAAAAATAAGAGTCATTTATGAGGAATCTCAAAATGCCCCAAGGTCAACACTAAAGGATAGAGGACGAAATTTGGAAACCAACACACTTGACCGTGCCCAAATCCGACTTGAAAAGAAGAAGTTATGACTAAAATAGTTTTGGGCATGAAAGTCAAGCTTGCAGAAAGACGGTCAATGCCCCCTGTCAAAACCAACTGAAATGTGATTGCGAAAATCCCTAGAAACAGTTCAGGCGAATTTATAATCGCTGCCTCGAAGACTCGCAGTCACAGTCGAAGACTCGCAGCAGTCAGCCTCGAAGACTCATAGTCACAGTCGAAGACTCGCAGTCACAGTCAGCCTCCTAGCGCAACCTTGCCTCGAAGCCCGCAGCCTCAAAGCCCAACATATGCAGCCTCGAAGCTCAGCAAACTCGTAGCCTCGTAGCGCAGCCTTGCCTCGAAGCCTCGCAGTCAGCCTCGCAGACGCAGCCTCGAAGCTTAGCAGACTCGTAGCCTCGTAGCGCAACCTTGCCACGAAGCCTCACAGTTAGCCTCGCAGACGCAGCCTCGAAGCCTTGCAGTCAGCCTCGCAGACACAGCCTCGAAGCTCAGCAGACTCGTAGCCTCGTAGCGCAGCCTTGCCTTGAAGCCTCGCAGTCAGCCTCGCAGACGCAGCCTCGAAGCCTCGCAGTCATCCTCGCAGATGCAACCTCGAAGCCCAGCAGACGCAGCCTCGAAGCCCAGCAGACTCGTAGCCTCGTAACGCAGCCTTGCCTCGAAGCCTCGTAGTCAGCCTCGCAACAGTCAGCCTCGAAGACATGCAATCACAGTCGAAGACTCGCAGTCACAGTCAGCCTCATAGCGCAGCCTTGCCTCGAAGCCCGCAGCCTCGAAGCCCAGCATACGCAGCCTCGAAGCTCAGCAGACTTGTAGCCTCGTAGCGCAGCCTTGCCTCGAAGCCTCGCAGTCATCCTCACAGACGCAGCCTCAAAGCCTCGCAGTCAGCCTCGCAGACGCAGCCTCGAAGCCCAGCAGACGCAGCCTCGAAGCCCAGTAGACTCATAGCCTTGTAGCGCAGCCTTGCCTTGAAGCCTCGCAGTCAGCCTCGTAGCGCAGCCTTGCCTCGAAGCGTCGTAGCGCAGCCTCCAACCTTCGACGCGGCTACGAACCTTCGATGCGGCTACGACCCTTCGATGCGGCTATGACCTTCGACCCTTCAAGGAAGCTTTCAACCTCGACCCGGCAGCCTCCAGCTTCGATCCTGCGACCTGCGAGGCAGCCTCCAGCCTTCAACCTTGCGATCTGCAAATTCCAGAATGACACCGTTTCTGCTTCCCTTTTAAATGCACAGTAAAGCGGACGTTGTGTCTCTCGGAATTGATTTAAAAGGCTCAGAACACGTTTTTAATGCCTGGGAACCCACTTTCACCTCATAAATGCCTATGTCATTCTTGAAACTTGCTGTCAATGTATGGGAACTCCAAAGGTCACGACATTTAATTCACCAAGTACCTAGGTGGGCGGTTGTTCCCTCTCGAAACTCTATAAAAGGGAGACATTACCCATTCCTGAAGGGGATCTGGTTTTTGGAGGAGAAAAAAAATGTCTGGGAATATAGAGAGTTTAAAAAAAAAAGGAAGAGCCAAGAATTCTGCAGACATTATTGGTTGGAGCTGAAGAAGACGTCTTCCACCACCCTTGCTGGAGTTTAGTCCCTGCATTCCTCAAGCATTCAAAGAGGAGTAAAGCTAGCAGGAACATCAACCTCGATTTTCAGGTTTTATTCCCCTCTTCTCTTACTTTCTTCGTCATAAACCATACCAACCCTACCGTTTATTCAAAGTCCACAAAACGTTTTCAAAGGCCCGGTGGCTGTGGGATTGAGCTTTTATGCTCATATCCTCGCCACTTGGCCAACATTGAGTCCGATAGTGAATCTGAGCTTCACAGTATGCTCTTCATGACATCAGACCCTACCTTTTCATTTTTAAGATAAAACCCCAAATTCTTTTTAAACAAACTCAGGCTTTTGTGGATGTGAGATTAAGTCCTATTGCTTATATCTTCACCACCTAGCCAACATCAACTGTGGTAATGAATCCGAGCTCCATGCTGTGCTCTTCATGCTACGGGCTTTCTTTCTGTTTTCCTCAATAAAACAAAAGAATAACATTCTTTTTCTAAATAAAACCACCACAGTTTTTTACAATGAAATAAAGAAAAGAAAGGGAAATTAAAATAGGAGTGCTTGCTTGTTTATTTCCCTTTTGTTTTTGGAGTGCTTGCTTGTTTATTTCCCTTTCTGTCTTCTTCATTTTTGTATAAACTGCATTGTTTGCGCATACATGCATTTCTCTCTCCCTCTAACCCTATACCCGGGTTGTCTATTGCTTCCCTAGGATTAGCGAGGCTTAATAAGGATGCCCCGTGGGTTCTATCTCACGCAAGGTACCTGAACTCCTCACCCAAGCGGGGTCCTTTTTGAGGGCCCCCTCTGTTAATGCCTCTAGAGGTACAGAGCTTCTCCCATGAGATAGTTTGGGAACCAACGAATAAGATAGGCGTATGTGTAGATGCCCATCAGGGGTTTTGACCTTCATGTGTATGCTTTAACATTGGTGTGACATTACTCGCACCTTGTTTGCCGACTCCTGTGTTTTTACCACATTTTGCCTTGATTCACTCTAACCCGCACTCATTTTGCTTGACGCATATCACGACATCCCATGCATACATATATGGAATACGGCAAGTTTTGGGAACCTTTTGAGGGGCACCAAAGACCCTGAATACGTGGAAGAAGCGGAGCATGCCTCTATTTAGATCCAGCGACAATTAGGAGACTTCTCACCCAAGACGTACCCTATGGCTGATCAAATCATCATGGACACTCGGGTCGAACTCCCCAAATGTAAGGACCCGTTGTCACGCCCCGGATTTCCAACCCGAGGAGACCGGAACGTGACCCTCCCTTTATCCGGGTTTGGACAAAGGGGTAGAATACAATATACACTTCACATTTCTTTTCAGAAACCAAAATCATATAATTATTTAATTGAAACCACATGCCTTTATTATGTTTCAAACTTCATTACAATATCTCCCCACTGGGTTACAATGCCTCAACAAAATTACATAATGCAAATAACACAAAACAAAGTCACAAAATGGAACTCTTCCACCTTGGTGTTCCCACCTAACGCCTGTAGGTTCCTGCAAGAAAACACACCATAGTAGGAGGGGTGAGCATCCACAGCTCAGTAGGGATCATGTCTCCCCAACCCATCCCATGCTCCTAGCATCTACATGCCATGTGTACAAGTGCGGTGTCGTGTTACAATAATTTCAACAGACATAACAACAACCACATCAACAATTACAATCGCCACCGCCACACAGGCTAACACTTTAACAACAAGTGATTTAACCGCCTCTTCAGGCCAAGTTATTTAACCGCCTCTTCAGGCCAAGTGATTTAACCGCCTCTTCAGGCCAAGTGATTTAACCGCCTCTTCAGGCCAAGTGATTTAACCGCCTCTTCAGGCCAAGTTTCCATGACCTCACAAGCTAACACAAAACGGTCCCGGGCTTCCCGGCCACCGGGTGTACAAGCAACCACACAAGACATAAGGCCATACAGGCATAACATCAAACACTTAATATGTTTAGTCACACGGGAATAACGTCGAACACTTAGCATGCACATATTCACAGGCTCACAAACCCAGCCACACGAGATATTATTTCGGACACGGAATATACATAGCCTCACAGGCATTATTTCAAACACGTTCGAGCATACACACAGGCATATTCATACAGGCATACCCACACCGGCATTTTATCAAACACTTAACTTGCACTAACCACCCAACCTCGAAATCACACCAATACGCCATCGAAGGCCAACATCCATATAGGAGATCACACCTATATGGATTACATATGTATATATAAAAAGAATCTGACCAGAATCCGCCCTAGGACCCTAGGACAGAGGAGGGATTAGGAAGAATAGAACCCCTACTTTAAAGCGGATCTTCCTTGCTCCCGCGCCAAACGCCGTCCTCCCCACGCAAGATGCTCCGGCAAGCAACCAGCAACTCCCCTTCCCTCTCTCTCAGGCGAAGTGCAAGCAAAGGAACACAAGAACCCTAAACTCAAACTCAAGCCCTCCTTATATAGACACCATCCACATCAAAACGACGTAGTTTTGATTAAGTAAACCCAGGATCAAAACGACGTAGTTTTGATCACACAAGTTAGCACCTATCCGCACCCATATAGGCCAAAATACTCGGAATTTCAACATGGTCCTTTGGCGAAAGATCATTAGAATGACAAAACCAAGGGAACCATGCAAAAATATGCCTGCACGCCAATTTGAACGCCAATTCCCCAATTGGCGTGCAGCTCCAAATGCACCCAAACTTTACCCCAAGTCTCCTTGCATCTTGTAGAGGCCTGAGAAGCAAAAATATGCTTGCACGTGAAATGGGTGAATTCACGTGCAGCTCCAAATGCTCTGAAATTTCCGTGGTAGATAGAGGACCTCATTCTAAGAAACTTTTGTTCTTGCACGCCAATTGTTTGAGGCCATCTACTAGGTCAAAAGTGAGCTCCAAGATCAGCCAAAACAGCTTTAAAACCGCTAGAACGCATAAGATCTTCCTAGGGCATAAATGTACGCTATCGCTTGACACATGCACCTCTCAAAAGTCCCCTCTTGGGCTCATCTCTTACCTTAAACTTGTGTACCAACATCCAAGGTGTTTGTGGTTAACTCCTTACACACGGGTTACACACGGGTCATTACATCCTCTCCCCCTTAAGACTTTTCGTCCTCGAAAAGAAATGACATACGAGGAAAACAAACACAAGCTACCCATTTGCCACACGGCGAGCTACAACACCCAAATGGGTCATACACCGCACATTGTACACAATAACACATAACATAGTGCCACCACAGTCCATAACCACATGCATCACAATCTATGAAAACACATCCACATGTCACAAATATCCATCACAAGCACATTTCATTAACACATTCAATATAAATTAAAGTCAAAAGTCGAAAGGAAATACAAATACACCAGCCAACAGCCATCCCTCCACCCTTAAGATTGTTCGTCCTCGAACAACTCGGGTATCGCTCACGCATCACGGACTCACGTTCCCATGTCTCCTCCTCAATGCCACGGTGCTGCCACAAGACGCGAACCAAAGGAATAAGACGACCACGCAAAAGCTTCTCTCGCCGATCGAGGATACGAATAGGGGCCTCAACGACGGACATGTCATCCTCGATGTCCAACGTCCCCCAATCAATCACATGAGTGGGGTCAGGGTGATACTTCCGCAACTGGGACACGTGAAACACATTGTGCACTCTACTCAGCCGCGGTGGTAACGCTAACCGGTAGGCTACAGGCCCTACACGATCCAGAATCTCAAAAGGACCAATAAACCGCGGAGATAGCTTGGAACCCCGCCCAAACCGTCGATGTCCACGACGTGGAGAGACACGAAGGAACACATGATCACCAACGAGAAAACTCCAAAGGTCGCCGTCGCTAATCCGCATAAGATTTCGCCGACTCGAGCCGACAACAAACGCCGACGAATCAACTTGACCTTCTCCGTAGCCTCTTGAACCAACTGCGGTCCCAAGAGAGCCGTCTCCCCCACCTCGGTCCAACACAAAGGGGATCGACACGGCCGTCCATACAACGCCTCAAAAGGAGCCATCCCAATGGATGCTTGATAATCGTTGTTGTAGGCAAACTCCACCAAAGGAAGGTGAGTTGCCCACGAACCCCCGAAATCTAACACACAGGCCCGTAACATGTCCTCCATGGTCCGATTCGTCCGCTCGGTCCGACCGTCGGTCTCGGGGTGAAAGGCTGTACTCAAATGAAGCTTGGTCCCCATAGCCTCCTGCAAACCTGCCCAAAAACGGGAAGTGAACCTCGAATCCCGGTCCGAGACAACCGATGATGGTACGCCATGCAATCTCACAATCTCGTTCATGTACAGTGACTCAAGGTCCCAATAGAGTCCCGCTCGCGAACAACAAGGAAATGGGCCGACTTTGTGAGTCGATCCACAATCACCCAAATCATATCCTTCCGCCGGTGGTGGGTGGAAGACCATCACAAAATCCATCGCTATATGGTCCCACTTCCACTCCGCTATGGGCAAGGGCCGTAACATGCCCGCCGGCCGCCGATGCTCGGCCTTCACCTGCCGACACGTGAGGCACCGCGAAACAAAGGCAGCTACATCGCGTTTCATCCCTGGCCACCAAAAATGTCCCCGAAGCGCATGGTACATCTTCGTACCCCCTGGATGCACAGCAACTCTAGACCTGGTGAAACTCCCTCATCACCTCATCCCCGAGGGAAGAAGCTACTACCAACCGCCCCTGAAATGACAACTCATGCTCAGGACCCTCCGTCCAGTCCCCGAGATAGCTCCCCGGCCTCAATACGGGCACGGAGAACCTCACACTCAATGTCACCCAACTGTCCCTCCCGGACGCGCTGGTACAACTCAGGCACTACCACCAAAGGACTCGGGACTGTCCCACCATCATGAACAACAGGCTGCAGCTGTAACGTCGCCAACTGTTCCATCGGCTTCCACTCTCTCACAGCCACCTCGGCTTTCCCTTTTCTGCTCAACGCATCAGCCACAACATTTCCCTTGCCCGGGGTATAGGCAAGAGTAAAATCAAAGGTCCGCAAATACTCCACCCATCTCCTTTGCCTCAAATTCAAGTCCTTCGAGTAAAGATGTATCGAAGGCTCTTGTGATCCGAGAACACCACAAACTTTTCCCCCCAAGAGGTAGTGCTGCCAACTCTTCAGGGCGAAGATGACGGCCGCTAACTCAAGGTCATGAGTAGGATAATTCTGCTCATGAGGCTTCACTGCCTCGACCCATAAGCTACCACACCGTGCTCCCGCATAAGCACACACCCCAAACCAACCCTGGACGCATCACAATACACCTCATATGGAATATCCTCCCTAGGCAACCTCAACACAGGTGCGGTGGTCGGATGGGTTTTGAGAGTCTCAAACGCCCGCTGGCACTTGTCGGTCCAATCAAACTTCACGCCCTTCCGAGTCAACGCCGTCATAGGAGCCGCCAAACGGGAGAACCCCTCTACAAAACGACGATAGTACCCCGCCAAGCCAAGAAAACTACGGATCTCAAAAACGTTGGTTGGCCTCGCCCACGATGCCACGGCCTCAATCTTGGCCGGGTCCACCCTAACTCCCTCACTGACACCACATGGCCAAGAAAGTGAACCTCCTGCAGCCAAAACTCACACTTGCTAAACTTAGCAAACAACCGCTGGTCCCTCAAGGTTTGCAACATGTTGCCAAGTGCTCCACGTGCTCCCTCTCGGTCTTGGAATACACCAAGATATCGTCGATAAACACCACCACGAACGAGTCTAAGTATGGGGCAAAGACTTGGTTCATCAAATGCATGAACACTGCTGGCGCATTAGTGAGCCCGAAAGGCATCACTACCCACTCATAATGCCCATACCGCACCGAAAAGCCGTCTTAGGGATGTCCTCCTCCCTAACCCTGAGCTGGTGATACCCCGACCGTAAATCTATCTTGGAAAACCACTTGGGCCCCACTCAATTGGTCAAACAAGTCATCTATCCGAGGCAACGGGTACTTGTTCTTCACAGTCCACTAAATTCGCCTCCCGTAGTCGATGCAGAGACGTAGTGTACCATCGGCCTTCTTCGCAAAGAGCACCGGAGCACCCCATGGTGAGGTACTCGGTCCGATATACCCCTGACCCACCAACTCCTCGATTTGCCTCGAAGCTCCCTCGGCTCGGCCGGCCCCATACGATACGCTACTTGGGAAATCGGACCCGTCCCCGGCACCAACTCAATGGTGAACTCCACACTCCTCTTAGGTGGCAAACTCCTCAACCGCTCAGGAAAAACATCCCTGAAATTGGTCCACAACAACGGGCCACACCCTCTTTTCCACCTTACCCTCCTCGGCAAAGGTCAGGGCTGCTAACCTGTGGGTAATGGCACCCCACTGGTCCAACATCGGCCCGGCCCGACTCGCCTCACAATCCCACTCCCCCCTGCAGGGTGCAAGAGGTCCCCGCAGGTGTCACGAAGGTCACACGCCGCCGATAACAATCTATCTTGGCCTGGAAAGTCATAAGCCAATCCATACCCAAGATCAGGTCGAACGTCCTCAAAGGCATCACATGCAAGTCAAAACTCGGCTCCACCTCGCCTATGGTTAACACACGGTCACGACACACTCGCCGTACCTCAATCATGCCTCCTACCAGGAGACTCCACAACTAGGGGCCTCGCGGCCTCCACACAGGCTAACCCCAGGCCGTCTATTACAAGCTCAAGAACAAACGAACGTGATGCACCCGTATCGAAAACAACGAAGCTAATGTACGGGAGATCAAGAGGGTACCTCTAACCACCGATGGTCCTGCTCCACCCTCGGTGGTGGGGGTGGTAGCTCGGCCTCCTCCTGGTATGTCGCCTCCAGGCGCAAACACCCTTCCTTGGCCCGTGCCACTTGTCGGCTCACTCACCTGGACGCTTCCCGCTAAGGTTGCCTCCCAGATCGGTCTGCTTGCCGCTCCGGCCTCCCCTTGGGGTCGGGTCCGACCGGATCCTGCCTGGCTCGCTGCCACCGACGAGCTGGTCTCTCACTGGTGCACGGAAGCTAGCATCACTCCTCACGCCGGATGCCGCGCCCCCGTTCCCCTGTTGCCACTCCTGCAAACCCGGCGCAAATGACCCTCTCGTCCACGGTTGTTGCATCGCCGGTCCTTCTTGGGGCACTCCCCTTTGAAGTGACCCCGCTCTCCACAAGAAGTGGCATCCGCTCGGTAGACTCCCACTGGACCACCCTGTCTTCCGCCGCCAAAGGTGAACCTCCCAGGGTTCACGGATGTCCGACCCCGATCGCGAAAAGAATCGCCATCCCTCTCCTCCGTCTTGAGCCTCTTGGACCCTGCATCTCGATTAGGCCCACTCTGCAACCGGCGCCCCCGATGGGCCTGCCTCCCATCATCCAGTTCTCTCTCGCCTATACGGGCCGTCTCCACGGCCTCGGATAGGTCCTCAAGCGTAGAATCGCCACCCTCTCCCTAAGGGCTGGCCTGAGACCCAAGGTGAACTTGTGGGCCTTCAGGTCTTCCCTTACCACGGTCTCAGGAGCAAACCTACTCAATCTCCGGAACTCCCGCTCATACTCAGGTACCGTCTTGGATCCCTGGTTCAAGCCGCCAAATTCTTCCCTCTTCTGCCATCTCACCGATTCCTGGGAAGAACTCATCTTGGAAGAGTTGCAAGAACTCCTCCCAAAACATGAGTTGCACCGCACGGCTCCCCGCAACACTCGTCCACCACTCCAAAGCGTCCCCCTCCAGTGCCGAATTGCCGGCCGCACTTTATCCTCCTCCCGGGGCAGGAGAAAGGAGAACACATGCTCAATCTGCCTCAACCACCGCTCGCCTACCACAGGATCTTCCCCCCCCTTAAATCGCGGAGGTTGTTCCTTTCGGAACCGTGTCACCACGTCATCCTCTGCACGGGTCGGTACACCACCCAGCGAACTCTCACGCTCACGAGGCACCTCTCCTACTGGTGGTGGTGGTGGTGGCACCACCGTCGTGCCGCCATCTCACGGCGCACCTCCTCTCGAACGTCTTGCCGGAGTCCCTCCCGTAGCTCTCGTACCTCCAGCCGGATGCCTTCTTGTAGCCGTGCCGTAGCAACGCATGCCCTCCAACGGATGGTCCCGCACCCGGACCCTCATGGGCAGATGACTCATCGCCCATCGCCCCGGACGCACGTGTCACTCTCCTCGGTGGCATTCTTACTACATGAAGTAAGATGCACAAACGTCAGAACGCGTTTGACTACTAACAAGTTGACTACCTCTACCTCATTATCAAGTCAAGCCGTACATGGCATTACACATATTTTAACCATTGCATTAACAATATTGCACACAGCACAGTCCACATTGTAGTCATACCCAAGGCATTCCAAGAATATTCAGAGTTGCAGAGTTCACACATAATCATGTTATGCACATCCTTCACACATGACAACAAATGCAACTAGTGCCCTAATGCCAATGCATGCAAATCCTACCACAAGACTGGACTACCCTAAGTACACCTTGGAGGCTCAAAGAGGACCATGTTGATCAGGCATGTCCCTCCAGGCTCCTCCAAAGGACTCAAGATAACCAAGTCCGCCCACTACCCTAGGCCAACTAGACCATGCTCTGATACCATATTGTCACGCCCGGATTTCCAACCCGAGGAGACCGGAACGTGACCCTCCCTTTATCCGGGTTTGGACAAAGGGGTAGAATACAATATACACTTCACATTTCTTTTCAGAAACCAAAATCATATAATTATTTAATTGAAACCACATGCCTTTATTATGTTTCAAACTTCATTACAATATCTCCCCACCTGGGGTTACAATGCCTCAACAAAATTACATAATGCAAATAACACAAAACAAAGCCACAAAATGGAACTCTTCCACCTTGGTGTTCCCACCTAACGCCTGTAGGTTCCTGCAAGAAAACACACCATAGTAGGAGGGGTGAGCATCCACAGCTCAGTAGGGATCATGTCTCCCCAACCCATCCCATGCTCCTAGCATCTACATGCCATGTGTACAAGTGCGGTGTCGTGTTACAATAATTTCAACAGACATAACAACAACCACATCAACAATTACAACCGCCATCGCCACACAGGCTAACACTTTAACAACAAGTGATTTAACCGCCTCTTCAGGCCAAGTTATTTAACCGCCTCTTCAGGCCAAGTGATTTAACCGCCTCTTCAGGCCAAGTGATTTAACCGCCTCTTCAGGCCAAGTGATTTAACCGCCTCTTCAGGCCAAGTTTCCACGACCTCACAGGCTAACACAAAACGGTCCCGGGCTTCCACAGCCCACCTGGGTGTACAAGCAACCACACAGGACATAAGGCCATACAGGCATAACATCAAACACTTAATATGTTTAGTCACACGGGAATAACGTCGAACACTTAGCATGCACATATTCACAGGCTCACAAACCCAGCCACACGAGATATTATTTCGGACACGTAATATACATAGCCTCACAGGCATTATTTCAAACACGTTTGAGCATACACACAGGCATATTCATACAGGCATACCCACACCTGGCATTTTATCAAACACTTAACTTGCACTAACCACCCAACCTCAAAAATCACACCAATACGCCATCGAAGGCCAACATCCATATAGGAGATCACACCTATATGGATTACATATGTATATATAAACAGATACGGCCAGAATCGCCCTAGGACCCTAGGACAGAGGAGGGATTAGGAAGAACAGAACCCCTACTTTAAAGCGAGATCTTCCTTGCTCCCGCGCCAAACGCCGTCCTCCCCACGCAAGATGCTCCGGCAAGCAACCGGCAACTCCCCTTCCCTCTCTCTCTCAGGGGCCGGCAAAGCAAAGGAACACAAGAACCCTAAACTCAAACTCAAGCCCTCCTTATATAGACACCATCCACATCAAAACGACGTAGTTTTGATTAAGTAAACCCAGGATCAAAACGACGTAGTTTTGATCACACAAGTTAGCACCTATCCGCACCCATATAGGCCAAAATACTCAGAATTTCAACATGGTCCTTTGGCGAAAGATCATTAGAATGACAAAACCAAGGGAACCATGGAAAAATATGCCTGCACGCCAATTTGAACGCCAATTCCCCAATTGGCGTGCAGCTCCAAATGCACCCAAACTTTACCCCAAGTCTCCTTGCATCTTGTAGAGGCCTGAGAAGCAAAAATATGCTTGCACGTGAAATGGGTGAATTCACGTGCAGCTCCAAATGCTCTGAAATTTCTGTGGTAGATAGAGGACCTCATTCTAAGAAACTTTTGTTCTTGCACGCCAATTGTTTGAGGCCATCTGCTAGGTCAAAAGTGAGCTCCAAGATCAGCCAAAACAGCTTAAAACCGCCTATAAACGCATAGCATCTTCCTAGGGCATAAATGTACGCTATCGCTTGACACATGCACCTCTCAAAAGTCCCCTCTTGGGCTCATCTCTTACCTTAAACTTGTGTACCAACATCCAAGGTGTTTGTGGTTAACTCCTTACACACGGGTTACACACGGGTCATTACACCCGTACCTTGAGTTAGTCACAGTTTTGCCTTTTGAGTAGTTTTTCTAGATTTTGACCTAGTGAATGGGCTCAAATGAATTCACGTGCAAAAGGAAAGATGCTTAGAATGATGTCCTCTATCTACCACAGAAGTTTCAGGCCAAACGGACGTGTATGTGAGGTGCACGTGAAATGGGTCCAATTCACGTGCAAGTGTGGTTGTCTTCTAAATGATGCAAGGAGGCTAGGGGTGAAGTTTGAGAGCATTTGGAGTGCATATGGAGTTGCACGTGAATTGGGGAATTCACGTGCAAATTGGCGTGCAGCCATATTTTTGCATGGTTCCCTTGGTTTTGACATTCTAATGATCTTTCTCCAAAGGACCATGTTGAAATTCTGAGTATTTTGGCCTATATGGGTGCAGAAGGGTGCTAACTGGTGTGATCAAAACTACGTCGTTTTGATCCTGGGATTCACTTAATCAAAACTACGTCGTTTTGATGTTGTGTTGTCTATATAAGGAGGAGAAGCCCCTCTGTTTTAGGTTTAGGGTTTGTTGCTTCACCCACCGTCGCAGAGAGAGAGAGAGAGGGAAGGAGAGCTCCTGGTTCTTGCCTGGGCGTCTTGCGTGGGTGATCAGTGTCTTGTGGGCGGACAGCGTTCGGCGTGGGAACAGTATTGCGGTGTTGTTGCCTTTTACCTGAGGTAGGGGTTCTGTTCTTCCTAAATCCTCCTCTGTCCTAGGGTTCTAGGGAAGATTATAGGTTATATCTGTTATATATACATATGTAATTCATATAGGTGTGATCTCCTATATGGATGTTGGCCTTCAATGGCAGTTTTTGATGTATTCTAGTGTTGGATGGTGTGCATATTAAGTGTTCGATAAAATGCCTGTGTGGATATGTCTGTGTGAATATGCCTAGTATGTGTTTGATAATATGCCTGTGTGGCTGGGTTTGTGGGTTAGTGAATGTATGCATGTTAAGCGTTTGGTAAAATACCTGTGAGACTCTGCATGTCAAGTGTTTGATTTTATGCCTGATGGGCTGTGCGAACTAAGTGTTTGGTATTATGCCTGTGAAAGTGTGTATGCTACGTGTTTGGTTTAATGCCTGTGTGACCTTGTATGCTGTGCTTGTGGAACCCGGTGGCTGTGGAAGCCCGGGACTGGAAATGTTAGCCTATGTGGCTAAGCCTATATGGCCGTGGATATGTTAGCTTGTGTGGCTAAGCCTGAGAGGCTTTGGATATGTTAGCCCGTGTGGCTAAGCCTGAGAGGCTGTGGATATGTTAGCCCGTGTGGCTAAGCCTGAGTGGCTGTGGATATGTTAGCCCGTGTGGCTAAGCCTGAGTGGCTGTGGATTTGTTAGCCTATGTGGCTAAGCCTGTATGGCTGTGGATAGGTGTGTGCCTTGTGAATGTGGAATACTACTTGTTTACATCTTATTGTCACTACACTGCACCTGTACACACTCATGTAGACGCTAGGAGCATGGGATGGGTTGGGGAGACATGATCCCTACTGAGCTGTGGTTGCTCACCCCTCCCTCTATGTTGTGTTTTCTTTCAGGAACATACAGGCGTTAGGTGGGACCCCAAGGTGGAAGACCCTATTGACTTTACTGTCTTTCATTTATGTTATTTTGTGGGAGTTGATGTAAACCCAGTGGGGATGGATTGAAAAGAGGATTTTGTTGTAATAAAGACTGGTTTGGATTGGGGATTGCTTTTATTTACTTTACTGTCTTGAATGTGTTGTGGATGTTTAAAATGTTATGTTCGGGGTTTGCACCCTAACCCCTTTGCCCTCCGTGTGGGTACAAGGGGAGTCACGTACCGGTTTCCTCGGGTTGGAAATCCGGGGCGTGACACCAAAGACCTCCGAGTCACATGGAGTGAATGGCCCAGCGTGAGACACATAGCTTACGCCCAACAGTTTGGTGATCTCCTGCTCCTGTCACAACTTCCTATTGATGAGAATATGATCAAAGCAGCGATCCACTTCTGGGACCCGAGACGGAGGTGCTTCACCTTTAACGACATCGACCTAGTGCCAACTTTGGAGGAATATCGAAGAATCCTCCGCATCCCCTTTGAAGAAGACGACATTGTTTTCCAACCCAACCCACAAAAGTCTTGCAGGCGGGGGTTAGCACATTTCATGGGTTTCGAATGCTTGGGCAAGGACAAAAAGATCATCGACCCTGTGATCAAAGTAGATGGCAAAGAAATCATTCCATGGGAGTTTGTCAGAGGCCAACTGAAAGGTGCAAACGAGGATAGGGCCCATTCGCTCATCACCCTTGCTATTTACGGGTTGGTGGTCTTTCCACGGGTGACCGGTTACATTGACGGGATCATTTTTGAGCTAGTGGCACAAGTGACCGGTGGCGCTGACCCTATTCCGGCCATACTCGCCGAAACCATCAGATCTCTATCATTTATCCGGACTACAGGAGGTGGTCGCTTCATGGGGTGCCTCCCTCTCTTGTGCACATGGCTCAAAAGCCATCTCCACTGTGTTACCCCGCGATTCAGGGCTGTTTACTCATGGCCCCCTACCGTCATACTAGACATTCTAAGAAGCTCATGGCTCTTACCCAGTAATCTCAACAGATGGAGAAGGCTGCTGAGTTGCCTGAGTGAGGCAAATGTTGTCTGGATAGCCTTCTCAACAGATGGAGAAGGCTCCCGATGTTGTCCTGTCCTATGTTTCTTGGCGGGAGAAACTAGAAGCGGAACACCTCCTACAGCAGAAAGAACTTGTCGGTACTCTTCCGACCAAGAAGATAATGACAATGCGTGAATCCGGGAAAGGAAAGCCTAGTAATGCATCAAGCTCATCAAGGAAAGGAAGGCATTAAGCGGGATCGCCTCTCTAAAGGAACCCAAAGCTTGTCTTGCATCATGTAGCTGCATCTACATTTGAATAGCTTGTACACATAAGCGGCTTTGTCCTATTTACATCAATAAAATCTGTTCTTGTCTGTTTCCCATCTCATATGCATAAGCCTTAACATTCATTATAGGAAGCATGGCAAGCTTTGATCATCTCCTAGATAATTGTGAAGACAAGGAAGACATGACAGAGGTCACACATGCAGCTTCAGCAATTCAATAACACTTTGGAGACTTTTCAGGAGAAAGTGCTGAGCAAACCATACTGGCCCCTGAAGTCCAGATTCGTGTCCAAACAGCCCACCGAGAGGAACTTGACAATATATGGGCACGATGGCCTTTCCACATACAGGCTGCCTACATTAAAAAATACGAGGACTTGTTACAACTAACGTGAGTACCTGTCGACGAGCCTATGTTAAAGGCGGCAGCATATTTCTAGGATCCAAGGCGGAGGTGCTTCACTTTCAACAAACAGGATTTGACTCCTACTGTGGAGGAGTATCAAGCCCTCTTGGGACGACCAATCAACGGAGGCTTGGAAGTCTTTCTACCAACCATACAAGTTTCCTGCCTGTAGACCCTATCACAGTTCTTGGGAATGACAGAAGACGAGGTAGCCCAGATCGTGCACCGCAGGGATGGACTCGAGGTCATCCCATGGCCCGTGATCCGAGACAAAATATCTCGAGAATCGGGCATAGAACTCTACTCTTTATTCACACTAGCCATGTATGGATTAATTGTATTTCCCAAGTTCTTGGGTTAGATTGACGGATTTGTATGCGAACTTGTGATGCAAACATTAGGAGGGGCCGATCCGGTTCCTGCAATCCTTGCTGAGACAGTCAGATCATTATGACACGTACGAATTTTGGGGCAGGGTCGTTTCAAAGGATGCCTTCCACTCCTTTGCACATGGTTGAAAAGTCACTTCCCAAGCAAAGACGCATAACTCGAAGAAGTGGCGGCATTTCCACATAGTGCATTACCCGAATTCATTCTACAGGAATGGGAGTTACCTGAAACAGAGGAGGATTGGATCAATGAGCTGCAAACCATAACTGATAATCAAATTGTATGGAATGCTCCATGGATGCCCAAAGTCGACATAATTTATAGTTGTGGGCCATGTAACTGGGTCCCATTACTTGGTTCGTGGGGAGCTACCGCATACGCCCCTCTTTAGGCAGGAAGACAACTTAGGGGTCATCAGATCATTCCTGTGTTGCATGAGATAGAAGCTTTTGACTTCACATACATTGACCTCGAGACTCGACGCAAAGCTTTTCGGGGGTATCTAGCATGGCAAGCACCTCGGAAAGTCAGCAGTAATTCTTATTACCCCAAAGTTCATCCATCATTCCCCCCTGGCGGCAGCAGTACATAGCTTATGCGAAGGTCCACCAAGATCCAAGACTGTTGCTCCTTTAAAAAGAAAATGAACTCGAGAACTTACGGCAGAAGGTTCAAGAACAAGAGGAGATCATCGAAAAGCTGGGTAAAAGAATTCACCAATTGGAGGAGTAATCCGGAATCGGAAATTAGTTTGAAATGATCAAGGCTTGTTCCAATTCATCTAGATTATCCTTGTTGTACTTCAATCTTCTTTCCACCAATAATGTATTTGGTTTCATCAATCAATGAATTGTTTTTTGCCATTTCCATCATTAACCATTCGTTGCATGCATTCACTACATGCATTCATACATTCATGGTAAAAAGCAAAATCTGAAAAAGAGAACAATAGAAAGCTTAACAAATAAGCATTTCCAGATCAAACAAGATTGGGCATTCCTATAACTTGAGATCAACCCGTAATCAAGCTATGTCAGACCAGGGCATGGGAGACCATGTAAGGACCCGTACCTTGAGTTAGTCAGTTTTACCTCCGGAGTAGAGTTTTTCTAGATTTTGACCTAGTAAATGGACTCCAATGAATTCACGTGCAAAAGGAAAGATGCTTAGAATGGTGTCCTCTATCTACCACAGAAGTTTCAGGCCAAATGGACATGTATGTGAGGTGCACGTGATATGGGTCCAATTCACGTGCAAGTGTAATTGTCTTCTAAATGATGCAAGGAGGCTAGGGGTGAAGTTTGAGAGCATTTGGAGTCCATATGGAGGTGCACGTGAATTGGGGAATTCACGTGCAAATTGGCGTGCAGGCTTATTTTTGCATGGTTCCCTTGGTTTTGACATTCTAAGGAACTTTCTCCAAAGGACCATGTTGAAATTCTGAGTATTTTGGCCTATATGGGTGCGGAAAGGTGGTAACTTGTGTGATCAAAACTACGTCGTTTTGATCCTGGGATTCACTTAATCAAAACTACGTCGTTTTGATGTTGTGTTGTCTATATAAGGAGGAGGAGTCCCTCTGTTTTAGGTTTAGGGTTTGTTGCTTCACCAGCCATCGCAGAGAGAGAGAGAGAGGGAAGGAGAGCTCCTGGTTCTTGCCGGGCGTCTTGCGTGGGTGGTCGGTGCTTCGTGGGTGGACGGCGTTCGGCTTGGGATCAGACCGTTCTTTGTGTTGTTGCGTTTTCCTTGAGGTAGGGATTCTGTTCTTCCTAAATCCTCCTCTGTCCTAGGGTCCTAGGGCAGAATATTATATTATTTATATGTAAATTCATATAGGTGTGACCTCCTATATGAATGTTGGCCTTCAATGGCGATTTTGGTGTTTCTGGTGTTTGTGTGATGCATGAAACGCGTTTGATAAAATGCCTGTATGACATGCCTGCTACATGTTTGATGAAATGCCTGTGTGAACTTAGCTGTGTGTATATGCCCATTAAGTGTTTGGTAATATGCCCGTGTGACTGGACTTGTGGTTTAGTGTATGTATGTATGCTGGATGTTTGCTCTATGGCCTGAATGGGTTTGTGCGCTTGTGAACGGGTGCTCACCAAGTGTTTGGTTGTATGCTTGTGTGACCATGTGTATTGTGTGCTTGACTGTGGTACTTGGCTTGAAGAGGCGGTTAAATCACTTGGCCTGAAGAGGCGGTTAAATCACTTGGCCTGAAGAGGCGGTTAAATCACTTGTGGTTAAAGTGTTAGCCTGTGTGGCAGTGGAGGATTGTAAATTGTTGATGTGGTTGTTATTATGTTTGTTGGTATTGTTGTAACACAACACTGCACTTGTACACATGGCATGTAGATGCTAGGAACATGGGATGGGTTGGGGAGACATGATCCCTACTGAGCTGTGGTTGCTCACCCCTCCTACTGTGTTTGTTTGTTTTCCAGGAACTTACAGGCATTAGGTGGATACACCAAGGTGGAGGACCTTATTTACTTTACTGTTTATGTTATTTTTATGGGAACTGATGTAACCCCAATGGGGATGGATTAAAAAGAGGACTTTGTAATAAAGACTGACTTTGTTATTGGTTTGTGGATGGCTTTAATGGACTTTATTTTTCTTGAATGTATTGTGAAAGTTTTAAAATGCTAAATTCTTGATTTGTATCCTTACCCCTTTGCCCTCCGTGTGGGTAAAAGGGGAGTCACGTACCGGTTTCCTCGGGTTGGAAATTCGGGGCGTGACAGACCATACAGAGGACCGAATTTCAGGGCTCGAGCAAGCTCAACAAGAGATGGGGGGCAGTCTCCACGAGGTTCAGCTTTAGTTAAAAACCATGATGGACTTACTGACCGAAGTAGCAACCGTAAGGGAAGCTGCCCCAGCAGAAAGCTTAACCGGCGGGCCATTACGATGGTACATTCAGTTAGAAGGAAGTCGTATCCGCACTTGGAATGACTTGGCCACAGCCTTCTTAAGGCAATACAAACATGTCACGGAACTGGCAATAAACATATTGGCGTTGCAGTCATTTGAGAAAGCTGATAAAGAAAGTTTCAAGACTTACGCTCGAAGGTGGAGAGAAGCAGCTATGGACGTTCAGCCCCCACTAACTGAACAAGAGCTTACCACCCTTTTCGTCAGTACCCTAAGGGGTGTTTATTATGAAAAGCTGGTTGGGAATGTATCAAATAGCTTCGCCGATTTAGTTGCCTCAAGAGAAAGAATTGAGGGTGGCATCAGAGAAGGCAGGCTTGGCGGGAATAAAACCGAGACTTTCAGAAAGCCTACGTCACCCAATCACAAAAAAGAAGAAGAAGCACAAGCAGTCTGGCAACCCAAACGTGACTTCACTTCCTCCGGGGCACAATCAGGGCAGTGTATCATGCAAGGTTATTACAGCGGGCAACCCATGGCATCTTATGTGGCATCAGCCCCACCACCACAATTCCCACAGTATCATCCACAAGGAGGAAGCTTGTATATGCCTCAGCCAAGCCAACCTCAGCTAGCCCAACCTCAACCCGAGCAGTCGAAGCAGCCCCGGCAGAATCTGACTTTTGGAAAGACGAGGCAACAAAAGTTTGATCCAATTCCTATCACATACACAGAAGCCTATACACGATTGTTAGCAGCAGGACTCGCTAGTCCAATACCCCTAAAGGAACGGACTCCTCCATATCCTAACCGGTACAAAGCTGAGGCCCATTGTGCATACCATGGAGGCGCAAGTGGACATGAGACCGAGAATTATTTTGCTCTGAAAAAGAAGGTCCAACACCTAAGAGATGTTGGATGGCTAGACTTCTCCAAGATGACCAATGCTCCTAATGTGGGCACCAACCCTCTACCTGAACACTCAGGCAATGTCGCCAATATAACAACTAGGCATGGAAATCCTTCTGGAAAGGTTTCTGAGATCAAGACAGGCAAGGATCTACTGTTTCGTATGCTACATAAGAACGGGTTCTTGGTAACCAATGAGGTGACTGAAACCACGAGAGGCACAGACTGGGAAAAATGTTGTATCTACCATAAATCAGCTTATGGACATGATATTGAAGAATGCAATGAATTCCAGGAAGCTGTGCAAGCTCTCATTAACTCCCGAAGGCTGGAAATCACACGCAAGTTAGAAGAACATGAGGCATGTATGGCTTTGATAGAGCATACAAAGGCATTGGAGACGCCCAGGCCTTTAATTATCGAATATGAGGAAAAACCAAAAATCACCACATTGGCACAAGGAGTTCCATCTCTTGTCATCCAAACTCCCGCTCCATTCCCTTACAAAGATGATAAATCAGTGCCCTGGAAGTACCACTGCGAATCGGTCATTAGAGGAGACCCTACAGCCGAGAAGAAAACAAGAAGCAGTCGTGTCTATAGATCGGAAGTAGGCATTGAGGTCAACAAAAGCAAAAGAGGAGAGTATGATCTACCTCCAGTACCTGCACCAGGTAGTAAGAACGCTCCTGTCATTGACGAGGATCCCACCGAATTCCTTAAACTAATCAAGCAGAGCGAGTACAACATTGTGGACCAACTCAGTCAGCAGCCAGCTCGTATCTCTTTGTTGTCCTTGCTCATGGATTTGACTCCACATAGAAAAGCCCTCATGAAGGTTTTGAGCAAGGCCTACGTTCCTTCGACCATATCCTTGGAAAATCTGAGTAGTCTCGTTAACAATATCGTGGTGGATAACTTCCTTAGTTTTGGCGAAGATGAGTTACCATCAGAGGGTATTAGTCACGTCAAAGCCTTACACATATCTGTCAAATGTAAGGATCACATTATCTCCCGTGTGCTGATCGACAATGGGTCATCCCTAAACATCATGCCAACTCAAATTCTCAAGCAACTGCCAATAGACTCCTCTCACGTACGTCCCACTAATATGGTTGTAAGAGCCTTTGACGGTGAAAAGCGAGAAGTAGTGGGTACACTAGATATCCCTTTGCAAATTGGTCCAAGTGAGTTTATGGTTGAGTTCTAGGTGATGGACATGGCTCCATACTATAGCTGTCTGCTGGGAAGACCATGGATTCACTCAGCAGGGGCAGTGCCATCGACACTACATCAAAAGGTTAAATTTGTGGTAAATAGCCAACTCATCTGTGTATACGGAGAAGCAGAGCTTCTGGTTACCAAGCCTATGTCTATTCCTTACATTGAAAACAATGAAGACATACCAGAATGCTCTTACCGATCGTTTGAAGTGGTTAATGCGGCCTATGCCCCAAACACCGGAAAGTCACTGGATATGGCAATTTTGTTCCCAAAGACTGCAAGGATGGTTGCTACAGTCATGCTTAAACTGGGGCATAACGAAGGTCAAGGCCTGGGTGCACGAGCACAAGGAATCAAGAAACCCTTAGTCATACAAAACACTAGAGAAAGTTACGGATTGGGCTACAAGCCTACCAAAGCTGACAAATCAAGGGAAGCCGCGAGAAAAAGGGAGTCCCGCTTAGCCAGACTAGAGAAGAGGCCTCTCCAAGAGCTAAGGATGACGTTCCCACCCCTTGGGGCTATATTCCAGAGTGCCGGTTTTATCCATCAGAGGAAAGAATGCACCATAGCCATGCTGAGGGCCAGCCGTGGAGAGCAAGAACTGATGGGGCGGGTATGCCAAGGACCCCCAGGGCACTAGCTGAACAATTGGAGTATCGTGGACTTCCCGGCCAAGTAATGATCAAAGAAGCTTTGCTGGGGAATGTTCTGTTTTTATTATGTTTTCAAATTCCCAACAATGGTTGTCACCTTTTCGGAATATTTATGAAATAAGACTTTTGCCAAAAACACATCTTCTTATATTGCATGACGTGTGCATCATCATACTTTGTTAAACTATTCAAACTTTTACCAACATGTGCGATCAAGTTAAAAAGGATCTGTTAAGTAAAGAAGAAACGAGTTGCTTAAGATTTGATCATAATCCAGATTGGGAGCAACCAGTATTTGGAGCAGAGGAAGCTGACGTCGAAGAAGACTTTGAGCCTCTGGAGGACATCATACGCCTGTTGAAAAAGGAGGATAAACCCATCATTCCTAGCGAAGTTTCGATCGAGACTGTCAACTTTGGTACACCTACTAAGCCAAAAGAACTGCGATTAGGATCTCTAATCAATGAGGATGTCAAGGGCCGATTGGTCGATCTCCTAAAAGCCTATATCGATGTTTTTGCGTGGTCTTACAAGGATATGCCGGGACTAAATACCGACATAGTGCAGCACCAGCTGCCACTGAATCCAGAATGCACGCCTGTACAACAGAAGTTACGACGAATGAGACCAGCAATGATACTGAAGGTCAGAAAAGAGGTTTGGAAACAATGGGATGCTGGATTCCTTAGTGTAGCTCGATACCCAGAATGGGTGGCTAACATCGTGCCCGTCCCAAAGAAGGGTGGGAAGGTCCGTATGTGCGTAGACTACCGCGACCTCAACAAGGCTAGCCCAAAAGACAACTTTCCACTACCTCACATCGACACCTTGGTAGATAACACCGCAAAATATGCTATGTTTTCGTTCGTGGACGGATTCTCCGGCTACAACCAAATTCGGATGGACCCCGATTACAAAGAAAGGACCACCTTCACAACTATCTGGGGTACCTTCTGCTACAATGTCATGCCTTTTGGACTCAAAAATGCCGGGGCAACATATCAGAGGGCCATGGTGACACTCTTCCATGATATGATGCATAAAGAAGTGGAGGTTTACGTCGATGATATGATTGCCAAGTCAGGAAAGGAGGAAGACCACGTGGAGGTATTGCATAAACTATTCAACAGATTGCGCAAATACCAGCTAAAGCTAAATCTAGCCAAGTATACCTTCGGAGCTACATTTGGCAAACTACTGGGATTTGTTGTCAGTCAAAATGGAATAGAGATCGACCCCGACAAGGTCCAGGCCATCAAAGATATGCCTACACCAAAGACCATCAAAGAAGTTAGAGCCTTCCTCGGGCGACTCAACTATGTTGCCCGCTTTATCTCACAGCTTACTGCAACTTGTGAGCCTATCTTCAAAGTGCTTCGCAAAAATAACCCCGAAGTTTGGAATGACGAATGTCAGGAGGCCTTTGACAAAATCAAGGAATACCTTATGAACCCACCGATTTTGGCTCCTCCAACACCCAACAAACCTTTGATCTTGTATTTGACGGTCCGAGAAACATCCATGGGTTGTGTTCTAGGACAGCTTGATAAAGCAAATAAAAACGAGCAAGTCATTTATTACTTGCGCAAGAAATTTACATTGTGTGAATAGAAGTACACTCCCTTAGAAAAAGCTTGTTGCGCTCTCATTTGGGCAACACGAAGATTGAGACAGTATACCCTCTACCATACTACATGGCTCATGTCAAGACATGACCCACTCAAGTACCTATTAGAAAAACCGGCAATGACAGGAAGGGTTGCAAAATGGCAACTGCTCTTATCCGAATATGATATCATCTATGTCCTGCAGAAGGCCATCAAGGGAAGTGCCATAGCAGATTACTTGGCCGACAGGGCCTTGGAGGATTATGAGC
Organism: Taxillus chinensis; assembly: GCA_023512835.1. Taxonomy (NCBI): domain Eukaryota; kingdom Viridiplantae; phylum Streptophyta; class Magnoliopsida; order Santalales; family Loranthaceae; genus Taxillus; species Taxillus chinensis. Next base: position 46,336,850 of record CM042084.1, on the reverse strand, counting down.
CCATGAGCTCCGATTTTCCAGACGAATACATCAATGCTGTTCAGGAGGATCAAGAATCAAAGACGTGGATTCTGTGGTTTGATGGAGCCTCAAATTTATCCGGTCATGGCATTGGGGCAGTATTAATCTCCCCAACCGGTCAACATTATCCCATGGCCACCAAGTTGGCCTTTCCCCGCACAAACAACATAGCAGAATATGAAGCTTGTGTCATGGGTCTCCAAGAAGCCTTAATAAGGGGAATTACAAGGCTTCAAGTCTTCGGAGATTCAGCCTTAGTAATTTATCAAGTTCGTAAGGAGTGGGAAACCCGGAATCCCAAACTCATTCCCTACCAAGAGATGATATGTGATATGGCTAGGCTATTTGATGAAATCTCATTTGAACATGCATCCCGGGAACATAATCGGATTCCCGATGCCTTGGCTACTTTGGCAGCCCTCCTTCGGCTGGATACAAACTTAGAAATGCCCTTTTTTGATATTTGCGTACAAGAAGTGTCAATATACTGTATGTTGGCTAGTACGGATGCTAACACAAAGTCATGGTATCATGATATCAAACAATATCTACTCACAAGAGAATATCCAACAGAAGTCTCAAAATCAGAAAAAAGAAATATTCGGCGAACAAGTGCTAACTACTTCTTAGATGGGCCCGTCCTTTACAAGCGCAGTTATGACATGGTGCTACTACGGTGCGTTGAAAAAGACGAAGTAGCTCAGATCCTCAATGAGGTCCACAATGGCAACTGTGGAGCTCATGTGAATGGACATGCTCTATCCCGACAGATCATGAGGATGGGCTACTATTGGGTCATTATGGAAAAGGATGGCATCCATCATGTGCGCACGTGCCTTAAGTGCCAAGTTTACGGGGATCGAATCCAAGCACCCCCATCTTACTTGCACACGATAACATCTCCATGGCCTTTTGCCATGTGGGGAATGGACGTCATTGGAGCCATTTCACCTAAGGCTTCCAACGGTCATAGATTCATCTTAGTGGCGATCGATTACTTCACCAAATGGGTAGAAGCAGCCTCCTATGCCCAAGTCACTCAATCAGTGGTGGTTAGGTTTCTCCGAAGCAATATTATTTGTCGTTATGGGCTTCCCGAGCAAATTATAACTAACAATGCCGTCAATTTGAACAATAGAATGATGAATAATTTATGCAAAGGATTCAAAATCCGACACCGCAATTCTACCCCATATCGTCCCAAGACGAATGGAGCGGTTGAGGCAGCAAATAAAAACATCAAGAACATCATTCGCAAAATGACCGAGACATACAAGGATTGGAACGAGAAACTTCCATATGCACTGCATGCTTACAGGACTTCTGTGCGAACATCAATTGGGGCAACTCCTTTTTCCCTAGCCTATGGTATGGAAGCAGTCCTACCCATCGAGGTGGAGATCCCGTCACTCATAATTCTTAGGGATACTCAGTTGGATGAAGCCTGTCACGCCCCCGAATTCCAGGGAACCCGGAACCGGGTACATGACTTCCCCTTGCCCGCACCCGAAAGGTCAAGGGGTTGGTGACTAGCACCAATAGAGACTACACCGCGGGTGCTGTCTCAAATATGCAACCCTGTACAGTCATACATCAAGGGTAATCCTGTACTTTCCCATATATCATCATGCATACAAAGAGTCAAACAGTCATACAGACATCACATCATACAGTATGCAAATACAACTGTCCACGGACCCATGTCCGGGATATCACATAAAACAATACAGAATATAACTGTATCATACATCAGAGTAGTGGGCGTCCTCCTGGAAGAATGTCCTCCACTAGTCTCGGGTCACACCTGAAAAGGGTAAACAACAAGTAGGGGTGAGCGACAAGCTCAGTAGGTGACCCTAACACTCCACATCATGCAGACATACAAGTCTATACTACATGCTCTGTGTACTTGTGCACTGTGTAGTGTGCACAACCATCAGGACTCAGCCTGCAACAAACATCAGGACAACTTGTCCACGATCCTCCATGGGAACCCAGCTCAGGGCACTCAGCCCTAGCTCCACGAGCTCAACGGCTCAACTCAGGCCTTAGCCTGTCCACAGCGCAATATGCCCGGCCACAGTCGCCACACAGACCTGCCATGTCACGCCCCGGATTTCCAACCCGAGGAAACCAGTACGTGACTCCCCGTTCACCCACACGGAGGGCAACGGGGTTGGATTACTGGATGCCACAAGCAAGTCTAACAATTTCAATAAATCAAACAAGTCACATCTTTATTTAATTCCAAATATTAAAGGTTCACAAAACAACCATGTTCCTTACTACAGTTCAATCCCTCAGTACATTTCCCTCCCTGGGGTTACATAAATCATAAAATTACATTTCAGAAGAGAACAATATAATGAAGATGGTCTTCCACCTTGGGGTCCCACCTAACGCCTGTAGGTTCCTGTAAAGAAAACAACATGGTAGGAGGGGTGAGCAACCACAGCTCAGTAGGGATCATGTCTCCCCAACCCATCCCATGCACCTAATATCTACATGCCTTGTGTACAAGTGCTCGTGTCGTGATACAATTATTCCACCAGATATAGTTACAGGCTATAACAAGAAACACAATCATACATGGGCTGGTACATAAACACTCCCGGGCTTCCACAGCCACCGGGTTTCAAGAACAGTCCCGGGCTTCCACAGCCACCGGATTCCACAAAACAGTCCCGGGCTTCCACGACCACCGGGTTCCACAAAACGGTCCCGGGCTTCCACGGCCACCGGGTTCCACAAAACAGTCCCGGGCTTCCACGGCCACCGGGTTCCACAAAACAGTCCCGGCTTTCCACGGGTTCCAAACACGGGTCCACACCACCGGGTGTACAAGCAAACACGCAGCACACATGGCCATACAGGCATAACATCAAACACTTAGTATGCTTAGTCACACAGGAATAACATCGAACATTTAGCATGCATATATCCACAAGCTCATAAACCCAGCCACACAGACATAATCTAACACACTTGACGTGCGTGGCCTCACAGGAATTGCCTCAAATACATAACATGTACAGCCTCACAGGCATTACCTCAAACACATAACATGCACAGCCTCACAGGCATAATTTCAAACACTTGGCAGGCATATATACATATATCCAAACAACACGCCATTGAAGGCCAACATTCATATAGGAGGTCACACCTATATGAATTTACATATAAATAATATAACAATATCAATAGAAACTCGAGAAACCCTCTACACAGGGGCCTAACCCCGGAACAGGACCAGGTGAGACGAACCCCTACCTTGAAAACGTCCTCCGGCTCTTGCTTCCACGCTAGACGTTGTCTTCCCCACGCACGACGCTCGGCGGCAAGCCAGCGCTCTCCTTCCTTCCTTCCCTCTCTCTCTCTCTCCCTCTCTCTCTCTCTCTCTCTCTCCCCCTGCGACGGCTGAAAAGAACCCTAACCCTAGAACAAGGAGTCTCCTCATCCTTATATAGACCTCCCATTATCAAAACGACGTAGTTTTGATTAAGTGAAACCCAGGATCAAAACGACGTAGTTTTGATTACACAAGCTACAACCTTTCCGCATCCATACACACCAAAATACTCACTATTCCAACCTAGTCCTTTGGAAAAAGATGATTAGAATAACAAAACCAAGGTAACCATGCAAAAATATGCCTGCACGCCAATTTGAACGCCAATTCCCCAATTGGCGTGCAGCTCCAAATGCACTCAAACTTCACCCCAAGTCTCCTTGCATCTTGTAGAGGCCTGAGAAGCAAAAAATATGCTTGCATGTGAAATGGGTGAATTCACGTGCAGCTCCAAATGCTCTGAAATTTCTGTGGTAGATAGAGGACCTCATTCTAAGAAACTTTTGTTCTTGCACGCCAATTGTTTGAGGCCATCTACTAGGTCAAAAGTGAGCTCCAAGATCAGCCAAAACAGCTTAAAATCGCCTGTAAACGCATAGCATCTTCCTAGGGCATAAATGTACGCTATCGCTTGACACATGCACCTCTCAAAAGTCCCCTCTTGGGCTCATCTCTTACCTTAAACTTGTGTACCAACATCCAAGGTGTTTGTGGTTAACTCCTTACACACGGGTTACACACGGGTCATTACATCCTCTCCCCCTTAAGACTTTTCGTCCTCGAAAAGAAATGACATACGAGGAAAACAAACACAAGCTACCCATTTGCCACACGGCGAGCTACAACACCCAAATGGGTCATACACCGCACATTGTACACAATAGCACATAACATAGTGCCACCACAGTCCATAACCACATGCATCACAATCTATGGAAACACATCCACATGTCACAAATATCCATCACAAGCACATTTCATTAACACATTCAATATAAATTAAAGTCAAAAGTCGAAAGGAAATACAAATACACCAGCCAACAGCCACCCCTCCACCCTTAAGATTGTTCGTCCTCGAACAACTCAGGGTTGCTCACGCATCATGGTTTCGCGTTTCCATATTTCCTCCATAGGACGTGTCGTCCGCGAAAAGACAATACACTTTCCATAATGCACATGCTGATGCACATCGTCCACAACCATTCACATACCCGCAAATGAAGATATCACACAATAACACACATGAAGGCACGTACCCACGGACCCAATACAACACAAGCATGATAAGGAAACACATATTCTAATCTCACCAACAACCCTTGTTCTCCTCACCTAACACATGTCACAAGTATTCACGTCACAATGGTGTACGACATATACGCCCATCCCCAACACGTACGTTTAACAAATCACATAAGTCACGGACCAACTCACATCATAAACACCACTACAAGGAACAAGGCATAAACAAAACACTACTACACGTTTAACGTTCCACCGCCCGAGCCGCTAATACCATACAAACGCAGCCGTTGGGAGTTTCCTCACACCCGTCCCACCTTTAGACCTTTCGTCCCCGAAAAGGGAAACCAAATAGTAAACAACACGATAAGATCAAAGCAACACATAAGGCAGTCATTACCACAAATGTTGGAGACGCCAACTCGCGGCACGATGGGACCAACACTCCACAACGTAAAATACCCAACAATTGGGATTTGAAGTCAACGCTGCCGCAGCCCATAGGTAGACCTCACCCTAACAAGCAAGCACAATGAGGTCACAATGAAACACAAACAAATAGGATAGCATTATGCAAACCACAATCACATTCCCACACAGGGAGCTCATCTCAGCGAGCACCATCATCACTGCGAAAACCACCTCACTCAAGTAAGGAACATTGAAACCCCACCAACGCCAATGGGGACGCAGAACGGAATACAAGCCTAGACATAGAAACACGAGAATGGAGTGTGCCCTTAACCACTCGGTTGCAGTCAACCTGGCGCCCAACGAAGTCCAAGGATGCACTAAAAACAGTAAATGCAGCACCACACACACAACCATGGTAAGACCAAAACCCACTATCGGGCTATCACTAATCACCGACTTTGAGAAGCGACCTCCTTGATCACGGCCAAATAGAGATCCGCCAAGGTCCCACATTGCCTTCACAACCGAGGCTTACCGTATACCCCAAGAGATGATGCCTTACCAAGTCGGCAGACGGACCACACGATAGGAATCCCTTGACGCCGAGTAGCCGTGAACAACATAGTCCCCCCCCCACACCGAAAACTCTCTTATCTCGCAACCTCGACCACAATGGAATCCTCTATGTCACCACTCACAGGTCACAAGAAAATCCCTTGCCTCCAAGACATACTCCACCTCATGGCCCACCAACTCCGCTATATCAACTATTACGTTTTATCTCAACACACCAGCAAAACACTCAAATGGACCAAGAAATACTCAGGCTCTAACCGCAGCTTAATATGGTCACTGCAATTCCTCCGGGTAGGCACAAGAAACGAGGCATGCAAACTCCTTATTCGGGACATTCATGTAGCTCCCAAACACACCAACACTTTGATGGCGTGGACCATCTCACTTACCGCATCAAAACGCACACGAAAGACTTTCAAGAAGAACATATGTAGCATGAGGACCCCATGATAGCCACAGGACACAAGTCTCCCCCCAAAGGGGTAGCATTAATACCCCTTACAAGCAAAACTCACATCCGACTCCATTTAGTGAATCACAACGCATCAATACTTTCACACTTTAACTTAGCATGCCATCACATGTGACAAGGAATAACATCAACATTACACATAACACCCCTCTTCATCCCACACCGCACATAATATGCGCATGCATCACCTCTTACTCCTCTCGCATATGAATGCCACGAGGCCCACACATAAGAACTTTGCTACTCCTTTAGCACCTATGTAACACACACAACAAAACAAAGCAACCACAACACACGAAATAAACTACGTGTAGAACACATGTAAGAGAGGACATACTAGTCCCCACCTCCTCGCCTCTTTTAAGCCTATTACCCACACGACATGGATTAACGGAATGGTCCCACCACCAGGAGTACATCCTCAACCCCTCGGAAGGTGTCTCCCAATTATGAGGAAAAACCCAAACAAGGCCTGCCCAATCTCACTCGCTTGCCTGCTTGACCGATTGGGTTCACTGGGCACGATCCTATAAACTCACTCGTAACCTAGTTCCAGAACTCATCACATTTTTATACATACGCAAACCCATTTCACCACATATCCTATGAACATTACCCAAGGTCTTTCATACACCACCAGCATGACACGTGGTCAATGTTTGGCCACCCAAGAATTTGCAGCCATTTCCATAGGACACCCATAAGAATCTTAAAACCACATACCACTCTCGCCAATCAATTTAGATTTCAATGACTCAAGGGGTGAGTTATACTAGTGGCAATTTCCTCCCTCAACCTTGACACTTGGAAAGGTTACCAAAAGAACATCCTTCTTAAGTAAGCACATCTACGAAACCTCTACTCACAAGAAAACACATTTCTATTACTCAAGGTTGCCACAACGGGGTCACACACTACCCACAAGCCACTAACTCATGCCTCCGGCTTCCTAGGCTAGCTAGGCCAGAGGTAATCTCACCTACGCTAGAGTATTAGGGGTAACATAGTAACATTTATTACTTTCCTCACACACGGGCGCCCAAAATTGACTACAACACAAAGATACGATGAACACTTTAGACCATATTAAAACCACCAACTCTTTCCAACAACCGTTTATAACCATTAGTAATTTATTAGTCTTTTGGTATCATATATATTTTTTTATTTATTTTACTCATTTATTCTCTAGTAGGTCCCCAACTACGTCCATCCAAAATGGTAACTCAAACGACCTTCTAAGCCTCACCCAACACAAAACAGTGGCTCAAGAGCCCACCCAAGTAAAATACCCCTCTATCACAAGTGTCTTAATTAAATTGCTAGAAACGCAACAATCAAAGGTTCACCCAGGCCTCACCTAATCCAAGACGAGACTCAACCGATCACTATCATTAAAGGAATATGATACCACCACTAAACAGCAATCTTAACACACGAGAATCAAAATTGTACCCTTGACTAAGGAAAGTTCTGCCATGCTCTTCTCCTAGCCTCACTTGAATTTTGCTTTATCCCTAGCTCGTTGGGCCAGTCTTCTAGCACCAAGACTTGCTTTACCAAAACAGCTGTCCGGAGATGTCCTACTTTTCCATAGACGCGACACTAGTACTTCTTCCTGCCATACTCTTTTCCAATGTCCCGGTTGTCCACCGCAAGAACAACCCCTTTGGGAAACCGGTCTCTACCTCTTGAGCCCCTTTCGCTGATCAGGACAACTATGCTTCAATTAATCTTCACCCAAGATCCCCCCCGATGATGTGGGTTGATAGCTCTCGACGTACCTCGCTCTTAATCGGTTGTCGAATCTCATCCTTCAACTCTTAAATTACCAGGCTTAAGATGCCAACCTCTCGCCATGATTATATCATTACTTACATCCCTGCAGCTCTCCCACTTGCCCAGCCTTGGGGGGGCGGGCTTCTTTGCTACCTCAATAGTCGTACCGGTCACAATTTTCGGAGACATTGGCTCCACGAAAAGGCAGCGCTCTAGGTTATCACTCAATAATCTCAATACCATTACCGACTAGGCATTCGAATCGTAACTAACCTCAAAACATGCATTATCACCACACAAATTCATGGATGCACATCACAAACTATACAAGTTCACACCCTTACAACAAGTTCACACCTTTACATTGCCCATATAATTCTATACTTAAGTGGATATCTCATCGTTTTGAACACAACATCGCTTCCTCCACACAACACCATACAAAGGCACATACTCAATCATTCACAGAACACCAACATTATTGTATTTTATTTTATTTTATTTTATTTTTGTTCGTTCACATTTCACAAGCTTCACGTTCACAAACGCTCAGTTTCAATACCACAAATTCTTTTCCATTGTTTTCATGTTCGAATCATCACAAAATTTCAGAGTTGCACAATTAAAACTTTATCACGTTCAACCATTTATCCATACAATTACACACATTGCACTCATTAAACCACATTGCACAAACAGCAATTCCACAAGCACACAGCTCAAGTTGTCCTAAAATCAGAGTTAATCAGAGTTGCACAGTTCTCACCTTATCACATTATTCATATTTTTCTTTTATCACAATTAATTTTTTTTTTTTCAGGTATCCACACCTTCACATACAACAACCAATGCAACTAGTGCCCTAATGCCAATGCATGCAAATCCTACCACAAGACTGGACTACCCCAAGTACACCTTGGAGGCTCCAAGAGGACCGTGTTGATCAGGCACGTCCCTCCAGGCTCCTCCAAAGGACCCAAGATAACCAAGTCCGCCCACTACCCTAGGCCAACTAGACCATGCTCTGATACCATATTGTCACGCCCCGGATTTCCAACCCGAGGAAACCGGTACGTGACTCCCCGTTCACCCACACGGAGGGCAACGGGGTTGGATTACTGGATGCCACAAGCAAGTCTAACAATTTCAATAAATCAAACAAGTCACATCTTTATTTAATTCCAAATATTAAAGGTTCACAAAACAACCATGTTCCTTACTACGGTTCAATCCCTCAGGACATTTCCCTCCCTGGGGTTACATAAATCATAAAATTACATTTCAAAAGAGAACAATATAATGAAGATGGTCTTCCACCTTGGGGTCCCACCTAACGCCTGTAGGTTCCTTGTAAAGAAAACAACATGGTAGGAGGGGTGAGCAACCACGGCTCAAGTAAGGATCATGTCTCCCCAACCCATCCCATGCACCTAATATCTACATGCCTTGTGTACAAGTGTCGTGTCGTGATACAATTATTCCACCAGATATAGTTACAGGCTATAACAAAGAAACACAATCATACATGGGCTGGTACATAAACACTCCCCGGGCTTCCACGACCACCGGGTTTCAAGAACAGTCCCGGGCTTCCACGGCCACCGGATTCCACAAACGATCCGGGGCTTCCACGACCACCGGGTTCCACAAAAACGACCCGGGCTTCCACGACCACCGGGTTCCACAAAACAGTCCCGGGCTTCCACACCCACCGGGTTCCACAAAACAGTCCCTGGCTTCCACAGCCACCGGGTGTACAAGCAAACACGCAGCACACATGGCCATACAGGCATAACATCAAACACTTAGTATGCTTAGTCACACAGGAATAACATCGAACACTTAGCATGCATATATCCACAAGCTCATAAACCCAGCCACACAGACATAATCTAACACACTTGACGTGCGTGGCCTCACAGGCATTGCCTCAAATACATAACATGCACAGCCTCACAGGCATTACCTCAAACACATAACATGCACAGCCTCACAGGCATAATTTCAAACACTTGGCAGGCATATATACATGTATCCAAACAACACGCCATTGAAGGCCAACATTCATATAAGAGGTCAAACCTATATGAATTTACATATAAATAATATAACAATATCAATAGAAACTCGAGAAAGCCTCTACACAGGGCCTAACCCCGAAGCAGCCAGGTGAGACAGAACCCCTACCTTGAAAACGTCCTCCGGCTCTTGCTTCCACGCTAGACGTTGTCTTCCCCACGCACGACGCTCCGGCAAGAAGAAGCGCCGACTCTCCTTCCTTCCCTCTCTCTCTCTCTCCCTCTCTCTCTCTCTCTCTCTCTCTCCCCCTGCGACGGCTGAAAAGAACCCTAACCCTAGAACAAGGAGTCTCCTCATCCTTATATAGACCTCCCATTATCAAAACGACGTAGTTTTGATTAAGTGAAACCCAGGATCAAAACGACGTAGTTTTGATTACACAAGCTACAACCTTTCCGCATCCATACACACCAAAATACTCACTATTCCAACCTAGTCCTTTGGAAAAAGATGATTAGAATAACAAAACCAAGGTAACCATGCAAAAATATGCCTACACTCCAATTTGAACGCCAATTCCCCAATTGGCGTGCAGCTCCAAATGCACTCAAACTTTACCCCAAGTCTCCTTGCATCTTGTAGAGGCCTGAGAGGCAAAAATATGCTTGCACGTGAAATGGGTGAATTCACGTGCAGCTCCAAATGCTCTGAAATTTCTGTGGTAGATAGAGGACCTCATTCTAAGAAACTTTTGTTCTTGCACGCCAATTGTTTGAGGCCATCTACTAGGTCAAAAGTGAGCTCCAAGATCAGCCAAAACAGCTTAAAACCGCCTGTAAACGCATAACATCTTCCTAGGGCATAAATGTACGCTATCGCTTGACACATGCACCTCTCAAAAGTCCCCTCTTGGGCTCATCTCTTACCTTAAACTTGTGTACCAACATCCAAGGTGTTTGTGGTTAACTCCTTACACACGGGTCATTACATGCCATCGGTTCATATGCCTGCCACGTCAACCACATAGCACCATCGGTGCATCACGGTGAGAACCCAAACAAGTCACGGAGTCCGTGCCCCAATACCTCACATCAACATACTAACATTAGTATGGCATGTCATTCTCAACATTTCCTTTAGAATTGTAGCCAGTCTTCACAAGTAAATCCTCAACCCTTGATTTATGAAGAAAGTACTCATAGTAGCTATTTTCTTGAAATTAAAAGTCCCGGCATTGGGTTCCCTTATCATAAATAAGATAATCTGCTTTTTGGGGATTTTTTCGAGATGTCTAACCCCACTTTCCAAAAATTCACCACTACGAACTTTTGGGTTTTTCCGAGATTTTACACTAAGACCCAATTTTCACATTTTGAAATAGTGGGAATTAATTTTTCTAGTATTTTTCTTTGAATCCAAATGGGGGGTATTTCGTTATTTACATTGTAACTTAAGTATAGTACTTAGGCATAATGGTTTACAATGTAAATGTCCAGGTGCGATGCCAGACCTGCAATGAACATTGTTTCACTCCTACGGATTTGATGTCATGGATCGATTACTCCGGACTACTGATCCGGACTAACTCCTCCGGACTACTGATCCGGAAAAACACTGTTCACTTAGTCACGGAAACACTATTTACTTAGTCCCGGAAAAACACTATTCACTTAGTCCCGGAAACACTATTCACTTAGTCCCGGAAAAACACTGTTCACTTAGTCCCGGAAACACTATTCACTTAGTCCCGGAAAAAACACGTTCACTTAGTCCCGGAAACACTATTCACTTAGCCCGAAAACACTATTCACTTAGTCCCGGAAAAATACTATTCACTTAGTCCCGGAAAAATATCATTTTACCGTCGTTTTTGCCAATTTTCTCGGCTAGAACGGCAACCCAAAGAACCCCAAACACTCATAAACACATTTATTTTGATATACACCCCATTACACGTCTTAAATAACTCTAAATTTCATGTAATCAATAGAAATACCTCTTTTATGCATTTAAATCACAAGATTCAACCAAAAATTGGGTTTCCCCCAAATCTTAAGGTTCACCCCCAAATTCCATGATTTCACCCAAATTAAGCATGCTAAGCCTACTATGAATCATATAAGGAGTTAGAATCACCTACCTGGAAGATTCTTTGCGATCCACGAGCTCCAATCGCCCCAAAATCGCCAAGAAAGCTCTACGCTCTTCCTCTCTCTCTCTCTCTCTCTCTCTCTCTCTCTCTTGCTCAAACATGCACGTACCAATAATTGGCAATTAAAGATATAAGGCAGTTCTTAATTATATATATACCGTTGCCAATAATTGGCCTCCAAAGAATAATTGACCCGAACGCAATAATTGACCTCCCGAGGTCACGAACTCCAAATTGAGTCAAATTATCACAAAACGCTCGAAATAACGAGCACAACACTATTCAGATATTATCACACTCAAATGATCGCTCAAACGCAAAGTCAACCAATAAACCCCAAAAAGTCAACAATCGGGTCAAACGGGGCCCCGACTCGGAATCGGGCCCAAGTACGGTCAAAATGCTCACATCGACGGCTACACTACCGTCCAAATAGTTACATTCCCATAGAATGACTATCTCTCAAAACTACCCAAATACGAGTCTTTACATCCTCCCCACCTTAGGACTTTTCGTCCTCGAAAATCAAACACAAGCCCAAAAGACATAGCAAAATCCAAGCTCAAGCACCGCACAACAACAAGACACAAAAATATGATCATCAACATGATCACCAACCACACAGTGCAATGCAACTCACAACAAGCCAAAAAGGCTCACACGATGCCAGGATGCCAACCAACAAACAACAAGCTAAACCACATCTCAAACAACATATGCAAAACAAATGCATAAAACATAACTCATACCTCAGGGAAGGTCCTCACATCCGCCCCACCCTAGATCGATCGTCCTCGAACGGCTCAGGATGAAGAACCCGCATCCTGGCTCTCTTTTTCCCAAGTCTGCTCCTCCATGCCTCGGTGTCGCCATAACACCCGAACTAGTGGGATTGTCTTGCCTCGCAAGACCTGGTCCCGCTTGTCCAAAATCGTGCCGGCATCTCAACAACGGCACCATCATCGCCCAAGTCTATCTCGCGATAGTCCAACACATGAGAAGGATCTAGGTGATACCGTCGCAACCGAGACACATGGAACACATCATGTACTCGAGCCAACTCCGGTGGCAAAGCTAACCGATAAGCCACTGCGCCCACGGTGGCAACAATCTCAAATGGCCCCACAAAACGAGGGGAAAGTTTGGATCCACGTCCAAACCTCCGATGCCCTCGATGCGGTGAAACCCGCAAAAATACACGGTCACCCACCTCAAACCGCAAAGGTCGACGCCTGCGGTCTGCGTAGGACTTCGCCTACTCGCGCGCTGTTAACATGCGCCGCCGAATCAATCGCACTATCTCTCGTGGTCTCTCGAACCATATCGGGACCGAGAACCTGCTGTCTCTCCCGTCTGTGCCCAAAGACAAGGGTGATCGACAAGGCCGCCCATACGGCGCCTCATATGGAGCCATCCCAATCGTGGCCTGATAATCGTTGTTATAAGAGAACTCCACCAAAGGAAGGTAAGTCTCCCAACAACCTCCAAAATCTAGGACACAGGCACGCAACATATCCTCGAGTGTCGAATCGTCCGCTCCGATCGACCATCCGTCTGCGGGTGAAAGGTCAGACCGAGGTTCACCCTAGTACCCAAGGCTCGTCCGAATCGTCTCCAAAACTGAGATGTGAACCTCGCATCCCGATCAGATACAATAGATAATGGGACTCCATGCAACCGTACAATAACATCAATATACCTCTGTCCCAAAGACCTCACTGGGTCTGTCTCTCGAATCGGAATAAAATGTGCCGATTTGGTCAACCGGTCAACAACTACCCATATCGTGTCGTGTCCCCTGGAACGAGGAAGTCCAGTGACAAAATCCATGGTCACGTGGTCCCATTTCCACTCTGGCACTAGCAATGACTGCAACTCACCAGCTGATCTCAGGTGCTCGCCTTGACTGCCGACAGGTCAAACACCTCCTCACAAAATCAGCAATGACCTTCTTCAGGCCTGGCCACCAATACTGCCTCCTCACGGCATGGTACATCTTGGTCCCACCAGGATGTACAGCTAACCTCGACTGGTGAAATTCCCGAAGAACCTCCTCCTGAAGAGAAGTGGGAAGTATCAAGCGACCCCTATACCTCAATATATGCTCAGCATCCTCAGTCCAATCAGAAGATGTCTGCCCCGTCTGAATCTTGTCTCTGATGACCTCACAATCAATGTCCCCCAGCTGATCCTCTATGATCCTGCGCTGCAACTCAGGGACTCGACAACAACACCGAGGGTCCCTCGTCCCTCACCTGGTCACCATTTGCAACCTCATCGCCGCCAACCGACCCATCATCTCCCATTCTTTAATGGCACGGTGGGCCACCACGGCCCTGCTCTTCCTACTCGAGCATCTGCCACCACATTACCCTTCCCCAGGGGTATACATCATATCAAACCGAAATTGCAGGTACTCCACCCACCGTCTCGCCTAAGGTTCAGGTCTCGCCGAGAGAAGATATATCGCAAGCTCTTGTGGTCCGTATACACCACAAATTTCTCCCCAAGGAGATAATGCTGCCACTCTTTAAAGCAAAGATCACTGCAGCCAACTCCAAATCATGCGTGGGATAGTTCTCGCTCATGTGGTTTCAACCGCCTAGATCCATAAGCAATCACCGCCGAGTCCGCATCAACACACAACCAAGACCCACCCTGGAAGCATCACAATACACCTCAAAAGGCACACCCTCCTGTGGGAGAATCAAGATAGGTGCCGAGGTCAATCGTGCCTTGACTCCATGAAAGCACTCTCACACGCATCAAACCAAATGAAAGGAACTCCCTTCCTAGTCAAGTGTGTCATAGGAGCTGCCAACCGGGAAAAATCCTCCACGAACCTCCGATAATAGCCTGCCAAACCAAGGAAGCTACGAATCTCAAACACATTCGTGGGCCTCTTCCACGACATGATCGCCTCAATCTTCTCAGGGTCCACCGTGATACCCTCTTGAAGACACCACATGCCCCAAGAAGTGCACTGTTGCAACCGGAAGTCACATTTCGTGAACTTCGCGTACAACCGATGCTCCCGCAAGGTCCGCAACACAACCTTGCAAATGCTCCTCATGCTCCCTCTTGGTCGCCGAATAGACCAAGATATCGTCGATGAACACCACAACGAACATATCTAAATATGGAGCGAACACCTGGTTCATCAATCCCATAAACACCGCCGGAGCATTCGTGAGCCCAAACGGCATCACAAGCCACTCATAATGCCCATAGCGACAACCGAATGCGGTCTTTGGGATATCTGCCTCCCTAACCCTCAATCGATGGTATCCGGACCTCAAGTCTATCTTGGAAAACCAGCTTGCACCTCGAAACCGATCAAACAGGTCATCGATCCTCGGCAATGGATACTGTTCTTCACATCACACTGGTTCAGCTTCCAGGTAGTCTATACACAACCGAAGTGAACCATCCGCCTTCTTGGCGAACAACACCTGGAGCGCCCCACGGTGAGCTACTCCGCCTGATAAAGCCTCGTGCCAATAGATCATCTATCTGTCTCTTGAGCTCTCTAAGCTCGTCGGTGCCATCCTGTAGGCCACTAACCTGATCGGTGTTGTCCCTGGCAACAACTCGATCGAAAACTCTACCTCCCTCATGGGTGGCAAACCGACCAAGTCCTCGGGAAACACATCCTGGGAACCGATCTACAATGGGTGGCAAAACAGCCTTCCCCTCTCTCCTCCCGTCAACCAACGTCAAGCTGGCTAACCGGTGGGTCACATCACCCCACCCATGCCTCAAAGGTCCCAACCTTGCATGCCTCCTTGGTCCACTCACCCACAAAGACACCCCGCGTGCCCTCTGGGTGTGAGGAACGTCACACGCCGTCGAAAACAATCAATCTTGGCCTCCATGGAGACCAACCAATCCATACCCAGGATAACATCAAAATCATCTAACTCCATGATATACAAATCACACAACAAGTTAACACCCCCAAGTGTTACCTTGACAAGCACAACAGATACTCTCAAGTATCACAATTCCACCCAAAGGTGAAGCAACCATCGAGACCGACTCACTGTCTCCTGGTCTAACTCCAAGCCAACCACCGTAGCATACGAAATAAAAGAATGGGTAGCACCAGGATCAATCAAAACCGAATAGATAGTATGAGAAATGATAATGGTACCTCCCACCACCGAAGGTCCTGCGTCCTGCCTCGTCCCTTTGGTGGAACCTCCGCCTCTACCTGGTAAGGGCAAAAGTCCTCCCTCGTGGTCCACCGCCACTAGCCTGGCCCATTGGGGCCTTGCCCCGCTGATCAACATGACCCTGTGCCTCCCGCCGAGGCCGTCGCACCGCAGTCGCGCCTGCGTGCTCGTGCCGCAAGACCGACCTCCGAGACGGAGCCCCACTCCTCGTCCGTGATCTCTCGGACGAGGGCCTACACCGCTGGTTGAGCTAAGGGTAACACATTCCCTAGCCCATGCCCTACTTTCCCGCATCGGAAACAGCATCTTCCTTGGGCTCTCGAGACATGCCCGGTCAAACCACAACTCCAACAGGTCCCTGGCCTCCGCTGGTCGAACTCTCCCGGGGGCCCACCGCCTGGTCGGAAACCCTCTCGCACCTGCCTCCTCTCAGCCGAGGAGCACCGCTCTCCCCACTCGCCTCTTCTTGCTCGGACCTGCCGAACCGCCCGGCCTCGGGCTCTCGCCCGATCCCGACCTCGCTCAATAATGACCGCCTTGTCGACCGCCTCCCGTAGCCGGTCAACCGCATCGGTTCCAGTTGTCTTTTCAAAGATGGCCTCAAGCCCTGAATGAAGTCCTGCGTCTTCCTGGCCTTCCTTTTCCCAAGACTCCAGGAGCAAACCGCCCCAAATGCGTGAAGGCCGCACATACTCCCCCCACACTCATGCTACCCTGCACAAGCTCATAATACTCTCTACGTCGAGCATACCGCAACGAGCTGGGAAAATACTCCCCAAAGAAGCGCTCAACAAACTCTCTCCAGCTCATCCGATCGCCATGGACAGCTCTAGTGGATTCCCACCACCTGCGTGGGATACCCAACAAATAGTGCGTCGCCACGCGCACCCGCTCCTCATCCGGCACCCCAATCATCTCAAAGATGTCCTCTGTCCATCTAATCCAGTCCTCGGCTACCTCGGACGCGAACCATCCTCAAAAGTCCTGGGTGCGTGTTCCAAAACTGCCACCCGGTCCACTCCCTCGTCGTGCCGGCTCTACCACGACCTCTGGCCGGTGCACATCCTGCACCACCCTCGCCTCCTGGCTCGCTGAGGCCGTGGTGGCCGCCGAGGCCGCTATTGCCTCTTCGGCTCATCCACCTCTCTAGCCATATCCCTCATCGAGCCCTGCATACCCTGCATGGCCTCCTGGCAATCGAATCAACACTGCGTCAAATCAGGTCCCACAACGGGAGCAGATGACCTGGCTGCGGGCTCTGCTGCCCCTGGTGCCCCGACTCTATCGTGGGTTCCTCTGCCGGACCCTGGCCTCGACAACCCTCCTCGGTGGTGCCATCACACCGGCTACAACAACAAACAACAAACAACAAACAATCAATACTAGCAAGCAAGACAAACGACCATCAAAGGCACAACCGACTTGTAAGTTCTCACCACACGACCCGTAGGTCCATACCATGCATATAGCATCGTGTCACCCCTCAGGGTACACCACAATCAAGTCCTGGCTCTCACGGCCATGTGCCATCCTGGCACCACATACAAGCACATCACACACAAAGACAAGCTAGTGCCCTATATGCACACAATCATACCACTAGCAATGCACCCCATCCCCATGTATGCTCCTAGGATGATCTAACTGACACCAAAATAACCTAGAATACATGTAAGGACTGCGTTGATCAGGCGCCCTCCCTACAGTTTTCCAAGTCACATGGAATCAATTAACCACCCTTCACTAACCTAGGTCCACTAGACAATGCTCTGATACCAACTTGTCACGCCCCCCGAATTCCAGGGAACCCGGAACCGGGTACATGACTTCCCCTTGCCCGCACCCGAAAGGTCAAGGGGTTGGTGACTAGCACCAATAGAGACTACACCGCGGGTGCTGTCTCAAATATGCAACCCTGTACAGTCATACATCAAGGGTAATCCTATACTTTCCCATATATCATCATGCATACAAAGAGTCAAACAGTCATACAGACATCACATCATACAGTATGCAAATACAACTGTCCACGGACCCATGTCCGGGATATCACATAAAACAATACAGAATATAACTGTATCATACATCAGAGTAGTGGGCGTCCTCCTGGAAGAATGTCCTCCACTAGTCTCGGGTCACACCTGAAAAGGGTAAACAACAAGTAGGGGTGAGCGACAAGCTCAGTAGGTGACCCTAACACTCCACATCATGCAGACATACAAGTCTATACTACATGCTCTGTGTACTTGTGCACTGTGTAGTGTGCACAACCATCAGGACTCAGCCTGCAACAAACATCAGGACAACTTGTCCACGATCCTCCATGGGAACCCAGCTCAGGGCACTCAACCCTAGCTCCACGAGCTCAACGGCTCAACTCAGGCCTTAGCCTGTCCACAACGCAATATGCCCGGCCACAGTCGCCACACAGGCCTGCCATCGGTTCATATGCCTGCCACGTCAACCACATAGCACCATCGGTGCATCACGGTGAGAACCCAAACAAGTCACGGAGTCCATGCCCCAATACCTCACATCAACATACTAACATTAGTATGGCATGTCATTCTCAACATTTCCTTTAGAATTGTAGCCAGTCTTCACAAGTAAATCCTCAACCCTTGATTTATGAAGGAAGTACTCATAGTAGCTATTTTCTTGAAATTAAAAGTCCCGGCATTGGGTTCCCTTATCATAAATAAGATAATCTGATTTTTGGGGATTTTTCCGAGATGTCTAACCCCACTTTCCAAAAATTCACCACTACGAACTTTTGGGTTTTCCGAGATTTTACACTAAGACCCAATTTTCACATTTTGAAATAGTGGGAATTAATTTTTCTAGTATTTTTCTTTGAATCCAAATGGGGGGTATTTCGTTATTTACATTGTAACTTACGTATAATACTTGAGGCATAATGGTTTACAATGTAAATGTCCAGTGCAGTGCAGTTGCACTGCAGCGGAACACTGTTTCACTCCTACGGATTTGATGCTGCGGACTGATTACTCCGGACTACTGATCCGGACTAACTCCTCCGGACTAACTACTCCGGACTACTGATCCGGACTAACTCCTCCGGACTACTGATCCGGAAAAACATTGTTCACTTAGTCCTGGAAACACTATTCACTTAGTCCCGGAAAAACACTGTTCACTTAGTCCTGGAAACACTATTCACTTAGTCCCGGAAAAACACTGTTCACTTAGTCCCAGAAAAACACTGTTCACTTAGTCCCGGAAAAACACTGTTCACTTAGTCCCGGAAACACTATTCACTTAGTCCCGAAAAAACACTGTTCACTTAGTCCCGGAAACACTATTCACTTAGCCCGGAAACACTATTCACTTAGTCCCAGAAAAATACTATTCACTTAGTCCCGGAAAAACACTGTTCACCGTCGTTTTTGCCAATTTTCTCAGCTAGAACGGCAACCCAGCAACCCCAAACACTCATAAACACATTTATTTTGATATACACCCCATTACACGTCTTAAATAACTCTAAATTTCATGTAATCAACAGAAATACCTCTTTTATGCATTTAAATCACAAGATTCAATCAAAAATTGGGTTTCCCCCAAATCTTAAGGTTCACCCCCAAATTCCATGATTTCACCCAAATTAAGCATGCTAAGCCTACTATGAATCATATAAGGAGTTAGAATCACCTACCTGGAAGATTCTTTGCGATCCACGAGCTCCAATCGCCCCAAAATCGCCAAGAAAGCTCTACGCTCTTCACCTCTCTCTCTCTCTCTCTCTCTCTCTCTCTCTCTTGCTCAAACATGCACGTACCAATAATTGGCAATTAAAGATATAAGGCAGTTCTTAATTATATATATATACCGTTGCCAATAATTGGCCTCCCAGCAATAATTGACCCGAACGCAATAATTGACCTCCCGAGGTCACGAACTCCAAATTGAGTCAAATTACTGTCAAAACGCTCGAAATAACGAGCACAACACTGTTCAGATATTATCACACTCAAATGACTGCTCAAACGCAAAGTCAACCAATAAACCCCAAAAAGTCAACAATCGGGTCAAATGGGGCCCCGACTCGGAATCGGGCCCAAGTACAGTCAAAATGCTCACATCGACGGCTACACTACCGTCCAGATAGTTACATTCCCATAGAATGACTATCTCTCAAAACTACCCAAATACGAGTCTTTACAAAGCCGAATGGGTCAGAGACCGTTTTGAGCAGCTGAATCTAATCGAAGGGAAACGTCTCGCCGCAGTCGGTCGAGGCCAGTTGTATCAACAAAGGATGATGGCCAACTTCAACAAAAAAGTGAAACCCCAAACCTTCAAAGAAGGGGACTTGGTCTTGAAGAAGATACTGCAGATACAACATGATCACCGTGGCAAGTGGACTCCGAACTATGAAGGTCCCTATGTGGTAAAAAGAGCATTCTCAGGAGGGGCCTTAATCCTCACAGAAATAGACGGAGTTGAGCTGCGAAATCCTATAAACAGCGACGTTGTAAAGAAGTTTTATGCTTAACTTCCCATTTCAAAATCCTTTACCCCCAGCCGAGTCAAAACCTCATGTTTTGGTCCTTCACATGAATGGGCCAAATCTTGCCCTCACCATGGGCATATGGCAATCAAGTTTGAGTATGACCCAACAAACGAATCTCGTAGCCCAAGAGCGGACTTGGTGAAAACCTGAAAGGGCACCAAGGGTAAAACACAAAGCTCAATAAAAAGAAAGAAAAGGCGGACTTGGTGAAAACCCGAAAGGGCGCCAAGGATAAAATACAAAGCCAACAAAAAGTACAGCGACATCAGGATCCCCGATCTTCTAAGAGAACCAAGGTGGAGTACAACTCTTGAACTCCCAAGTAGACAGTCGCGGGAATATCGCCACACTACTTCAAATCAGGGACTGGGCTGTGAACCAAAGGACTAGTCAAATCTTAAGCACACTCTGATCAACTTTACAAGACATGTCTTTTGAAGCTATTGTCCTTGTTCTACAAAAGGAGTTTAGTTTAACTTTGCATGATGATAAACACCTTGTGCCATATGTAATGATGTAATTGTAAGTGCAAAATGTCTTGTCAAATAAATAGGGTTTTGGCTTTTTTAAATCATTTTAAAATCGAGCATTTCCCCGCTAGAGTTTCTTAAACCTTGCTTGTCCGTGAGGTTTGCATGAGGTGACAACAAAAGCCCTAGACCTTTGCCTAAAGGAAGCTATGACTCAAGATACTTAACAGTTTGCTCGCCAGTAGGAGAAGAGAACACCAAGTCTTTTGGCAGCGTACTTTTCCGAAGAAACGACACCAGAATCTCCTTAAGATCATCTCTGCCCCATATTTTATACACCTCATGCACATTCTCAAAAGGTTTTGTGCACCTCATGCATCAACCACATTTCACGCATCATTCCTACGTACGGCATGTTTGCTCCTGTCCAATTGCAGGACTGTTGTCACGGCACGGCGTCCCAAACTCCCGGTGCATAAGCCTTAGAACTCAAGAAATGAAGGAAGTTTCATCCCCAACGGAGAAACCATGCTCATCCGCATGCCAATTATCCGAAGCCATGCTCACCCGCATGCCAATTCTCCGAAGCTATGCTCACCCGCATGCCAATTATCCGAAGCCATGCTCATCCGGATGCCAATTATCCGAAGCCATGCTCACCCGCATGCCAATTATCCGAAGCCATGCTCACCCGCATGCCAATTATCCGAAGCCATGCTCACCCGCATGCCAATTATCCGAAGCCATGCTGTCACGCCCCGGATTTCCAACCCGAGGAAACCGGTACGTGACTCCCCTTTTACCCACACGGAGGGCAAAGGGGTTGGGATACAAATCAAGAATTGAACATTTTAAACATTCACAACACATTCAAGAAAAATAAAGCCCATCAAGCAGTCCACAAAACAAATCAGTCTTTAATACAAAGTCTTCTTTTCAATCCATCCCCATTGGGGTTACATCAGTTCCCATAATACAATAACATAAACAATAAAATAAATACGGTCTTCCACCTTGGGGTCCCACCTAACGCCTGTAGGTTCCTGTAAAGAAAACAACATGGTAGGAGGGGTGAGCAACCACAGCTCAGTAGGGATCATGTCTCCCCAACCCATCCCATGCACCTATTATCTACATGACTTGTGTACAAGTGCTGTGTCGTGATACAATTATTTCACCAGATATAGTTACAGGCTATAACAGCAAACATAATCATACATGGGCTGGTACATAAACACTCCCGGGCTTCCACAGCCACCGGGTTTCAAGAACAGTCCCGGGCTTCCACAGCCACCGGGTTCCACAAAACAGTCCCGGGCTTCCACAGCCACCGGGTTCCACAAAACAGTCCCGGGCTTCCACAGCCACCGGGTTCCACAAGACAGTCCCGGGCTTCCACAGCCACCGGGTTCCAAGCAAACACGCAGCACATAAGGCCATACAGGCATAACATCAAACACTTAATATGCTTAGTCACACGGGAATAACGTCGAACACTTAGCATGCATATATTCACAGGCTCACAAACCCAGCCACACAGCTATTATTTCAAACACATAATATGCATAGCCTCACAGGCATTATTTCAAACACATAACATGCACAGCCTCACAGGCATTATGTCAAACACTTGGCAGGCATATATACATATATCCAAACAACGCCATTGAAGGCCAACATTCATATAGGAGATCACACCTATATGAATTTACATATAAATAGTATGATAACAAGGACAATATCCAACGGGTACTTCACCACAGGGCCTAACCCCGGATCAGGTATAAGAAAACAGAATCCCTACCTCAGGTAAGACGCAACAACACGGCAACAGTCTGATCCCAAGCCGAACGCCGTCCTCCCCACGCAAGACGCTCCAGTGAGAACTCCAGGCGCCTCTCCTTCCCTCTCTCCCTCTCTCTGCGACGGTTGGTGGAGCAATAAACCCTAAACCTAAAACAGTGGGGCTTCTCCTCCTTATATAGACAACACAACATCAAAACGACGTAGTTTTGATTAAGTGAATCCCAGCATCAAAACGACGTAGTTTTGATTACACAAGTTAGCACCTTTCCGCACCCATATAGGCCAAAATACTCAGAATTTCAACATGGTCCTTTGGAGAAAGTTCATTAGAATGTCAAAACCAAGGGAACCATGCAAAAATAAGCCTGCACGCCAATTTGCACGTGAATTCCCCAATTCACGTGCACCTCCATATGGACTCCAAATGCTCTCAAACTTCACCCCTAGCCTCCTTGCATCATTTAAAAGACAATTACACTTGCACGTGAATTGGACCCATATCACGTGCACCTCACATACATGTCCATTTGGCCTGAAACTTCGTGGTAGATAGAGGACACCATTCTAAGCATCTTTCCTTTTGCACGTGAATTCATTGGAGTCCATTTACTAGGTCAAAATCTAGAAAAACTCTACTCAGGAGGCAAAACTGACTAACTCAAGGTACGGGTCCTTACATCCTCTCCCCCTTAAGACTTTTCGTCCTCGAAAAGAAATGACATAAGAGGAAAACAAACACAAGCTACCCATTTGCCACACGGCGAGCCACAACACCCAAATGGGTCATACACCACACACAAGACAACAAAGACACAACAGTACCACCATAATCCATAACCACAATAATGCACATAACACATGTCCACATGGCACGAATACACATCTCAAGGCACATCACAAATAAGAACACATGTCTTTAAAAGACAATACAAATACACCAAATCGTACACAACTAATACAAGAAAACACAAAACACATCACACCCTTGGCCAACGACCACCTCCCACGCTTAAGATTGTTCTTCCTCGAACAAGTCCGGGTCTCGCTCACGCATCACGGACTCACGTTCCCATGTCTCCCCCTCAATGCCACGGTGCTGCCACAAGCACGCGAACCAAAGGAATAGCACGACCACGCAAAAGCTTCTCTCGCCGATCTAGAATACGGATAGGGGTCTCAACGACGGACATGTCATCCTCAATGTCCAACGTCCCCCAATCAATCACATGAGTGGGGTCAGGGTGATACTTCCGCAACTGGGACACGTGAAACACGTTGTGCACTCGACTCAGCCGCGGTGGTAACGCTAACCGGTAGGCCACAGGCCCTACACGATCCAGAATCTCAAAAGGACCAATAAACCGCGGAGATAGCTTGGAACCTCGCCCAAACCGTCGATGTCCACGACGTGGAGAGACACGAAGGAACACATGATCACCAACAGAAAACTCCAAAGGTCGCCGCCGCTGATCCGCATAAGATTTAGTCGACTCGAGCCGACAACAAACGCTGACGAATCAACTTGACCTTCTCAGTAGCCTCTTGAACCAACTGTGGCCCCAAGAGAGCTGTCTCCCCCACCTCGGTCCAACACAAAGGGGATCGACACGGCCGTCCATACAACGCCTCAAAAGGAGCCATCCCAATGGATGCCTGATAACTGTTGTTGTAGGCAAACTCCACCAAAGGAAGGTGAGTTGCCCACGAACCCCCAAAGTCTAACACACAGGCCCGTAGCATGTCCTCCAAAGTTTGATTCGTCCTCTCTGTCTGGCCGTCAGTCTCAGGGTGAAAGGCTGTACTCAAGTGAAGCTTGGTCCCCATAGCCTCCTGCAAACCTGCCCAGAAACGAGAAGTGAACCTCGAATCCCGGTCTGAGACAACCGATGATGGTACACCATGCGGTCTCACAATCTCGTTCATGTACAGTGACTCAAGGTCCCAATAGAGTCCCGCTCGCGAACAAGCAAGGAAATGGGCCGACTTTGTGAGTCGATCCACAATCACCCAAATCATATCCTTCCTTCCAGGTGGTAGTTGGAAGACCAGCCACAAAATCCATCGCGATATGGTCCCACTTCCACTCGCTATGGGCAAGGGCTGTAACATGCCCGCCGGCCGCTGATGCTCAGCCTTCACCTGCTGACACGTGAGGCACCGCGAAACAAAGGCAGCCACATCGCGTTTCATCCCAGGCCACCAAAAATGTGCCCGAAGCGCATGATACATCTTCGTACCCCCCTGGATGCACAGCAACTCTAGATTGGTGAAACTCCCTCATCACCTCATCCCTGAGGGAAGAAGCTACTACCAACCGCCCCTGAAATGACAACTCATGCTCGGGACCCTCTGTCCGGTCCCCGAGATAGCTCCCCGGCCTCAATACGGGCACGGAGAACCTCGCACTCAATGTCACCCAGCTCTTCCTCCCGGACGCGCTGGTACAACGCAGCACTACCACCAAAGGACTCAGGGACCGTCCCACCATCACGAACAACATGCCGCAGCCGCAATGTCGCCAACCGCTCCATCGGCTTCCACTCTCTCACGGCCACCTCAGCTTTCCCTTTTCTCGCTCAATGCATCAGCCACAACATTACCCTTGCCCGGGGTATAGGCAAGAGTAAAATCAAAGGTCCGCAAATACTCCACCCATCTCCTCTCGCCTCAAATTCAAGTCCTTCTGAGTAAAGATGTCTTGAAGGCTCTTGTGATCCGAGAACACCACAAACTTTTCCCCCCAAGAGGTAGTGCTGCCAACTCTTCAGGGCGAAGATAACAGTTGCTAACTCCAGATCATGAGTAGGATAATTCTGCTCATGAGGCTTCATTGCCTTGACCCATATGCTACCACACCGTGCTCCTGCATAAGCACACACCCCAAACCAACCCTGGACGCATCACAAGGTACACTTCATATGGAATATCCTCCCGAGGTAACCTCAACACCGGTGCGGTGGTCAAACGGGTTTTGAGAGTCTCAAACGCCCGCCGGCACTTGTCGACCCAATCAAACTTCACGCCCTTCCGAGTCAACGCGTCATAGGAGCCGCCAAACGGGAGAACCCTTCTACAAAACGACGATAGTACCCCGCCAAGCCAAGAAAACTACGGATCTCAAAAACGTTGGTTGGCCTCGCCCACGATGCCACGGCCTCAATCTTGGCCGGGTCCACCCTAACTCCCTCAGTGACACCACATGGCCAAGAAAGTGAACCTCCTGCAGCCAAAACTCACACTTGCTAAACTTAGCAAACAGTGCCTGGTCCCTCAAGGTTTGCAACACTGTTGCCAGGTGCTCCATATGCTCCCTCTCGGTCTTGGAATACACCAAGATATCGTCGATAAACACCACCACGAACGAGTCTAAGTATGGGGCAAAGACTTGGTTCATCAAATGCATGAACACCCTGGCGCATTAGTGAGCCCGAAAGGCATCACTACCCACTCATAATGCCCATACCGCACCGAAAAGCCATCTTAGGGATATCCTCCTCCCTAACCCCGAGCTGGTGATACCCCGACCGTAAATCTATCTTGGAAAACCACCTGGGCCCCACTCAACTGGTCAAACAGGTCATCTATCCGAGGCAACGGGTACTTGTTCTTCACTGTCACTGAATTCAGCTTCCTGTAGTCGATGCAGAGACGTAGTGTACCATCAGCCTTCTTCGCAAAGAGCACCGGAGCACCCCAAGGTGAGGTACTCGGTCCGATATACCCCCAACCCACCAACTCCTCGATTTGCCTCGAAGCTCCCTCAACTCAACTGGCCCCATACGATACGCTACTCGGGGAAATCGGACCCGTCCCCGGCACCAACTCAATGGTGAACTCCACACTCCTCTTAGGTGGCAAACTCCTCAACTGCTCAGGAAAAACATCCTGAAATTGGTCCACAACAGCGGGCCACACCCTCTTTTCCACCTTACCCTCCTCAGCAAGGTCGGTGTCGCTAACCTGTGGGTAATGGCACCCCACCTGGTCCAACACGGCCCGGCCCGACTCGCCTCACAATCCCACTCCCCCTGCAGGGTGCAAGAGGTCCCTGCAGGTGTCACGAAGGTCACACGCCGCCGGTAACAATCTATCTTGGCCTGGAAAGCCATAAGCCAATCCATACCCAAGATTAGGTCAAACGTTCTCAAAGGCATCACATGCAAGTCAAAACTCAACTCCACCTCGCCTATGGTTAACACGCAGTCACGACACACTCGCCGTACCTCAATCATGCCTCCTACCGGAGTCTCCACAACTAGGGGCCTCGCGGCCTCCACACAGGCTAACCCCAAGCCGTCTATTACAAGCTCAGCAACAAACGAACATGATGCACCCGTATCGAAAAGAACAGAAGCTAAGGTACGGGAGATCAAGAGGGTACCTCTAACCAACGATGGTCCTGCTCCACCCTCGGTGGTGGGGGTGGTAGCTCGGCCTCCTCCCGGGTACGTCGCCTCCAGCTCAAACACCCTCCCTTGGCCCGTGCCACCTGGTCGGCTCACTCACCGGGCGCTTCCCGCCAAGGCCGCCTCCGGCCGGTCTGCTGCCGCTCCGGCCTCCCCCCGAGGTCGGGTCCGATTCGATCTGCCCGACTAGCCGGCCACCGACGAGTTGGTCTCTCTGGCTGGTGCACGAAAACCGGCATCACTCCTTGTGCTGGATGTCATGCCTCCAACTCCCCTGTTGCCACTCCGGCAAACCCGGCTCAGATGGCCCTCTCGTCCACATCTATGGCATTTCCAGTCCCTCTTTGGACACTCCTTTCTCAAATGGCCTTGCTCCCCACAGCAAGTAACAACCGCCGGGGAGACCCCCCGCTGGACCGCCCTGTCGCCACCGCCAAAGCTAGACCTCCCTGGGTTCACCAATGTCTGTCCCCTGCTGCGGAAGGAACCGCTATCCCTCTCCTCCGTCTTGAGCCTCTTGGACCCTGCATCTCGATCAGGCCCACTCGCAATCGGCGACCCTGATGGGCCTGCCTCCCACCATCCAGCTCTCTCTCAGCTATACGGGCTGTCTCCACAGCCTCAGCATAGGTCCTCAAGCGTAGAATCGCCACCCTCTCCCTAAGGGCTGGCCTAAGACCCAAAGTGAACTTGTGGGCCTTTAGGTCCTCCTTTGCCACTGTCTCGGGGGCAAACCTACTCAGGCTCTGGAACTCCCGCTCATACTCGGGCACCGTCTTTGATCCTTGCTTCAGGCTGCCAAATTCCTCCCTCTTCTGCCATCTCACTGATTCCGGGAAGAACTCATCATGGAAGAGTTGCAAGAATTCCTCCCAAAACATGAGTTGCACTGCACGGCTCCCCGCAACACTCGTCCACCACTCCAAAGCATCCCCCTCCAATCGCCAAATTGCCGGCCGCACCTTATCCTCCTCCCTGGGCAGGAGAAAGGAGAACACATGCTCAATCTGCCTCAACCACTGCTCAGCTACCACAGGGTCTTCTCCCCCCTTAAATCGCGGAGGTTGTTTCTTTCGGAACCGTGTCACCACGTCATCCTATGCACGGGTCGGTACACCACCCAGCGAACTCTCACGCTCACGAGGCAACTCTCCTACTGGTGGTGGTGGTGGTGGCACCACCGCCGTCTTTGCCATCTCACGGCGCACCTCCTCCCGAACGTCCCGCCGGAGTCCCTCCCGTAGCTCTCGTACCTCCAGCCGGATGCCTTCTTGTAGCCGTGCCAGGTAACAACGCATGCCCTCCAATGGATGGTCCCGCACCCGGACCCTCATGGGCAGATGACTCATCGCCCACCGCCCCGGACGCACGTGTCACTCTCCTCGGTGGCATTCTTACTACATGAAGTAAGATGCACAAACGTCAGAACGCGTTTGACTACTAACAAGTTGACTACCTCTACCCCATTATCAAGTCAAGCCGTACATGGCATTACACACATTTTAACCATTGCATCAATCAATATTGCACACAAGACAGTCCACATTGTAGTCATACTCAAGGCATTCCAAGAATATTCAGAGTTGCACAGTTCACACATAATCATGTTATGCACATCCTTCACACATGACAACAAATGCAACTAGTGCCCTAATGCCAATGCATGCAAATCCTACCACAAGACTGGACTACCCTAAGTACACCTTGGAGGCTCAAAGAGGACCATGTTGATCAGGCATGTCCCTCCAGGCTCCTCCAAAGGACTCAAGATAACCAAGTCCGCCCACTACCCTAGGCCAACTAGACCATGCTCTGATACCATATTGTCACGCCCTGGATTTCCAACCCGAGGAAACCGGTACGTGACTCCCCTTTTACCCACACGGAGGGCAAAGGGGTTAGGATACAAATCAAGAATTGAACATTTTAAACATTCACAACACATTCAAGAAAAATAAAGCCCATCAAGCAGTCCACAAAACAAATCAGTCTTTAATACAAAGTCTTCTTTTCAATCCATCCCCATTGGGGTTACATCAGTTCCCATAATACAATAACATAAACAATAAAATAAATACGGTCTTCCACCTTGGGGTCCCACCTAACGCCTGTAGGTTCCTGTAAAGAAAACAACATGGTAGGAGGGGTGAGCAACCACAGCTCAGTAGGGATCATGTCTCCCCAACCCATCCCATGCACCTATTATCTACATGACTTGTGTACAAGTGCTGTGTCGTGATACAATTATTTCACCAGATATAGTTACAGGCTATAACAGCAAACACAATCATACATGGGCTGGTACATAAACACTCCCGGGCTTCCACGCCACCGGGTTTCAAGAACAGCCCGGGCTTCCACGGCCACCGGGTTCCACAAAAACGATCCCGGGCTTCCACGGCCACCGGGTTCCACAAAACGTCCCGGGCTTCCACAGCCACCGGGTTCCACAAAACAGTCCCGGGCTTCCACAGCCACCGGGTTCCAAGCAAACACGCAGCACATAAGGCCATACAGGCATAACATCAAACACTTAATATGCTTAGTCACACGGGAATAACGTCGAACACTTAGCATGCATATATTCACAGGCTCACAAACCCAGCCACACAGCTATTATTTCAAACACATAATATGCATAGCCTCACAGGCATTATTTCAAACACATAACATGCACAGCCTCACAGGCATTATGTCAAACACTTGGCAGGCATATATACATATATCCAAACAACGCCATTGAAGGCCAACATTCATATAGGAGATCACACCTATATGAATTTACATATAAATAGTATGATAACAAGGACAATATCCAACGGGTACTTCACCACAGGGCCTAACCCCGGATCAGGTATAAGAAAACAGAATCCCTACCTCAGGTAAGACGCAACAACACGGCAACAGTCTGATCCCAAGCCGAACGCCGTCCTCCCCACGCAAGACGCTCCGGCAGAACTCCAGCAGCTCTCCTTCCCTCTCTCCCTCTCTCTGCGATGGCTGGTGGAGCAACAAACCCTAAACCTAAAACAGTGGGGCTTCTCCTCCTTATATAGATAACACAACATCAAAACGACGTAGTTTTGATTAAGTGAATCCCAGCATAAAAACGACGTAGTTTTGATTACACAAGTTAGCACCTTTCCGCACCCATATAGGCCAAAATACTCAGAATTTGAACATGGTCCTTTGGAGAAAGTTCATTAGAATGTCAAAACCAAGGGAACCATGCAAAAATAAGCCTGCACACCAATTTGCACGTGAATTCCCCAATTCACGTGCACCTCCATATGGACTCCAAATGCTCTCAAACTTCACCCCTAGCCTCCTTGCATCATTTAAAAGACAATTACACTTGCACGTGAATTGGACCCATATCACGTGCACCTCACATACATGTCCATTTGGCCTGAAACTTCTGTGGTAGATAGAGGACACCATTCTAAGCATCTTTGCTTTTGCACGTGAATTCATTGGAGTCCATTTACTAGGTCAAAATCTAGAAAAACTCTACTCAGGAGGCAAAACTGACTAACTCAAGGTACGGGTCCTTACACATGCTCACCCGCATCCCAATTATCCGAAGCCAAGCTCACCCGCATGCCAATTATCCAAAGCCATGCTCACTCGCATGCCAATTATCCGAAGCCATGCTCACCCGCATGCCAATTATCCGAAGCCATGCTCACCCGCATGCCAATTATCCGAAGCCATGCTCACCCGCATGCCAATTATCCAAAGCCATCCTCACTAGCATGCCAATTATCCAAAGCCATGCTCACCCACATGCCAATTATCCGAAGTCATGCTCACCCGCATGCCAATTATCCAAAGCCATGCTCATGCATGCCAATTATCCAAAGCCATCATGCCAATTATCCAAAGCCATGCTCACCCGCATGCCAATTATCCAAAGCCATGCTCACCCGCATGCCAATTATCCAAAGCCATGCTCACCCGCATGCCAATTATCCAAAGCTATGCTCACCCGCATGCCAATTATCCAAAGTTATGCTCACCCGCATGCCAAACCACACCAAAACCGCAAAATATCAATCCCTGAGAGGAGAATCAATTGGTCAAAATGGGTACGGTCTTATCTTTCCACATCATTCGTACACAAACAATGCGCAAAGAGGGGCAGCTATTGGACTTCATTTTGACCGGGCCAGATCACAGCCAAAGAAATCTTGGACCCCATTTTGACCGGGCCAAATCACAGCCAAAGAAATCCCAAAAATAAGAGTCATTTATGAGGAATCTCAAAATACCCCAAGGTCAACACTAAAGGATAGAGGATGAAATTTGGAAACCAACGCACTTGACCGTGCCCAAATCCGACTTGAAACGAAGAAGTTATGACTAAAATAGTTTTGGGCATGAAAGTCAAGCTTGCGGAAAGATGGTCAACGCCCTCGATCAAAACCAACTGAAATGTGATTGCGAAAATTCCCCAGAAACAGTTCAGGCGAATTTATAACCGCTGCCTCAAAGACTCGCAGTCACAGTCGAAGACTCGCAGCAGTCAGCCTCGAAGACTCATAGTCACATTCGAAGACTCGCAGTCACAGTCAGCCTCGTAACGCAGCCTTGCCTCGAAGCCCGCAGCCTCGAAGCCCAGCATACGTAGCCTCGAAGCTCAGCAGACTCAAAGCCTCGTAGCGCAGCCTTGCCTCGAAGCCTCGTTATCAGCCTCGCAGACGCAGCCTCGAAGCTCAGCAGACTCGTAGCCTCGTAGCGCAGCCTTGCCTCGAAGCCTCGTAGTTAGCCTCGCAGACGCAGCCTCGAAGCCTCGCAGTCAGCCTTGCAGCAGTCAGCCTCGAAGACTCGTAGTCACAGTCGAAGACTCGCAGTCACAGTCGAAGACTTGCAGTCACAGTCAGCCTCGTAGTGCAACCTTGCCTCAAAGCCCGCAGCCTCGAAGCCCAGCATACGCAGCCTCGAAGCTCAGCAGACTCGTAGCCTCGTAGCGCAGCCTTGCCTCGAAGCCTCGCAGTCAGCCTCGCAGATGCAGCCTCGAAGCCTCGCAATCAGCCTCGCAGACGCAGCCTCGAAGCCCAGTAGACGCAGCCTCGAAGCCCAGCAGACTCGTAGCCTCGTAGCGCAGCCTTGCCTCGAAGCATCGCAGTCAGCCTCGCAGACGCAGCCTCGAAGCCCAGCAGACACAGCCTCGAAGCTCAGCAGACTCGTAGCCTCGTAGCGCAGCCTCCAACCTTCGACGCGTCTACGAACCTTCGACGCGGCTACGACCCTTCGATGCGGCTATGACCCTCGACCCTTCGAGGCAGCTTTCAACCTCCACCCAGGAGCCTCCAGCTTCGATCCTGTGACTGCGCGGCAGCCTCCAGCCTTCAACCTTGCGATCTGCAAACTCCAGAATGACACCGTTTCTGCTTCCCTTTTAAGTGCACAGTAAAGCGGACGCTGTGTCTCTCGGAATTGATTTAAAAGGCTCAGAACACGTTTTTAATGCTTGGGAACCCGCTTTCACCTCGTAAATGCCTATGTCATTCTTGAAACTTGCTGTCAACGCATGGGAACTCCAAAGGTCATGACATTTAATTCACCAAGTATCCAGGTGGGCGGCTGTTCCCTCTCGAAACTCTATAACAGGGAGACATTACCCATTCCTGAGGGGGATCCAGTTTTTGGAGGAGAAAAAAAACGTCTGGGAATATATAGAGTTTAAAAAAAAAAGAAGAGCCAAGAATTCTGCAGACATTATTGGCTGGAGCTGAAGAAGACGTTTTCCACCACCCTTACTAGAGTTTAGTCCCTGCATTCCTCAAGCATTCAAAGAGGAGTAAAGCTAGCAGGAACATCAACCTCGATTTCTAGGTTTTATTCCCCTCTTCTCTTACTTTTTTCATCATAAACCATACCAACCCTACCGTTTATTCAAAATCCACAAAACGTTTTCAAAGGCCCGGTGGCCGTGGGATTGAGCTTTTATGCTCATATCCTCGCCACTTGGCCAACATTGAGTGCGATAGTGAATCTGAGCTTCACAGTATGCTCTTCAAGACATCAGACCCTACCTTTTCATTTTTAAGATAAAACCCCAAATTCTTTTTAAACAAGCTCAGGTTTTTGTGGCTGTGAGATTAAGTCCTATTGCTTATATCTTCACCACCTGGCCAACATCAACTGTGGTAATGAATCCGAGCTCCATGCTGTGCTCTTCATGCTACGGGCTTTCTTTCTGTTTTCCTCGATAAAACAAAAGAATAACATTCTTTTTCTACATAAAACCACCACAGTTTTTACAATGAAATAAAGAAAAGAAAGGGAAATTAAAATAGGCAAACACCCATAGACAAAGACTAGGTACCAATTTTGGGCGTTGTGGGGGTGCAAGAGCTTTTCTTCCTTCCCCACACGTAACCGACTCGCGAACCTATTCTCTGGAACCGTAGACCCTCCTAGGTGGCCAAACACACCTTCATCTTTGTTTGGTGGCGACTCTGTTTCTTTTATCTCTCTTTTTGGTTTTGTGTGAGCTATGGCAATGATGGCTCAATGACCAAATCTCCATCCAAAGGAGTAATCTCAAGCCAGTCACGAGCCCGGACGACACCGGGTGATGACACTGCCTTTAATGCTTTGTCGGGTGTATTATGAATCCTAGCATTATTAATTTCCAGATTCTATGCTTTGTCTGGTGGTTGGACAATCTGTGCGTAAAACGGGGCAGCTTATGATTGCCTTTTCGTTCTTTTGTAAGCACATGCATCTGACAGGCGTTGAAAAGCATCTTTGACAATTGCCAGCAAATAAAAACACATCCCGTGAGCAGCCAGCGAGAAAGTCAGCGAGAGGGGCCAAACAGCGAAGGTCAGAGGTCAAAGGGTCAGAATGTCGGCAGGGTCGAAGTGTCGGCAGGTCGAAGGTCGGCAGGGTCGAAGGGTCAAAGACTCACAGGGTTCGAAGGTCAAGGGTCGAAGGTTGGTGGGTCGAAGTGTCGGCAGGTCGAGTGTCGGCAGGCTTACAGGCTTCGAGTCTTCGAGGCTTTGACCTGCCGACACTTCGAGGCTACGAGTCAAGTTTTTTTTTAATTACCTTTCTACCCTCACCCAAAATGCGAAAATGGACGACCTTTTGGGGATTGTTTAGGAAGACTCATATTTGCTTAAATAGATGTTTTGGAGAATTTCACACAGTCACTTTTCCGGGCAGTTTGACCAGGGGCATCGACCGTCTTTTGGCAGGTTTGACTTTTTTCCAACGTAAGTTATTTTGGCCATAACTTCTTCATTTTAAATCAAAATTGAGCTCGGTCAAGTGCGTTAGTCTCCAAATTTCATCCTCTATCACCTGGTGTTGATCTCAGGGCATTTTAGGGGCGGGCAACAGAGGTTATCAATTTTGGGCTTCCCGGTTAGTGTCAATGCATCCATCTTGTGCAAATCGCAAGGAATCTCTAAGGACCTGTTCAACAAGGTATATGGCATGGGCAAAAAGGCATATATATCAAATGGGGTTAGTATGTCCACCCCGGACAAAATGGGGTCCAACAATACGTGAACTCCAACGGAATATAAGAACATGCATGGAAATTCACGATATCAGCATACCATGGAACTTGAGTTTCTGCGGCAAACAACTGCTCGTCAGGGAAGGTATCAGAGGTTTCAACTTCAGTAATCTTTCCTTCCCCTATCTCTAACCTCGACAGATGGTCTGCTACAGTGTTGGATGTGCCTTTTAAATCCTTGATCTCCAAGTCGAACTCCTGAAGTAGTAGAACCCATCTGATCAGTCTGGTTTAGCATCTTTCTTGCTAAACAAGTACTTGAGGGCTGCATGGTCCGTATACACAATCACTTTGGTGCCCAACAAGTACGAATGGAACTTGTCGCAAGCGAAAACAACAACTAATAATTCTTTCTCGGTAGTAGTGTAGTTCAGCTGCGCATCATTAAGTGTCCGGCTGGCATAATAAATGGCCCGGAACACCTTGTCTCGCTTCTGTCCGAGAACTGCTCCGACTACATAGTCGCTGGCGTCGCACATCAGCTCAAAGGGTTGCGACCAGTCTGGAGCTACTATCACAGGTGCTGAACTAAGCTTCTCTTTCAGCACTGTAAATGCCTGAAGGCAGTCTTCAGAAAACACGAAAGGAACATCCTTCTCTAAAAGCATGCTTAGGGGCTTAGCAATTTTGGAGAAATCTTTAATGAACCGCTGATAAAACCCTGCATGACCCAGAAAGCTCCGGATGCCCTTCACATTGGTGGGAGGAGGTAGATTCTCAATGGTGGAGATCTTCGCTCTGTCTACTTCCAACCCAGCTGCGGACACTCTATGCCCAAGGACGACTCCTTCCTTGACCATGAAGTGACACTTCTCCCAGTTCAAGACCAGGTCCTTTTCCTTGTATCGGATCAACACGGTTTCCAGATTTCTGAGGCAGATGGAGAAAGATGAACCAAATACCGAGAAGTCATCCATAAAGACTTCCATAATGTCCTCCACCAACCCTTGAAATATTGCCATCATGCACCTCTAGAAAGTAGCAGGTGCGTTGCAGAGACCAAATGGCATACGCCTGAAAGCATACGTGCCAAAAGGGCACGTGAAAGTGGTCTTCTTTTGATCCTCCGGGGCAACCGCTATCTGGTTGTATCCAGAATAACCGTCCGGAAAACAATAATATGGGTAGCTAGCTAACTGATCTAGCATTTGATCAATGAAAGGTAACTGAAAGTGGTCCTTACGAGTGGCTTTGTTCAGCTTGCGATAGTCGATGCACACGCGCCACCCGGTCACTGTGCGGGATGGAATGAGCTCGTTCTTCTCATTGCGTATCACTGTCATGCCGCCCTTCTTGGGAACCACTTGCACTGGGCTAACCCAGGAGCTAATTGAAATGGCATATATGATGCCAGCTTTCCTCCATTTCAGAATCTCCTTGCCAACGACTTCCTTCATTGCAGGATTGAGCCTGCGTTGGCGCTCTATCGTAGGAGTATAAGACTCCGCCATCAGTATCTTGTGCATGCAGACCGCTGGACTTATACCTTTTATATCATCCAAAGACCACCCCAGGGCCTGCTTATGCTCCCTTAAGACTTCTAGTAGCTGACTGGTTTCTTCTACTGTTAAGGACGCAACTACTATCATAGGGTAACGCCCCTGTGTATCCAAAAACTCGTACCTCAGATGTTCTAGGAGTTGCTTCAGAACTAGCAAGGGCTCCGTGATTGTTGAGGATTCAGTTGCTGAGGAAGGCTGCTGCTCAGCTTGTTCTTCCAGCACTTTATAAGTCTCTTCCGGTTCCGCCTCAGCAAAATCCACCTGCTGCAATTCGTGTTCCAAGCTTTCAGTGATCAAGCTCTCTTCAAAGTAGTTGTCCATGAATTCAGCAATCTGATCAATCCAATAGCAGCTGGAATGATCATTCGCCTTGCGCATCGAACGCTCCATGTTGAACACCACGGCGTCATCATCCACACGCAGTGTCAACTCCCCTGAGTTTACATCGATCAAGGTCCTTCCGGTACTCAGGAATGGCCTTCCAAGAATTAGTTGGAATCCTTTATCTTCCTCCATTTCCAATACAACGAAGTCCACTGGGAAGATAAAGCGATCCACCTTGATTAAAACGTCTTCAATGATGCCCGCCGGCTTCCTTATCGAGCGATCAGCAAATTGTAGAGATATGGAAGTGGGCTGTATTGCAGTCAAGCCCAGTCGCCGATAGATGGACATTGGCATCAGATTTATACTCGCCCCTAAATCACATAGGGCTTGCTCCAGTCGTGAGGTGCCAATGGTGCAGGTCAGAGTGAAACTACCCGGATCTTTAAGCTTGGGTGGTAGCTTGTGCTGCACCACCTGCGATATTGTTTGTGAGAGCCACTATCTCACAATCAGTGTAGCTTCTTCTCTTGGACAGCAGATCCTTTAAAAATTTGACGTAGCCAGGCATCTGTTCCAAGGCTTCTATGAATGGGATGTTCACCTCTAGCTTCTTGAATACGTCTAAAAATTTCTGGAACTGAGCATCTAACTTCTTTTTCCTCAGCCTTTGAGGATACGGCATAGGAGCTTTATACGGAATGGGAGCGCTAGCTTCAGGATGACTGGCTATCGGTTGACTACTTCCAGCCTTTTCCTTCTGGTCCTTATACTGCTCAGCACCTCCTTCTTTAGCTTCCTCCTGGGTGTGCTGTTCTGACTCCTCCTTGTTTGGCTCAATTTCCTTCTCTCCAACTGGTAGTTCTTTCCCACTTCTAAGCATTATAGCTTTGCATTGCTCCCTTGGGTTGACCTCCGTATTGCTAGGAAAAGTATTTGATGAAGATGGCCTAACTGCATTTGCTAGCTGGCCAATCTGCTGCTCTATATTCTTCATAGCAGCTCCAAGATCCTGGACAGAAGTGGTAAGGGACTCAATCCTCGTCTCCCCTTTACTCATTCTGTCAGTTGCTTGCTTAGCAAATTGATAAAAGAAGTTCCGCATCTCCTCATCCTTTGCCTTCTCTTTGTCTTCCTCCTTCTGTTGAGGCATCTTCTGGAACCCAGGAGGAAGTTGTGGCTGAGAATGTCTCTCCATCTTGTCTTGCTCCAGGAGCGGGACCTTATTCTTGCCTTTGCCATAAGTAAGGCTGTTGTTGAAATTGTTGAGGTCCTCCTTAATTCTGGAAGTTGTTGGGCTGAGGAGGATTCTGGTACTGATTTGGATTCTGAAATTGTCTCTGGAATCCTCCACCTCAGTTCCCAACATATTGAGCTTCTTCGTATGGCTGGGCTGCAGCAGCATCTTCAGTAACTGCCTTGGGTTGCTCAGCTCTGCCCTCCATGCGAACAGCCATCACTGACATTTGTTCTGTCAGCAACTCCATCTTCCTTGTGAACTCATCGAATTGAGTTGAATTTGACGAGTTTGATACCGCGGCCACCTGGCTCAACTCTAGGACACCTATCATTGGACCATTGGCGGTTGGACAATGCCATTCGCTCTATAAGCTCCACTGCTGCAGAAGGCTCCATCATCATGAACACTCCTCCAGCGGCTGTATCTATCATGCTCCTTGTATTTGCGTGCAGGCCTACATAAAAAGATTCTACTTGTAACCATTCTGACCTGCCATGATTAAGACACCTCCTAACCAAGTCTTTGAATCGCTCCCATGCCTCGTACAGCGACTCATCACCATGGTGGGTGAATTGATTTATTTGGCTCCTTAAATGAATAACTCTTGTTGGTGGAAAGTACTTGGAGAGAAACTTCTCCACCATTTGGTCCCATGTGTGTATGCTGCCAGCAGGTAGAGACTGGAACAAATCAAGAGCTCGGTCCTTCAGTGAAAACGGGAAGAGTCGCAACTTAATGGCGTCATCCGAGACTCCATTGATTTTGATGGTGTCGTAAATTTGCAAGAATCGCGCTAGATGGTTGTGTGGATCATCTAGTGCCAAGCCTCGGAATGCATCTTGGCCAACCATTTGAAGTAAGGCTGGCTTAAGCTCGAAGTTGTTTGCTTGAATTGGCACCCTCCTGATGCCAGAATATTCTTCGGATAAGACGGGCCTGGCGTAATCCATGAAAGTTCGTGGCTGCTGGCCACCTTGCCCATTGTTATTCTGCCAGCCCGTGTTTTGTGCTTGGTCATCTCATATCCGACTTTCCGCCATGAGATCTTCGTACAAAGCCTCCAAGTTGTCGAGCTGCTGCTCCGCTTCAGCTAATACTTGATTAGTTCTTCGCTGATGTCGCAAAGTCCACTCAATTTCAGGATCAGAAGGCACTAGTTCGCCACGAGTGCGATGCATGCACTAAGGAATTTAATCGAACACTTGGTGTGCACTGCAATAAATCAAAAAAAAACAAGAAATACCAAGCAGCACCACACCAAAACAAACAAAAATAATATAGAAAAATAAAGCTTCCAGATCATAAATTATTCAGCTCGCTAAATGTCACCTAATCGATCAACAGATTGTTGCCTTCCCCGGCAATGGCGCCAAAAACTTGACCTAAACAAAATATGTCTATGGGTTTTGCAGCAAGTGCATTGGCCAAGTAATAAGTGGAGCATTGAAACCCCGGTTATCGATCCCACAGGGAAGAAACTATTGCTGAAAGATAGATGATCACTAGGCTAACAAATTTGGTCTATGTCTGGAAAATGATTTAAATGATGTTTTTTTTCTTTAAGCTAACTGCTGATTAGTTAAAGCAAAAGGCTGAAATTATCAAATTGTTGGCAAGCAATTAATTCAGAGATTTTAGTGATTAAGGATCTAGGGTTACAATCTCACCACCCAATGGACTGTAATAATCTGGATTATGGTACTTGTTCTTGACGTAAGCCCTAATTCATGTTCATGTTGATCATCACCTACCTATCTTATATTTGGTCCATGCTAAGATAGATTTAAGGCTTTTATCCCATTTGGCCCATGTGAATAAAAGTAACAAGGTAGACAATCAATCCAATATTTGTAGATTTGGTCCATCATACAATATCGAATCTAATTCACTAGTGGTCCACCCTAGACAAGGGCTAAGATTACCCAATCATGCATAAACTAGGCATTTCCATTCAAGCAAGTGAATTAAACAAGAACTGAACTACTTAAACAAGCATAAACCACAATCCAAACTAATTACAACACATTTGGGGGCTACATTGCTCCCCTAGACTAGCAGAACTACTCCATAACCAAAGTTACAAGAAAAAACATGATTATAATACCCGGACAAAGAAAGGAAGAACCACGACGAACTAGGACTCTGGCCTCCAAGGACTCCAGCCTCCCAGAATTCTGGCGTCTGCTACCCAAAATCGCTTCTCTCCAACTCCAACGTCGCCAAGGGACAATTCGATCTTTTCGCAACGGCTTAGATCAGATTGTTTCTCCAAGGATTGAATGAATTCTAATGCCTCCAAGGCCCCCCTATTTATAGATTTTAGTGGGCTAAATTAGGGTTACACAAAGTGTGCCCTAGGTATAAGTGTGTCGCAGCCAAAACGATGTCGTTTTGATTAGTGACATTATTTGACGTTCCGGGCTCTATACAATACAAACTATACCTAATTTGACTCAAATACTTTAGAGGAAAGTGAACAACTCATCAAAACACATCATCTGGAGCACAAAAATGGTTGCACGTGAGAATGCACGTGAGAAAGCCTTTTCACGTGCAGCTCCAATTCGACTCAAATTTGCTCCAAAGCTTCCTCTTGACTTGTAGAAGGCATCCATGCAATAAACTCCTTGCACGTGAGAATGCACATGAGAATGCTTTTTCCGCCCTTGATTTTGCCTTCATTTTGCTTCCATCTTCTTCCTATAGCTTCCTCTTGAGTGTATGGAGTGATCTAGCGAAGGTGTGTGCGAAAACGTTGCTCCAAAACCTGCCAAAAACACTCAAAAAGTGCAACTATACACCAAACAGGGTCTTCCTAGGGATTAGAGCAAATATGTGTAAAATATCATGCAAATAGGCACAAAACATACTCTAAAACACCCTAAATAAGGCCTAGGAGAACGGCATAAATGCATGTTATCAACATTAGTTATTTAATGGTAGCGATTAAGTATGCATGATGACTACTTATTTGTGCTCAGTGCTTGGTGTTGTTGTCATTGTAATTAAGAGGCCAAAGTGCCTTTTGTGTCATGTAATAAAGGGATTGAGATACATTTTTCTCTCCTTCCAAAATAAATACATTTTATTTATATACCCTACCTAAAGGACACTTCGTTTCTTCCCTGTTGCATTTTATGCTCTCCCGTTTATTACATAGTTGACTATATTAGCAACCTAAACAAAAACTTGACCTAAACAAAATATGTCTATGGGTTTTGCAGCAAGTGCACTGGCCAAGTAATAAGTGGAGTATTGAAACCCCGGTTATCGATCCCACAGGGAAGAAACTGTTGCTGAAAGATAGATAATCACTAAGCTAACAAATTTGGTCTATGTCTGGAAAATGATTTAAATGATGTTTTTTTAAGCTAACTGCTGATTAGTTAAAGCAAAAGGCTGAAATTATCAAATTGTTGGCAAGCAATTGATTCAGAGATTTTAGTGATTAAGGATCTAGGGTTGCAATCTCACCACCCAATGGACTGTAATAATCTAGATTATGGTACTTGTTCTTGACGTAAGCCCTAATTCATGTTCATGTTGATCATCACCTACCTATCTTATATTTGGTTCATGTTTAGAGCTGACATTTGAATAGTAAGCTGAGCATGTTATGTTAGGATGAGCTTTGTCAACCCTGAAGTGGAGTGTAGAATAGCCATATACTTTTTGAGAGCACCATTATCTTGCTTTTGAGTGTATTTTATGGGTTATTGGGTTACCAATTTGCTCTTAATATTCATTACTAGCTATTTAATGGTTGGAGTTACTTAGGCATAAGAAGTACCTGTTCGTGGCTCAGTGTTTTGGTGTATGGTGTTAGTGATTCAAGTGTTTCAGTTCTTGTTCTAGAAAAAAAAACTATTGTTGTTCATGTGCAATAAAAGGGTTGTGTGAGGACAATAGCAGAGTGAATAATCCATCAAGGGAGAGCATAAAATGCAACCTTGTAAGGTTATTATTTAAAAGAAGTTTGTTTTTAAAAAAAGTTTTGCAGAATAAAAGCCATAATGGCTGAGTTGTGTTTATTTAGAATGTTGAGCTCAATTCTTTGGCTCAAGATATGTTTTATCAGTCATTAGAGTAGAGTGTGAGTTCATTGAGCAAAGCAAAGTGTGTGAGTTGCAAAAAAGTAGAATAGAGGGTGTGTCTTCCTTGACGAGCACAATGGTGACCTCTCATGTTTACTTGGCAAAAACTTAATCAATAGCTAGTAGTGAGTGTAAGAGTAGATCCTTAGCTGTTAAGAAATAATAGTAAGGCACGAGAGGAGAGAAAAGAAAGTTAAATTTTAGTGAGGCTGCCCTAACCTTGGTGAGGACTTTCAGGGGGAGCTAAGTTTCATTTTATCCTTGCATGTTTGCTTCTGTCTGAACTGTTAATAATGATATTACATGGTTGTTGGACTTGATAGTAAGGGCATGTTAGATTAATTTGTGATTCATTTTAGCTACTGAAATGTCTACTTCATCATGATAAAGTTGTATACCTTGGGAAACCATGCTTCTCTTGTTTGTTAGTTTATTGTTTCTTTTCAGTTTGACTGTGTGTTTGTTTCTTTTTTTTGCTTGAGGACAAGCAAAGGTTCAAGTGTGGGGGAATTTGATAACGTGCATTTATGCCATTCTCCTAGGCCTTATTTAGGGTGTTTTAGAGTATGTTTTGTGCCTATTTGCATGATATTTTACACACGTTGGACCCCATTTTGTCCGGGTTGGACATACTAACCCCATTTGATATACCTTTCTGCCTATGCCATATACCTTATTGAGCAGGTTCACAATGATCTCATACTTCCAAGGAATGGTTTCTGCTACAAGTCCTTGAAGCGCCCCAAGACCAACACCAAGTGATAGAGGATGAAAAGTAGAGACTAACGCACTTGACCAAGCTCAAATCGGACTTAAA
The DNA here is from genome assembly GCA_023512835.1 of Taxillus chinensis. Lineage (NCBI taxonomy): Eukaryota > Viridiplantae > Streptophyta > Magnoliopsida > Santalales > Loranthaceae > Taxillus > Taxillus chinensis. The sequence goes on along the minus strand of CM042084.1, from coordinate 46,293,921 downwards.
ACGAAGAAGTTATGGCAAAAAAAAACCAAACAAACAAACTTCAGAGTTGACCATTGACCGTTGACCTGCCAACACTTCGACCCGTTGACCTCGAAGCCCCGAAGCCCCGAAGCTCGAAGCCTCGAAGCCTCGAAGCCCCGCTGCCAACACTTCGACCTTCGACCCTCGAAGCCTCGTTTTCGACACTTCGACTCGCCCCTTCGATCCTTCGAACTCTGTGAAGATACGAAGCCTCCGACCCTGCCGACACTCCGACCTTCGAACCTTGACCTGCAATACGAGTAAGCTTTCAGCCCGTTGACCGTTGACCTTCGACCTGCCGACACTTCGACCTGTTGATTGTTGACTTTCGCCCCACTGAAATTCGACCCACCGAAGCTTCGACCCTGCCGACACTTCGACCTGCTGACACTCTGACCTGCCGACACTTCGAGCCTCTGACCCCTTGACCTTCGCTGGTTGGCATTTTTTTTTCACTGGCTTCCTCGCTGGCTTAGTTTCTTTTCTCGCTGGCTTCACGAGACCCGTCTTCTGCGCTGGCCACCTGATAAAGAATCAATTTTGCAAGAACCCTGTTAGTCACATGTGCTAAAATACAAACTCAAAAGGGCAATCACGAGCCACCCTGTTTCCCGCACAAGCTGTCCACCTGACAAAGCATCAAATCTATAAATTAAAATACTGCATCAAATAATACAGCAATTATGACAGTCAAGCCAAAAAAAAAAAACTTTCTGCAATCCTTTAAGAAGCACTCGCCCGTCCCTGCGCTGGGGGGATTGAAAAAAAGAAAAAAAAAAGGGGCGGGTGGATTAAAAAAAAAAAAGAGAAGAGAAAGATCATCGTAGATTAAGAGCATAGTTCGCTGAAAGAAAAAAGGGAGAACCCTCCATCATCCCAGTGCAGAGAGAAAAAACAGAGAGTTAAGAAAAAAAAAGGGGCCTGGTTCGTTGAGACTGGGGGGCATTCGTTGGTTTGAAAAAAAGAGCTAATTGGTTGGAAAAAGGGAGATCATCGTTGAAAAAAAGAGGTTGTTCGTTGAAAAAACACAGCGCAAATAGAGATCCAAAACCCAGAAAAGAGAGGATTACATCCAGTCTTTCTGCCATTCTGCTGGTCCTTTTCAGATTCAGTCCTATCTTGTTCCAACCTTCCTTTTCTGCCTATCTGCCTATCTCATTCCAGCCCTCTCTCGTTCAGTCCTCCAATCTGCCAATCTGTCTATCTACTTTTTGCCATTCTGCCTATCTCATTCCAGTCCTCCTTTTCCCAAAAAAAAAAGAGAAGCACAAACAGAGAGAAAAAAAAACGCCCAGAGTCAAAAAAAAAAAAGAGAACTCTGCCCCAGCCTCGTTCCAGCAAAAACAGAGAGAGAAAGAAAAAAGAAAGACAGAAAAAGAAAAAGGAGAGGCCCCTGCTTCTCACGCCCAGGTCTACTGCAAATTTCGCCTAGCCACCTCTCTTCAAAAACACCAAGAAAGGAGTCGCGCCTTCCCGCCAACGTTGCAGCAATTGAAGCCCCAAATCCAAGATAAAGTCAGGTTAATTTTTCATTTCGATTGCTTTACGCTATTCTTATTGTAATTGTTGTGTTGTGTTGTTTCTTTTCAATATCTCGCCTTTTATTCATTTTCTTCTGTTTTATTCACTGTAATTGTCGTGACACACAAAATTGTAATATGTAACAGCAAGGAAACTCAAAAAGAGAGGCTAAAAAAAGAGAGCAAAAGGGGAAAAAAAAGGAAAAAGAGTGATCTTCTTTCTCTTTTGTGGATGCCATAATCACACACATCACCTTATATGTTATTGTGTTAGTTTCAAAAAAAAAAAACAAAGCAAAAAAAAATAAAAACAAAAAAAAACGTTTTCAAAACCACAAAAAAATGCATTCCAAAAAAAAAAAAAAAAAAAAAGAAAAAAATCTTTTATAAAAAAAATGCACGTTTTCATATTTAGGAGTTCCAATTCAATTTTAAACACAAAAAAAATATTTTTTACCTTCCAAAAACAAAACAAAAGACCAAAACAAAATGTTTTTTTTACAAAACATAAAAAACAAAAAATGTATGTTTTCTAAACCAAGGAAAAAACAAAAAAAAGGGGGAAATAAAAACCATTTCTTAGGACTTCAATTTCCAAAAAACAAAAATCAAAACCAATCCCTAGGATCTCATTCTCCACTTCAAACCAAAAACCCAAAACTTTAAAAATTTAGGATAAATCAATTTTAACCATAACATTGACAAATAACTTAGCCAAATAAAAATCATAGACTCTTTTTTAGGAAATTTAACCCAGTCACAGCAGTACAAATAAAATAAAAACCTCCTCCTCCTAAATTAGATACCGAAAGAGCGCTTAGGGGTGCTAATCCTTCCCTACACGTAACCAACTCCCGAACCCATCTCTGATAACGCAGACCACACACTTAAGACTACTCAAAGTAGAGGGTATCCAACTGTACCCCAAAAACAGTTGGTGGCGACTCTAAAACTTCTCACCATTGGTTTAGTTTGAGCTCACCCCAAACAGGCCCGGACGAAAACCAGTGATGACAGCTGGCGACTCTGCTGGGGATATAAGAATGAACACTTTAGAGAGTTAGGTCTAGAACTAGGATTAGGAAGTTATCTTTGATTGTACTGTTGTATATATTTAACTCTTGTGCTAAGTTGTTTTTTTTAGACATTTATTTCCTGTTTATTGGTCTTCTTTACTATGATTTATTTATACGCTTTAACTACCATGATAGTTGTGATTTACTGCTTTCCATACTTGTTGCATTCATGCATAACCCTATACCCGAGTTTAGCACAATTTAGGTTAGCGAGGTTCAGTACGGTCCCCAGCACGTTGATCATTATCCGCAATGGGGCCTCGGACTCCTCACTCAAGCTTGAGGTTCTTTTAAGGCACGTCCTTTTAAGATCCCCCTCCGGTAAATCCCATGGTGTACGGAGCCCTCTATTGAGGAAGTTTGGGAACCAACGAATAAGATAGGTGTAGCAATAGAAGCCCGTCAAGGGCATTGACCCACATTTTATTTGCTCATTCCACGCCATGCTAACCTTTGTTTTGTAGGGTAGTCCTTAAGTCATCCCCTACACATATTAGCTATTTTTTATTTTTTATCCTGTTTAACTGCCTTGATATATATTAACCTGTCATCCTAACCTATCATCATGCATAACACTACATTCATATAGGCATGGCAACTTTCAGTCATCTCCTAAAAGGCCATCAGGACAAGGAGGCTGTCGCAGTGGTGGCCCAAGCATCTGGAGACATTCAACTTCGCCTTGGAGACTTTCCGCCGGGGGAAACTCACAAGGCAGAACATGTTATCATAGAAGATCAGCTGGACTACACTAAGGAGGTGCAGACAATATGGAGGCAGTGGTCAGACGAAAGGAAAAGCATATACATACAACAGTTTGGGGATTTGCTCCATGTGACCGAGCTACTGGCCGATACAGATATGCTTGGGGCAGCCATATATTTCTAGGAGCCTCGACGGTAGTGCTTTGACTTCAACGGCATAGATCTGGTTCCCACAATAGAAGAATACAGAAGATTATTAGACATCCCCATGGAAAACAAAATGAAGATCTATCTACCAGAGCCCAGAAGGTCATGTCGAAGGGCCTTTGCTGAGATTATGGGAAAGCCAGTATGGGACTCACTGGTGGTCACAACCTACGGTGGGCGAGAATATCTTCCATGGGCAACAATCAAAGAAATAATACAGACTGCAATAAAAGCAGAGGCACACAACTGCTTACATTAGCTATATATGGGCTAGTCATTTTCCCGAGGATACCGGCCCACATCGATGGGGCAATTGTAGATTTGGTCCAGCAGGTGCTCAAAGGATGTGACCCTACTCCTGCTATCTTGGCTGAAACTATCCGATCTCTTACTTACCTGAGGAGTAAAGGCTCGGGACAGTTCATGGGGTGTTTACCTCTCCTATGTACCTGGTTGCAAGGCCATTTCCCCTGTAGTGTTCATCGTTTCCCTCTCGTTTATCAGTACCAGCCACAACACTACTAGATATTCTACTCAAAGAACTGGAGCCTACCTAAAGACTTTGAAAGCTAGAAAAAGAAGTTTGAGAACCTCACGAAGCGACATTACCTGGACTGCTCCTTGGATGCCGGTGGTCTCCATGACATATAGCTGCGGGGACTGCAATTGGGTTCCACTTTTAGGTCCTTGGGGAGGAACTGCATATGCACCACTGCAGGTGGGAAGACAAGTGGGGCGTCATCGATTATCCCCGTACTATTTGGCATGGAAGAGTGTGACTTCACTTACAGCAGAACCATGCTTACAGAAGAAGGCAACAAGATGTACCAGGCATGGTCCACACCACACAAGATCCAACCCAACAGTTCAAAACCTGGTGTTTACCCCGCATACATATCTTGGAGGGCACAACACAAGCCACAGCTAACTTCAGACATGAAGGCTATCCTCCAGGAGAATCAAACTTTAAGGCAGCAGATCCAGAGGCTAGAAGCATCGTTAGAAGGAGCTCTTCAGAGGTTGCAGCTGAGGGAAAAACAAATAGAGACCATATTAAAATAGAGGGAGGAAGCAGGTGAGCGACCACCCCAGAGGAAGAGGCGCCGTGCTCCTTAGGAGATGACTGGAAGAATGCTTTAAGATCATGTAGTAATAGCTTTCATTTTTACATGGCATTTCAGCATTGTATGTTTGTATTGTGTGTTTTGTTTGCAATAAAGTTGTTTGTTTCTTTTACCCTCCGCATAGACATTCATGCATACATGCATATCAAATGAAAAATCAAATAAAAATTCTCTTGTACCTAGGTGGGTAGCAGCCTCCCTCCAGGATTGCGCACTCTTACAATCTCAGATCCCAGCGTAATCAAATAACACAACCGCAGTCAATGGCAGAAGAAACAGAGAACAGACTCATGGGGTTGGAACAGTCACAACAAACCCTACAGGGGCAAATGTCTGTAATAATGGAAATGCTCACAAAATTGACTGAAGAAAGAGGAAGAACCCCGACAGGGGGAACTATCAATCACCACCAAGAGCAGGGGCAAGAAGCGGTTCAACCGCCCAATCCGGCCCCTAGCCAGGCACCCACCTATCATCCTGCTATGGCACAACCTCCAACTCCAAATCAAACGTCCCGCCAGCACCACGCTGCTCGGGATGTTTCTTAGTGGCACAATTCAGGAATGTATTCGTGCTACGTAAAGGAGAGGGGTTGGGTGAAAGCGTAGATGGTGCGCAGTGGAAGGTTCCAGGCAGTTCGTGGAGGAAAACGGATGGAACCCCTTCGGAGTTCAGACGTGCCGACCCGGTTGAATGCGGGGAGCACGCCGCTAGTCGAGGACTTGACGTTGAAGAAGGGATTTGGCCATCCTTACACAAACTGGTCGGGAACTGGAGCCGTTCTCCTGATGAGCCCAGTGGCAGGGCGAAACCAGTCTACGTGCGCTTCAACCCTCAAAGGCTAAACTTAGCGGATCGTGGATAGAGAAGCTAAGTGCCGCAGTGGGTTGAGAGGCGCAGGAAACCTGACCCCGTGACATCAGGGAGCCACTATAGCAGAAAAGAAGACCAGGAGCGGTCGGGCATATGCCCCTGATATGGCTGACAAAGCAAGGAAGGAAAAAGCTGTAAAACAAGACATTGAGTCAACACCGGAGGCAACAAAGAAAGGAACACCAATCACTGAAGAAGAGACCACAGAATTTCTGAAACTCATGAAGCAGAGCGAGTATAATATTGTGGATCAATTAAGTCGGCAACCGGCTCGCATCTCCCTGCTCTCATTAATGATGGATTCCCAACCTCACCGGGAAGCACTGCTGAAGGTTCTAAGCCAAGCCTATGTTCCTCCAACCATCCCGGTGGCAAATGTGGATGGACTCACTAGTAACCTCATTATGAACAACGTCATCAGTTTTGGAGATGACGAGCTACCCCAAGAAGGAAAGGGGCACATAAAAGCTCTGCACATCACGGTCAAATGCAAGGAGCACACCAGAGCCCGTGTACTCATTGACAACGACTCGGCCTTAAACATTATGCCCTTGCATATACTGCAGCAACTTCCAATTGACGCGTCCTATATGCGTCCCTGTACGATGAAGGTACGGGCATTCGATGGAGGAAAGCGTGACGTGGTGGGAACTCTGGATATTCCACTCATGATTGGGCCAACTACTTTTATGGTGGAATTTCAGGTGATGGACATCGCGCCATATTATAGCTGTCTATTGGGAAGACCTTGGATCCACACGGCAGGGGCAGTACCGTCAAGCCTCCACCAAAAGATGAAATTTGTAATGGGGGACCAACTCATTTGCATCTCTAGAGAGACAAGCTTCCTCGTCACCAAGCCGGCATCAGTACCTTATGTTGAAAACAACGAAGATGTGCCAGAATGCTCCTATTGGGCGTTTGAGATGGTGAATGTCACTTCTGCCCCAGATCATTGTCTCTCGAAGGCTGGAAGAATGGTTGCAGCCACCATGATCAAGCAAGGGTACAAGCCAGGGCAGGGATTAGGTCCAAAGGCTCAAGGGATTTAGAAACCCCTGACCATCCAAGAAAATACCGAAAAGTTTGGGCTAGGCTACGTCCCTACGAAAGTTGATAGATAGAGGGAAGCTATCGGGAAGAGGAAAATCAGAATGGCAAGTTTGCAAAAAAGGCCAGTACAAGAAGAAAGAAGAAGCTTCCCCCCTTGAATGTCACATTCCGGAGTGGAGGGTATATCCATAAGAGCCAACCTGAGCCCAAGACGTGGACTGTAGCCGCATTGGACACAAACGAGTATGCACCAAATGAGATGATTCAGTTAGTGCGAGAGGATCCCAACCAGCCATTGAACAATTGGACCAGCCTGGACCTCCCCATAATGTAATGCTTATGGGTCGCTAGGATCTAATGTATTATATTTTCATGTACTTTGAGGCTGTGAACATTTGTTTTTTTCCCTAAACCTTCCAATAAAATGTGTTTTTCAAAATCCTTCATGGTGCATCCCATTCATAACATATGCATATCATATTTGGTTACCAACTTGTCATTCTCTTATAAGCAGGTATCACAATGTCAATGAAAACACAGTATGCGAAGGCGAAACGAGATGCCAAAGGTTTGACCAAAGTCCAAACTGGGAGCAGCCCGTGTTTGAAGCTGACGAGAATGAGATAGAGGAGACACCTGAACTACCAGGGGAGATTATAGGCCTATTGGAAAGGGAAGACCGTTTATCCGTTCCAAGTGAAGACCCAGTAGAAACAGTGAATGTGGGGACGACAGCCGAACCAAAAGAATTGAGGGTGGGGTCTTTGATGGCTACCGACATCAAGAAGAAGTTAATCGAGCTGTTAAGAAGCTATATCGACATTTTTGCATGGTCATACCAAGATATGCCCGGATTAGACACAGACATAGTGCAGCATCACATACCAGTCAGGCTGGAATGCAAGCCAGTTCAGCAGAAATTGAGAAAAATGAGACCAGAGATGATATTGAAGATTAAAGAAGAAGTCAAAAAGCAATGGGATGTAGGTTTCCTGAGTGTCTCCCACTATCCAGAATGGGTGGCCAATGTTGTACCAATACCGAAGAAAGGAGGCAAGGTACGCATGTGTGTCGACTATAGAGATCTGAACTGGGCCAGTCCGAAAGACAACTTCCCGCTTCCTCATATTGATACCTTAGTGGATAATACAGGAAAACATGCCCTATTCTCATTCATGGATGGTTTCTCGGGCTATAATCAAATTCGTATGGCCCCCGAACACAAAGAGAGGACCACATTCACGACACTTTGGGGCACTTTCTACTATAATGTGATGCCTTTTGGACTGAGGAACGCAAGGTCAACCTATCAGCGAGCCATGGTGACCCTATTCCACGACATGATGCATAAGGAAGTCGAAGTATATGTGGACGACATGATAGCCAAATCACGAAGCACCGAAGATCATATCGAAGTACTCTGCAAGCTCTTCAATAGGCTACGGAAATATCAGCTGAAATTGAATCCCGAAAAGTACACTTTCGGAGCCATGTCGGGAAAACTGTTGGGTTTCATTGTGAGCCAAAAGGGAGTTGAAATCGATCCAGATAAAGTTCGAGCAATCCAAGAGATGCCGCCACCACGGACCATCAAGGAGGTTAGAGGATTCCTAGGGCGACTGAATTACATTGCCCGATTTATTTCCCAATTAACAGCCACATGCGAACCCATTTTCAAGACTTTACGGAAGAACAACCCCAAAATTTGGAATGACAAGTGTCAAGAAGCTTTTGACAAGATCAAACAATACCTGTCTAATCCACCTATTTTGGTCCCACCAGTACCGGATAGACCTTTGATCTTATACTTGACCGTTCAGGAGTCAGCGATGGGTTGTGTCTTGGGGCAACACGATTCCACAGGCAAGAAGGAGCAGGCCATTTATTATCTCAGTAAGAAGTTCACCGTCAATGAAGAAAACTACACACCTTTGGAGAAGACGTGCTGTGCTCTTGTCTGGATAACAAGAAGATTAAGGCAATACACTCTTTATCATACTACTTGGCTGATTTCAAGGCATGATCCGCTCAAATATCTCTTGGAAAAGCCATCCATTTTTGGAAGAATCGCCAAGTGCCCGTTGATCCTATCGGAGTACAATATCATCTACATACCTCAAAAGGCCATAAAAGGAAGTGCGATAGCTGACTATCTGGCAGATAGAGCGCTGGAAGACTTTGAGCCCATGACTATTGGCTTCCCAGATGAGCACATCAACATCATTTCGGCCGAAGTATGAGACATATGGACAATGTGGTTCGATGGAGCCTCCAGTCTCTTAGGTCATGGTGTTGGGGCCATCCTGATATCCCCAAAAGGCGAACATTTCCCCATGGCGGCAAAGCTAACCTTCCCTTGTACAAATAATGTAGCAGAATATGAGGCTTGTGTGATGGGACTTCAAAAAGCCATTAACAAAGGAATCAAAAAATTACGAGTGTTCGGCGATTCGGCACTCATCATTTTTCAAGTAAGGAGTGAATGAGAGACTCGAAACCACAAATTAATCCCATATCGGAAGCACGTTACAGAGTTAGCCGAGCAATTCGAAGACATCACGTTTGAACATATGCCCAGGGAATACAATCAGCTCCCTGACGCGCCGGCAACTCTAGCCTCCCTCCTTCGGCTAGACACAAAGTTGGAAGTTTAGTCTTTTAATATCCGCATACAAGATGCTCCTGCACATTGCATGGCCATTGACGAAAATACCGAAGAAAAGCCCTGGTACAATGATATCAAACAATACTTGCTTAAACAAGAGTATCCAGCTGAGGCCACTGAATCTGATAAAAGAAATATCCGAAGGTCAGCATCCAATTATTATCTTGATGGCTCGATTCTGTACAAGAGAAACCATGACATGGTATTATTGCAGTGTGTGGCAAAAGAAGAATCAACACAAATAATGAAAGAAGTGCACGAAGGGGAATGTGGTTCACATGCAAATGGACATGCATTAACAAGACAAATCATGCGAATGGGCTATTATTGGGTCACCATGAAAAAAGATTGCATTGAATATGTGTATAAATGCCTCAAGTGTCAAATTTATGGCGACAAGATTCAAGTACCGCCATCCAAACTACACGTGATGGTTTCCCCGTGACCGTTCTCGCTTTGGGGCATTGACGTTATCGGACCAATATCTCCAAAAGCTTCCAATGGTCATCGTTTCATTTTGGTAGCCAATGATTACTTCACCAAGTGGGTAGAAGCAGCATCATATGCTAATGTCACATAGGCTGTGGTACTTCGATTTATGCGGAACAACATCATATGCCGATATGGGCTTCCCGAGCAGATCATAACGGACAATGCTGCCAATTTGAACAGTCGAATGATAGGGAGGTTGTGTGAAACATAGAAAATTCAACACCGCAACTCGACCCCCTATCGCCCAAAGATGAATGGAGCAGTCGAGGCAGCCAACAAGAACATTAAGAACATTATCAGAAAAATGACTGAAACATACAAAGATTGGCACGAGAAGCTACCATACGCTTTGCACGCTTATCGTACCTCAATGCGTACATCGACCGGGGCAACTCCATTTTCTTTGGTCTACGGCATGGAAGCTGTTCTACCGGTCGAAGTAGAGATACCTTCCCTCCGAGTACTTAATGATACTCAGCTCGAAGAAGTAGAATGGGCCCAAAGTCCGTATGAGCAGTTGAATTTAATTGAGGGCAAGCGCTTGGCAGCAGTTTGCAGAGGACAGCTATACCAACAAAGAATGATGAACAGTTACAATAAAAAGGTGAAGCCCAGAAGCTTTCAAGAGGGTGATCTTGTCCTCAAAAAGATCTTGCAAATTGAACACGACCACAGAGGCAAGTGAACTCCCAATTATGAAGGCCCATATGTTGTGAAAAAAGCATTCTCGGGAGGCGCATTGATCCTTGCCAAAATGGACGGACACCAGCTTCCTAATCCAGTGAATAGCGACACCGTCAAAAAGTTTTATACTTAATTCTCATATCTCCCAACAATTCCTGTAATGAGCGGACTTGGTGAAAATCCGGAAGGGCACCAAGGGTAAAATACAAAGCTCCAACAAAAGACAACAAAAGACAACAAAGGCGGACTTGGTGAAAACCTAAAAGGGCATCAAGGCTAACATACAAAGCCAACAATAAATCTTGAAGGGTGAAATCAGTTCAGTCAGAAACTGAAACGATCAGGACCACAACAAAGGGTCCGTTGCAGGCAGTAGAGACAACATCATCCAAAAACAGCAGCTGCAAACAGTGGAAGACTTGGTCAAACCTGCGGCACACTCAAATCAAATATGTACAGTATACTTTTAAAGACTTTTGATTCTATTTATCAGATTATAACAATAGGACACTTTTTATGATATAAATATGTTTTGTGGAATTAAACCAGCAAAAATCTTTTTACCTCTTTAATCATGTTACATCGTCTTCATTTCACATTTAAGTAGAACATCTTAAATCCCCAGTAAGCCCTTCTAGCATTGCCTTATGAGTAGGGCCAAGCTCAAAATCCCCAAACAAATTAAGTCCCCCAACTCAGAGTACTCATATCTCCACAGAATGTCACTGTCCCGAGAGAAGCTGTCAAGTCAAGCTCCTTAATATGGCGCGAAGCGAAATTTAACAGACCCTTCATGCGGAAAAGGGAGCTCCCCAGCAAAGACAGAACGGACTCTCCATCTAAAGAGAACATTGTTCCCCAACAAGTTGAATGTTAACCAATCTCTCCAACAAACGGCCAGACCCTCAGTGATACATCACATGGTATCCGATGCATACATCGCATTGCATCATATTACATCATATTTCACCAAAAGTTAAGGTTTATGCTTCCCCGCATACAACACATTGCAGTTTCATGCATCATTTGCGTACATTCAGCATACTCTGCAATTTCAGGAATGTTGCCGTCTCTGAAGATCCTAAGAGCTCATACTCGGCAAGCTTCTCATCAAGCTATCCTAGCTTTCTTTGTTCAACTGTACACCTCTTCCCTTGCAATTTCCCCAAGCTCTAAACGCATCCTTTTGGCAATTGACAAACTTTTCCCATTTTGGGTCTCCTCGTAGAGCGATCTCCTTGAGTGAACTCGTAGAGGGAGCTTAAATTGGGTTACGTCCCAAACTCACCAATTCCTTAAAGCATTTCCCCAAATACCAATTGATGTCTCCAACAAGTCTTTCCAGCTTAAGCCTATCGTTGATGTAGGCTTTCCATTTTCAATTTAAGCCTATCGTTGCTGTGGCCTTTCCATTGTCAATTCAAGCCTAACGTTGATGTGGGCTTTCCATCTTCATTTCAAGCCTATTGTTGCTGTGGGCTTTCCATTTTTCAGTTTAAGCCTAACGTTGTTGTGAGCTTTTCCATTTTTTAATTTAAGCCTATCGTTGCTGTGGGCTTTCCATTTTCAATTCAAGCCTATCGTTGCAGTGGGCCTTTCATTTTTCAGTTTAAGCCTATCGTTGTTGTGGGCTTTTTCATTTTCACTTTAAGCCTATCGTTGCTGTGGGCTTTTCCGTTTTCACTTTAGCCTATCGTTGCTGTGGGCCTTTCAACTTTTTCATTTTCACTTTAAGCCTATCGTTGCTGTGTGCTATCCATTTTCAATTCGAGCCTATCGTTGCTGTGGGCCTTTCAATTTTTCCATTTTCCAGTTCAAGCCTATCATTACTGTGGGCCTTTCAATTTTTAGTTCACACCCATCATTGTTGTGGGCCTTTTCTCTTTTCCAGTTCAAGCCTATCATTGTTGTAGGCTTTCAATCTCCAGTGTCAAGCGGCCTTAGATGCCTCATCAAAGTATTATCCAAGTCCACCGGCCTGTGAAGCCTTTTTTCCCTCTCGGGGACAGACCCAACCGTCGCACTTCTTCCTCTAGGTAAGTCAAGTAAGTGCTCCAACCGGTCCAAAATGACTCCCTTTTATCTTTGTACGCTATTTGTATACAAACAGTGCACAAAGAGGGGCAGCCGTTGGACCCCATTTTGTCCGGGTTGGACATACTAACCCCATTTGATATACCTTTCTGCCTATGCCATATACCTTGTTGAGCAGGTTCACAATGATCCCATACTTCCAAGGAATGGTTTCTGCTACAAGTCCTTGAAGTGCCCCAAGACCAACACCAAGTGATAGAGGATGAAAAGTGGAGACTAACGCACTTGACTGAGCTCAAATCGGACTTAAAACGAAGAAGTTATGGCCAAAAAAAAAACTTCGGGGTTGACCATTAACCGTTGACCTGCCGACACTTCGACCAGTTGACCTCGAAGCCCCGAAGCTCGAAGCCCCGAAGCCCCAAAGCATCGAAGCCTCGAAGCATCGAAACCCCGAAGCTCGAAGCCCCGAAGCCTCGAAGCCCCGCTGCCGACACTTCGACCTTCGACCCTCGAAGCCTCGTTGCCAACACTTCGACTCGCCCCTTTGATCCTTCGAACTCTGTGAAGATACGAAGCCTCGAAGCCTCCGACCCTGCCGACACTCCGACCTTCGAACCTTGACCTGCAATACCAGTAAGCTTTCGGCCCGTTGACCTTCGACCTGTCGACACTTCGACCCGTTGACTGTTGACTTTTGCCCCACTGAAATTCGACCCACCGAAGCTTCGACCCTGCCGACACTTTGACCTGCCGACACTCCGACCTACCAACACTTCGAGCCTCTGACCCCTTGACCTTCGCTGGTTGGCGTTTTTTTTTCACTGGCTTCCTCGCTGGCTTATTTTCTTTTCTCGCTGGCTTCACAAGACCCGTCTTCTGCGCTGGCCACCTGATAAAGAATCAATTTTGCAACAACCCTGTCAGTCACATGTGCTAAAATACAAACTCAAAAGGGCAATCACGAGCCACCCTGTTTCCCGCACAAGCTGTCCACCCGACAAAGCATCAAATCTGCAAATTAAAATACTGCATCAAATAATACAGCAATTATGACAGTCCAGGCAAAAAAAAAAACTTTCTGCAATCCTTTAAGAAGCAGTCGCCCGTCCCTGCGCTGGGGGCATTGAAAAAAAAAAAAAAAAAGGGGCGGGTGGATTGAAAAAAAAAAAGAGAAGAGAAAGATCACCGTGGATTAAGAGCACAGTTCGCTGAAAGAAAAAAGGGAGAACCCTCCATCATCCTAGTGCAGAGAGAAAAAAACAGAGAGTTAAGAAAAAAAAAAAAAAGGGGCCTGGTTCGTTGAGACTGGGGGGCACTAGTTGGTTTGAAAAAAAGAGCTGATTGGTTGGAAAAAGGGAGATCATCGTTGAAAAAAAGAGGCTGTTCGTTGAAAAAACACAGCGCAAATAGAGATCCAAAACCCAGAAAAGAGAGGATTACATCCAGTCTTTCTGCCATTCTGCTGGTTCTTTTTAGATTCAGTCCTATCTTGTTCCAGCCCTCCTTTTCTGCCTATCTGCCTATCTCGTTCCAGCCCTCTCTCATTCAGTCCTCCAATCTGCCAATCTGTTTATCTGCTTTTTCCAATTCTGCCTATCTCATTCCAGTCCTCCTTTTCCCAAAAAAAAAAAAAGAAGCACAAACAGAAAAAAAAAAAACGCCCAGAGTCAAAAAAAAAAAAGAGAACTCTGCCCTAGCCTCGTTCCAGCGAAAACAGAGAGAGAAAGAAAAAAGAAAGACAGAAAAAGAAAAAGGAGAGGCCCCTGCTTCTCATGCCCAGGTCTGCTACAAATTTCGCCCAGCCACCTCTCTTCAAAAACACCAAGAAAGGAGTCGCGCCTTCCCGCCAACGTTGCAGCAATCGAAGCCCCAAATCCAAGATAAAGTCGGGTTAATTTTTCATTTCGATTGCTTTACGCTATTCTTATTGTAATTGTTGTGTTGTGTTGTTTCTTTTCATTATCTCGCCTTTTATTCATTTTCTTCTGTTTTATTCACTGTAATTGTCGTGACACACAAAATTGTAATATGTAACAACAAGGAAACTCAAAAAGAGAGAGCAAAAGGGAAAAAAAAAAAGAAAAAGAGTGATCTTCTTTCTCTTTTGTGGATGCTATAATCACACACATCACCTTATATGTTATTGTGTTAGTTTCAAAAAAAAAACAAAGCAAAAAAACAAAAACAAAAAAAACGTTTTCAAAACCACAAAAAAAAATGCATTCCAAAAAAAAAGAAAAAGAAAAAGAAAAGCATGTTTTATAAAAAAAATGCACATTTTCATATTTAGGAGTTCCAATTCAATTTTAAACACAAAAAAATTGTTTTACCTTCCAAAAACAAAACAAAAGACCAAAACAAAATGTTTTTTTACAAAACATAAAAACCAAAAAATGTATGTTTTCTAAACCAAGGAAAAAACAAAAAAAAAGGGGGAAATAAAAACCATTTCTTAGGACTTCAATTTCCAAAAAACAAAAATCAAAACCAATCCCTAGGATCTCATTCTCCACTTCAAACCAAAAATCCAAAACTTTAGAAATTTAGGATAAATCAATTTTAACCATAACATTGACAAATAACTTAGCCAAATAAAAATCATAGACTCTTTTTTAGGAAATTTAACCCAGTCACAGCAGTACAAATAAAATAAAAACCTCCTCCTCCTAAATTAGATACCGAAAGGGCGCTTAGGGGTGCTAATCCTTCCCTACACGTAACCAACTCCCGAACCCATCTCTGATAACGTAGACCACACACTTAAAACTACTCAAAGTAGAGGGTATCCAACTGTACCCCAAAAACAGTTGGTGGCGACTCTAAAACTTCTCACCATTGGTTTAGTTTGAGCTCACCCCAAATGGGCCCAGACGAAAACCAGTGATGACAACACATATTTGCTCTAATATCTAGGAAGACCCTGTTTGGTGTATAGTTGTACTTTTTGAGTGTTTTTGGCAGGTTTTGGAGCAACGTTTTCCCACACACCTTCGCTAGATCACTCCATACACTCAAGAGGAAGCTATAGGAAGAAGATGGAAGCAAAATGAAGGCAAAATCAAGGTGCACGCGAAAAGCATTCTCATGTGCATTCTCACGTGCAAGGAGTTTATTGCATGGATGCCTTCCACAAGTGAAGACGAAGCTTTGGAGCAAATTTGAGTCGAATTAGAGCTGCACGTGAAAAGTGTAATGACCCGTGTGTAAAGAGGTTAACCACAAACACCTTGGATGTTGGTGCACAAGTTTGAGGTAAGAGATGAGCCCAAGAGGGGACTTTTGGGAGGTGCATGTGACAAGTGATAATGTGCATTTATGCCCTAGGAAGATGCTATGCATATACATGCGGCTTTAAGCTGTTTTGGTAGATTTTGGAGCTCACTTTTGGTATAGTAGATGGCCTCAAACAATTGGCGTGCAAGAACAAAAGTTTCTTAGAATGAGGTCCTCTATCTACCACAGAAATTTCAGAGCATTTGGAGCTGCACGTGAATTCACCCTTTTCACGTGCAAGCATATTTTTGCTTCTCAGACCTCTACAAGATGCAAGGAGGCTTGGGGTGAAGTTTGAGTGCATTTGGAGCTGCACGCCAATTGGGGAATTGGCGTTCAAATTGGCGTGCAGGCATGTTTTTGCATGGTTACCTTTGTTTTGTCATTCTAATCATCTTTTCCCAAAGGACCATGTTGGAATTGTGAATATTTTGGTGCGTATGGATGTGGGAAGGTCATAGCTTGTTCCATCAAAACTACGTCGTTTTGATGCTGGGATTCACTTAATCAAAACTACGTCGTTTTGATGTTGTGTTGTCTATATAAGGAGGAGAAGCCCCTCTGTTTTAGGTTTAGGGTTTGTTGCTCCACCAGCCGTCGCAGAGAGAGAGAGAGAGAGAGAGAGAGAGAGAGAGAGAGAGAGAGAGAGAGAGAGAGGGAAGGAGAGCTTCTGGTGGCTGCCGGAGCGTCTTGCGTGGGTGGTCAGAGTCTTGCGTGGAAGCGGGAGCAGGAGAACATACAAGGTAGGGGTTCTGTCTCACCTGATCCGTTCTGGGGTTAGGCCCTATGTAGAGGATTTATAGAGCTTCTACTGTTATTGTTTATACTATCTATATGTAAATTCATATAGGTGTGACCTCCTATATGAATGTTGGCCTTCAGTGGCAAGTATGGGTTGAGATTAGGCCTGTGTGGCACTGCACACTAAGTGTTTGATATTATGCCTGTGAGGCCATGCATGTTATGCGATTGTTGTTATGCCAGCGTGGTTATGCCTGAATGGTGTTTGATGTAATGTCTGTGAGGATATGCATGCTAGGTGTTTGATGTTATACCAGGGTGGACAGGCAAGTTAAGTGTTTGTTGTTATGCCTGAATAACTGAGATATATGTTAAATGTTTGTTGTTGTCTGTGGAGCCTAAGAAGCCTGAGAGGCTGAGGCAATGCTTGTGTACCTGTGGAGCCTGAGAGGCTGAGTTGATGTCAGTGAGACTGACTGTGGAGCCTGAGAGGCTGAGTTAATGTCAGTGAGACTGACTGTGGAAACTATGCTTGAGAGGCGGTTAAATCATTGGCATGAAGAGGCGGTTAAATCACTTGTGGCTTGTGTGGTAGAGAATTGTAACTACTGGTGTGGTTTGTTATTAGCTGTTGAAATGATTGTAACACGACACTGCACTTGTACACATGGCATGTAGATGCTAAGAGCTTGGGATGGGTTGGGGAGACTTGATCCCTACTGAGCTGTGGATGCTCACCCCTCCTACTGTGGTGTGTTTTCTTGCAGGAACCTACAGGCGTTAGGTGGGAACACCAAGGTGGAAGAGTTCTGTTTTGTGGCTTTGTTTTGTGTTATTTGCATTATGTAATTTTGTTGAGGCATTGTAACCCCAGCGAGGAGATATTGTAATGAAGTTTGAAACATAATAAAGGCATATGGTTTCAATTAAATAATTGTGTGATTTTGTTTTCTGAAGTGTATGATGTGTTCCACCCCTTTATCCAAACCCGGGTAAAGGGAGGGTCACGTTCCGGTCTCCTCGGGTTGGAAAACCGGGGCGTGACAAAAAGGCTTTCTCACGTGCATTCTCACGTGCAGCCATTTTTGTGCTCCAGATGATGTGTTTTGATGAGTTGTTCACTTTCCTCTAAAGTATTTGAGTCAAATTAGGTATGGTTTGTATTTTATAGAGCCCGGAACGTCAAATAATGTCACTAATCAAAACGACGTCGTTTTGGATGTGACACACTTATACCTAGGGCACACTTTGTGTAACCCTAATTTGGCCCACTAAAATCTATAAATAGGGGGGCCTTGGAGGCATTAGAATTCATTAAATCCTTGGAGAAACAATCTGATCTAAGCCGTTGCGAAAAGATCGAATTGTCCCTTGGCGACGTTGGGGTTGGAGAGAAGCGATTTTGGGCAGCAAACGCCGAAATTCTGGGAGGCTGGAGTCCTTGGAGGCCAGAGTCCTAGTTCATCGTGGTTCTTCCTTTCTTTGTCCGGGTATTATAATCATGTTTTTTCTTGTAACTTTGGTTATGGAGTAGTTATGCTAATCTAGGGGAGCAATGTAGCCCCCAAATGTGTTGTAATTAGTTTGGATTGTGGTTTATGCTTGTTTAATAAAATGATATTCAGTTCTTGTTTAATTCACTTGCTTGAATGGAAATGCCTAGTTTATGCATGATTGGGTAATCTTAGCCCTTGTCTAGGGTGGACCACTAGTGAATTAGATTCGATATTGTATGATGGACCAAATCTACAAATATTGGATTGATTGTCTACCTTATTACTTTTATTCACATGGGCCAAATGGGATAAAAGCCTTAAATCTATCTTAGCATGGACCAAATATAAGATAGGTAGGTGATGATCAACATGAACATGAATTAGGGCTTACGTCAAGAACAAGTACCATAATCCAGATTACTACAGTCCATTAGGTGGTGAGATTGCAACCCTAGATCCTTAATCACTAAAATCTCTGAATCAATTGCTTGCCAACAATTTGATAATTTCATCCTTTTGGTTTAACTAATCAGCAGTTAGCTTTAAAAAAATCATTTAAATCATTTTCCAGACATAGACCAAATTTGTTAGCCTAGTGATCATCTATCTTTCAGCAATAGTTTCTTCCCTGTGGGATCGATAACCGGGGTTTCAATACTCCACTTATTACTTGGCCAGTGCACTTGCTGCAAAACTCATAGATATATTTTGTTTAGGTCACTTTCCGAGCTATTTTCTCATATCGGTCAGTGTATTTAAACCTGACCTCGTGAGTCCGTAGCTCTCTATATAATTCTTCGAGGGGAACATACTGCCAATTGTCTTTGGATTGCATCTGGAGCTGCTTTGAGTAGTAGTGATCCGGAAAGGAACGAAAGAACTTGTCATTGATTTGAGATTGCGTGTAATGCTCATTGGCAGTTTTCAATTCCAGAATGAGCTTGCCGAATCGCCGATAGATGCTCTCCAGGGATTCGTTAGGTTTATGATTGAAGCTCTCAAAATGCTATCTGGGAGAATAGATAACGTTCTACATCTGAGACTAACTTCCTTCATATAGGATAGTCAATTTGTCCCAAAAAGATTTTGCTATTGTGCATCCCTGGACGTCCGTGAAGGCTTCGGAATCCAAAGATGATGTCACATAAGCTAGAGCCTTTTCACTGGCATATTGCCAGGCTCTTTCGTCGTTTGTGAATTCAGCATCTGTCTTTCGTCTTCTTACTCCATTTTCTCCGATGGTCATCAGAATAGGAAGCTCCAGATGAAGACATAGCCACATTAGATGATCATGACATGTCATGAACATCTTCATGCGAGCTTTCCACTGGGAGAAAAGCTCTGGTGTGAACTTTGGCGGTTTGCTCAGAGTGTAGCCAGAGCTCCGTGGTTGAGGAGCAGCGGCAGCAGCAGGTTATGGTGGATCAACATTTTCACTGCTGCTTCGATTAGGAATGGGGTCTTGAGCTCCTCCGGAGTTGAGGCGAGTGTTGAATAGCATGCTGCTTTCTTCGGCCATTGAGAGAGAGAGAGAGAGAGAGAGAGGGATCTCTACTTTGAGCAGGTAGAACTTGCTCTGATACCACTTGTTGGTCGGTGGGAGCCTAGAGGGGGGTGAATATGCTCTTGTTAAAAATTTTTTCTCACTCAGGCACAACACTAATTCTGGTTAAAAGAAATATTCAGTGTAGAAGATAACCAGATAGTAAAGTATTTTGTTTTATTATCTAAAGATAATTACAACAAAAGGCACAGCAATTACAGCTGATTGCAACAATACTCTCTTTTACAAGTTACACACATACTGGCTGGATTATCTCTATTTTGCACATGTACTCGCGTGTATATTTTTTTTACAATGTATGCACGCTTACATATATATAGACATCCTAGGAATCTATCTTGGAACTATATTTTCCGAGTACTGTGTAAACATTAAGCTTCTGCTATAACTGCTACGGATGTGGAGCTTGAAATATTGGAAGCATAAGTGTATTGAATTACTTTGCTTGATTCCAATTGCATTTGGGACTGCATCCACATCTCCGAGTTTTCCACGTGTAGGACAGTTTAAGCCTTCAATGAGTTTGTCTTACATCGGGACATAGCGAGCTGATAACATAAATGCGGTATGGATAAGTTGAAGTAGCGTCTTCTTAGTCCGGTGTAAATTTCCTTACTCCGTATCAACGAAGCTCGGATCCTTACTCCATGTCAGTTGTTGTTTACTCCGTGTAAATGAAGTCCTGAAATCCTTACTCACAGTCAGCGCTTCCTTACTCCACATGAAGTAGATATACGGAATCCTTATTCCGCATCAGTGCTTCCTTACTCCGTGTAAGTTCCTTACTCTGCTTGAGTGAAGGGTCCGGATGGCTTACTCCGTATCTGCGCATCCTTACTCCGCTTGAGTAATGGTTCGGATTCCTTACTTCGCACCAGTCATTTCTTACTCCGCTCGAATGAAAGAATCGGATACCTTAATCCGTATCTTCTTTTCCTTAGACAGCTGGAGTGGAAGACTTAATTTCTTTCTCAGCAATAAATCTCTCTTACTCTATACGAGTTGTAGGCTCGGATTCTCATTCCGCATAAATTGACTTAGTCCAATTAAGAATGAAGACGTGGATTCCTTAGTCGATTTGTTAAGTGATTAGTCCACACGAAGGGTCCTTACTCTGGATGAAGACTTGGTTATTTACCAAGTGTTTAACGACACTCATGATAATTCGGATCAGGATTATATATCCTGTCCTTCGCTTTCCTCTCGAAGTGTAAGTCCAATTTAGGGTTTTATCTTCTGCAAGCTTAGAATAAACATGAAACATCTCAAATCAAATTACAAAGGGTTTCTTTAACAACATCATCCAAATTATGGGTTTGATCCAACAACTTGATCCAACAATAATCCAAAGGGCCTTAGCCACCTATCACACCCACACAAGGGTACATTTGCACTGAACTCAACGTAGCTGAAACTTAACTACTGAATATGCCACTAGGCACAATTGACATCTCACATGGACCCAAGAGTCCCACATATCATATAGATATCACACACAAGTATACAAGCAAGCATAACATATCACAATAGACCCAAAGGTCCTATACCATACACGTATGTATACGAGCTAACCATAACAACCAACGTATCATGAGGCTCTCACAGTGCCGACCACCATCATTGCCCACTAGCACCTTAGCCCTCATGGCCCAAACCATAGCATTAAACAAACCATGAGGGTTTCATCACATAACCTCACTAGGCTCTTATAGTGCCTACTGGCACACTATGGGCTCCCTTAAACCCAAACCTATCTTACGGAACTCACAATAGACAACATCGTGTTTCCCTCTCACTAGATTTCCCACTAGAATCCAAACATCAACCTAAGACATAGCTCATGGACCCAAGGTCCCCCAATCAGGCAACTTAATGCATAATATAGCAACACAAATCAACCACTAGGGTTTCACAACACTTCGTCTATAACAGAGGCTCGTCTCCACAAATTTATCCTTATGTCTTGATGAAGAGAGACAATTTTCGTAGAAGGTGTTTTCTTAAAATAAAAAGTCCCTGGCAATGGTTCCCTATATCATAACTAAGAGAATCTAATTTTTGGGGATTTTTCTGAGAGGTTGTAGGGACTCGTATTTGAGTGACATTGTAAGTTGATTTATTATTGAGAATGATAATATTTAAAAGGCAATGTGATTGTCGATGTGAGTGTTTTGGCTGTAAGTGAGCTTAGTTTAGAGTCTGGAGTCCCGCGGGGATATTTTAGTATTTTGAGTATTATTATTATTATTATTATTATTATTAAATTTATTGAGATTATTGTTAATATTATTATTACTATAATTATTAAGATTATTATTATCATTACTAATCCTATAATTATTGTTCTTATTATTATTATTATTAGATTTAATAATATATATATATATATATATATATATATATATAAATATATATTGATGAGTATAAAAGGGAGACTTGGGATAAAAACCCTACATTGGTGTGTTTTTTGCGAGCCTGTGTGAGAGAGGAGTATAGGGTTTGAAGCCGTCATGTTCTATTGATCTCTCGAGTCTAGATCCAGATAGGTGATTTTTAGATTCTTCATTGTTCTATTTCATGAACGCAAATTAGTAGAGATATATATACATTTAATCCTAATGTTATATGCCAAAGTATATGTATACAATATTTAGCATTATAGGTGAATTTTAATTTTTAAAACCTGGCTTAATATTAGATTTTATTTGCGTCGATCTCCCTCCGCCTGTTCGTCACAATCTGTCCGTGGTCTGCCATGCGTATGTTGTTTTTTTTATCATAATTTGTTTACTTTTTTTAACATCTCTCCAAATTATAAATACTATTAAACATTAACCAGGCCGTTTGGCCTGGTATTTCACTATACGTATAGAAATCCGTGGCCTGGTATTAGATTTTACCACCACATGTGCTATGTGCCTACTACTCGTAGAAAAAAATACACAAAAGACCCATTTAATCTTTAAGTACTTCTCTCAAGCCTGACATTGAAGGGCTGATATATATTAGTATTCATCTTCATTAAAATTAACCAATTATGTATATATTCAACTGCAAATCCGATGGGCTTCCTCTTCTTTCTTTTTTTCCAGCCGGTTCGTGTAAATTCGTAGGCCTGCACCCCTTTTTGTCTTTTATGCATTTTTTTATTCCCTATTTCCCCTTTGACCCATATTATATAATCGTGATTTAGGACACTAGGCCGTAAGCCTAGTGTCTCGCAGGGTTTCATCAACCAGGCTGTCAACGTCTGCCGCACGTGCATGATGGGGTGGGTGTGGGGGTGGTGACCCAGTGCCGCTCTCATGTGACGGGCCAGCCCTAACGGGCTGGCAGAGTTTGGCTGGGCCGGTCCTCTTGGATGGGCCTGGTTACCTGTTATTCCTAGTCCTCTTTCTCTTTATGTCTTGGTTTGATTTGACGAGATTAATTCGGGGTCTATTCTAAACTTTAATTTCCTATTAGTTAGAAAAATAATTATTTCTTGTAACTTGATGTTAATAGTTGAACGTTTTAAAAATATTGTTGTGTTTAATAATGTCTGACATGCTAAATACTGTTGGGTTATTATTGATTGACATTGGAATATTATTTGTGGTGTAATATTATTAATTAATGTTCTTTTAAAAATAAAAGAATAACTAAATAAATAAATATTACTTAGGCTTAATAATGATAGTTCACAATTTAAATATTATCTAGGTTTGAATTAGTTAGTTTAGTTAAATAAATTTTGTTGGATTGCTATTATCAATTTGGAGATTTAATTGTAATTTGTCACACATTATTTGTTGGTTTAGCAATTTAAATGTTTTGTAAATTTGTTATGTTAAATAATAAATATTTGAAATTATTATCTGTTGGTTATATGTGTGGATTTTGCGGTGGTGTTGGTTGGGTTAACTGCAGGTCCCACATAAGGCTGACAAGAGGCCGAAGGTTCCCTATGTGGCCAGTAAACCCAGGTCCCATATGTGGTAGGTTGTCGTTAAGGACACCGCAGGTCCCACATATGGCTATCCAGTAGTGACTGAATTCTTGGAGTTGGTAGCGGGGATCCTATGGATGGTTGGATTGTCGGTACGAACCTTTGATGGATGAAATGTAATGAGTGTGATGTTATATTTGTGATTGAATGTAAGCTTATTGTGATAGAATAGGACACTACACTAGCACAAGTATACACTGATCATGTAGATTTAGGATTTCATGTTATAAGATGGTGAGGAGATGGAGATCACCTACTGGGCACTTGTACTCAACCCTACTTTGTTGACATGTTTAAGGTATCGACTCATTCGCTAGAAGCTAGTCCGAAGTTGATTGCTATTCATTTCACATTTTTATAACTTGGTTTATGGATTTTGTATAACATAATTTGTTTTATTATTTAAATATCCCAATGAGGGTCAGTGAAAGTTGTATTTGATTTTTTTAACATGATTATATCATTAATAAATTATTATTATTTTTCCTTAGCTCCATAGCATGTTGGAATGTACATGAATACCCCTGTTGTATGAATGTACAAGTATATTTCGGACAACACCCATTGTGTAGTCCGTATTGGTGTTAGTCACCAACCCTTTGACCCTTCGGGTGCGGGCATGGGGAAGTCACGTTCTTGGTTCCAAGTTTCTTGGAATTTGGGGACGTGACAGAGGTCTAACCTCACTTCGCAAACAGTCACCTTGAACCAAAAACTAAATTTTTCGGCATTAAGTACTAATTCCCAATAATGAGAATTTGATTTTCTAGTGTTTTTCTTTGAATCCAAATGAAGGATATTTCCTTATTTACATTGTAACTTAAATATAATACATAGAGAGGCATAAGGGTTTACAATGTAATAGTCCCCAACACTGGTAACTACACTCGAACTGCACTGGCCAACTGCTTGGGACACCCTGCTCGAGGCTCTACTCGAGACCCTTCTCAAAACCTTTTGCTCGAGGCCTTGCTCGAAGCCCTCTGCTCGAAGCTAGCTCGATGCTCAAGCCTCAAGTAGTGTTGAACAGTCCCACAATTATGATCTGTTGACTGCGTTCATCTCCATTTCGTCTCAAAACCCAATTATACTAGTTAAATCTCCATTTTAAGCATCAATTCATCCCAAAAATGAGTTTCTAACTCATCCTAACCATATTAGGCTACCAAAACAACCTTAATTCGAACGAAGGTTAACACACAAAATTGAGTTTCCCCAATTTTCTAGGGTTCATCCCCAAATCCATGATTTCACCCAAATCATGCATGTTAATCATACTAGGATTCATGTTGAGAGATAAAATCACCTACCTAAAGGTACTATCAGTTGGATATGGATAGTCACAAATTGTCAAACCATGGCTTAAAGCTCCAAGCTCCTCCCTTAAAGCTCCAAGCTCCTCGCAAGCTCCCCCTCTAAGCTCTCTTCCACACAGATCCCGAATGAATGCAACTGCATTCTCTCTCTCTTTCTTCCACCTATTTATATTTCTGAATATTCTGTAATTGATAAACATCCAACAATCATAAATGACCTCTGTTACAAACTCCAAATTGAGTTCAACTATAGTCAAAATGCTCGGAATGACGAGCACATCACTATCTAGATGTCTTCTAACCCAATTGACCGCTCAAACATAAGGTCAACTAAATTTCCCCATCAGGCCCTCGGGGCCCCCGACTCGAATCGGGCCCAAATACTGCCAAAATGGTCACATCGACGACCACAATACCGTTCAGATGTTTTCAGCATCATAGAAAAGCTATCTCTCAGTCCCACCCAAATATGGATCTTTATACAAGGGTATCATAATTCTGTACTCCTTAAGAATGTAGATAGCAAAGAAGACTTAGCGATAATTGCATCAGGAGGCAACAAGGACAATTAAAGGTTGATTGCGTTCTTGAAGGGAAAAAAGAGGGTTCTTGCTTTACTATTCTTGAGGTTGGTTTCATCTTCACCTTACTCACTAAATTAAATCAACTAATTCACGTTTAGATCTTGGTGTTTATTTCTTCGAATTAAATCTTAAAAATTTGTTTTTCTTTGTGGTTTCCCGTTAATCCTATCGGCATTCTAATAGTGGCCTCCAAGTCCAAGTTCGAGTTGGTGCTTTCAAAATCCGAAATGGTGACTTGAAATCCGAGAAGGTGGCTTCAAACGATGTGGTGGCCTCCGAATCCAAGATGGGGGATGTCAAATATAAAAAGGTGATTTGTCTTTTAAGCCCAAATAAAAATTAAGTGTCAACTCATCATCCCACGCTTTAGGGGGTAAAACAAGCTCAAGCCCGCAGCTTCCAAGCTTGGAGCGGCCCCGGCCGATCATGGCGGTCCATGAAAAATGAGAGTCTACACGGCCTATTTAGGCCCGGCTTATGCTTATCAGGCTGCGGGCTTTTTATTTTTATTTTTAGTTTTATTTTTTTTATCTCTAAATGCCTTAAAGTTTTATATATATATATATATATATTATATTATATTATATAACTTTAATTGAGTAATTAGATTTCATATATGAACAATTATAAAACAAAATTGAAATAATATTAATTCAATTCAATTATATTAATTAATTTTAAATTTTAAAAAAATAAAACAAAAATCATCCTAAGCCCCTGCAGATCCTTGCAGGACCGGACCGTTTTACACCCCTACATGCTCCCCAGAAAAGAAGAGTAATAAATAATTAATCCTTCCCCATCATTCACCATCATATATTCTCCAACCAAAAACTAATAAATGCCATTAACACCCCTTGTAATCCTCCTCTCTCCTTCTACATTCTCCCAAAAAATAAATAAGTGATCTGCTCCATCATCTATCGTCTGAGGATTCACATCTCTAATTAAATAATAAACACTCTCACCCCTTTATCCATGGCCAGTCCTGAGGAATTGAGTGCCCTAGGTGGAGTATAAAAGTTTCCCAAGTGAGGTATAAAAAAGTGCCCCTATTAACATGTTTCATAATAATATTTAAGTAGTAGCTCATGATATAATATTCAATTGATGAGCAAAAAAGGAATTCCATCATACCAGATTTCAAAGCATCTTTGTTGAGCCATTAAAAACAATACTACATCCTCTACCTTGGAAAAGTTTTTTCCATTTGTTGGTAAACATGTTACAAAGTAAATACAAAAATAGTATATGATCAAAGGAAGAGGGGTCAAGCCCATAAACTCATCAATGAAAAAAACAGTTAATACCAACTAAACAATGTCCATTAGTGACCAAAATCCTATTTTAAATAATACTTTAATGCAATATACCTCAATGCAGTAATATTGTTATTCCACTTCAATACGTAAAAGGAGAAAAACACAAGAGAAAAAGACACAATATGAAACAAACATGAAATATAAAGACCCCTCGCCCTGTACTTCTCTAAAATAATTATAAAAAAAAACTTTCTGATTTAAGCTTAATGTTTGAAACTTGATGCTTTGTATGATTTAATGTTCATCAAAATCTATTGTAGGGGGTTCCATACACAATCAGATAAGGTACTGTTTGCACAACCATGTCAATCGGTATTGCAAAGTTAACGCCAAAGGATGCTCCTGTCCCTACATTACATTCAAGGTGCACATTTGGTTAATTTGGTGCATGTAATGAAGTCACCAGGCCACCAAGAGCAATACTAAACAAATACAGTTCATTGATTGAAAATTTCAACTTATAGGTAAAATATGGTGTATTTATGCCTACACATAAATAAGACAATTGGGTTATTAAACTCACCCTATATACTCTTGATGTTTTGTAACTTCTACGTTATTATTGTGACTGTATGCCACATGAGAGTCAGCAACTCAGTTTTCATAAGGCCAAAACATAATAAATAAATAAAAACAAATTTTTGATCGGTGAAGCCGACTAGAAATAGGGATCCCAGAGAACGCCTCAGGAGAAGACAACTAATGCTTAACCCAACTTATAGGGAGTTGAACCGGGACTAAAAAATTAATGTATACCAAAAGACATGCTCTAATGTTTGGATATTAGGTGCAAGGAATGCACCACCCACAGGAAGAGCACCAATAAATGAAGACCCTATATATGCGCCTCTACCAAAAACCAAAATTCAGGAAGAAACAAGAAAAAAAACCTAAAATTTGCAATTATTGCCCAACAAAAAAACAAATCTAGGGAGAAAGAACCATATTCACTCGGAAAAGCAAAGCCTGATAATTTCGTAGGAATTGAAAAGGAAACGTTGGTATGGGAGAGAGAGAGAGAGAGTTGGAGACTTGGTATGGGCCGAAGACTACCACGAGAAATTAGGAAGAATTGAATATAAAAGCAGGCATCATCAAGATACCAAGTTGCACCATAGTTGATAACGGCCTGGCAGGCCTACAAACACAAAAATTGCTAATCAAAAATAAAAATAAAACAACAAAACAAAACAAACAATCGACAGTGATTTAAAAAAAACAGGTGAAATATGAATTGATCGAGTCTATGGGTAGGAGTGTTAAACGGGCGGGCTGGGCTGGGCCGGGCCCAGTCCGCACGGGCCCGGGCCTAAACGAGCTGAGCCTGTTTAGGCCCGTTTTTAAACGGGTCAGAAAAGTCTAGCCCGGCCCGGCCTGCTTGCGGGGCGGGGCGGGGCTGGCCCGCGGGCCAAGCCTTTATAATAATAATAAATAATATTTATTATTAATAATTTTTTAATATATTATTATTATAATTATTACTACTACATATATTAATTACGTAAAGAAATTTAATAAGTATCCTATAGCCTAATGGTTGGATGTTATTCATATCTTGTAAGAGGTTTAGGGTTCAAGTTGCATTAATAACATAATTGGCAAAAGAATTTTTAGCATTTTAGAGGAGTTAGGGTGGGCCGGGCCGGTTCCTGGGTGAGAGGGGGCGTGGGGTGCGTCTTGAAAGCGAGTTGGTGGGCTGGGTGGGAGGGGGCGTTTGACAACGTGTATTTATGCCGTTATTCTATTGCCTATTTAGGGGTGTTTAAGAGCATGATTAGAGTCTTATTGTATCATATTTCATTTATATTTGCTCTAACCCCTAGGAAGATGCTATTTGCATATACATGCGCTTTTAGGCTGTTTTGTCAGGTTTTGGAGATTAATTTTGACCAAGTAGATGGGCTCAAATTAATTGGCGTGCAGAACTAAAGTTTCTCAGAATGATATCCTCTACCGTCCACGGAAGTTTAAGAGCCAAAGGCCTTGAACGCCAATTGGACTAATTGACGTGCAAGCATATTACTGCATACCAGCCTTCTACATGATGCAAGGAAGGTTGGGGAATAATTTCACCTAATTTGGAGCTGCACGCCAATTGGGAATATGACATTCAAATTGACGTGCAACCATATTTTTGCACCGATTCAGTCGTTTTGTTATGCTGATCATTCTTTCCTAAAGGATCTTGTTCATATTGTGCTTAGATTGAGAGATTTTAATGTTGGAAGTGTCACTTATCAAAACTACGTCGTTTTGATAAGTTGTGACAGATGGGCTAAGGCACACTTTATAATATAGCATTCAGGCCCATCCAACAGATATATAAAGAGGCTTCACAACACGTTAGAGGTTTCACGTTTTTTTGGAGATTTTTGCAGGGTTTCACGTTTTTGAAGGAAACCTAGGGAGCAGCCGTGATTTTGGAAACTTGGATTAAAGCTCTGCTGCGTGGGTGATTAGAAGAAGATGTTGAGTTTTTCCTGTTAGTGTTTGCTTGTAATCATGCGTGAGTAGTCTTTTAATCTAGGGGAGCAATGTAGCCCCCCTTGTTCTTTGTCTTGAATTTATGGATATTGGGTTTGGATGATTGAGTTTTACATGTTTTATGAATCTATTCTTATTCTTCTATCTCTAGGAAGTATACACCTAGGATTCTTAGCCCTAGTCTGGGGCAGATTGAGATTCATAACTTATTTGTAATTGGTGTGTGACAGACAAGATTTTCAGCCTCTCTAAAAGAGCTAGCTAATGTCGTTAAATCTCTCTTCAAAATAATAAATTCCCTAAGTTTGCACTAAAAGAATAGCAGCAAGAAAGGGGTCGAACCCACAGGGATTAGCCTAGTTCTCTAGTTCTCAAATCAAAACACCCAATTACTCTTGTTCTATAAAATGTTTTGGCAAAAAGTTTTCTTTTTTAAACTAAAGATCTAATTTTTATTTGGTTTTCTGAATAAACAAAGAAAGTAAACTGATTTTAGGATTAAGATTCAAGGATTAAAAGCATCTAGGGTCACAATTTCACCTCCCTATGTTATCTCTACTGGTTCATGATATTAGGGTTGTCTGATTGAAAACATGCTAAACACAAGCCAAGGACAACAAATGGTCATTGAGGTCCTTTTAAGAGTTGTATGCCAGAATGGTCATCTAAACACACAAACATGCAAAGCCAATAAATCATACTTGCAAAAGGATAATGATCACACCAATTACAAATAAGTTATGAATCTCAATCCGCCCCAGACTAGGGCTAAGAATACCAAGGTGTACATCCAAAGATAGAATTAAGAACAGATTCATAAAACATGCAAAACTTCAATCATCCAAACCCAATATTCATAAACACAGCAAAACAACAAGGGGGCTACATTGCTCCCCTAGATTATAAGACTACTCACGCATGATTACAAGCAAAACCATAGCAGAAAAGCTAAACATCTTCTTCTTGATCACGCGCACAGCAAAGCTTCAAATCTAGGCTCCAAAATCCGCGACGGCTGCTGCGACGGCTGCTCTCCTAGGTCAAGGAGCACCTCCAAGTCGTGGAGCCTCTCTCTCTCTCTCTAAAACGTGTAGGGGGTTTGGCCTGCATAGCAGAGGGCGTGGATGCTGTATTTATAGAGGTTGGATGGGCCTTGAGGTGTGTAACCTAGCCCATCTATCAAAACGACGTAGTTTTGATAAGTAACACTCAAAACATTAAAAACTCTATCTTCCATCCACAATTTGGACTTGGGCCTTCAGGAACAAATGATCAGCATGGAAAAACGATTGGATCGGTCCAAAAATATCTCTGCACGCCAATTTGCACGTGATATGGTGAATTCATGTGCACCTCCAAATCAGCTCAAACTTCTCCCCAAGCTTCCTTGCATCTTGTAGAGGCCTGAGAGGCAAAAATAGGCTTGCACGTGATATGGGTGAATTCACGTGCAACTCCAAATTAGCTCCAAATGCTCTGAAATTTCTCTGGTAGGTAGAGGCCATCATTCTAAGCAACTTTTGTTCTTGCACGCCAATTGTTGGAGGCCATCTACTATGTCAAAAGTGAGGTCCAAAACCTGCCAAAACAGCTTAAAAACGCATGTATTTGCAACTAGCATCTTCCTAGGGGTTAGAGCAAATATATATGATATATGAAGCAATAAGGCTCTAATCATGCTCTTAAACATCCTAAATAAACACTAGAATAACGGCATAAAATGCACGTTATCAGTGTGATTATTATCCTTTTACAAGTATGATTTATTGGCTTTGCATATTTATGTTTTGATGACCATTCAGGCATATAACACTTAAAAGGACTGACAATGACCATTGTAGTACCTTGGCTCATGTTTAGCATGTTTTCAATGAAGCAATCCCAATAATCATGATTCAGTAGAGATAGCATAGGGAGGAGGTGAAATTGTGACCCTAGATGCCTTAATTCTTGATTTAAAACTCTAACGTTTTCTAGTTGTTTCCATTACAATTCAAATTTCAGTAGATATAAATTAAGTCTTTGAAGAGAACACAATTTATTTGCCAAGACTTTATTTGAAGCGAGAATAATTTGGTGGTTTGAGTTTAAAAGCTAGAAAACCTGGTAATCTCTGTGGGATCGACCCCTTTCTTATCTGCTGTTCTATTTAGCATTAACTAAGGGAATTAATAATTTTTGGAGAAGGGATTTAAACGACATTAGTTTAACTCTTTTAGGGTGACGCTATAAAATCTACGTTCGTCAAATTGGCGCCGTTGCCGGGGATTCAACGGTTGACTAGCTTTAGAAAATCAACATCGAATGAAATTGCCTGAATTCTGATCTTGGTGCTTATTTTTCTTTAGTTTTTATTTATTTTTGAATTGTTCGGAGCTGCTGGGTGTGTTCTTGTTTTCTTACAGGAACGTTCACAGCGTATTTGCGAGAATTCCTAGCTGTGCATGCCAAGAGGGGAGCTTATACCATTTAATCGGGAACCTGAAAGGTTGTTCAGAGCTTGTCGCAGGGCAGCTAGGGAAGCAGCACGAGAGACTGAAGAAGCACTGCAAGGCTTAGAGCATTCAGTAAGTGAATTGATGGCAGATTTAAGTCCTGATGGTGTTGCACCGCAAGGAGGGGC
This sequence comes from Taxillus chinensis, assembly GCA_023512835.1. NCBI lineage: Eukaryota > Viridiplantae > Streptophyta > Magnoliopsida > Santalales > Loranthaceae > Taxillus > Taxillus chinensis. Next base: position 46,262,074 of record CM042084.1, on the reverse strand, counting down.
CAATATCTAGAAGAAGAGGGTAATAGGTTTATGCCCAGAACCTTCTTAGACTATGCGAGACCGATGATATCAGACCATTATTCTGGGATTAGGCAAACAAGAGTTCAAGCAAATAGTTTTGAGCTGAAGCTGGCATTAATTAATATGGTGAGCAACAACGCTTTTGGAAGAATAGTAGTGGATGATCCACACCAGCATTTGATGAGGTTCTACCAGATGTGTGACACCATAAAGATCAACAATGTGTCAGAGGAGGCAATAAAGCTAAGGCTTTTCCCTTTCTCCTTAAGGGATAGAGCTCTTGGGTGGTTTAACAATTTACCAGTAGTGTAAGACCCGCAAAAATTTAAGCTCTTCCTTAAATAGTAATAATAATAATGTCATTACTAAAAATAGTTAGAAAGAATATTTTAGATATTATCACAATAAAAATAAGTACCCAATATAGTCATTTAAGTAGCATGTGACTAGTAAGTAGCCGTTAGAATAGTAACTAGCAGTTAGAATAGTAACTAACTGTTGGAATAAATAACTAACCGTTATGAATAGTATCCGTTTGAATTGTTATAAATAGGTATGAGTATGTAATAATGTTTTATAATATTATACTTTATAGGTTTATAAAGTAAGAAGTCATGGAATATAATGTTATCTTACTTTATTATTTATTGATTACACAATTATATTATTTTATCCGCGTTAATATTAAATACCTTATAAAAATAAAATAATTTCTTATACGTCATAAAAAGTTTAGATGCTATATATTATGTCATTTAGTTTCTTAAACCAAATTACTATGGGTAAGTAAGTATTACAAGCCTTAACTTTACCAAAAGTATAAAACATAGGTAAGGCCCAAAAATTTGAATGAGGCAGATTCTGGAGGTCCCATTCAAAAATTCATAACTTGAGTTATACAGATCCAATTGACATGAAACCAAAGCCCATTTGTTCCTTTATCACTTAGCTAAAACATGTAGAAATGTCAGAATTTAATATGACGCCAATCAATTCCAAAAGTTAAAATACTACACATAGGTTCAGTATGAACGGGTAAACATTTTAGTATGACTTTAAAATTCAATACCTTTTGTTATACATATTTAAAAATTATAAAATTGATACCCATTTATAGATATTTGAGTTAGTAATGCAATACAATTGACCGTTTGTCAAAAACTACAAAATTAGAAACGTTATAATTGAATTAGTAGGGAGTACACCAATGTGGACTTTTGATGCCAAAGGAACCTTCTAGGTTTAAGAGTCTTAAAACATTTTTTAATGGTAGGAGGAGATAACCACGTTTTTAATAAGAGATAATATGAGGAAAATAAAGTATTATATATATATTTTAATTTAATGCCAAAGTCAAATTCGTACACTATTTTTCACACTATTACACCTACCACCTTACCTATAAATAGCATGCCTCACTTCCCTTCTCAAGCACTCTTTCCATTCAAATAAGCCACAAAACTCTCCTCCAAATACTCTCCAAAAAGTTCTATTAATACCCCAATAGTCCTCCAAGCCTTCTCTTCTCTCAATCTTCCTCTCACCCGTTGGAAGTTCCAAAAGGTAAATATTTCACGCATATATTAATCATGTTCTTGGAAGGCTAATCCTCCTCATATATATATATATATATATTATGGATGGCCTCGACCCTCAATATATATATGTATATTTATTAAATAATACGTTTATGTGTATATATAGATTATTATTATTCCATGGAAGGCTAAGCCTCCTCATACATATATATATTATGGATGGCTTTGCCCCTCAATATATATATATATGTATATGATACGTATATGTGTATATATAGATTATTATTATTCCATGGAAGGCTAAGTCTCCTCAATATATATATATATATATATATATATATATATATATATATATATATATTATGGATGGCTTTGCCCCTCAATATATATATGTATATTGTATATTATATATGTATATGTATAAGTATAGATTATTATTATCATGAGAAGTTTTTCGACCATAATATACTTATATATGTCTCTTAATATATTATTTATGAATATACTATTATTATTAAAACTAAAATATTAACTTTTAAATTTTGTTTCAAGGTTTATAAACGCGGAAGACAAAAAGATTGTAAGGATCCCCTCTCCCTTTCCTTATCACGATCTCCGACGTGGAAATTCATTTCCTATTTATTCTCTATATTTCTATCTCAAAATTTCTCCTCATAATATTATTTTAAGAAGAATTAACTTTCTTTGACACTTCTTGGGAATTTGGTAATCTAATTTATTGAATGATGAATAACCCTTTTACTTATCGGGTCTATTATTGCAAGACCTTCCTTTACGTTGAAATTTACCATTGATGTGATTGTTTGAAAATTTATGAAGATATGTTTTATGTTTGGCAATATGGTTATAGGTGGTTCCAGAAAGACCTCCAATGCATTGGGTAAAGAACATCACTGGAGAGTGTCAATCCAGTTGATAACAAGTCATGTAAGATATCTAGGTGGTGAACCTAGATGAGTAGATATTCTTATATTTCCATGAGTTGATTATTTTCCATATATTATCCCTTACTTTTAACCTTACTGGGCTATTTGAGCTCATTTCCTTTCATGTTTTGTTTCCAACCCCAGGGAACTAGGAGAAAGCGAGGATGCTAGGATAATGGTGTCCAGAATACTTGGAATAAAATCATAAGAAGATTATGCATGTAGTATTTATATGTCATGTAAAACTATAATGGGTTATCAACACCTAGTCTCTAAACGCTAAACCTTAGAGATCTTGTGATGAGTCTTGATGTAATAAATAAACCATCGAATTTATGTTGAGTAATAGATTACTATTCATATAATTGTAATATCTTATTTGTCTAACGCACTCGGTCTGGAAGTCCAGATTTGGGGGCATTACAAGTAGGTTCAATAAATACTTGGGAGGAGATGCAGACTAAATTCATGTCTAAATACTTTCCTCCTTCCAAGGTGATCCAGCTCAAAGGGGAAATCAGCAGATTCAGGCAAGATGAGATGGAGAATCTTCATGAGGCTTGGGAGCACTTTAAAGATTTGATAAGAAGATGCCCTGACCATGGAAGACCCCAATGGATTCAAATTGAATCTTTCTACACTGGTCTTCAGTCTCACTCACAAGATAAGGTGAATGCAGCTGCTGAAGGATGTTTAATGAATCTAGAGCCTGATACTGCAGCTGAACTCTTAGAGAGACTGTCTTTGGCTGATTGGCAGTGGTCGAATGTACGGAAGTGTTGGCTGATTGGCTGATTGGCAAGGGAGAAAATAGCTTCAATTGATAATTTTTCCAATGATATGCAAGACCAGATCCAGGCTTTAGTGAAAAGCATGGAAGTGTTGGCTCTTAAAGTTAGAGGATCACAACAAGCCTCACCAGTAGTTGAGCAAGGATGGAGTGGAGTTGAAGCAGCAAACTATGTTGGAGGAAAAGGCTTATACCAGATGCAACAATATTATCCTCAACAATAAGGATAAGGGTACAATCACAACCAACAACAATCTCAGGCATATCAGAAGAACTAGAACCGAGGGGGAGATACATCAGTTCAGTATAAATATGTGCCCCCAGGGATGAAGCAAAATCCGTATGCTACTGATAATTATTTACATCCACCTCCAGGATTCAAGCAACAACAACCTCAGTCTCAACAACAAAGAGGAAGAACATATCTGAATGAGGATGAGACAGCTAAAAGAAAGATGGGTGATTTGGAGGAAAGGGTAGGCAGCATGGAATCTTCAATGAAGAATATGGAAAAGCTGCTTGTAAGTATGGCACAGAATGCAAATCAAGGAGTTTCAGCTAAATCTTTTCCAAGAGACACTGAAGTGAACCCCAAGAAGAGTTGCAAGGCTATCACTTTAAGGAATGGGAAAGCATTGAAGGAAACTGAAGAGCCTAAGAAGAGGGCCATATCAGAAGAACAAAGCAGACCCTTGGAAGCTGATGACCAAGGAAAATTCAATAAAGAAGAAGAAAAGGTGCAAGAAAAGAAGGACCAACAGTTGACTAAAGGCAGACCAGCTGAAGAACAAGGGCTGAAAGAGCTAAGGCCTACCATGCCATTTCCTCAGCGGTTAAGAAATCAAAGGGTTGAGGAAGAGTATGAGCGCTTCCTGAGTTTATTCAAGCGGCTTGAAATTAATATCCCATTTGTGGAAGTTTTGGAGCAGATGCCCGGTATAGAAAATACATTAAAGATTTTGTGAAGAAGAAGAGAAGGTATGGAGACCATGAGACGGTAGCTGTCACAAACGAGGTAAGCAGTATTGTCCAAAGGAATTTGCCCATCAAGCATAAAGATCCGAGCAGTTTTAACCTCCCTTGTGTGATTGGAAATGCGCCGCAGCGCAGGCCCTTTGTGATTTAGGGGCTAGTATCAACTTGATCTGCTTTTCTCTATACAAGTAGCTTGGGCTCACAGGAATGAAGCCAACTTCCATCTCATTGCAGTTTGTGGACCGGTCCACTGGAAGACCTGAAGGAATCATTGAAGATGTGCTAGTTAAGGTGGGCTCCTTCATTTTTCCAGCAGACTTTGTAGTTTTGGAAATGGAAAAAGATAGAGGAGTTCAACTCCTCCTTGGAAGACCATTTCTCAGAACAGGGTGTGCACGGATAGATGTGGCTCAAGGGCAACTGACTCTGAGAATTAATGAAGAGACCTTAGTCTTCCATATAGAGAAGGCTTTACAAGGTCAAGAGGAGGAGGACTGCCTATGGGTTGAAAATTTTGAGGAGTTGGTGGAAGACTTTTTGGCAGAAGAAATTACCACAGCAAATGATGGAGTGCTCCAGCTTATAGAAGCTCAACAAGATGAAGAAGTGGACTTGACAACTGAGGAGGATGAGCAAACATCAAATTCTATGGAGCAAGCAAAGGAGGAGAAGGAAGAGGACATACCTCCAGCTCCAGAACTGAAGGAACTGCCTAGACACCTAAGGTATGAATTTCTAGACTCTACAAATAAATTTCCAATTATAGTTGCTGCTAATTTAAATGATGTAGAGTGCACTCAACTGCTAGAAATCCTTAAGAAACACAAAAAGGCCCTAGGGTGAAACATTGAAGACATTAGGGGTATAAGTCTAGGATTTGTATGCACAAAATTCTAATGAATGATGACTTTAAACCCACAGCTGAAAGACAAAGAAGATTAAACCCTGCCATGAAAGAAGTAGTAAGAAAAGAAATTCTAAAATGGAAAAATGTGGGTATAATTTATGCTATTTCAGATAGTGAGTGGGTGAGTCCGTTGCATGTTGTGCCCAAGAAAGGAGGTATGACAGTGATTAAAAATGAGAAGAATGAATTGATCCCATCTCGGACTGTGACAGGATGGAGAGTGTGTGTTGACTAAAGGAAGCTGAATAAGGCCACCAGGAAGGATCACTTTCCCCTTCCTTTTCATTGACCAGATGTTGGATAGGTTAGCTGGCTATAGTCACTACTGCTTTTTAGATGGATACTCCGAGTATAATCAGATTATGGTTAAACCCGAAGACCAAAAACAGACCACTTTCATGTGCCCCTTTGGCACCTATGCTTTTAGGAGGATGCCATTTGAGCTATGCAATGCACCTGCCACCTTTCAAAGGTGCATGATGGCCATTTCCCAGGGCCTGGTGGAGGAGATCATGGTGGTTTTCTTGGATGACTTTTCGGTGTTTGGTTCCTCCTACCAACAGTGTTTGAAAAATTTAGATGTGGTCTTAGAAAGATGTGAGGAGAAGGAACTAGTCCTAAATTGGGAAAAATGTCATTTTATGGTAACTGAGGGGATAGTTCTAGGGCACAAGGTGTCTTCACAAGGTTTGGAGGTGGATAAGGCAAAAATCTCCACTATTGAGACTTTGCCACCTCCAACAAATGAAAAAGGGGTGAGAAGTTTCCTTGGCCATGCTGGTTTTTATAGGAGATTCATTAAGGACTTCTCTAAAATTGCAAAACCCATGAGTAGGCTGTTAGAGAAGGACAATGCAGATTGCTTAGAAGCTTTCAACATCCTCAAGGGTAAGTTAGTCACTGCACCAGTTATAGTCACACCAGACTGGGCTCAGCCTTTTGAGCTAATGTGTGACGCAAGTGATTATGCTGTGGGGGTAGTCTTAGGGCAAAGACATGATAAGGTGTTTAGGGTCATTTACTATGCTAGTAAGACCTTAGATGATGCTCAATAGAACTACACCACCACTGAAAAACAGTTGCTGGCCGTGGTTTATGGCTGCAATAAGTTTAGACCCTACCTTTTTGGGTCTAAAGTAATTGTTTATACTGATCATGCAGCTTTGAAATATTTATTTGCTAAAAAGGAAGCTAAGCCACGTTTGATTAGGTGGGTACTCCTTTTACAGGAATTTGATCTTGAAATTAGAGACACAAAGGGAGCCCTAAATTTCGTGGTGACCACCTCTCCCGTGTGGAGAATGCACCTAAGTCTCTACCCATTGTAGATGACTTTCCTGATGAGAAGTTGTTTGAGGTGCACCAGCTTCCTTGGTTTGCTGATATAGCAAACTATTTAGCCATTGGGTTTATACCCAAGCAATTGGACTACCATCAGCGAAAGAGGTTGGTAGTGGATGCTAAGAAATACGTTTGGGAAGACCCTATTCTCTATAGGAGGTGTCCAGATCAAATAATTAGAAGGTGTGTCCTTGAGGAGGAGATAGATGACATAATATACCATTGTCATTCATCACATTATGGGGGCCACTTTGGGGTGTAGAGAACTGTGGCTAAGATCATGCAGTGTGGCTTCTATTGGCCTCACATGGTGAAAGACACCTATGTCTACATCAAAACCTGTGATAGATGTCAAAGGGTAGGTGGTCTGTCTAGGAAGAATAAGATGCCATTAACTGGAATTCTTCCAGTTGAAATTTTTGATATATGGGGCATTGATTTTATGGGGCCATTCCCCAATTCTGATGGGTATTCATATATCCTATTGGCTGTGGATTATGTGTCAAAGTGGGTAGAAGCTATACCAACCAGAGTGAATGATGCTAGAGTAGTGACTCACTTCCTTACCAGAAACATCTTTAGCCGATTTGGGACACCAAGGGCTATAATTAGTGATGAGGGTAGTCACTTCTGCAATAAATTGTTTGACAAGTTGTTGAACAAATATGGGGTAACTCATAGGAAGTCTTTTGCTTACCACCCACAAGCTAATGGACAAGCAGAGGTGTCCAATAGAGAGATTAAAGCCATTTTAGAGAAAACTGTTAGAGCAAATAGGAAAGACTGGTCTCAAAGGCTTGATGAAGCCTTATGGGCATATAGGACAGCCTATAAAACTCCCATTGGGATGTCACCTTACCGTATTCTTTATGGGAAGGCTTGTCACTTACCTGTGGAATTAGAGCACAAGGCTCACTGGGCCTTGAGGAAGTTAAATTTTGATCCACAAGAGGCCAAGGAGCTTAGGATGACTCATTTAATTGAATTAGATGAGTTTAGGATGGATGCCTATGAAAGTGCTAAAATTTATAAAGAAAGAACCAAGAAATGACATGATAGGCAATTAACTAATGAACCTTTAACCTTGGGGCAGAAAGTTCTCTTATTTAACACAAGGTTAAGGCTATTTCCTGGAAAATTAAGGTCCAAGTCGATGAGACCTTTTGTGATAGTTGATAAGAAGCCATATGGGAGCTTTGAGCTCCAAGCTGTAGATGGCAAGAAATTTTGGGTGAATGGCAACAGACTGAAACCATACTTTGATCCAACTCAGAGAGAGATTGTTGATTCCCTCTCTTTTACCACCTCATGATCTTAATTGAAAGTCTAGCTACAGACTTTAAATAAAGCGCTGGTTAGGAGGCAACCCAATGTTTTATTTTATTTATTTTTATTCAACAATTTTGTTTGCAAGCTAACCCTAGTGCAGTAGATTTTGTTTCTTTCTTGACTAACCATTTGCAGGATGAGCCAAAATTATTGGGCCTTGGACTTCTGAATTTATTTTAAGGAACAAGTCCTGGAGCAAGGAACAAGTGAAGCCCACAAGTACTTGAATTTAAGCCCAACGAATTGGCGTGCAAGCATAGAAGTTGATCCATACTGCAAACGCAACTCAGCAGAAAAGTTTGGGCTAATTTGGGCCTGCACGCCATATTGAACGCCAATTGACCAATTGGCGTGCACCTCTTTTGCCTCTGCAAATTTCTAGGCTAGTAGATAAACATCACATGAAGCACTTTACCTTTTGCACACCAATTGCTAGCTGTCATCTAAAGGGGTAAAAAGGCAAAATATCACGTGCAGAAGAGACTATTGCTTGACAGCTCATGAGGGACCAACCACCAAAATTTGGGACGATTCTGACCTGCACGCCAATTCACCCATATGACGTGCAAGGGCTAAAATGGTCCAAACGCTCTGACATTTTGGGAACACGTGTATTATTGCAATTGGAGCACATGTCCTTCTGCACGCTATAAGTAAGGAGGCCTACATCTAGGTCTTCCACACAAAAAATGATTTCAGATCTGAAATTGGGGATACACTGTTTTTTGCTCTGCTCTTTGCTCTGCTCTCTGCTCTTTGCTCTTGCTCTTGTTTTAAATATGGTGCGCACAAGGAGGTCAGGCAAGGAAGAGGTGCACTCACCTAGTGCCGATAGCAAGATCAAGAGGAGATACTCTTGGGGCATGCTCTGGATATGCGTGCTTTGGAGGAATCAGAGCTGGGTTGGGCTAGAGAGGTGGCTTTGAAGATTCAAAATCTGGGTTTACAAAGGTTAGTCTCTGCTCAATGTGCCATTTCCTACTCTGCCCTGCAAGAATTTTATGCATCTGTCTATGTGAATGAGGAAGAAGATGAATTGATAGGGACTGTGCAGGGGGTTTATGTCCGAATTACCCCTGATGTTATTAGAAATTGCTTTAACATCCCTGCACCCACTGATAGCTTCCCTCATTTAAGCTTAGGAGAATTTGGTACTGCCTGCAATTATGCTAGAAAATTTGAAAGTAGAAGGCAGTATACTAAGAATGGCTTTGTGGGAAAATTTAGATGCCTAGCCTACCTTGTAGGAAAGTGCTTATTGATTCAGACTAGTGGAAGGGATAGTGTGCCTAAGCCACATCTGGAATTCATGTACAGTATGGATCATATGTTAAATGTGGATTGGGCCACTACCATTTTTAAGTGGTGGAAAAAGAATTCAACAAAACAGATTAATGGCAGAATTTTGTGTTTGATATTCCAAAGCCTGCTTACTTTGAATTTTTCTGCCATGAATATCATTCCTTTCCCTCCTCACTGGGTTTTAAGAGTATTGCATACTGAAGGAGGTTTGGGGGTTAGTACAAGTGGTCATTGGGAAACCAGTGTTCCTCCTCCATCACAGCCATCTAGGCACAACGTTCATGCGGAGAGATCCACTGACTTTGCAAGGGACACCTCTACTCCAATGGATGACAGGAAGCAAACTCTCTTCAGACTCACTGCCATGTACATGCAGTTCAATGTGCACAAGGAAGATATTTTTAACTTCTTTCAAGGTATAAGTGGGCAGGTAGTGAGTGAAGTGGAAGTTATAAATTGGGCATTCACCAATGGGCACATCACTAGTGCCCAGTTTGAAGAGTTAATGGCCCTTATCACTCAAGATCAACAAGCCACTTCTAGGCCTAGAACCAGAGCATGGGAAGCCCCTGAAGCTCCTGCTACTGCATCTACTGAAGCGTGGAGACAAGAAACACAAGAGCTCAGGGAGGCAAATGCTAGAACCCAACGCGAAGTGGAAGCATTAAGGAAGAATAACAAGGAAGTCAAGGGCCTCCTGGGCAAAATTTGGAAGGCCTTGAGCAAGAAGAAAGCATCCAAACACTCTCCTGTAGTAGAGATATCTGAAGAAGACTCACCTTCAGTCCATGAAGACTCTTATCATGCCCAGGAAGACCCACCACACCCAGAAACTTCAGCCGGGCAAGCTTATTATCCAGAGGAGGCAGAGCCAGAAGCAGGGCATTCACCTTTTCAGCCCTTTATGGATCCTACCTATTCTCAGGCTATTGTGCCTATGGTGCTTCCTGTCTCATGGGGGATATATATTCCTGCTGCACCTCAAGACCTGCTCGGAGAGCCTATACACTTAACCATAGATCCAGCCCTATCATCTGCTGAGAGTCAAGCAGAATTTGAGAACTTCATTAACTCCCAGGTGTTAAGGGCTCGCTTTGCAAGGGATATGGACCTCTTCACTTCGTTTGTCCTTCAATGGATCTTAGGTGATGAATATCTATACACAGATGAGGTGGACTTATTTTGCAGGACCATGCATTTTGTAGTGGAGGCTGAGCCTCATAACTATCCACTGTCCCAGTATACCTCTATTATGCTGTGCGAGCTTTATGAGCAACCTTTTTATGAAAGTGTGTGGTGCCAGCGTATAAATGGTCAGAATGAAGGGCACCGTCCTTGGCATGGTATGCACGAGGTGCTGATCCCTGTGCACACGGATCGTCACTATGTCTTGGTGCATGTGGATTTGAGTGTAGAGCATGCAGTGCTTTATGATCCAAGCCAAGGCGAAGGGTTCACCAGAAGAAAGAGACAGCTTGTTCATGGGCTCATAAAAAGAATCAAGGATGCGATGAAAAAAGAAGGATTGTTGCAGGACAAGCTCCCTCTTATTCACCTCAACGAAATGCAACTCCCTCAATGGCCTGACCACTTCAGCTGTGGGATTTTTGTTTGCTACTATATGATGGCTATTCTGCAAATGAGGGAAAGCTGGGAAATATGCGAAGAAACCTCACTGATTTTGTTACTCGTGCACGTCGAATGGTGGCCAATGTTATCTACTACTATAGCTTGCCAACTGAGAGGTAAGTCTTTTCCTACTCCCTATTTCATGCCATGAGGACATAGCATATTTTAAGTGTGGTGTATTGGGGAGTGACTTGAGCCACTTGCTTGTCTTTTATGTTGTGTGATTGCATGTTTTATTTATAGTGTTTGTTCTTAGATTGTTTGTTAGTCATTCCAAAAAAAAAAATTATTTGCATGATTGTTTGAGTTGCCTGCTTGAGTGATTTGTATGTGGAGACATGAATATTAAGTATGCAATTTTGGCCTAAAAATTTTACTTTTTGTGCCACATTAGTATCATGTTGTGATAAGGGTGTTAAAGTAGTTAAAATGTCCTCTGATTTGGTTTAATCATGTCTTTATCTTTTGAATGATATCACCATGTTTTTGGAGCTGAAGTTTGAATATTAGCTAAGCATAACATGCTAAGATAGACCTTAGTGACCCTTAAAGTTGAGTGACAAAGAAAATAAAAAAGAAACATGAGAAAAGCTTCTTTTTAGCCCTTGAGTGCCATTTTTGGGCATGGGTAATAGTTTGCTTACTCTTCTCTGCTTTTAACATTGGTTATTTAATGGTAGGAGTCAAGTAAGCATGTGCTTACTTATTAGTGCTCAGTGTTTGGTGTGTAGTTAGGGTGCAAGGCCTCTAAGTCACTTTGACTGTCTATGCATTCTTTTCTTTATTTTGTGGTGTTGGAAAGTAAAATAAAGGCTGTGATGCACATTGTGAAAATGGTATGCAATAGAAAAATCCAACCTTCCTATGTGTTTGTAAGTATTGTTATTTCATTGCAGCAAGAAATAAAAAGGCAAAAAGAAAAAGTGAGCATGAATAAAAAAAGAGTGAATAATCCATCAAGGGAGAGCATAAAATGCAACCTTGTAAGGTTATTGATGGTCCCTTGGAGCCTAAAGGGGGGGGGGGTGAATAGGCTCTTATTAAAACTCTTTCCTTTCTCTCAAGACACAAACACTTATCTAGTTAAGTGATAGAACCACTACGGAAGATAACCAGATAGTGGAAGTATTTTGTTTTATTATCACGAGATGAATACAACAAAATAGAAGCAAGACTCTCTTACACTCTATTTACAAATGAACTCACACACTAGCCAACTTCTATCTCCAAAGATGGAAAAACTTCTTTTTTAATAATGTACAAGTATGAATATTTATACAAAACATTCCTAAGAGACAACCTTGGAACTTGTAGTTCCGGAATGCGTTCAGCACTAACTATCCCTCGGTAATCTCTCTGCCTTGACTGCTGCAGATTGTGGAGCTCAAGATCTTGGATTTGAAGAGTATAAGTGTCTTTGTGAGTTCCCAGATACAATTAAGGTTGTGTCCACATATCCGGATGATCCACATGTAAGATTCTTTAGGTTCTCAATAAATTTGTCTTACATCGGGACACCACGAGCTGATAACTTTAAATGCGGTTGAGTTGAAGCAGTGTCTTCTTGGTCCGGTGTAATTTTCCTTACTCCATAGCTAATGAAGCTCGGAACCTTACTCCGTGTCAGTGGTTGCTTACTCCGTATCTATTTAGTACTGGAATCCTTAGTCCGTGTTAGCGCTTCCTTACTCCGCATGTAAATTCCTTACTCCGTATGTAAGTTCCTTACTCCGTATGTAAGTTCCTTACTCCGTATGTAAGTTCCTTACTCCGCATGTAAGTTCCTTACTCCGTATGTAAGTTCCTTACTCCGGGCGAGTCTTGAAAAGTCTGATAACTTATTCCGTGTCAGCGCTTTCTTACTCCGCATGTAAGTTCCTTACTCCGTATGTAATTTCCTTACTCCGTATGTAAGTTCCTTACTCCGTATGTAAGTTCCTTACTCCGGGCGAGTAATAAATCTGGATTCCTTACTCCGCATCTGGTTTCCTTACTCCGCACTTATCCTTTAAGTTCTTAGTCCGTACGAATGTTCCTTATTCCGTATGTATTTGTTACTTGGTTATTTACCAAGTGTTTGACGACACTCACTCTTGTCCGGATCAGGATTATGTATTCTGTCCTTAGCTTTGCTCTCACGAGTCCATTTCTGGATTAGTAACATATCTTCTGCAATGATCAAATAAACACAAAAGATCTCATATCAAATTACATAAGGCTTTATCAGCATTATCCAAATTCTGGGTTTGATCCAACAATCTCCCCCAATTATGGATATGCCCAAACCCTTTGTAATCTGATCTGGTAAGCAATGCAAAAGAATAACATACATAATACGCAACACAACCAATTTCATTAATCAGCAACTAAATACAATTCAGTCTTAATACAAGTTTTTCACTAAGGTACATAAGGCTTACTATACTTGAAGATCATAGTTGCTGCCTTCTCTCTTAGCTCCATTGTTTGCTTCATCGTATAAGTAGTGTGTTGGCTCCACGATTTGTCCACAGTCAAAAATGACTTGATGAAGTAACAGACAAAGGCCCCACAGCTATCTCCATCCGGTTGTTGTGGCACTTGCTTCTTGCCCCAGAATGTCACCTTGACTTCTCGGTTGGACCCAAGGGTGTGATGCCCAACTCTTCATATAAACCGGCTTTCTTCACGGCTTCATCGCCCGAGACACAGTGGTTCCCACTGATTCTTTCTTACAAAGTGCTCCACTATCTGATGAGAATCAATGAGAATCATTTGCTTGGACTGAATCATGAAGACAGCCATCATGAAGTGTGGCGACATGATCCGGTACGGAATGAGGATGGTTGAGAGAGTTTTCCATGGCTTGCTATCCTCAGCAGTTCCGTCGATGCAGGACTGAATTAGATCCACACTGGGAAGATAGCCCTCATTCCAACATGGCAGAACGTCAAACAAGTGCCCATCTTCGTAGAGAGATGGAAACAGCCTCATCTCCATTTTAGCAGCTCTCGAGAAGTTGTCAATGTCTTCTGTAGTAAAGAGTCCTTTCTCCGAACAAAGAGTCTGAATGTCGGCCGGAGAGAAAGGGTACATTTCAGAAAGACATCTTCTCTTAGCAGAAGACGCAACATAGGATTTCATTGCCTTGCGCAAGCTTCCATCCGCATCAGACGGGTCAAACTCCGCATACGATGGGAGGAAGGTATCAGCTGCGGATGAGGAGGATGGAGGAGGAGCTGGAGGTGCAAGAGAGGAGCTTGGTTGAGAGAAGCGGCTTCGTTTGGGAATTTGAACTCCCTGAAGCACCGAAGTGGCAGGCCGCTTCTCGGTCCGAGTAGATGGTTGTGGGGCGAAGGAGTAGACGGATCGGATGACACTCTCTCCCCCGGTTTGGCAGATCACCGGAAGCAACAGGAGGACGAGCCATCGTATGCGCCAGATCCGCGAAGGAAGTAGACAATGAATGGACGGAGGTGGCGACAAGATCCATTTTCTGCTCCATGGAAGTGGAGGAGTCAGTGAGAGCGGAGAGGAGTTGGGCGCCGAGGGCATCAACTTTGGCAGTGATGGCGGAAATTTGGGTGCTTTGAGCTTGGGCATGTCGGTCCAGCTGGGCGGAAAGCACAGCATCGGAGTGGACTGTGCCAAAAGAGGCACGCCCAAGGACTAACTCCGGAGCTTTGGAGGACTCCCCCGCATGAACAGGAGCAGGAGTGCGGTGGGCAGAGGGGTCCGCAGGAGTATCAGCAGCAGCAGGAGCATCCGGAGCATCAGAGGCATCCGGAGCATCAGAGGCATCCGGAGCATTGGAGGCATCCGGAGCAAGGGACCCGCTTTGACCAGATAAGTCAACCACGGGAATCGCGGTGGCAGGAGAAGAGGGTCCAGCCTTAGCAGGGGAAGGACTCCGTGTAGCAGGGACTGGGCCGGAGGGTGTAGGGAACGGCACATCGGGAATGGCAGCCGACGTAAGAAAGCCTTGGTCCAGGTTCCAGATGATCATGGTCTCCGGGGATTGGGTATTGCGTGTGTAAAACACCCGGAGATCGGTGTCAGGAATGGAGGAGGTGTGGGCTAGGCTGAAACGGAGCCAGAGGTCCGTTAAGGTGCCGGCGGAGAGATGGTCAAGGTAATCTCGGGGTTGAGGTAGGGGAGGCAAAGGGGCTTCCGGAGAAGCAGCCGGGACATCAGCGGTGGCGACAGCAACAACGGTATCAATCGCGGCAGCTATAGCGGATGTGGAGGGAGTGGGGACATCAGCAGCAGAGGGGGCTGAGGAAATAGCTTTAGACGCACTGCGCTGAGAGGGCCCCGCAACCTCGGACGGTTCAGCACGGACACTTGGCTGGGAGGCCCGTGAGTGGGAGGGCGCAGCAACGGACCGAATCCAAGAGGATCGGTGTGCAGAACTGACCTCGTGGGCTTGGTTGTCGCAGGGGTCACCAACAGAGCTGCCTTGTTTTTCTGAGGCAGGGAGAATGCGGAGAGCTATAGTGGGTCGGCGAGCGGTCATGTTCCCGTCCGGCGTAAGGTAACGAAGGTAATAAGCCGAGGGAAACGAGACAGCATCAAATCGGGCGAAATGGTCCGGACGTAGATGCCGGAAGACAATGCTGAGGATGCGCCCGAAGAAATGGTTTTTGGGACCATTCTGCAGCAAACGAAATAAGAACATCCCCCAATCCATCGGAAGACCTTCAAAAATGCCGTACATGGCCAGGAGAAGATTGTACGGAACTGAGTCCAGGGCGGATGTGCGAGCCAGTAGGCATCGACTTAGAATAGTCGCCATACATCGATAGCGACCCTGGAAGGATTTCACCTTGTATTCCTTCCCCTTGTTCGTGCAACCCATAGAAGCCGCCATTGGATCGGCATCCGGGCGCTGTGGTTCACCAAGAGGTAGGTGGAGAGCAGCGCGGAGAACAACCGGAGTGATGATGATGGATTCACCGCGGACATAAGAGGTTATGGAATCGGTGGTGCCGCGAATCCATTGGTAATACTCAAGAATGTCATCGATAAGAAGATCGACGGGATTGGAGATCAGGCTGAGTATATGCGAGGCTTCAAGGAGAGGGCGAAGCTGGGAAAACCAATCCGGAGGATTAGAAACAGCATTCCAATCAACTAGATGGCCAGGATTAACGCCGGAAAGAGAGATTCTGGGTGCCATTGCAGATTGGATGGGAAGGATAAGAGGAAAGGTGAGGTCTTGACAAGTGGAAGGAGCAACGAGAGGTTTAGGGATTTGAAATGAGCAATACTCGTGCTTGGCAGAATGATCAGAACATATAAGACCGAGTCCGCAAATGTCAGCGGGTCTAGGAATGTGCGAGTGAGATAGGGACCCGCGTGACATGCTGATGTCATTAGTCTGGATATCGAGGCGCCTCCGAATGAAACGATGTCGTGGAGACCGCATGACCAAGTAGAGATTACAACTGGTTGCCATCCAGAGTAGTGTGTGTGCAACCCGAGATATGCATTTAATGAATCATCATTATTCCTCCTCAAAAGCATGCGACATATGAGTATACGTGGATTGTCACAATTGAATAGTGTCAGGAGTCCGGAGGAAAGAGCCGACACTCATCCGGAGTAAATAATATTCGTGAAAGAGTATCCGGATGAATAATAGACCTTGTCCGTCGTAAACAGAGTTTGGGGAGAGAGTAGAGTAGATTCCTTTGCAGTCAAAAAGTCGAAGAGAAGAGAAGTACCACAACACTTCAAATCCGAGACTATGGACTGGATTTATTGATACGGTTGCAAAGAAAATCTGAACTTGTAGCTAAATAAAGATATACTGAAAATACAAAAGCTTAACAGGCAAGGATTAGTACGGATTAGAGATGATAATTAGTGAAAAACAACATAATCCGAACCAATGAGAAACAGAACTCATGCATGGCTAAGAATGTAGTAGACGTATGCATACGTGAAAGTGATCAATATTACTGAATCAGGGCATATGTCAGATAGCAATACACAGGTTCATATAGGTCAACATAGCGAAACTGTCTTGCTGAACAACATAGCTAAAATTAATTAAAGAGCATATGATTTGGCCACATTAGGATTCATGAGTGAACAATGATAGAGCGAACACATGTCAAAAGAAGGCAGATGATTAGTTGATTAAAATGCATGGTTGAAGAAGGAAAATACATCCAAACATGCCACTTTTCTGATTCAAAACAGCATGTCCAGTCAGATCCGAAAGTAAAAGTTTAGAGGAGGGAGAATCCGAGACATATTAGGGGTTCATTGCTGCTCCCCCGTAGATCATTTAATCCTCTCAATGAAAAGCTCCCCCTCAGATAGACAGTCAGGAAAGAGGTCATGAGACATATACGGGGGTATTACCGAATAATAGATAAAGTATTTTCTCCCCCGTAGATTGTGCAATCCTCTCGGTTGACCGTTCCGATTTGTAGAAGTTCAAGACTCGTCTATCTTATTAGAAAACTATACTTGGTAGCCGATCGATCGCGATTGAGTATTCATCCACCAGGCATTCCAAGCTAGCCCATTTCACTTCTTCAACTATGCATGTTAATAGAGTAATCTAAATGAACATGCTTTTGTCATGTGGTGATTAATGGAAGTTAAGATCATGAACCCGAAAAGGTAAATCATATAAACCGTAATTATGTTAGCTTTAAACGACTTCACGGGAAACGCAAGCATCCTCCCAATATTAGGTTGAGATTAATATCGAAACATGAAACCGTTAAACAAGAAGTATGATCAAGCAATACAATCAAGAAGTTTCTACTACTTTCAAGAACGTACAATGCATGGTCCGAGAGTAAATATACTATTGGGTAATTCAAATGTGAAGCTATGCAGAGAAGTCGAGCATACCTAATCGGAAGAGTAGTTCAGAAAACCTCGCATCAGGTAGGGGCTTTGTAAGTATGTCCGCTAATTGATCTTCGGTGGCAACATGTTCCAATGAAATATGCTTTTTGAGAACATGATCGCGTATGAAGTGATACCTGACCTCAATGTGCTTCGTCTTAGGATGCATGACAGATTGTTGCTGATGGCAATTGCACAAGTGTTGTCACAATAAAGTGGAATAGAGGACATGTCGAATCCGTAGTCGTAAGTTGACTTTGCATCCAAAGTAGTCATGCGCAAGAACTTCCGGAAGCTATATATTCCGCCTCGGCGGTAGAGGTTGATACGGAATTCTCGCTTCTTACCGAACCATGAGATCAATCTATTTCCTAGAAACCGACACGTACCGCTTGTGCTTTTCCCGTCGATGCGACATCCAACGAAGTCGGCATCAGAGTACCTAGATAAGGTGAAGTTGGACTCCTTTGGGTACCAGAGTCCCAAATTCATCGTTCCCTTGAGATACCTTAATATCCGTTTTACATGAAGCATATGTGACTCCTTGGGATTCGCCTGGTATCGTGCACAGATTCAAGTTGCAAACATAATGTTCGGGCGACTTGTCGTAAGATACAAAGAAAGATCCGATCATCCCTCCGTAGTCGGTCACATTTACTAATATGCCATCCACATCCGGATCTAACTTGGCACCGACAGGCATGGGAGTTTTGACGGGAGATGAACCTTCCATACCAAACTTCTTAATAAGATCGCGAGTGTACTTAGCCTCGATTAATGAAGATTCCTTCCTTTAATTGTTTGACTTCTATTCCAAGGAAGTAGGACAGGTTCTCCCATCATGCTCATTTCAAACTTGCCTGTCATCAACTTAGCAAACTCTTCACAAAGCTTCGGATTTGTTGATCCGAAAATGATATCATCCACGTATATTTGTACAATCGGAGTGTGTCCCTTCTCTTTTCGTAGAAATAGGGTGGTGTCTATCTTCCCTTTTTGGAAGTTATGAGCAAGTAGGAATTCCGACAAGGTGTCGTACCAGGCTCTTGGAGCTTGCTTCAAACCATATAGAGCTTTCTCAAGTTTGTAGACAAGATGTCCTGCCTTAGGTTCAATGAAGCCGGGAGGTTGTTCAACATACACCTCCTCTTGAAGGTCTCCATTCAGGAATGCGCTCTTGATGTCCATTTGATAAACTATGAAGTTTTCATATGAAGCATACGCGTAAACATTCGGATTGCCTCAAGTCTTGCGACCGGAGCAAAGGTTTCATCATAATCTATTCCTTCTTCTTGACGATATCCTTTGGCTACCAGTCTGGCTTTGTTCCGGATTACTATTCCATCCGTATCAAGCTTGTTCCGGAACACCCATTTAACGCTAATGACTTGCTGAGACTTAGGCCTTGGTACTAAGGTCCACACATTATTTCTCTTAAATTGATTCAGCTCTTCTTGCATGGCTTCTTTCCAATTCGAATCTTGAAGAGCTTCATCTACCACCTTTGGTTCTATTTGAGATAGAAAACACGAGTAAAGACTCATGTTGGAGGTGGCTGCTCTTGTTCTTACACCAACGTAGGATCACCAATCACTTGATCTGAGGGATGGTTTCGGGTCCATCTATAATTCTGTGCATGTGTTGGTTGATCTTGAACAATTTGAAGCTCTTCCAGATTGGGTGGTTCAGTTGTATCGACTGGTTGAGCTTCGTCCGGACTAGATGTTTCCGTATTGAGAGGTACGGATGAACTAGTTGGTTCTTCAACACTATTTCTTCCAGTGTTAACTAGTCCGGACGGACTTAAAGGTGCTCCGGAATTTTGTGTATCCGTAGGAGTATGTCCGGAGCTAAATGGTAGTCCGGAGTCAGAGTCATCCGTAGCATCATCCATAAAATTTCGTTGTGTTTCGCTGATGCCACGTGGTTGGTCAGGATATGTAACAGGAATATTCATAAACTTCGAGTAATCGACGTTGCTGTCCATGACCTGCATATTGGAATTTGAAGAACCGACTTTTGACCAATCGAGATTAGCTTCATCAAAGGTCACATGGATAGATTCTTCAACTTTAAAAAGTTTTCTATTGAAGACCCGATAAGCCTTGCTATGTAGTGGGTACCCGACAAAAATCCCATCATCAGATTTTGGTTCAAATTTATTCCGGGTCTCTTTGCCATTGATCAGTATATAGCAAGTACACCCAAAAGCTCGAAATGTGAAATTGAAGGTTTTCGTCCTCTCCACATCTCATAGGGTGTTTTCATGATAGATTTATTTATTAGAGTTCCGTTTCGAACATAGCAGCGGTGGACACACCTTCAGCCCATGGATCGAGAGGAAGCGTTGCCCCGCTAACATGGATCTACCAAGCTTCAACTAAAGTACGATTCTTGCGCTCAGCTACCCCATTTTGTTGTGGGGTTCGGGAGCAGAGAAGTCATGTCGTATGCCCTATTCGGAACAATATGATCTCATTTCGAAAAATCAAATTCTCGTACCATGATTACTCCCGATGCATTTAATGCTCAGTCCTTGTGAGTTGCTTATCCAGGTTGAAGAGATCTACAAGATGCTCAAAAGTTTGATCCTTTGATTTCAGGAACATCACCCATGTGTATCCTGGTGAAATCATCGATAACCACAAGGGTATATCTCGCACCTGCTAGTGATGGAATAGATATAGGACCACAGAGGTCCATATGAAGAAGTTGTAGAGGAGCAGTTATTGAGTTAACCGATTTGCTCTTAAAGCTGTGTTTGGTCTGTTTACCAAGTTGGCATTCTCGACAGAGAGAGTCTCTGGAGAACTTGAGTTTGGGTAGACAAAGTGACAAGATCAAGTGACGCTAATTTAGACAAAGTCTTAAAGTTTAAATGTGCGCATCGCTTGTGCCATAGCCAACTATCTTCATCTCGATGCTTTCGTAAGGAAGCATACACAGGTCGAAGAATTATTTCTTAAGACCACCGAGTATATGTCCCCATCTCTTGATCCGGATAACTTAACATCTCCTGGATAAGTTTTCTCTTCGCGTACAGGTGTTGGACAAAAAGGAAACAAGAAATCCTTTGTCACATAGATTATCGACACTTAGCAAATTATGCTTTAAACCTTCGACTAGTGCAACTTTAGTGATTGATACACGGCCGTTAGTTAAAGTGCCATACCCGACAGTCTTACCTTTGCCGTTGTCGCCATATGAAACGGATGGACCTTGTTTATCATTAACTTCTACAAGCGAGTCCGATCACCCGTCATATGTCCTGGAGCATCCACTATCAAGGATCCACTTGCTTTTATTGATCTTTAACTTCAAGTGATCCGGCAATGCATTCCAGAGATGCTCCTGAAAGACAACAGTTTACACTTTTGGTGCCCAAACTTGTTTCAGGCGGTTAGAGAGAGAGCAAGATTGTCAACATTTATGGATTTGATTTTGCTAGGACTCTTAGCTTTCCAAGTTGACATTAACTTGTTAGTTTCAGCTACTTCTTTTATTTGGGTTTTCTTGGGAGAGACACTCCTTTTAGATTTAGATTTTGTTTTGCTCGAAGAACCCCTTTTATAAAACCGATCTTTATTGGATTGAAATTGATTACAAAGCCAGCTATCGGATAGACTCCAACATTCATAGTGATAATGACCCATTTCCCTACGGATGGAATAGACACTATAATGTGAAGTACAAACAGGGGATACAGTCTCTTAGATTTTACAGATTTTCTACTTTGTTCCCTTTGGCCTAATCCATTGCGCTTGGGTGACGCGCTCTTGGCCCTAAATGCGTCAGCCTTAGCCTTGTCTTTCTTTTTGGGTGCTATAGTTTTGGCTTTTTAATCAAGCAGCCCTTCCCTTCATCTTTAGTTACGGGTGCTACTGGTTCGGGAAGTACAAGAATGACCTCTCGCTCCACAGCCATAAACTATGGTGCCACTCGAAATGAAACCATCTAACGGTTTAGATGTACTAACAGGATATAAGTTGGTTAGTTTAGGAGTGAAATCAGGAGGACACTCGGTAGCTTGAGCTATGGAAGTTGATGGTTCGGAACCTAGGCCAGGTTTGACTCGGATGTCGTCAGGATCGGCCCTAAAGGTAGAGGCTATTTCCCCGGATTTTAGCCACTTACGATTTATTTCCTTTTCCCTGTTCCAGTTCATTTTTGAGTCTTTTTACTATAACTTTTAGGCCCGAGAGATTGGTATTTAACAAATGATTTTCAGCTCTTAGATCATGATACCAAGCTTCTTTTCCTCTCGAAGTCGTTGATGTCCTTTTCGAGTCTATTAATAGTAAATTCAAGACGTTTATTCCGACTTTCCATATCTTTGTACATTTGAGTAATTATTAGTCTCTCATTCTTTTCATGATCACATGCGTAGTAAGAGATTCTAATTTACTCAGGAGCTCAGAGATAGAAGGTACCTCAAGATTTGCCATGAGGCGGACATTCGGCTTAGTGGTCGGCTCATCATCCGAGGATTCCTCCTCTTCTTCCGAGCCACTCATGTATTTTGTCACGAGCGCCTTCCTCTTGCACTTGTCGTTATCCGAGGTGGAGCGACGAGGAGTTACCTTGTCACTTTTCTCGGCCACTTTTGTTTTGGACCCGCATTCCTTGGCCCGAGGACCGGTTTTCCCACAAATGAAACATTCCTGGGAACCGGACTCCGGTCGCTCCTTCCTTTGGAACGATGATGATGAGCGTCTTCGACCCCTTTCTCGCTTTTCCATAGGAATCGCTCAAAGGATTTGACAAGAAGGGCTATCTCCTCCTCCTCGTCGAATCAAAATTGCCGGATACGTCCGTATCATCATTCCTCGCATGTTTAGACATTCTCCGTAGCTTTGAGAGCTACCCCCTTTTCCTTCCGAGCTATTTTCTCATCCCCGTCGTAGTACTTAAACCCGACTTCGTGAGTCCGCAGCCTCTCCATACTCTCTTCAAGGGGAACATCCGCGCTTTTGTCCGATCGCATCCGGAGTTGTTTGAGGTAGTAGCGTCCCAAGGAGCGAAAGAACTTGTCATTGATCCGGGATTGAGATAGTGCTCATTGACATTTCAGCTCAAGAATGAGCTTGCCGAATCTCCGATAGATGCTTTCAAGTGATTCACCCGGTTTATGATTAAAACCTCATATTTTCCGAGAGTTCGGATCTTGTTCGCTCTGGGACCGACTCCCTCATAGAGGATTTCGCTTGTCCCAACAGCTTTCCTTGTCGTGCAGCCCCGGACGTCGTGAAAGCCTCGGAATCCAAAGACGATGTAACATGCCGTGCCTTTTCACTAGCGCCCGCCGGCTCTTTTCATCGTTGGTAAGTTCAAGATCCGCTTTGGCCCCTAACCCATGTTCTCCGATGTCATCGGAATTGGAATCTCCCGATGAAGACATGGCCACATAAGATGATCATGGCATACCATAAACTCTTCATGCGAGCTTTCCATTGGGAGAAAGCTTAGGTGTGAATTTGGGCGGTTTCGTTAAAGTAAACCAACACCCCACGCCAAAAAACCCCCCACAACCCCCCCCCCCCCCCCCCCCCCCCAGCGTCGAGGTGGGTCGCATTTTCACCGCTGCTTCGATTCGGGATGGGCTCCCGTGCACCTCCGGAGTTAAGGCGAGTGTTGAATAGCATCCGCTTTCTTCGGCCATTTTCGAGATTGAAAGGTGGGATCTCTACTTAGAACAAAGTGAACTTGCTCGATACCACTTGATGGTCCCTTGGAGCCTAAGGGGGGTGGTGAATAGGCTCTTATTCAACCTTCCTTTCTCTCAAGACACAAACCTTATCTAGTTAAGTGATGACCACTCGGAAGATACCAGATGTGGAAGTTTTTGTTTTATTATCACGAGATTGAATACAACAAAATGAAGCAGACTCTCTTACACTCGTTTACAAATGAACTCACACCTAGCCAACTCTATCTCCAAAGATGGAAAAACTTCTTTTTTAATAATGTAAAAGTATGAATATTTATACAAAACATCCAAGAGACAACCTTGGAACTTGTAGTTCCTGAATGCGTTCAACACTAACTATCCCTCGGTAATCTCTCCGCCTTGATCGCTGCGGATTGTGGAGCTCAAGATCTTGGATTTGAAGAGTATAAGTGTCTTTGTGAGTTCCCGGATACAATTAAGGTTGTGTCCACATATCCGGATGATCCACGTGTAAGATTCTTCAGGTTCTCAATAAATTCGCCTTACATCGGGACACCACGAGCCGATAACTTTAAATGCGGTTGAGTTGAAGCGGTGTCTTCTTGGTCCGGTGTAATTTTCCTTACTCCATAGCTAATGAAGCTCGGAACCTTACTCCGTGTCGTTGGTTGCTTACTCCGTATCTATTTAAGACCGGAATCCTTAGTCCGTGTCGCCGCTTCCTTACTCCGCATGTAAATTCCTTACTCCGTATGTAAGTTCCTTACTCTGCATGTAAGTTCCTTACTCCGCATGTAAGTTCCTTACTCCGTATGTAAGTTCCTTACTCCGGGCGAGTCTTGAAAAGTCTGATAACTTATTCCGTGTCAGCGCTTTCTTACTCCGCATGTAAGTTCCTTACTCCGTATGTAATTTCCTTACTCCGTATGTAAGTTCCTTACTCCGTATGTAAGTTCCTTACTCCGGGCAAGTAATAAATCTGGATTCCTTACTCCGCATCTGGTTTCCTTACTCCGCACTTATCCTTTAAGTTCTTAGTCCGTACGAATGTTCCTTATTCCGTATGTATTTGTTACTTGGTTATTTACCAAGTGTTTGACGACACTTACTCTTGTCCGGATCAGGATTATGTATCTTGTCCTTAGCTTTGCTCTCACGAGTGCATTTCTGGATTAGTAACATATCTTCTGCAATGATCAAATAAATACAAAAGATCTCAGATCAAATTACATAAGGCTTTATCAGCATTATCCAAATTCTGGGTTTGATCCAACAGTTATTACTTAAAAGAAGTGAAAAAAATAAGAAAAAAAGAAAAAGAAAAGAAAAAGAAAAGAAAAGAGAGATTCAAAATAAAAGCCACAATGGCTTGATGTTTATATGAGTAATTAGTTAGTTTTGTAGCCACAAGGGCTGAGTTTTGTTTGTTTTGAGAGTGTTGAGCTCAAGTCTTAGGCTCAAGGTGTGTTTTATCAGTTATTAGAGTAGAGTGTGAGTTTATCGAGATTTGAATAGCGTGTGAGTTTCAAATAAAGTAGAATAGAGAGTGTTTTCTTTGATGAGCACAATAGGGAACTCTTATGATTGTTTGGAAAGTACTTAATTAATAGCTGATGGCGAATATAGTGAGGAGTTTACCAATCCTTTGTTAATTGTTAGGTACTGTCATTGGGCTTGAGATTGAGAGAAAAGACAATTTATATTTGAGTGAGGCAGCTTTATCCTTGGTGAGAACTTAAAGGGAAACTAGGTGCTATTTTATCATGGAATACTTCTTGATATCCGAATTTTCAGTGCTGAAATTGCATGGTTGTTGGACTCAGGAATATGGATATGAATGAACTAAGCTATGACTCATTTTGGTTGCTTAAATTCCCATTTCATCATGATAGAGTGCATGCTTAGGAAACCATGATTCTCCTTGATTGTTATTTTATTTTTCTTCCAGTTTGATTGAGTGTTTATTTTATTTCTGCATGCTTGAGGACAAGCAATGGTTCAAGTGTGGTGTATTTGATAACGTGCATTTATGCCATTATTCTATTGCCTATTTAGGGGTGTTTAAGAGCATGATTAGAGCCTTATTATATCATATTTCATTTATATTTGCTCTAACCCCTAGGAAGATGCTATTTGCATATACATGCGCTTTTAAGCTGTTTTGTCAGGTTTTGGAGATTAATTTTGACCAAGTAGATGGCCTCAAATTAATTGGTGTGCAGAACTAAAGTTTCTCAGAATGATGTCCTCTACCTTCCACAGAAGTTTCAGAGCCAAAGGCCTTGAACGCCAATTGGACCAATTGGCGTGCAAGCATATTATTGCATACCAGCCTTCTACATGATGCAAGGAAGCTTGGGGAAGAATTTCACCTAATTTGGAGCTGCACGCCAATTGGGAATATGACGTTCAAATTGACGTGTAGCCATATTTTTGCACCGATTCATTCGTTTTGTTATGCTGATCATTCTTTCCTAAAAGACCTTGTTCATATTGTGCTTAGATTGAGAGATTTTAATGCTGGAAGTGTCACTTATCAAACCTACGTCGTTTTGATAAGTTGTAACAGATGGGCTAGGGCACACTTTATAATACAGCATTCAAGCCCATCTAGCAGATATATAAATTATGGTCCCTTGGAGCCTAGAGGGGGGTGAATAGGCTCTTATCGAAACTCTTTTCTTTCTCTTAAGACACAAACACTTATCTAGTTAAGTGATAGAATCACTCATGAAGATAACCAGGATAGTGGAAGTATTTTGTTTTATTATCACAAGATAAATACAACAAAATAGAAGCAAGACTCTCTTACACTCTGTTTACAAATGAACTCACACACTAGCCAAATTCTATCTCCCAAAATTAAAGCCGCTTATGCATACACAAGGTTAATCTTTGCTTACAAATGCACATGCGCACTTGCTACAAATATACGATTATGAATATTTATACAAACATTCCTAAGAGATAACCTTGGAACTTGTAGTTCCAGAATGCATTCAGCACTAACTATTCCTCGGTAATCTCTCTGCCTTGACTGCTGCGGTTTGTGGAGCTCAAGATCTTGGGTTTGAAGAGTATAAGTGCATTTGTGAGTTCCCAAGTACAATTGAGGTTGTGTCCACATATCCGGATGATCCACGTGTAAGATTCTTCAGGATCTCAATAAGTTTGTCTTACATCGGGACGCCACGAGCTGATAACATTGAATGCGGTGAGTTGAAGTAGTATCTTCTTGGTCCGGTGTAATTCTCCCTACTCCGTTGCTAATGAAGTTCGGAACCTTACTCCATGTCAGTGGTTGCTTACTCCGTATCTGTTTAGATCGGAATCCTTAGTCCGTGCCGCTTCCTTACTCCGCATGTAAGTTCCTTACTCCGTATGTAAATTCCTTATTCCGTATGTAAGTTCCTTACTCCGGGCGAGTCTTAAAAGGTCGGATGACTTATTCCGTATCAGTGCTTCCTTACTCCGCATGTAAGTTCCTTACTCCGTATGTAAATTTTTTACTCCGTATGTAAGTTCCTTACTCCGGGCGAGTCTAAGGGATCGAAGTCCTTACTCCGTACTAGCGCTTCCTTACTCCGTATGAGTAAGTTGTCCGGATTCCTTACTCCGCATCTAGTTTGTTTACTCCGTGCGAATAAAGGCTCGGATCCTTATTCCGTTTGTATTGATGACTTGGTTATTTACCAAGTGTTTGACGACACTCACTCTTGTCTGGATCAGGATTATGCATCCTGTCCTTAGCTTTGCTCTCACGAGTGCATCTCCGGATTAATAACATATCTTCTGTAACGATCAAATAATCACAAAAGATCTCAGATCAAATTACATAGGGCTTTATCAGCATTATCCAAATTCTGAGTTTGATCCAATAATCTCCCCCAATTATGGATATGCCCAAACCCTTTGTAATCTGATCTGGTAAACAGTGCAAAAAGATAACATACAGAATACGCATCACAATCAATTTCATTTAACAGCAACTAAGTACAATTCATCCTTAATACAAGATTTTCACTAAGGTACATAAGGCTTACTATACTTGAAGATCATAGTTGCTGCCTTCTCTCTAAGCTCCATTGTCTGCTTCATCGTATAAGTAGTGTGTTGGCTCCACGATTTGTCCACAGTCAAAAATGACTTGATGAAGTAACAGACAAAGGCCCCACAGCTATCTCCATCCGGTTGTTGTGGCACTTGCTTCTTGCCCCAGAATGTCACCTTCAGCTTCTCAGTTGGACCCAAGGGTGTGATGCCCAACTCT
Organism: Taxillus chinensis; assembly: GCA_023512835.1. NCBI lineage: Eukaryota > Viridiplantae > Streptophyta > Magnoliopsida > Santalales > Loranthaceae > Taxillus > Taxillus chinensis. The sequence continues at coordinate 46,234,508 of CM042084.1, read as the reverse complement.
TCATATAAACCGGCTTTCTTCACACCATACCCTGAGACACAGTGGTTCCCATTGATTCTTTCTTACAAAGTGCTCCACTATCTGATGAGAATCAATGAGAATCATTTGCTTGGACTGAATCATGAAGACAGCCATCATGAAGTGTGGCGACATGATCCGGTACGGAATGAGGATAGTTGAGAGAGTTTTCCATGGCTTGCTATCCTCAGCAGTTCCGTCGATGAAGGATTGAATTAGATCCACACTGGGAAGATAGCCTTCATTCCAACACGGCAGAACTTCAAACAAGTGCCCGTCTTTGTATAGAGATGGAAACAGCCTCATCTCTATTTTAGCAGCCCTCGAGAAGTTGTCAATGTCTTCTGTAGTAAAGAGTCCTTTCTCCGAACAAAGAGTCTGAATGTCATCCGAGGAGAAAGAGTACATTTCGTAAAGACATCTTCTCTCGCAGAAGACGCTGCATAGGACTTCATTGCTTTGCGAACACTTCCATCCGCATCAGAAGGGTCAAATGCCGCATATGATGGGAGGAAGGTGTCGGCTGCGGGTGAGGAGGATGGAGGAGGAGCTGGAGCTGCAGTAGAGGAGCTTGGTTGAGAGAAGCGGCTTCGTTTAGGAATTTGAACTCCCTGAAGCACTGAAGTGGCAGGCCGCTTCTCAGTCCGAGTAGATGATTGTGGTGTAGAAGGAGCAGAAGGGGCAGAAGGATTAGATGACACTGTCTCCCCCGGTTTGGCAGATCGCCGACAAGCAACGGGAGGACGAGCCATCGTGTGCGCCAGGTCCGCGAAGGAGGTAGACAATGAATGGGCGGACGAGGCGACGAGATCCATTTTCTGCTCCATTGAAGTGGAGGAGCCAGTGAGAGCGGAGAGGAGTTGGGCGCCGAGTGCATCAACCTTGGCGGCGATGGCAGAAATTTGGGTGCTTTGAGCCTGGGCGTGTCGGTCCAGCTAGGCGGAGAGCACAGTGTCGGAGTGAACCGTGCCAAACGAGGCACGCCCAAGGACCAACTCCGGAGCTTTGGAGGACTCCCCCGCATGAACAGGAACGGGAGTGCGCTGGGCAGAGGAGTCCGCAGGAGTATCAGCAGCAGCAGCAGCAGCAGAAGGGGCATCCGGAGCAGCTGACCCGCTTTGACCAGATAGGTCAACCACCGGAATGGCGGCAGCAGGAGAAGAGGGGCCAACCTTAGTAGGAGAAGGACCCCTGGCGGAATGTACTGGGCTGGAGGGAGTAGTGAACGCCACATCTGGAATGGAGGTCGGCGTAAGAAAGCCATGATCCAAGTTCCAGATGATCATTGTCTCCGGGGATTGGGTATGGCGTGTGTAAAACACCCAGAGATCGTTGTCAGGAATGGAGGTAGTGTAGGCAAGGCTAAAACGGAGCCATAGGTCCGTTAAGGTGTCGATGGAGAGATGGTCAAGGTAATCTCGGGGTTGAGCTAGGGGAGGCAAAGGGGCTTCCGGAGAAGAGGCCTGGACATCAGCAGTGGCGGCCGCAACAACGGTATCAACCGCGACAGCAATAGCGAAGGTGGAGGGAGTGGGGACATCAGCAGCAGAGGGAGCTGAGGAAACAGCTTTAGGAGCACTGCGCTGAGATGGCCCCGCAACCTCGGACGGTTCAACACGGATGCTGTGCTGGGAGGCCCGGGAATGAGAGGGTGCTGCAACGGACCGAATCCGGGAGGATCGGGGTGCAGAACTGATGTCAGGGGCTTGGCTGTCGGAGGGGTCACCAACAGAACTGCCTTGTTGTTCCGAGGCAGGGAGAATGCGGAGAGCGGCAGAGGGACGGCGGGCCGTCATGTTCCCATCCGGTGTAAGATAACGGAGGTAGTAAGCCGAGGGAAATGGAACAACATCATATCGGGCGAAATGGTCCAGATTGAGATGCCGGAAGATGATGCTTAGTATGCGCCCAAAAGAATGGTTCTTAGGACCCGATCCATGCAATCGTAACAAAAACGTCCCCCAATCCGGCGGAAGACCTTCAAAAACGCCGTACATGGCCAGGAGAAGATCATAAGGGACCGAGTCCAGAGTGAAGTGCGAGCCAAGAACAATGACTCAGTATGGTCGCCATACAGCGATAGCGACCTTGGAAGGATTTCACCTTGTATTCCTTGCCTTTGTGGGTGCAACCCATAGAAACCGCCATTGGAGCAGCATTAGGGCGCTGTGGTTCATCGGGGGGTAGATGGAGAGCAGCGCATAGAACGGCCGGAGTGATGGTGATGGATTCACCGCGGACATAAGAGGTTATGGAATTAGTGGTGCAGTGAATCCGTTGGTAATACTCAATGATGTCGTCGATAAGAAGATCGACGGGATTGGAGATCAGGTTGAGTATATGCGAGGCTTCAAGGAGAGGGCGAAGCTGGAAAAACCAATCCGGAGGATTAGAGATAGCATTCCAATCAACCAGATGGCCAGGATTAACGCCAGAAAGAGAGATTCTGGGTGTCATTGCAAATGAAATTTGAAGGACAAGAGGAAAGGTGAGGTCTTGGCGATGGAAGGAGCAACGAGAGGTTTAGGGATTTGAAATGAGCAATACTCGTGCTTTGCAGGACTGATCAGAACATATAAGACCGAATCCGCAAATGTCAGTGGGCGTAGGAATTTGCTAGTGAAATAGGGACCCGCTTGACAGGCTGATGTCATTATTCTGGATATCGATGCGCCTCCGAATGAAACGATGTCGTGGAGACCGCATGACTAAGTAAGTGTAACAGCTGGTTGCTATCCAGAGAAGTGTGTGTGTATCCCGAGATTTGAATTTAATGAATCATCATGATTCCTCCTCAAAAGCACGCGACATATAGGAAGACTTGGATCGTCGCAATTAGACTGTCAGGAGTCCGGAGGAATGAACCGACAATCATCCGGAAGAAGTAATAGTCGAGGAAGAGTATCCGGATGAAAAATAGACCGTGCCCGTAGTAGACAGAGTTCGGTGAGAGAGTAAAGTAGATTTCTTTGCAGTCAATAAGTCGAAGAGAAGAGAAGTACCACAACACTTCAAATCCAAGACTGTGGACTAGATTTATCGATACGGTTGCAAAGAGAATCTGAACCTGTAGCTAATAAAAGAGATGAACTGAAAATACAAAAGCTTAACAGACAAGGATTAGTACGGATTAGGGAAAATAATCAGTGAAAAACGACATAATCCGAACTAATGAGAAACAGAACTTATGCATTGCAAAGCATGTAAGAGCAATATTACATGAATCAGGGCATATGTCAGATAACCATACACAAGTTCATATAGGTCAACATAGCGAAACCGTCTTGCTAACAACGTAGCTAAGATTAATTAAAGATCATATGATTTGATCAAACTAGGATTCATGAGTGAAAAATGAGCAAGCGGACACATGTCAAATGCAAGCAATTGATTATCCGATTAAAATGCATGGTTGAAGAAAGGAAAAAAACATCCAAGCATGCCTCAATTCCGGTTTAACAACGCATGTCCAGTCAGATCCGGAAGTAAAAGTTTAGAGGAGGGAGTATCCGAGACATATTAGGGGTTCATTACTGCTCCCCTATAGATCATTTAATCCTCTCAATGAAAAGCCCCCCCTCAAATAGATAGCCAGGAAAGAGGTCATGAGACATATACGAGGGGTATTACTGAATAATATATAAAGCATTTTCTCCCCCGTAGATTGTGCAATCCTCTCGATTGACATTTCCGGTTTGTAGAATTCAGCACTGTCTATCTTATTAAAAAACTATACTTAGGTCGACAGATCGCGATTGAGTATTCATCCACCAGGCATTCCGAGCTAACCCATTTCATTTCTTCAACTATACATGTTAATAGAGTAATATAAATGAACATGCTGTTGTCATGTGGTGATTAGTGGAAATTAAGATCATGAAGCCAGAAAGAGGTAAATCATATAAACTTTAATCATGTTAACTTAAACGACTTCAGTCGAGAAACACAAGCATCCTCCCACAATGAAGTTGATATTAATATCATAAGCATGAAGCCGTTAATCAGTAAGTATGATCAGCATTAAAATCAGTATGTATCTTCCACTTTCAATAAAAGCACAATCCATGTTCTGATAGTAAGTATACTGTTGGGTAAATTAAATGTGAAACTATGCAGAAAAGTCGAGCATACCTAAACGGAAGAGTAGTTCAGAGAATCTTGCATCAGGTAGGGGCTTTGTAAAAATGTCGGCCAGTTGATCTTCAGTAGCAATATGTTCCAGTGAGATGTGACTTTTAAGAACATGATCACGTATGAAGTGATACCGGACTTCAATATGCTTCGTCTTAGGATGCATGGCAGGATTGTTGCTGATAGCAATAGCGCTAGTGTTGTCGCAGTAGAGTGGAATAGATGACATGTTGAAACCGTAGTCAGTAAGTTGACTTTGCATCCAGAGTAGCTGGCGCAAGAACTCCCAATGACTATATATTCCGCTTCAACAAGAGAGGTTGATACGGAATTTTGCTTCTTATCGAACCATGAAATTAATCTATTTCCAAGAAACCGACATGTACCACTTGTGCTCTTCCTGTCGATGCGACATCCAATAAGTCGGCATCGTAGTATCCGGATAAGGTGAAGTTGGACTCCTTTGGGTACCAGAGTCCCAAATTCATCGTTCCCTTGAGATACCTTAATATCCGTTTAACATGAAGCATATGTGACTCCTTGGGATTCGCCTGGTACCGTGCACAGATGCAAGTTGCAAACATAATGTCTGGGCGACTTGCTGTAAGATACAGCAAGGATCCGATCATCCCTTTGTAGTCAGTCACATTTACTGATATGCCGTCGACATCCGGATCTAGCCTGGCACTGACAGGCATGGGAGTTTTGACGGGAGATGAACCTTCCATACCAAACTTCTTAATAAGATCGCGAGTGTACTTAGCTTGATTAATGAAGACTCCTTCCTTTAATTATTTAACTTCTATTCCAAGGAAGTAGGACAATTCTCCCATCATGCTCATCTCAAACTTGCCTGTCATCAACTTACCAAACTCTTCACAAAGCTTCGGATTCGTTGATCCGAAAATGATATCATCCACATATATTTGTACAATCAGAGTGTGTCCTTTCTCTTTTCGTAGAAATAGGGTGGTGTCTATCTTCCCCTTTTGGAAGTTGTGAGCAACTAGGAATTCTGACAGTTTGTCGTACCAGGCTCTTGGAGCTTGTTTCAAACCATATAAAGCTTTCCGAAGCTTGTAGACAAGATGTCCTGCCTTAGGTTCAATGAAGCCGGGAGGTTATTCAACGTACACCTCCTCTTGAAGATCTCCATTCAGGAATGCGCTCTTGATGTCCGTTTGATAAACTATGAAGTTTTCATATGAAGCATACGCCAGAAACATTCGGATTGCCTCAAGTCTTGCTACCGGAGCAAAGGTCTCATCATAATCTATTCCTTCTTCTTGACGATATCCTTTGGCTACTAGTCTGGCTTTGTTCCGGATTACTATTCCATCCGTATCAAGCTTGTTCCGGAACACCCATTTAACGCCAATAACTTGCTGAGACTTAGGCCTTGGTACTAAGGTCCACACATTATTTCTCTTAAATTGATTCAGCTCTTCTTGCATGGCTTCTATCCAATTCGAATCCTGAAGAGCTTCATCTACCACCTTTGGTTCTATTTGAGATAGAAAACACGACTAAAGACTCATGTTGGAGGTGGCTGCTCTTGTTCTTACACCAACAATAGGATCACCAATCACTTGATCTGAGGGATGGTTTCAGGTCCATCTGTAATTCTGTGCATGTGATGGATGATCTTGAACAATTTGAAGCTCTTCCAGATTAGGTGGTTCAGTTGCATCCGCTGGTTGAGCTTCATCCGGACTAGATGTTTCCGTATTGAGAGGTACGGTTGAACTAGATGGTTCTTCAACAATGTTTCTTTCAGTGTTAACTAGTCCGGACGGACTTGAAGGTGTTCCGGAATTTTGGGTATCCGTAGGAGTATATCCGGAGCTAAATGGTAGTCCGGAGTCCGAGTCATCCGTAGCATCATCCATATAATTTCTTTGTGCTTCGCTGATGCCACGTGGTTGGTCAAGATGTGTAATAGGAACATTCATAAACTTCGAATAATCGACGTTGCTGTCCATGACCTGCACATTAGAACTTGAAGAACCGACTTTTGACCAATCAAGGTTAGCTTCATCAAAAGTCACATGGATAGATTCTTCAACTTTGAAAAGTTTTCTATTGAAGACCCGATAAGCCTTGCTATGTAATGAGTACCCGACAAAAATCCCATCATCAGATTTTGGTTCAAATTTATTCCAGGTCTCTTTGCCATTTATCAATATATAGCAAGTACACCCAAAAGCTCTGAAATGTGAAATTGAAGGTTTTCGTCCTCTCCACATCTCACAGGGTGTTTTCATGGTAGATTTATTTATTAGAGTTCTGTTTCGAACATAGCAAAGGTGGACAAGACTTCAGCCCATAGATCGAGAGGAAGCGTTGCCCCCGCTAACATGGATCTACCAACTTCAACTAAAGTATGATTCTTGCGCTCGCCTACTCCATTTTGTTGTAGAGTTCGGGAGTAGAGAAGTCATGGGTTGTATGGCCTGTTGGGAACAATATGATCTCATTTCGAAAAGTCAAATTCTGGACCATGATCACTCCTGATGCACTTTATGCTCGGTCCTTGTGAGTTGCTTATCCAGTTGAAGAGATCTACAAGATGCTCAAAAGTTTGATCCTTTGATTTCAGGAACATCACCCATGTGTATCTGGTGAAATCATCGATAACCACTAGGGTATATCTCGCACCAGCTAGTGACGGAACAGATATAGGACCATATAAGTCCACATGACGAAGTTGTAGAGGAGCAGTTATTGAATTAACTGATTTGCTCTTAAAACTATGTTTGGTCTGTTTGCCCAATTGGCATTCTTGACAGAGTGAGTCTCTGGAGAACTTGAGTTTAGGTAGACCAGTGACAAGATCAAGTGACACTAATTTAGACAAAGTCTTAAAGTTTAAATGTGCGCATCGCTTGTGCCATAGCCAACTGTCTTCATCTGATGCTTTAGTGAGGAAGCATATAGGGTCAGAAGAATTATTTCTTAAGACCACTGAGTAAATGTCCCCATCTCTTGATCCTGGATAACTTAACTTCTCCGGATAAGTTTTCTCTTCACGTAAGGTGTTGGACAAAAAGGAAACAAGAAATCCTTTGTCACATAAATTACTGACACTTAGCAAATTATGCTTTAAACCTTCGACTAGTGCAACTCTAGTGATTGATACACAGCCGTTAGTTAAGGTGCCATACCCGACAGTCTTACCTTTACTGTTATCGCCATATGAAACGGATGGACCTTGTTTATCATCAACTTCTACAAGCAGAGTCTGATCACCCGTCATATGTCCGGAGCATCCACTATCAAGGATCCACTTGCTTTTATTGATCTTTAACTTCAAGTGATCCGACAATGCATTCCAGAGATGCTCCTGAAAGACAACAGTTTACACTTTTGGTGCCCAAACTTGTTTCAGCGGTTAGAGAGAGCAGCATTATTGTCAACATTTACGGATTTGATTTTGCTAGGACTTTTAGCTCTCCAAGTTGACTTTAGCTTGTTAGTTTCAGCTACCTCTTTTATTTGGGTTTTCTTGGGAGAGAAACTCCTTCGAGTTTTAGATTTTGTTTTGCTCGAAGAACCCTTTTTGTTTAACTGATCTTTATTTATATGAAATTGATTACAAAGCCAGTTATCAGATAAACTCCAACATTCATAGTGATAATGACCTATTTCCCTACAGATGGAACAGACACTATAATGTGAAGTACAAACAGGGGATACAGGTCTCTTAGATTTTACAGGACTTTCTACTCGTTCCTCGTGGCCTAATCCATTGCGTTTGGGTGACGCGCTCTTGGCCCTAGATGCATCAGCCTTAGCCTTGTCTTTCTTTTTGGGTGCTACAGTTTTTGCTTTAACTGCAGCAGCCTTCCCTTCATCTTTAGTTACGGGTACTACTGCTTCGGGAAGTGCAGTAACAGCCTCGACTTCACAGTCATAAACTATGGTGCCACCTGAAATGAAACCATCCAACGGTTTAGATGTACTAACAGGATATAAGTTGGTTAGTTTAGGAGTGAAATCCGGAGGACACTCAGTAGCTTGAGCTATGGATGTTGATGACTCGGAACCTAGGCCAGGTTTGACTCGGATGTCGTCAGGATTAGTCCTAAAGGTAGAGGCTATTTCCCCGGATTTTAGCCACTTACGATTTATTTCCTTTTCCTGTTCCAGTTCATTTTCGAGTCTTTTTACTATAACTTTTAGGCATGAGAGATTGGTATTTAACAAATGATTTTCAGCTCTTAGATCGTGATACCAAGCTTCTTTTCCTCTGAAGTCAGCGATGTCCTTTTCGAGTCTATTAATAGTGAATTCAAGACGTTTATTCTGACTTTCCATATCTTTGTACATATGAGTAATTATTAGTCTCTCATTCTTTTCATGATCACATGCGGTAGTAAGAGATTCTAATTTACTCAGGAGCTCAGAGATAGAAGGTACCTCAGTATTTGCCATGAGGCAGACGTTCGGCTTAGTGGTTGGCTCATCATCCGAGGATTCCTCCTCTTTTTCCGAGCCACTCATGTATTTTGTCACGAGCACCTTCCTCTTGTTCTTGTTGTTGTCTGAGGTGGAGCGGCGAGGAGTTACCTTGTTACTTTTCTCGGCCACTTTTAATTTGGACCTGCATTCCTTGGCCCAGTGACCGGTTTTCTCACAGTTGAAGCATTCCTGGGAACTGGACTCCGGTCGCTCCTTCCTTTGGAAGGATGATGATGAGCATCTCCTGAACCGTTTTCTGCTTTTCCGTTGGAATCGCTCAAAGGATTTGACAAGAAGTGCTATCTCCTCCTCCTCGTCAGAATCAGAATTCTCGGACACGTCCGTATCATCATTCCTCAATATGTTTAGACATTCTGTAGCTTTGAGAGCTACCCCCTTTTCTTTCCGAGCTATTTTCTCATCCCTGTCAGAGTACTTAAACCTGACTTCGTGAGTCCACAGCTCTCCATATAGTTCTTCAAGGGGAACATACTGCCAGTTCTTGTCTGATTGCATCCGGAGATGTTTGGAGTAGTAGCGATCCGGCAAGGAGCGAAAGAACTTGTCATTGATCCGGGATTGAGAATAGTGCTCATTAACGTCTTGACTCAAGAATGAGCTTGCCGAATCTCCGATAGATGCTTTCGAGTGATTCGCCCGGTTTATGATTGAAACTCTCAAAGTTCTGTCTGAGAGTACAGATCATGTTCTGCATCTGGGACTGACTCCCCTCATAGAGGATTGTTAGTTTGTCCCAAACAGCTTTTACTGTCGTGCAGCCCTGGACGTCCGTGAAAGCCTCGGAATCCAAAGACGATGTAACATAAGCAGAGCCTTTTCACTAGCGCACCGCCAGGCTCTTTCATCGTTGGTAAGTTCAGCATCTGTCTTTGGCCTCCTAACTCCATGTTCTCCGATAGTCATCGGAATTGGAATCTCCTGATGAAGACATGCCCACATAAGATGATCATGGCATTCCATAAACATCTTCATGCGAGCTTTCCACTGGGAGAAAAGCTCAGGTGTGAATTTGGGCGGTTTCGTCAGAGTAAAGCCAGAACTCCGTGGTTGAGAAGCGGCGACAGCAAGCAGGTTGAGGTGGGTCGACATTTTCACCGCCGCTTCGATTCGGGATGGGCTCCTGTGCACCTCCGGAGTTAAGGCGAGTGTTGAATAGCATACTGCTTTCTTCGGCCATTTCTGAGATTGAAAGAGTGGGATCTCTACTTAGAACAAATAGAACTTGCTCTGATACCACTTGATGGTCCCTTGGAGCCTAGAGGGGGGGTGAATAGGCTCTTATCGAAACTCTTTTCTTTCTCTTAAGACATAAACACTTATCTAGTTAAGTGATAGAATCACTATGGAAGATAACCAGATAGTGGAAGTATTTTGTTTTATTATCACAAGATAAATACAACAAAATAGAAGCAAGACTCTCTTACACTCTGTTTACAAATGAACTCACACACTAGCCAAATTCTATCTCCCAAAATTAAAGCCGCTTATGCATACACAGGGTTAATCTTTGCTTACAAATGCACATGCGCACTTGCTACAAATATACAATTATGAATATTTATACAAACATTCCTAAGAGACAACCTTGAAACTTGTAGTTCCGGAATGCGTTCAGCACTAACTATTCCTCGGTAATCTCTCTGCCTTGACTGCTGCGGTTTATGCAGCTCAAGATCTTGGGTTTGAAGAGTATAAGTGCATTTGTGAGTTCCCAAGTACAATTGAGGTTGTGTCCACATATCCGGATGATCCACGTGTAAGATTCTTCAGGATCTCAATAAGTTTGTCTTACATCGGGACGCCACGAGTTGATAACATTGAATGCGGTGAGTTGAAGTAGTATCTTCTTGGTCCGGTGTAATTCTCCCTACTCCGTTGCTAATGAAGTTCGGAACCTTACTCCGTGTCAGTGGTTGCTTACTCCGTATCTGTTTAGATCGGAATCCTTAGTCCGTGCCGGCGCTTCCTTACTCCGCATGTAAGTTCCTTACTCCGTATGTAAATTCCTTATTCCGTATGTAAGTTCCTTACTCCGGGCGAGTATTAAAAGGTCGGATGACTTATTCCGTATCAGTGCTTCCTTACTCTGCATGTAAGTTCCTTACTCCGTATGTAAATTCCTTACTCCGTATGTAAGTTCCTTACTCCGGGCGAGTCTAAGGGATCGAAGTCCTTACTCCGTACTAGCGCTTCCTTACTCCGTATGAGTAAGTTGTCCGGATTCCTTACTCCGCATCTAGTTTGTTTACTCCGTGCGAATAAAGGCTCGGATCCTTATTCCATTTGTATTGATGACTTGGTTATTTACCAAGTGTTTGACGACACTCACTCTTGTCCGGATCAGGATTATGTATCCTGTCCTTAGTTTTGCTCTCACGAGTGCATCTCCGGATTAATAACATATCTTCTGCAACGATCAAATAATCACAAAAGATCTCAGATCAAATTACATAGGGCTTTATCAGCATTATCCAAATTCTGGGTTTGATCCAACAATAAAGAGGCTTCACAACACGTTAGAGGTTTCACGTTTTTTTGGAGATTTTTGTAGGGTTTCACGTTTTTGAAGGAAACCTAGGGAGCAGCCGTGATTTTGGAAACTTGGATTGAAGCTCTGCTGCGTGGGTGATTAGAAGAAGATGTTGAGTTATTCCTGTTAGTGTTTGCTTGTAGTCATGCGTGAGTAGTCTTTTAATCTAGGTGAGCAATGTAGCCCCCTTGTTGTTGTGCTGAATTTATGGATATTGGGTTTAGATGATTGAGTTTTACATGTTTTATGAATATGTTTTTATTCTTCTATCTCTAAGAAGTATACACCTAAGATTCTTAGCCCTAGTCTGGGGCAGATTGAGATTCATAACTTATTTGTAATTAGTGTGATCATTATCCTTTTACAAGTATGATTTATTGGCTTTGCATGTTTATGTTTTGATGACCATTCAGGCATATAACACTTAAAAGGACTGACAATGACCATTGTAGTACCTTGGCTCATGTTTAGCATGTTTTCAATGAAATAATCCCAATAATCATGATTCAGTAGAGATAACATAGGGAGGTGAAATTGTGACTCTAGATGCCTTAATTCTTGATTTAAAACTCCAATGTTTTCTAGTTGTTTCCATTACAATTCAGATTTCAGTAGATATAATTTATGTATTTGAAGAGAACACAATTTATTTGCCAAGACTTTATTTGAAGCAAGAATAATTTGGTGGTTTGAGTTTAAAAGCTAGATAACCTGGTAATCTCTGTGGGATCGACTCCTTTCTTACTGCTGTTCTGTTTAGCATTAACTAAGGGAGTTAATAATTTTTGGAGAAGGGATTTAAACGACATTAGTTTAACTCTTTTAGGGTGACGCTATAAAATCTACATTCGTCTGCGTCGGCCCGCGGGCCTGCCCATTACCGTATGGGCCAAGCCCGTTTAAACCGCGGCCCGCGGGCTGCAAACCGTTTAGGCTCGTGTTGAAACGGGCTCATATTTGATGGCCCAGCCCGTTTAACACCCCTATCTATCGGTGAGTTTATTTTTGTTTTTTGTTTTATTTTTTTAATAAAAAGAAGGGTATCCGGGTTTAGTTATGACAGTTTTGGAAGATTGGAAGATCGGAAACTCTGAAGAATTTGTACGAGGTTTAGGTCATGGTCGGTGGAAGCGCTTCTCATCTCAAGTTACTGCGATGATTAGTATGTGGGGGGGGGGGGGGGTGTAAAGACTCGTATTTGGGTAGTTTTGAGAGATAGTCATTCTATGGGAATGTAACTATCTGGACGGTAGTGTAGCCGTCGATGTGAGCATTTTGATTGTACTTGGGCCCGATTTCGAGTCGGGGCCCCGTTTGACCCGATTGTTGACTTTTTGGGGTTTATTGGTTGACTTTGCATTTGAGCAGTCATTTGAGTGTGATAATATCTTAACAGTGTTGTGCTCGTTATTTCGAGCGTTTTGACAGTAATTTGACTCAATTTGGAGTTCGTGACCTCGGGAGGTCAATTATTGCGTTCGGGTCAATTATTGTTGGGAGGCCAATTATTGGCAACAGTATATATATAATTAAGAACCGCCTTATATCTTTAATTGCCAATTATTGGTACGTGCATGTTTGAGCAAGAGAGAGAGAGAGAGAGAAGGTGAAGAGCGTAGAGCTTTCTTGGCGATTTTGGGGCGATTGGAGCTCGTGGATTGCAAATAATCTTCCAGGTAGGTGTCCTTAATCGTCTTATTTCGATCCTATCTCTCGAATATGTGATCTGTGGATGTATGAGTGTGTATTTTATGAGGGTTGAGAAGTCAACCATGGAGGTCTAGATTTAGATCTAGATGAATATATGATTTGTGTGTATTTATGATGTTATCGTGCGAATTAGAGGCGTTTAGGACACGTTTTGAGGTAAATATTGCAGTTTATTGCGTAAAACAGATGTTTATGAGCGTCTGGGGGTCACTGGGTTGCTCCCAGACGAAGAACAGGCCAAAAACGATGATGAAACGGTACCTGTGCGAGTTTTAGAGTCGACGGACCGGTCAAAGACTATGGAGTCAAAGACTTCGTAGTCGCAGACTATGGAGTCGAAGACTTCGTAGTCGCAGACTATGGAGTCAGCAGCTATGGAGTCAACAACTTAGTTAGTCCGGATCAGTAGTCCGGAGGAGTTAGTCCGGATCAGTAGTCCGGAGGAGTTAGTCCGGATCAGTAGTCCGGAGTAGTTAGTCCGGATCAGTAGTCCGGAGTAATCAAATCCGTAGGAGTGAAACAGTGATCCGTAGCATCAGTCTGGAGCATCAAATCCGTAGGAGTGAAACAGTGATCCGTAGCATCAGTCCGGAGCATCAAATCCGTAGGAGTGAAACAGTGTTCCGCAGCAGTGCAACTGCACTGCACTGGACATTTACATTGTAATACTTAAATTACAATGTAAATAACGAAATACCCCCCATTTGGATTCAAAGAAAAATACTAGAAAAATTAATTCCCACTATTTCAAAATGTGAAAATTGGGATTTAGTGTAAAATCTCGGAAAAACCCAAAAGTTCGTAGTGGTGAGTTTTTGGAAAGTGGGGTTAGACATCTCAGAAAAATCCCCAAAAATCAGATTATCTTATTTATGCTATGGGAACCCAATGCCGGGACTTTTAATTTCAAGAAAATAGCTGCTATGAGTACTTCCTTCATAAATCAAGGGTTGAGGATTTACTTGTGAGGACTGGCTACAATTCTAAAGGAAATGTTGGGAATGACATGCCATACTAATGTTAGTATGTTGATGTGAGGTATTGGGGCATGGACTCCGTGACTTGTTTGGGTTCTCACCGTGATGCACCGATGGTGCTATGTGGTTGACGTGGTAGGCATATGCACCGATGGCAGGCCTGTGTGGCGACTGTGGTCGGGCATATTGCGCTGTGGACAGGCTAAGACCTGAGTTGAGCCGTTGAGCTCGTGGAGCTAGGGCTGAGCGCCCTGAGTTGGGATCCCATGGAGGATCGTGGACAAGTTGTCCTGATGTTTGTTGCAGACTGAGTCCTGATGATTGTGCACACTACACGGTGCACGAGTACACTGAGCATATAGTATAGACTTATATGTGTTGCATGATGTGGAGTGTTAGGGTCACCCTCGAGCTTGTCGCTCACCCCTACTTGTTTACCCTTTTCAGGTGTGACCCGAGACTAGTGGAGGACTTTCTTCCAGGAGGACGCCCACTACTCGATGTATGATACGATTATATTCGTATTGTTTTATGTGATATCCCGGACATGGGTCCGTGGACAGTTGTATTTGCATACTATATGATGTGATGTCCGTATGATCGTTTGACTCTTTGTATGCATGATGATATATGGGAAAGTACAGGATTACCCTTGATGTATGATCGTACAGGGTTGCATATTTGAGACAAGACCGCGGTGTAGTCTCTATTGGTGCTAGTCACCAACCCCTTGACCTTTCGGGTGCGGGCAAGGGGAAGTCATGTACCCGGTTCGGGTTCCCTGGAATTCGGGGCGTGATGAGGGGGGGGGGGGGCTTCCAACCCTTTCTTTGATTCATCTAACGTCTTCCGCCCCAACCATTTCTCTGTGTTGTCGTGCCGTCATTGATTTGCCGACCGCTCAAAGTTGGGACGAGTAACAGTGTTGCATTGCTTATGCGCAGCATGGAGGTGGAAGAAGGCCGGCACATGCGTACTAGTGCCCCAAAGAAGATGAATATGGGTTAAAAAAAAGTGCCCCTTACACTACGATTAATGCCCTAGGCGGTTGCTTCTTGGGCCTCTCCTTAGGGTCAGCCATGCCTTTATCATTTACGATCAAAAAAACTAACCCTCATTCACACTCTGCCTTACAAAATTTGAATAAATAATAAGATAAATAAATAAAGCTCTCCTTAAATAGCTCTCCGCTCTCTTAGAGCATCTCTAACCCATAAGATATAGCAATAGCTATAGCAATAATTAGCTTAAAAGTCTCTCCAATGCATTAGCTATATGAGAAGCTATAGCAAAAAAATTATGTAAATATAGATATTTTTTTAGCTTTAGCTGGACCTGCCATGTCAGCTCTTCATCCTAATTTTTTAAATATTTCAAACATGTCCCTATCCCATTCCATCGCATCTCGCAGTTCGTTTGGTCTCTTGCGCACGCCGTTCCCCGCCTCTCTCCCCCCGCGCACTACGTCCAATTCCCCTCCCCCCAGCGCCGTCGGTTCCCCTCCATTCGGTCCCCCACTATGCGCGTCGTCCGGTTCCCCTCCCCTGCCCGTGCGCTCCATTCACCCCCCCGCACACCGCATCCATTCCCCCCCCCCCCCGCGAGCCAACCGGTTCCCCTCTACGTCGCCCTCTCCCCGCCCCACATCTCCCCTCACCTATTGCACTAGTGGCGCTCCCCTCCCCCGCCCAGATCTCCCCTCTGCGTCGCCCCCCTCACCTGCCCTCTTCCCCATCGTCTTCCTCCTCCTCCCGTTGCGTCTCCCTCCTTTCCCACGAAAACGAAAATGGCTTTTCCAAGAGCAGATAATTTAGGTCAAGGGTAAATTGGAACAAATAAAATTTAGGTAAAAATATAGATAGTATAAGATTGGAGTACCATTAGCAAAAATGGTACTGGAGCAAGCTAAAATTAGCTTTAACTATTCATTTTACCTGATCTAGATTGGAGATGCTCTTACCCTCCATTAACGGGGTCCTTTTTTCCCTTTCAAAAACATGGTCCATTCCTTTTTCCTTCTCTTAATCTGTGTCTGCATTAACGCTCATCATCATGATCTCTTTTTTTCATCATCTTATTTTTTTTTTTGGTTTTCAAATAAAAAAATCCACCTAAGTCTAAAAAGCACCATTTAAAATATGTAGAGTTAGGGAAAGACAATTTTGTCACTCTAAAGGGTATAAATTTAGAAAAACTTGATAATTTTAATAAAAAAAATTTTAAACCTTTTTCTAAAAACTTAAAAATAAATTTAAAGTCATCACGTAAGCAAACAATTAATGCTAATGTCCTAATTGGTCAGATTTGGAATAATGTTGACAATTGCTTTAGTTTTCTCCATATTTCTTTTCTATAATATTATGGCATGATTAAAATTCATATATATATATATATATTCAAACTTTTAGCACCAAGGAGTAAGTTCTATATTTCTAAAATTACAAAAAATAAAAAATATTATCTTAATCAAATAAAAATCAAGTAAAACCGGTAAAAACTCTTATTTTCCAAGTTAGGTATCAATTTTTAGGCGTTGTTGATGTGCTTAAACCCTTCCTGACCCGTAATTGACTCATAAACTAAGACTTTAGATCGTAAACTATTTAGGTAGCCAACTGCAACTCCAATTTGATTGGTGGTGATTCCGAATTTTTTTCATCACATTATGATTAATTTTAAACATATCTTGTGGATGATTTAATCACACCACATCACAATCACAAAAAAAAAAAAGAAGCAAAGAGTATGGATAAAATCCAGTGATAACACTTTGTTTGTCTTTCATGTTCGTACATTTATTACAAGGGGTCAAAAAACTTAACTAAGCTAAACTAAATCTAAATAAAAAAAACCTAAAACTTAATTCCTTAAAAAAGCTATTAGTAAATAAACTAAACTAAATCACACCACATCCCTTTGTTTGTCTATCTCGCACAATACCTCTTCATACCTATGCAATGTACTCATTAAGAAGTGGATTGCTGTTCAAGAACCAAGTGGTAGATAAGTTTGTAGAAGCAATTCGCACTGTCATGAATTATTTGGAATGATTTACGTCTAGAAAAACTGCAGATCAATTTTCAATGTATTCAGCGAAACTTAATTAGCCGCAAAATAAAGTGCGGCTTTATCACAGCAAGCAACATGTACACTAATCCACTCGTGATTGTCATGGACCTCTACTATACCAAGTACACTTTTACAGGTTTGCTTTACATATTATATACTCGAAAACATAAAACTAAAAATAATATATTATTTTTCATTATTTATGTTTTTTCACATATTTAATGTAGTAAATGAAATTATCAGCTTGCTTAAAAGATGATAAGTCAATAAGCCATATTTCAAGATTTCCAGTTTTGGAATCATCAGAACAAACAAAACGGGTGACCTGATCTCAGTCCTCATTATTGATTCCTTCAACTACTAACAAAGTAAAAATAATACATAAATGGTTACAAACTCAGGGTCATCTAAACAAAACAAACCGAGAGCAAATGGACCCAGTTCAGATCTCGGCCCTTATTCAGCAAACAACCCAACAAACAAACAAAAAAAGGGCTGCTGCGCACCCATTAATTTGTGCACAGTAAAACCAAAACCAAAAACAAACTAGTAGGATGGATGGATGATAGTAGAACACTAACACATTTCAGTCCTTACTGCCCAACAAGCCCGAGTCTTGCATTCTAGACAAGGCCTTCTCAAATTGTCCCCATCTTTGCTCCAGTGTCCCACTGTACCCAATAGACATCCTTACAAGGCCGGGGGAGATTCCAGCAAGCGCTTGCTCCTCCGAATTGAGCTCACTGCTGGTGCTGCTGCCAGAGCACGACATTAAGGTTTCGTAGTATCCCAGGCTGACAGCCATGAGGCCAAACTGCGTGTAGTTCTGGAGGTGGTTCATGAGCCTGTTGGCGCGCTCTTCCGTTTCCATGTCCACGCAAAGGATGCCTCCATAGCCGTAGTCCTTGTTGGCGATGGACTTGAGGAGGGCGTGCTGGGGGTGCTCCTCCAGGCCCGGATAAATGACTTTCAGCCCCATTTTTTTCATCCTGTGGGCAAACATAGATGCCCTCTTGCAATGCTCCTTGATCCTAATGCCCAGATGAGCGATCCTCTCTGAGAGCTCGAAGGCCACCTTAGCGTTCATTGTTGGCCCCAGAAGCATCAGGGCACCTTGCTGGAGGTCCATCATCGAGTTCACCAGACTGGCAGCCCCACATACAGCACCTGCCAAGTAATTGTTTCTTTATTTTCATAGCTTTAATCCAATTAAAATGAACTAATTCAAATCATACATTTTATTTACAACACCCAAGAAAACGTTTTTTGGAAAGCGCAAAGCAAAAGATAAATTAAGTTGTGCCAATCCCAGCAGCCGACGACTTATCAACATTTTTTTTTTACAATATGTCAAAAGTGACGTTATGAGTGGTTCTTTTTTGCACTGAGTACTAGGCAGAATTAAGTTCCTATTATTTTTGTGCGTCTTTTTATTTTTATTGACATAAAAAACATAAGTCATTTCAAACATTCTCTTTTTCCTATATAGAATTGAAACAAAAAATAGCCAAAACTCATTTTGGTGCGCTGAACTCATTTGGACCATCAACCAAATTCTGTTTTTTTTTCTTAATGATCTATCCTACCTTTTATTCCTTTTCATTATTTCATATATTGGTACTTTCCTAGAAAAAGAATTATGTTGATATCTTGGTAAAATGAATAAAGAAAAAGTGTTGTTTCAAAAGCAAAAAGGAAATAAGTTTTAGAATGGTGCCACACGTACCGACAAAAGTTATCAAACCAATTTTCATTCCAAGTTTCAATGGGTCATTTTTTGAATTTCAGCCCTGATTTGGTATTAATACACCACGGCCAACCTCCTCCAAATCAGATTGACATCTGTTTCTTGGGGGGGTGAGATGTTGTCCTAATGATTCAAAAAAGATATGAAAAAGAAAATGAGTCACGGGTTGCCATCTTTCTGTCGCGGACAAAATTAAAAAATTTAAAAAATTATTTTTTAATTCTGAAGCTGAAACTAACTACTTATTTAAAAAAAGAAAACGGAAAATAATCAAAACAAAAATACCCTAAACCTACCTAAACATCGCTTTGGGGTCCTTTCAATTTAAATTGTTCATCAGAGTGAACATGCGCCTTCAGCTGAAGTTAGGTTTCTCATTTTCTCTCGGAGTAAACCTTTATTAATATAGAAAAACAAAGCTAAGAAGGTTCATCCAAAAACAAAACTTTTTGTAAAAAAAGTAATAAAAAAAATTATAAAAACTTTTAAATTAGCTTATAATAAATTAGGTAAAAAGAATAGACAGCCACTTATTGCTAGACCTAACAAAACTATCGAATATTTATTTAGATGGCATCTTGATAATTATTTTAAATGTTCATGTTCATAGTATTTTACCCAAACTGACTTTGGGCCACGCCACACCACACCATTTTAATACCTATACTATATACTATAGACATTGTCCCCGATCAAACAGTAATGAGTGAGTGAGTGAGAGGTCCGGATATCTACATGGATATTCACGTTTCCACTTAAAAGGTACGGACACAACTTCTGATGCCACGTGTGCGGTCGCAAACGTTAATAGGTGCCCAGAAAAGGCATACACTACCGACGCGTCTAAAAACGCTATGGCCCAGAAAGACTCACCAGCGATGATGTCGGCCCCGCCGCTGATGTATTTGGAGATGCTGTGCACCACTACGTCGGCGCCTAGCCTCGCCGGAGACAGCACCATCGGCGAGAACGTGTTGTCCACCACCACCCTCACGCCCTTTTCGTGGGCGATGCTCACCAGCGACGGCACGTCCGCCACCGTCAGCGTCGGGTTCGACATGCTCTCGAAGTAGAGCACGCTCGTCTTCCCCTCCACGATGGCCTCCCTTACGCTGTCGTGTTCTTGGATGTTGACGAACGTCGTGGTTATGTTGCACGCGCGTGGGAGGAAGTGGGTGAGGAGCGCGTGGGTGCCTCCATAGAGGGATTGGGACGCCACCACGTGGCCGCCGCTGCTGCAGAGCTGGAGCATGACGGAGGAGATGGCGGACATGCCGCTAGCGGTGCAGTACGCGGCCTCGGTTCCTTCGAGGGCGGCCATCTGGCGGCCGAGATTCAACACCGTGGGGTTGAAGTGGCGGCTGTAAATGAAGAAGTCGCGGTCGGGGCCGAGCTCGCCTGAGAACATGCGCCGCATGGTCTCCGGCTCCATGACGGTGAAGGTGGCGGAGGCCTCGATGGACATGTTGACGCCGCCGTGCTCGCCGAACTCGTGGCGCGCATTAGCCAGCGCCGCCGCCGGGTCTATCCGGCCGACTGTCTGGGAGGAAAACATGGGCTTCTTGGCGAGCGTGAGGTTGTCGCGGTCGGCATCCTCAGATCCCGGCCGCTTCTTGCCGGATAAAGCAGGGGAACCGCGTGTTCCGGTGTCGGCCATATCGAGAGGGGGCTTGGAAGACGCACGTAGGTAGCTTGGTTGGTTAGTTTGAGATGAGGGTGGCGAAGATCAAGGATGAGTACCGAAAGGTTAGGGGGCTGGTGAGCCTTATATAGATACAGGCGAAGATGACCAACGGGAGGGTTGGTGAAAATGGTGTGGTATGTTTTTGGTGGCTGACTTGGTAAAACTAATAAATACAGTGAACCTGGTCATTATAAAAGTCTAGTTTAGGGCACGGTAAATATTTGGCGAAGATTAAAAGGGGAACAAGACACCCAAAGTAAATAAAAATTTTTAAGACTGCTTTTTGACGGGTAGGGTATATAGTATGGTGCTGATTCATTAAAAAAAACTGTTTTAAGGTGGGTCGTTTAAACCGATCAATTAATTCAAATTTATACCATTTTATAATTACTACCGAAAAAAATTAATTCACGAATCTACTTCGGCTCTAGTATATTTATCTTTTCTATCACTTCACTAACGGGCTCTCCTTTTTTTAAGCGTGCTTAGTTTACTATTTACTATTGACTTCTTTTATTACCCATAAATAATATTAATGTTCCAAGTATATTTTGTAAAATAATAAAATCAATCTTTTATTTTTACCTTTTTAAAAATTTTATATTCATTTGCTCCAAAAGCTTAACCCACACGTGGTACCCATACAGCTTGCCTGGTTTGAATAGTTTAGTTGATACTGGTTGCGCATATTAATAGTAAATTGTCCTGATTGATCCAAAAATGATGATAACAACACCAACAGGGGCGGAATTCTAGGTTAGTCTCTTAAATTAATTTTTTAAAATAATTTTAAAAAATATTTTAAAATTTATTTTTTATAAAGTATTTTAAAATTTTTCTATTTTAATTATTTATTAATTAAAATATTTTTTTAAATATTTCTTTATTCTTTTGAATCAAAAAGTATATGCGGAAAAAAAATAAAAATAAATATGATGAAAAAAAATATAATATTTTATTAAATAAGAAGTGAGTAATATTAAGTTAAATTTAATGAATTATTATTTATTTTATTATAATTTTGATTATAATAAAAAGTCTACGATAGATGCTCTAAGAAAGATTTTTTTAGGAGATCAGAAGGATAAATGCTTTTAGTGTGAGTTAAATTTTTTATTGAGTGCATAATTTGATTATTATGATCAAGTAAAAAAAAAAATCATAGTAGGGGGCATCCCTCCACACCTCAAAGGGGTTGGTTTTGCTCCTAGACAACGAAAAATGATTTTTTTATCATTTGGGTCAATCTAGAATATTAACAAATCATGATAACTAAAAATACGAGCAGAAAACAAAAAAAAATATAGACATTTTAAGCTTCGGGTCAACTTATTGGGACAAAAAAACACATCTGATTTTCAATTAAGCAAGTCAACCTACCTTTATGAAGAGGTCAACCAACTCAAGTTGCAATGGCATAAATTCATGGTTAGATGACAAAAACCCTTTTTTATGTCACTTCTTTCACCATTATGCATACAATGCTATGATATTTGATTGATAAGTATCTTAACGACTTTCAATGCCTTTAGGATCTAGATCCATTAATTAGGGGAAAGTGGCACTCATGGCTTGCTCCTCTTCTCTTCCATAAAGGGCTATAAATAAGAGGCCAAGCTCTACACTTCAAACTAGCGATGGCAATGGAGCGGGTTTGGGATGGGTCACTCCTATCTCGAACGCATCTCATCTAAGAAAACAATATCCCGAATCCGCCCCGAACCCGTTTAAGCTGATCCGAAATCCGTCCCATTAGGATCAGATCGGGGCAGGTACCTGATAAACCAACTAGATTACCTTATATATATGGGTTCGGGACGGGTTATCCCGTCCCGAACCCGCCCCGAATTCTTACTCGGTTGGAGATACCCGTCCCAAACCCGCTCCGAACTCGATTACACTTATCCCAAACCTGTCCCATTAGGGGTGGGGCGGGGCGGGTACCCGTTATAACCCGCCCCATTGCCATCCCTACTTCAAATACCATCTTCACAACTCACCCCAGAACGTAAGAGCACTATTATTATGTCCTCCCATAGCCATCCAATCTCTCTCTACTCAAATTTTAGCGATCTTATCCATTTCTAGCTAACTTCAACCAACCCCTAATTCCTCCTATCTTCACTCCAGTGACCATAAAATGATTTGAAATTCCATCAACACACTTATTTCTAACATCCTACTTACATTTAAGACATTTTTGAAGCTTCACTTTAATATCTCAAATTCTAGTGAACCATGAACCATGCATGCATAATCAGAGTCTTGCCACTGTCATTATTGTAGAGACCTGTGTTTAGGTTAATTTATGACATAGTGGTTATTTGGTAAGGAATACCATTTTAGTATTATACTCGGTGATACAAGCGTTTTGGCTGTAGTTAGGTCCAAATTAAGGCTAGTTGTGTAATTTTGAGTGTAGAGGTCTCTTCCAATGTATTGAGGTGATGCATTGTTTGCTTTGTTATGTTGTTGCTGCATATGGTTGTTTGTTATGTCATTGTTGTTGTTGCATCTTATGTTGTATTTGTTATGGTTACTCCTAGCATTGTTGCTTGTGGTTACTATCCCTTGTGTTGGTTTGTCACTGTAGGCAATTGTGGTTTGGTTTTGATAAACATGTTAGTGTACGTAATTGTAGTGTGCGACTTGTAGGAGGTAAGTTGCCTTTTTGAGGACGAAAAGTCCTAAGGTGGGGAGAATGTAAAGACTTGTGTTTAAGTTGATTTATGAGATAATTATTATTTGGCAAGGAAGATACCATTTCGGTATTGTGTTTGACGATATGAGCATTTTGGCTGTAGTTGGGTCCAATCTGGAGTTCGGGACACTGGAATGTTATGTAAAGACTCGTATTTGGGTAGTTTTGGGAGATAGTCATTCTATGGGAATGTAACTATCTGGACGGTAGTGTAGCCATCGATGTGAGCATTTTGACTGTACTTGGGCCCGATTTCGAGTCGGGGCCCCGTTTGACCCGATTGTTGACTTTTTGGGGTTTATTGGTTGACTTTGCGTTTGAGCAGTCATTTGAGTGTGATAATATCTGAATAGTGTTGTGCTCGTTATTTCGAGCGTTTTGACAGTAATTTGACTCAATTTGGAGTTCGTGACCTCGGGAGGTCAATTATTGCGTTCGGGTCAATTATTGCTGGGAGGCCAATTATTGGCAACGGTATATATATAATTAAGAACCGCCTTATATCTTTAATTGCCAATTATTGGTACGTGCACGTTTGAGCAAGAAAGAAAGAGAGAGAGAGAGAAGGTGAAGAGCGTAGAGCTTTCTTGGCGATTTTGGGGCGATTGGAGCTCGTGGATTGCAAATAATCTTCCAGGTAGGTGTCCTTAACTGTCTTATTTCGATCCTATCTCGAATATGTGATCTGTGGATGTATGAGTGTGTATTTTATGAGGGTTGAGAAGTCAACCATGGAGGTCTAGATTTAGATCTAGATGAATATATGATTTGTGTGTATTTATGATGTTATCGTGCGAATTAGAGGCGTTTAGGACGCGTTTTGAGGTAAATATTGCGTAAAACAGATGTTTATGAGCGTCTGGGGGTCACTGGGTTGCTCCCATACGAAGAGCAGGCCAAAAACGATGATGAACAAGTACCACTGGGCGAGTTTTAGAGTCGAC
The DNA here is from genome assembly GCA_023512835.1 of Taxillus chinensis. NCBI lineage: Eukaryota > Viridiplantae > Streptophyta > Magnoliopsida > Santalales > Loranthaceae > Taxillus > Taxillus chinensis. The sequence goes on along the minus strand of CM042084.1, from coordinate 46,210,515 downwards.
GGACTAGTCAGACTATGGAGTCGGCGAACTCGTGATGCGCTATGGAGTCAGCAGCTATGGAGTCAACAACTTAGTTAGTCCGGATCAGTAGTCCGGAGGAGTTAGTCCGGATCAGTATTCCGGAGGAGTTAGTCCGGATCAGTATTCCGGAGGAGTTAGTCCGGATCAGTAGTCTGGAGTAGTTAGTCCGGATCAGAAGTCCGGAGTAGTCAGTCCGCAGGAGTGGAACAGTAGTTCCGTAGCATCAGTCCGCAGGAGTGGAACAGTAGTTCCGTAGTAGTCGGTCCCAGGGAGTGGAACAAGAGTTCCGTAGTAGTCGGTCCCAGGAGTGGAACAAGAGTTCCGTAGCATCGGTCCACGACGAAGTGGAACAAGTAGTTCCGTAGTAGTCAGTCCGCAGGAGTGGAACAGTGGTTCCGTAGCATCAATCCGTAGCAGTGAAACAGTGTTCCGCAGCAGTGCAACTGCACTGCACTGGACATTTACATTGTAAACCATTATGCCTCTCCACATTTAAGTATTTATACTTAAGTTACAATGTAAATAACGAAATACCCCCCATTTGGATTCAAAGAAAAATACTAGAAAAATTAATTCCCACTATTTCAAAATGTGAAAATTGGGATTTAGTGTAAAATCTCGGAAAAACCCAAAAGTTCGTAGTGGTGAGTTTTTGGAAAGTGGGGTTAGACATCTCAGAAAAATCCCCAAAAAATCAGATTATCTTATTTATGATAAGGGAACCCAATGCCGGGACTTTTAATTTCAAGAAAATAGCTGCTATGAGTACTTCCTTCATAAATCAAGGGTTGAGGATTTACTTGTGAAGACTGGCTACAATCCTAAAGGAAATGTTGAGAATGACATGTCATACTAATGTTAGTATGTTGATGTGAGGTATTGGGGCATGGACTCCGTGACTTGTTTGGGTTCTCACCGTGATGCACCGATGGTGCTATGTGGTTGACGTGACAGGCATATGAACCGATGGCAGGCCGTGTGGCGATCGTGGCCGGGCATATTGCGCGTGGACAAGCTAAGGCCCGAGTTGAGCCGTTGAGCTCGTGGAGCTAGGGCCGAGTGCCCTGAGCTGGGATCCCATGGAGGATCGTGGACAAGTTGTCCCGATGTTTGTTGCAGGCCGAGTCCTGATGATTGTGCACACTACACGGTGCACGAGTACACCGAGCATATAGTATAGACTTATATGTGTTGCATGATGTGGAGTGTTAGGGTCACCTACTGAGCTCGTCGCTCACCCCTACTTGTTGTTTACCCTTTTCAGGTGTGACCCGAGACTAGTGGAGGACTTTCTTCCAGGAGGACGCCCACTACTCTGATGTATGATACGATTATATTCTCGTATTGTTTTATGTGATATCCCGGACATGGGTCCGTGGACGATTGTATTTGCATACCGTATGATGTGATGTCTGTATGATTGTTTGACTCTTTGTATGCATGATGATATATGGGAAAGTACAGGATTACCCTTGATGTATGATCGTACAGGGTTGCATATTTGAGACAAAGACCCGCGGTGTAGTCTCTATTGGTGCTAGTCACCAACCCCTTGACCTTTCGGGTGCGGGCAAGGGGAAGTCATGTACCCGGTTCCGGGTTCCCTGGAATTCGGGGGCGTGACATGTTAGTTGTGTAATTTTGGGTATTTAGTAATTAAAGAATTAGTAGAAAATATAAATAGGGGAAAGAGAAAGAGACTCCCAGTGGGTTTGTCATTTACGTTTCCCAGCTTTGGTGAAAAAGAGAGAGAGCTTGGAGATAGAGGTCGCCAAATTACAGCTTGGAGCTTAGGTTTGAGGTTGATTCATCCGTGATTCCTTACCATGTAAGTGATCCTAAACTTCTTACCTTAATTCTGTTTTGATATGCATGAGTTTGTCAAAATTTATAAGATTTAGCATGAACCCTAGATTTTGTGGAAAACCCAATTTGGGTTTGAATATGGTGATTTAAGTAAGTAATGTGTGATTAAGACATGATATATTGTAGTGAGTATATGGTTTTATAATCTGGGATTTTATAATCATGTTTTAACAGGAAGGTTGTGAAGTCAACCATGGATAGACCTTTAAATTTAGATCTAGATAGCTGTAAATCTACAAAAACATATGCATTGTTGTTGTTGCTTTGCGATTTAGATACTTTTATGACGCGTTTGAGGTATACCTAGTGGTATATTGGGTAAAAGCATGTTTGAGAGGGATTGGGATTCGTTGGGTAACCTTCTAGACAAAGAATAGGCTGGAAACGATGATAAATAGTAACCTAGTGAACGGAAGTTGATAACGTGCATTTATGCTATTATTCTTATATATTTTTAGGGTAGTAAAGAGTATGTTTTGAGCCTAAATTGCACCATAATGCCTAGATATTTGCTTTAACACCTAGGAAGATATTGTTTGCCTATATATATATATATATGTGTGTGTGTGTGTGTGTTTTTGAGCTGTTTTGGCAGGTTTTTAAGTAATTTCTTCTCATGGATATCAGCCAAATTATTTTATTTACCAAAGAGGGAACTTGTGGCAAAAGAGGGCAGCCTAAGGAGGCAAAATAAAAGTGCACGTGATATGGACCATTATCACGTGCAAGTAGATGATGTAGGCCTACCTTCTACACGATGAAAAGAAACATGGGGCAAAATTTCATCTCATTTGGAGCTGCACGTGATATGAGGATATCACGTGCATTATCACGTGCAATTGTGTTTTTGCACAGTCCCCTTTGTTTTGTTATGTTGATGACTTTTCCCTAAAGAACTTTGGCCTATTTTTGCTTGGTTTGAGCGATATTGAAATTTTAAGGTGGATTTTGGGTCACTAAGCGAAACAACGTAGTTTCACTAACAGGGTGCCAGCAATGGGTTAGCGCACATCCTTAGCTCGATCTGCAGCGCTTTAAAAGGGAGAAGAACATCCCTTGTAACATATCTTTGGATGCCCTAGACGAAATTGAGAGAGCTAGGCTTAAAAAAAACACCTTGGAGGCCTGGATTACAGCTGGAACTGAAGATCAAAGCTAGGGTTTGGATCTATCTTACACCTGGAGGAAGGAAGCTACTTTAAAACACACTTTCTCTCCTGTATCAGGTTCTGAATGCTGTATTTGATGGATTTCTCTGTAATCTTCAACATGTGTGAGTAGTTCTTTAATTCTAGGGGAGCAATGTTGCCCCCAATGTTGTAATACTGATTTTGGGAAAATTCTGAGTTTGTTTATGTGAATCTCTGCATGTTTTATGAATCTTATCTTCACTTCTATAATCTGAGATGTGCACTTCTGGTTTTCTCAGTCCTAGTCTGGGACAGATCCTATGATTCTTGACATACACATGTTTGGTGTGACCATTAGCCTTGCATTTGTGTGATTTATTGGCTGTGTAAGCTGCTGTAGTGATGACCATTCATGCAGTAAGCTCTTAGAAGGTCCGACAATGACCATTTGCAGAACCTTGGTTGATAAATAGCATGCATCTCAGTAAAAGAAAGTCAAGAACATTAAAATCAGTAGAAACAGTGTAGGGATGGTGAATTTGTGATCCTAGATGCCTTAATTCCGAAATATCAAATCCAAAATAATCTCTCGCACCATTGATTTCTATCTCTATATCATTAATTTTCAGAATATTAAAAATATTAGTTCATAAATTTTAAAACACAAAAATAGTAAGCTAAAACATTTTCTAGGACTTGAGTAAATTGATGATTTGATTAAAAACTGTAAAACTTGGTTAATCGCTATGGGCTCGACCCCTTACATCTTCGCTATGCTATGTAGTAAACATTAAGGGAACTAAAAGTATGATATTGAAAAACAAATTAAATGACGTAGTTGAACTACTTTAGTGAAGCTAAAATAAGTGTTCATCAAATTAGCGCCCGTTCTGGGATTCAACAGTTCCTGGTTTTTACATTAACATTGGTTGAAATAGTTTGAATTGTGATTTTAGTATTTACATTCTGTCTTATTTTCTTTATTTTTTTTGTATTGTACGGAGCTACTAGGGTGTGTTCTTGCTATTTTACAGGAGCGCACAACAGGTGTTTGATAAAATTTCTAGCTGTGCATGCGACGTAGATGCCTATTTTACAAGAGCAGCTAGGGACATTGCTAGAGAAGCTAAGGACGCACAAGGTCTGGAAAACACACTTTTGGAATTGATGTCGGATCAAAGACCTAAAGGTGGTGGACAGCAACAAGGGGCAACTTTCAATGGGCAATACCCTGAAGGGGAGGGTAATGGATCTATGCCCAGAACATTCCCTGGACTACGCACGGCCAACAATGTCGGACCACTATTCTAGGATCTGAAAAACAAGAGTCCAAGCCAATAGTTTTGAATTAAAACCGGCACTCATCAATATGGTGAGCAATAATGCCTTTGGAGGCACTGCAGTAGACGATCCTCATTAACACTTGATGAGATTTTACCAGATGTGCGACACTATAAAGATAAACAATGTGTCTGATGAAGCAATAAAACTGAGACTCTTTTCATTCTCCTTGAGGGATAGAGCACTTAGTTGGTTTAACGGCTTGCCGAATGGTTTAATTTCTACTTGGGAGGAGATGCAAAATAAATTCATATCCAAATACTTCTCTCCTTTCAAGGTGAGACAACTAAGAGGAGAAATTAGCCGGTTCAGGCAAGACGAAATGGAAACTGTCCATAAGGCATGGGAGAAATTTAAGGATTTGGTTAGAAGGTGCCCTAAGCATGGAAGACCTTAATGGATTCAAATTGAATCCTTTTACACCGGATTACGTCTCACTCTCAAGATAAGGTGAATGCAATGGCAGGAGGCTGCTTGATGAACCTAGAGCCTGATGAAGCTACTGAGCTACTAGAGAGATTGTCGCTAGCTAATTGGCAATGGTCCAATGTGAGAACGTCAAGCCCAAAGGAGAAGGCAGCTGCAGTAGACAACACCTCCAATGACATGCAAGAACGGATTCGTGCTCGGCAAAGAGCATGGAGGTCTTGACTCTAAAAGTTGGAGGACAACAACAACCAGCCCCACTAGCACGGGATCAAGGCCGGAGTGGAGCTAAAGCAGCGAATTATGTGGGAGGCAAGAGTTTATATCGAAAAACGGCCTTACAACCCACAACAACAAGACCACAACTATCAACAATGAGGTCCAGGGTACAACAACAACAACAACAGGGTTATCAGAAAACCCAAAATAGAGGAGGAGAGGCCGCAGTGTCTTACAAGTATATTCTACCAGGGATGAGGCAAAATCCCGATGCCACTGACAATTTCCTCCAAGAGCAACCAAGCACACAAGCGCCACCAAGGTTTGAGAATCATCCACAACAACAATACCGACCGAGAAATAACCAAGCTAAGGATGAAGTAGCAAAGAAAGAGGTTGGTGACCTAAAAGAGAGAGTGGGTAGCATGGAGTCTTCCATCAAGAACATGGAAAAACTACTGGTAAGTATGACCCAAAACGCCAACCAAGGGGTGTCTTCCAAATCTTTTCCAAGCGACACTGAAGTGAACCCCAAGGAGAGCTGTAAAACCATTACTTTAAGGAGTGGCAAAGGATTGAAGGAGGCCGAGGAGCCTAAAAAGAAAACCAATCATGGAGAACAGAGCAAGCCTTTGGTGGCTGAAAATGAAGGAAGAGCTAAAGAAGAAGAGAAACAGTTGGGAGTTAACCAGGAACAACAACCAACTACAATTCGACCAACTGAAGAACAAAGGCCAAGAGAGGTGAGGCATACGATGCCATTTCCTCAACGGATGAGGAATCAAAAGGCGGAAGAAGAAAATGAACGCGTCTTGAAGATATTCAAGAAGCTGGAAATAAACATTCTTTTCATTGAAGCCCTTAAACAGATGCCGAGATGCAAGAAAGTTTTGAAAGATTTCATGATGAAGAAGAGAAAGTACGAAGACTATGAGATTGTTGCTATAACTAATGAGGTTAGTAACGTTGTTCAGAGGGAGTTACCCATAAAGCATAAAGATCGAGGTAATTTCACTCTTCCATGTGTTGTAGGAGATGCACCACAACAGCAGGCCCTATGTGATTTGGGGGGCAACATCAATTTAATCTCCTTCGCCCTCTACAAGAAACTTGGGTTAACCGGTATGAAGTCCACTTCAATCTCACTACAATTCGCTGACCGGTCCACTGGAAGGCCTGAGGGAATCATAGAGGATGTGTTGGTGAAGATGGGCTCATTTATTTTTCCAGCGGATTTCGTGGTATTAAAAATGGAGGAAGCTCGAGGAATCCAGCTCCTCCTTGGAAGACCGTTTCTCAGAACAGGGTGTGCACTTATAGATGTGGCTCAAGGGCGGCTGACCTTGAGAATTAATGAAGACACCCTAACCTTTACTATAGAGAGAGCTCTGTAAGGACAAGAAGAAGAGGATTGCTTTTGGGTTGACGACTTTGAGGTTTTGGTTGAAGACTTCTTGGGAGACCAAATTGAACAAGAGGAAGATGAAGTGCTTCAACTTACGAAACCCAACAACGGGGAGAGGTGGATTTGATAGATGAAGAGGATGATTAAATGTTAAGCCCACTGGAGCAAGCTAAAGAAGCAAAGGAAGAGGATACAACTCCAGCTCCAGAATTAAAGGAGTTGCCGGGACATCTAAGGTACGAGTTCCTAGACTCTATAAATAAATTTCTTGTGATTGTTCTTTGCAAACTAGAATGATGTTGAATGTGCTCAATTGTTAGAAATCCTTAGGAGACATAGAAAAACCCTAGGATGGAACATTGAAGATATTAGGGGCATAAGTCCAGGAATTTGCATGCACAAAAATTTAAACCCACTATAGAGAGGCAAAGACGATTAAACCCAAGTAATGAAGGAAGTGGTTAGAAAAGAAATCTTAAAATGGAAAAATCCTAGAATAATCTATGCGATGTCGGACAAGTGAGTGAGAGTCCTCTTCATGTTGTACTTAAGAAGGGAGGCATGACAGGTGATTAAAAATGAAAAGAATGAACCGATTCCATCCAGGATCAGAACTGGATGGAGAGTGCATGTTGACTATCGAAAGTTGAATCAAGCCACAAGGAAGGATCACTTTCCCCTTCCTTTCATTGACCAGGATGTTGGATAAGCTAGCGGGATATAGTCATTCATGTTTCTAAGATAGATATTCGGGTACAATCAGGATATGATTAAGCCCGATGACCAAGAGAAAACCACCTTCACATGTCCCTTTGGCACTTTTGCCTTTAAAAGGATGTCATTTAGGTGTGCAATGCACCTGCTTACTTTTCGGAGGTGCATGATGGCAATCTTCCAAGGCTTGGTGGAGGAAATCATGGAGGTGCTCATGGATGATTTCTCGGTGTTTGGGTCCTCCTACCAATAATGTTTGAACAATCTGGATATAGTCTTGGAAAGATGTGAGGAGAAAGAGCTAGTCCTCAATCGAGAGAAATGTCATTTTATGGTAAATGAGGGCATAGTTCTAAGGCACAAGTTGTCTTCAAAAGGTTTGAAGGTGGATAAGGCAAAAATATCCACCATTAAAACTTTGCCACCTCCAACCAATGAGAAAGGGGTGAGAAGCTTCTTGAGACATCTTGTGTTGTATAGAAGATTTATAGAGCCCAAGGCCCAATCCTCAAACCAACACACCAACACCAGTATGACATTAAGGTTCACAACAATACCTTTATAACTGAGGCTAGTCTTCACAAATATGTCATCATTTCTTGACCAAAAGAGAGGATTTCCGTAGAAGGTGCTTTTTTAAAATAAAAAGTCCATTAATGGTTCCCCATATCATAACTAAGAAAATTTAATTTTTTGGGATTTTTCTGAGAGGTCTAACTCTGGTGCGTAAATAGCCACCTCGAACCAAAAACTGGATGTTTCCGAGATTCAGTGCCAATTCTCATTTTTCACATTTTGAAGGAGTAAGAATTTGATTTTATAATATTTTTCTTTCAATCCAAATGGGGGTTATTTCCTTATTTACATTGTAACTTAAGTAGAATGATTTAGAATGTAAATAGTCCAGTCCAGTGATCCATGAACTGCACCGCCAACTGCTCGAGGCACCTGCTCGAGATTGCTTAAGGCTTTACTCGATGCTACATTATGTTCGATGCTCGAGGCTTGAGGAGTATCGAGTAGACCTCCAGTCGCGATCTATCGACTGTGTTTATCCTGATTTCATCTCGAAACCTAATTATACCAATTAAATCCTCATTTTTAAAAGTGAATTCATCTCTAAAATGAGTTTCTAACATCCTTTAGCCACATTAGGCCACCAAACAACCTAAAGAATCAAGATTTCATGCTCAATTTTTGTTTTCCATTAATTCTTACATGTTAATCCAACGAAATAGCAAAGAAAGAGTGAAGAATCAAGGGAACACCTACCTAGAATGATTCTTGAAGATCGAACAAGCTCAAAACGCCCCAAATCGAAGGCTTCAAGCTTCCTTCTCTCTCTCTCTCTCTCTCTAAGCTCTCCAACACACGAAATGAAATGTAACATGGAAGCTCTTACTTCCTCCTATTTAGATTTCAGTATTTTCTTTAATTACTAAATCCCAAAAATATTAGTTGACCTCTTGGGTCACGAACTCCAAATTGAGCTCAAGTACAGTAAAAATGCTCGAAATGACTAACACATCACTATTCAGATGCTTTTGAATCCAATTGACCGCTCAAATGTAAGATCAACTAACAAACCCCGAGAAAGTTAATAAGTGGGCCACCCGGGGCCCTCACCCGAAATCGGGCCCAATTACAGTCAAAATGCTTACATTAACAAATACAATATCGTCTAGATGTTTTCAGCAACAGAGAAAGGCTATCTCTTAGCCTTACCCAAATACAAGTCTTTACATGTATTGTTCACTTTGTTATGTTGTTGCTGCATATGGTTACTTGTTATATCATTGTTTTTGTTGCATCTTATGATGTGTTTGCTATGGTTCCTGTAAGCATTATTGCTTGTGGTTCCTATTGTGGTTATAGGGGTTGCTTATGGCCCGCTATAGTTGAGGTTGGTGGTAGAGTTGGGTAGTTCCTTACTATCCCTTGTGTAGGTTTGTCACCATAGGCAATTGTGGTTTGGTTTTGATAAACATGTTAGTATATGTAATTGTGGTGTGTGACTTGTAGGAGATAAGTTGCCTTTTGAGGACGAAAAGTCCTAAGGTAGGGAAGATCTAGAGACCTATGTTTAGATTGATTTATAAGATAGTAATCATTTGATAAGGAAGATATCATTTTGGTATTATGCTCGGTGATACGAGCGTTTTGGTTGTAGTTGGGTCCAATTTAGAGTTCGGAACCCCAAAAGGCTAGTTGTGTAATTTTGGGTGTTTAGTAATTAAAGAATTAGCAAAAAATATAAATAAGGGAAAGAGAGAGAGACTCCTAGTGGGTTTGTCATTTACATTTCTCGGCTTTGGTGAAAAAAGAGAGAGCTTGGAGGTGGAGGTTCTTGGATTGGAGCTTGGAGTTTGGGTTTGAGGTTGATTCATCGGTGAATCCTTACCAAGTAGGTGATCCTGAACTTCTTACCTTAGTTATGTTTTGATATGCATGAGTTTGTCAAGATTTATGATATTTAGCAGAACCCTAGATTTTGGGGGAAACCCAATTTGGGGTTGATTCTGGTGATTTAAGTAGGTAATGTGTAGTTAAGACATGATATATCATAGTGAGTATATGTTTCTATAATCTGGAATTTTATAATCATGTTTTAGCAGGAGGGTTGTGAAATCAACCATGGATAGACCTTTAAATTTAGATCTAGATAGTTGTAAATCTATAAAAACATATGTATTATTGTTATTGCTTTGCGATCTATATGCGTTTGAGGTATACCTAGTGGTCTATTGGGTAAAAGCATGTTTGAGAGGGATTGGGGGTCACTAGCTTAATTTTCAGACGAAGAACAAGGTTGAAAACGATGATAAACAAGAACCTGGTGAACGTAAGTGTTGGTGCGTCTTAGAGCCAGAAAGGTTTGAAGGTCGGGGTCAAAGGTCGAAGGTCAAAGGTTCTTCAGGTCAAAGCTTCGCGTCAGGATCTTCTAGAAGGGCCGAAGGTCGAAAGTCGGGGTTGGAGGTCGAAGGTCGAAAGTCGGGGTCGGAGGTCGAAGGTCGAGGGTCGAAGGTTCTTGGTCAAGGCTTCAGGTCGGGATCTTCTTGGCGGATCTTCGAGTCGGCAACTTGGGTTAAGATCTTCGACGCAGATCTTTGAGTTAGTAGCTTCAAGGTCGGGATCTTTGAGGCAGATCTTCAAGTCGGCGCCTTCGAGTCTAAATCTTCGAGGCAGATCTCCTGGGCCTACGGTTTCATGTTCGAGCTTCGGGCAAGGCTCCAAAGCTTCGAGGCATGGTCTTTAGGAAGCTCTTTGGGGCTGGAATACTCCTTTTTAATGGTATGGGATTATGTTGTGTGTTGGGCATGAAAGGTTATATGAGGTGGATATGGTTATAGGTTTAGAATCTCATGGCGGGCGGAGGACGTAATTATGAGGTTTTGTTGGTTTGCTTGGCTGGTCAACCGAGGTCCCATCTAGGGCTGGCTAGAGGCCAAGGTCACCTACATGGTTGGTTAACAGTGGAAGGTCCCACGAGTGGATGCTTTTATGCTATGTTCCCATTGTGGCGGGGAAGCTGAAAAAGCCTTGTCCTGTGCTAATCAGCCAAGTTGCAAAGTCTGTGACTTGATTGTGTGGACTTTGTGTGTTTATGCTATCATTTGTATTGCATAGTACTATGTTGTGTAGATACTGGTGTGTATGTTTATGCTTTTATTTGTATTGCATAGGATACTATACATTATTGTGTAATTATGCATTAACTGACACATGTATACATGGGTAGAGTGTTGTAGGACACCTACAAAGCCTTATGCTCACTTTATGTTGTTGTCTTGACTTTCAGGTTCAGGCAAGAGGTAGCCTTGGGGTTTGCCGTCGAGCAGATCGAGCAGACTAAACCCTTTTTGATGTATGGGACAAAGTTCATTCTACTTATTTTGTACTATTACTGTATTTTCTTCCTAGACATTGGTCTATGGCTGTTGTACTGTATCACATGATACGTATGCTATACTATGACAATATTTTATTCAGTTGTATAGTTTTGGGAGTACAGGAATAACTTTGTTGTATGACTGTACAGGTGCATTTGTGCAGCACCCACGGTGGGCCCTTTTCGGTGCTAATCACCAACCCCTTGCCCTTTTCGCGACATTTGTTGTACAGTTTCGTGCCTTCCCAGCACGAGCACACCCCAATGTGATATCTAATGCTTCCATCCTCATACCTATGACTACTTTGTGACATACTCCCGAAACCACATTGTTGCTCATATCTTTTATAATATGAAAGTAGCTCTTCTTCAGAATTAAATACCATTCCCAACTTCGGCTCCTCAACTATATCAACCCCCTCGGTATGCATAATATTTTGTAGCCCAAACTTTTTAACTTCGGTAGGTTCAACAAGCAAAGTAGAACCTTCTTTTTCCCGTGAAGCAATTAACCATAAAGCTCAAGTCAGCAAAAGGTTCCCTATCATTACATGATTTTTTAAAAATGTAAGAAACTAAAGATGACGTGAATTACAAATTTGTAGATGAGAAGCAAAGCCACCAAAAGTTATATTTTCCTTTAACATTTTATGCAGATAGATTTTACCCAATTATGCAGGTTTAACAAAATAAAAAATTACATAATGGGAACCAACCATTTTTTGCAGGTTATGGTGGCTCTATAACCGGTCTCAATTGTAAAGACAACGTTTCAAGTTGCTTCAACCCATCCTTATTGTCCCTCCCTTGCTATCTTTGAGTTGTCCCCATCGTGAATCCTTTCTCTCTCCTGCGTAGACCCTCCCTCTAAAAAGAATTAGTTGTAGACCCTTTCTTTCCCTCTCTCTCTTGCTCAATTGTGTACCCTTGATCGTTTGCCACCTCCCGATTAAAGCTCCTACACCTTTACACCCTGTCACGGAATGCGGCCGCGAATTGAAGAACCCTCTTTCTTTTTTTTTCTCAGGCTGGATCTTCAACCCATTGTTAAGAAACCCTTAAATAAAATCTAACATGACATATGCGACATCAAATTTGTGCACCATTTCCTCCCCCGCATACATGCGTATAGTTTTTCTCTTTATTTATTATAATGTTACTTTTGTCCTCTTGAAAAGGTCTTTCGTACTAGGAAACTATTAAAAGGCATAGCCAAATGACTTTTGCTGACTTTTTCTTGAGTTCAAAATCACATGCAAGTGTTTTCGCCTTGCAAATAATAATTTGATCTTTTTTAGGCTACATTTGTTCCCTAAACATAATACACCTCACATGTATAAAGCATAATTTGACCGGTGTACATCTTTTTTTTGGCTACATTTCATTTCATTTTAAGGCGATGCACCAAGTCGGATCAACAAAGTTGGATGAAACATACCGAACTTCAACCATATTACATTTTTCTGAGATTTCTTGACATAGATTATGGACACAAACAACATATGTATGCGTAGGTTCGTTAACTATTTAAACCACCTGGAAGGGTTAAGAACACTTCTACGGTGCGCTCGGCCATTGGAAGATGGAGAGGATTTCAGTCCGATATTGCTCTCCAAATGCTCTAAGAAATCCATCACTACAGGATCGGTCCAAGGGCCTCCGAAAGGAGCCTCACCACCTGCTACCCACCCCAAATGGCCACCGGTGGGAGTAATTACCAGGTAGGCAATTTGGGTTTCCTGCAAGGTGATGAAAAGTAATATAAATAACACTCAAATCATGAGACTCACGAAGTGATTTCGTTTTGTTTGACTGCATGATACAAAATAACGAAAAACCATTTTGCGTGGCAATATGTCACCTAAATCATTTACACGTACATGGCAATCATAGATAGAAGTTCAAATGTGAAACAAGGTGTTGCAATAATCATTCCAAATTTGATAAACTACTAATTGATTTTGCAAATATACATGGGATTGATTTTAAGAAGGCTAAAGTATCAAATTTTCCCTCAAAAACATTTTTTCGATTAATCGACTCCTTAACTCCCTATTTTGGTGGGGCTAATGGTGATTATCATTCCGTTTATATTAACGGGATTAGTAATGCCAGGTTAACATTAACTCAAAATACTAAGTTTAAGGGTGAGATTGACCTCAAATAAAGTTCAAGGCGAGAATTAAACATTGACAAAGAGTTTGACATCAAATTTGTTACTTTTTGACTTTTAAGAATAAGGAATCTACTAATTTATTTCACAAATTTAATTCACAAAATCGAAATCTCATTTGACAACTAGCTGAATTCTATTCAGATGGATTAGTGGGACTAAAATAATTAGTAGATATTATTATTAATTATAATTGATATCCTAATATCTACATTACCATAGATGGTTTCATCTTATCATATATATAGCTAGTCATGTATTGTACTAAGTAATCAATAAAAATATTTTCGTATATTTGTATCATGGTATCCAAGCTAAAAAAAAAGAACTTTTCCTTCTATCATTGTTTTCTTCCTTATTGTCTATCATCGAGCCACTGTCCTTCAACGACGCCTCTGCCTTGTGTCGACGAATTTGACTTCAACATCAACGACGTTCGACATTTCTGCACGACGACGACTTCCATGATGCCACTTTCGACGACTCCGACCTCGACGCCTCTGCCCGACATCTTCGACTCCTTCGACATCATCGACGACAAACACTATCCGTTAACACCTCTGCCAACTTCGATAAGGTTAACGCCTTTGTCCCACACCAACATCGGCGTCTCTACCCCAACAACAACACGACGACGTCTCTACCCGAAACGACATCTTTGCCATCAACGACGTCCTCAACATCTCTCTAAGCATTCTGTCAGTTCACGTCTTTATCACCAACGACGTCCGGTCATCAATCTCTTTGGTCGGGTCTCGTGATGATCGCTGCTGCGATATTATTTTTTTGTTCCTACGGTCGACGCTAGCCTACACCGACCGTTGCGGCTCTTAACTCGTTGGAGATCAATAACCACTAATCTCCTCAAGTCTTCGATCATCCTCCTCATTCTCTCCGTGACTACATTCATTCATTACATTCAACATATTACTCTGTCGTCTCTTCATGGTCAAGGCTTTGGACTAGTGGCTTGTTCTTTTTTATTTAATATTACAATTATGGATGCACAGTCGTTAGTTTGTATCCCTACAGGTGAATTTGTCAAGTTTTTCTAGTATCAATAATCACTAAAGCTTTCATCTCTTTCTTTAACTGTTATTGTTAATTCAGGTATTACAAATGAGTGCCTTCTTTCCTCATATTTCAAATAAATCATTGATTTTGGCGCTATAGATCATATGGCGGTTAATTCTAGTCACTTTTGTAATTACCAGGCATCACACTTCTCGATCTCCGATTACCTTAGTTGATGGGTCATCATCTTGTGTTCGTGGGACTAGCACTATAAAGAATCGTATTTGGGTAAGATTGAGACATAGTCATTCAATGGGAATGCAACTATCCTGGATGGTAGTATAATCGTCGATGTGAGCATTTTGATAAGATTTAGGCCCGATTTGAGTCGGGGCCCGATTAGCCCGACATGTTGACTTTCTCGGGGTTTATTGATTGACTTTGCATTTACACGGTCATTTGAGTGTAATAATATCTAACTAGTGTTGTGCTCGTCATTTCGAACGTTTTGATAATAATTTAACTCAATTTGGAATTCGTGACCTTGGAGGTCAATTATTGACAAGGTTAATTATTGGTCAATGATTGGCAGAAATATAAATAGAATGAAAAAAAAACTTTCACTTTACGCTATCACGTTGGTGCATTTGGGAGAGAGAGAGAGAGAGCTTAGGAGCTTGATGCCTTGGCGATTTGGTGCGATTTGGGTTCGTGGAGCTCAAAGAATCACTCCAGGTATGTGTCCTTGAACCTCTTATGTCGATCCTATTTTTGGATATGCACGAATTTGTCATAATTTATGAAATTGAGTATAAACCTAGGTTTTGGGGAAAATCCCATTTTAGATTAGATCTAATGGTTTAACATAAGATCTGTAGTCAAGAACTGATTTATATCAGTTTGGATATGTATTTCTACTGTTACTGTGCGATGTAGAGGCGTTCAGGACGCGTTTTAAGGTAGATATTATAATTTTTTTAGTAAAATACGTGTTTATGAGTGCCTGGTGGTCGCTGGGTTGATTCCAAAAAAAGAACAGGCAAAATCGACGATGAACAATACCCTGGGCGAACTTTAGGGTTGAAGTTCGCGATCAACAACGTAGTCGGTAGTTGTGTAGTCGGCACCTTGCAATCGCGGCTTTGCGGTTAACAACTTCGCTCTAAAGATCGCTCCGCATGATGGTGTTCTCAAGACGGCAACTACACTGGACTGGACCACATGGATTGGACTACTGACCATTTACATTGTAACCTTTAAGTTTCTCCATAAGTATTAAACTTAAGTTACAATGTAAATAGCGAAATACCCCCCCTTTCGAATTCAAAGAAAAATACTAGAAAATTAAATTCTCATTCCTTCAAAATATGAAAACTGGGATTTAGTGCAAAATCTCAGAAAATCCAGTTTTTCGTAGAGGTTCATTTTTGGAAAGGGGGGTTAGACATCTCAGAAAAATCCTCAGAAGTCATATTATCGTAGTTATGATATGGAGACCCAATGACAGGACTTTTATTTCAAGAAAACAACTGTTATGAATATCTTCTTTCTTGGTCAAGGCATGAGGATCGATTTGTAAAGACTGGCGTCAATTATAAAGGGAATCTTATGAACCTTAATATCATACTAGTGTTGGTATGTTGGTTTGAGGATTTGAGGCTTGGACTCCATGACTTGTCCCGTGTTCTCACCATGAGGCATAGGTGATTGGCAATTTGCAAGTGTACTGATTATGACAAATAATAAAGTAGATTTTTAAGTCCTGGATATCAAACTCAAAGGAAGGATGTAGAATTGGAAATTTTAACCAGCTTATGAAGAGATTTTGATTGAAAATAATGTAAAAACAAAACTGAATTTAAAACAGGTTGATTGAATGGTTGTGAGAAATGGAAATAAGCTTATTTGAGTAAAGATAAGTTCAATTGATAAAGGTGATTGGAGTTAAGATTTCATTTGATGTATTTTTCCCAAGAATATGTCTTAGTTCAATCTAATTCTTTCATTGTGACAATATTTAATACCCAACCTCTAATGCATGAATTAGCCTTTTTCAAGTGTCACAATTCATGTGTACACCCTAGCATGGGGGACGGGTGACCCTTTAAGATTTGGGTTGTTTAGTCTAGAGCTAGCACCACACCCACTCTTAACTTGGTATCTTAGGTTTTACATTGGCTTTCGCAAATTATGCAACTCCTAGTTTGATTATCTTGCAATTTCCAGTAATTATGCTTCATTTTTCAATCCTTCACATAAGTACCTAATATGATAAAATGAAGTGATCAAATCCATTTTATATTTTAACCCAAGATAGTCAATAAACATTCACAAGGTGGAAAAGATTAAACTAAAACATTGCAAATTAATTCATTACATCAAACTCCATCCTAACCCCAATTAAGGGTTTTTAAGCTTTCATAGTCAAATTGAAAACAACAAAATTACAAAACATGGAATAGAAAAACCAAAAGGATAGCTTGCCTCTTTAGACTAAGAATTCCAAGGTTGATCTTCTTTTCCAATTATCTTCAAACTCCAAGAGATAACCCCAAACCTTCTTCTCTCTCCCTTTCTCTACTCTATATGAGGAATGAAATAGTAGAATGAAGAGAACTGGATGAAAATTAGATGATTTACAATGAAAGATCAGCTCCCTTTTATAGCCTCCCAAGATGAATTTGAACATTTGAATTTTGAATTTCCATTGATTTCTTATAAATTCTGAAATAATTAGCCCCCTCTTGTAACTTCTCTATTTTTGAATTTGAAAATAAGATAAATCTCTTTCTTAAATCCCATAAAGACCACAATCCAAATGCAGAGCACCCATTTGAATTTGAATTTCTTCAATTAATTCTTCTTTGACTTGAATGTTTGGTGCCCGTCTTTTGATCACAATGACTTCGGTCCATAAGGGAATAAGTATGCTGCAAAAATAAAGGGTTAATTGTCAAAATTTGAGCTTGGTCGGGTGAAGAAGGCTTCACCCGACCACCATGTAGAGCCTTCAAACTTCACCCGACCAAAAGGAAGTTATGTTCTTTGATGCTTGGAGAGTCTGAATATCAAAAATAAGCTTCACCCGACCTGGTCGGGTAAAGGATCCTTCACCCAACCACCTCCAAACGACCTCAGATTTCACCCGATCAGAAGGCAAAAATCTCCATTAAGGCTCCAGAAAGCTATCCCTGAAATTTGGGCTTCACACGACCTTCACCCGACCACCATGAAATTCGGTCGTCGTGATCCTTAGGTCCTTGGAATTCTTTCTTCCTTCGTAAATTTGGTGAATGCTTCCTTGATTTTTGAATTCCTGTCAATATATAGCACAAATACACAAAAACTACAAAAAATCCTCTTTTCCGAGTTAGGCCATGAAAATATGATAATGTAGAATCAAAATAGTATGAAAATGTACTCAAAATGGTCCTAAAAAGGAGGTATAAATCCCCCCCCGATCAACAAGCTAAGGCCTATGTTGAGCCGTTAAGCTCGTAGAGCTAGGACCGAGTGCCCTGAGCCGAGATCCTACCGAGGATCGTGTTGAGCCATTGAGCTTGTGAGCCGTTGAGCTCGTGGAGCTAGAGCTTAGTACTTGAGCTGGGATCCTGTTGAGGATCGTGGATAAGTTATCCTATGTAAGCGCCGGGTTCTAATGTTTGTTTGCAGGCCGAGTCCTGAAGATTGTGCACACTACTCGATGCACGAGTACATTGAGTATATAGTATAGACTTATATGTTTGCATGATGTGGAGTTTTAGGGTCACCTACTTGTTATTTACCCTTTTCAGGTGTGACCCGAGACTAATAGAGGACTTTCTTCCAGAAGGACGTGCCCACTACTCTGATGTATGGTAGTTGTATTCTATGGCATCTATATTGTATCCCGAATATAGGTCCATGGATAGTTGTATTACATATTGTTTGTTATACGATGTTTGTATGACTTGTTTGACATATTGTATGCATGTTGATGTATGGGAAAGTATAGGATTACCCTTGATGTATGACCGTACAGGGTTGCATATTTGAGACAAAGACCCACGATGTAGTCTCTATTGGTGCTAGTCACCTATCCCTTGACCTTTCGGGTGTGGGCAAGGGGAAGTCATGTTCCTAGTTCTGGATACCTTGGAATTCGGGAGCATGACAAGTTGGTATCAGAGCATGGTCTAGCGGGCCTAGGTTAGTGAGGGGTGGTTAATTGATTCCCTATGACTTGGAAAACTGTAGGGAGGGCGCCTGATCAACGCAGTCCTTACATGTATTTTAGGTTATGTTAGTGTCAGTTAGATCATCCTAGAAGCATATCTTTGGAACGGATGTATTTCTAGTAGTATGATTGTATGCATATAGGGCACTAGATTGTCTTTGTGTGTGATGTAATTGCATGTCGGGCTTGAATGGCACGTGGCCGTGAGAGCCAAGACTTGATTTTGTGTGCCCTGAGGGGTGACGGATGCTTATATGCATGGTTGTGGACCTACAGGTCGTGTGGTGAGAACCACGGGTTGGTTTGTGCCTTTGATGACTATTTGTGCTGCTGATCTTATTGTTGATCGTTTGTTGTTTATTATTGTAGCCGGTGTGATGGCACCACCGAGGAGAGTTGTCCGAGGCTAGGGCCCGACAGAGGAGCCCACGATAGAGTCGGGGCACCAGGGGCAGCAAAGTCCGTAGCGAGTTTGCCGGCTCCCGTTGTGGGACCTGACTTAGCTCAGGTGTTGCTTCGCCTGGGAGGCCATGCAGAATATGCAGGGCTCGATGAGAGAAATGACTAGGGAGGTGGATGAGCTAAAGAGGAAGAGAGTCTCGGCGGCCACCGCGGCCTCAAGCAACAAGAGGCGAAGGTGATGCGGGGTATGCACCAGGGGAGGTCGTGACAAAGCTAGCGCGACGAGGAGTGGACTGGCCGCACAATTTTTAAAACACGCACCCGGAAATTTTGATGGTTCACGGCCGGAGGCACCGAGGACCTGGATTAGGTAGACAGAGAACATCTTTGAGATGATTGGGGTGCCAGGATGAGGAGCAAGTGCGAGTGGTGACGCATTATCTATTTGGTATCCCACGTAGGTGGTGGGAGTCCACTAGGGCTGTCCATGGCAGTCAAATGAACTGGAGAGAGTTTGTGGAGCGCTTCTTTGGGGAGTATTTTCCCAGCTCATTGCAATATGCCCAACGGAGAGAGTATTATGAGCTTGTGCAGGGTAACAAGACTATGAGTAAGTATGTGTAAGCCTTCACAGATTTAGGGCAGTTTGCTTTTGAGGCTTGGGAAAAGGAAGCCCATAAGACGCGGGACTTTATTAAGGGCTTGAAGCCATCTTTCAAAAATAAGTTGGAAGTGATGGAGTTAACCAACTACGGGGAGGCAGTTGACAAAACACTTACTATTGAGCGAGGTCCGGATCAGGCAAGAACCCAGAGATCGGGAGGTTTGGCAGGTCCGAGCAAGAAAAGACAGAGTAGAAAGAGCAGTGCCTCTCGGAAAAATCCAATTTTTCGTAAAGGTACATTTTTGGAAAATGGGTTAGACATCTGATAACGTGCATTTTATGCCATTATTCTAGTGTTTATTTAGGATGTTTAAGAGCATGATTAGAGCCTTATTGCCTCATATATGATATATATTTGCTCTAACCCCTAAGAAGATGCTAGTTGCAAATACATGCGTTTTTAAGCTGTTTTGGCAGGTTTTGGACCTCACTTTTGACATAGTAGATGGCCTCAAACAATTTGCGGGTAAGAACAAAAGTTTCTTAGAATGATGTCCTCTACCTACCACGAAATTTTGAGCATTTGGAGGTGAACGTGAATTCACCCATTTCACGTGCAAGCCTATTTTTGCCTCTCAGGCCTCTACAAGATGCAAGGAAGCTTGGGGAGAAGTTTGAGCTGATTTGGAGGTGCACGTGAATTCACCATATCACGTGCAAATTGGCGTGCAGAGATATTTTTGGACCGATCCAATCGTTTTTCCATGCTGATCATTTGTTCCTGAAGGCCCAAGTCCAAATTGTGGATGGAAGATAGAGTTTTTTAAGTTTCGAGTGTTATTTATCAAAACTACGCCGTTTTGATAAGTGGGCTAGGTTACACACCTTAAGGCCCATCCAAACTCTATAAATAAGAGCTCCACGCCCCATGCTTTGTATGCTAAACCCCCCCTACACGTTTTTAGAGAGAGAGAGGCTCCACGACTTGGAGGTGCTCCTTGACCTAGGAGAGCAGCCGTCGCAGTAGCCGTCGCGGATTTTGGAGCCTGGATTTGAAGCTTTCTTTGTGCGCGTGATCAAGAAGAAGATGTTGAGCTTTCCTGCTATGGTTTTGCTTGTAATCATGCGTGAGTAGTTCTTATAATCTAGGGGAGCAATGTAGCCCCCTTGTTGTTTCTTTGTGTTTATGAATATTTGGGTTTGGATGATTGAAGTTTTGCATGTTTTATGAAACTGTTCTTAAGTTCTATCTTTGGATGTACACCTTGATATTCTTAGCCCTAGTCCGGGCGATTGAGATTCATAACTTATTTGTAATTGGTGTGATCATTATCCTTTTGCAAGTATGATTTATTGGCTTTGCATGTTTGTGTGTTTTGATGACCATTCTGGCATACAACTCTTAAAAGGACCTCAATGACCATTTGTTGTCCTTGGCTTATGTTTAGCATGTTTTCAATCGACAACCCTAATACCATGAACCAGTAGAGATAACATAGGGAGGTGAAATTGTGACCCTAGATGCCTTTAATCCTTGAATCTTAATCCTAAAATCAACTTACTTTCTTTGTTTATTCGAAAACCAAATAAAAATTAGATCTTTAGATTAAAAAAAGAAAACTTTTTGCCAAGACATTTTATAGAACAAAAGTAATTGGGTGATTTGATTTGAGAACTAGAGAACTAGGTTAATCCCGTGGGTTCGACCCCTTTCTTGTCGTTATTCTTTTAGTGCAAACTTAGGGAATTTATTATCTTGAAGAGAGATTTAACGACATTAGCTAGCTCTTTTAGAGAGGCTAAAAATCTTGTGTCTGTCAAATTGGCGCCGTTCCGGGGATTCAATGGTTAACTAGTTTTTAAAATCAACATTGAGTGAAATTGTTTGAATTCGATCTTGGTGTTTTATTTTGTCTTTTATTTTCGTTATTTTGTGTTCTTTATTTGTTTATTTTGCATTGTTCGGAGCTGGGTGTGTTCTTGTTGTTTTACAGGAACATACACCAAGTGTTTGAGGTATTGCTAGTTGTGTGTGCGATGAGGGGAACTTGTGTCCTTTAATCCAGAACTCAACAAGACTCCAATGCATAGACAGTTTGGAGATGAGGAGGAGCTAACCATGGAAGAATGTTTGGAAAGGATGATCCAAGGCAACAAATATTTGTGGGAAAACCAAGGGAGAGATGAGGAGAATTCAATGATGGCGGACCAACATGTTTATGTTCCAGGCCATGCAACCAGATCAATTTTCATATAGTGCTTGGGATTAGCCTGTCTATGATCCTCCCACAAGCGTTATTCATACCAGGAGCCTCCTTGTTATGGTGGGAGTATTAATGGAGATGGTAGAGAAGTATGGCCAACTTACACCCAACCTGAGGGTGACTACTATCCACAAGAGCCACCACCTGAGGAGTTTAATGGTTTCTTCAATGGATATTCTGAGAATAGATGGGTTGGGCAATATCAAGATGAAACTTACTATGAAGCCCCACTCTATGGCAATTATTGTCCATATCAACAACAAGAGTGGCAGCCCCAAGTTGAAGATGAAGAAACCAGGAAGAGAGGTAAAGGATTTGAATGAAAGGCTAGGAAGTATGGAGACTACCATAAAAAATATGGAGCAATTATTGATGAGTATGGCTCAAAATGCAAATACCTGGAGTCTCATCTCACTCCTTTGCCGATGACATAGAGATAAAAAGCGAAGAGAATTGCAAAGCCATCACCCCAACTTCCATGAATCAATCTTTAACGTCTGCCTCACAAGAATGGGAGTTTTCTGCTAATAATGATTCTGAAGATGAAGCTCGCATTCTAGCTGGTCAAACCATTAATGATGCTACAGACCAAGAAGTGGATAATAGGGCAATGGTTCATTATGATGAGATTTTCCCTCCACCACAATTTAATAGCCCATGTGATGTATCCACTTCAACTCTTCCCATGGTTGGAGCTTATGAGGACAATTTTTCCATCCAAGAAGAAGAGGAAGACTTGAATTGTTCTGGGGTGTTAGAAGAACATGAGAAACCAATAAATGACAACCCAAGGATGCAGGAACAAATCTTGGATGATGATGCTATAATTCTCATATCTGAAGGCACATCAAACCAAGGTACTCTTTATGAAGACAAGCTACATGAGCCCACCACTACTATGTTTGCTTTGGAATCATCTTCCCTTATACAAGAGAAGGAAGTGCTTGACAAGGGAGGTAACCATGCGTGCATCATGACTACTCCAATTGTGGAGTATGTTGAATTTGTGTTACCATCTCGATGGAATGAGAGGAAGGAGAACCATAAGTTTGTGGAGGTGTCTCCTTATCAACAATTGAATCAGGAGTTCAAGTGGCTCCCACAGCGGTTCATTCATCCGATTGCTATGGTCTATGAGACTGCTGAAGTTTACAATGCAAGGATGAAAGCCTTTCATACATTGGTTGAGTTTAGTATGACAAAGTCTAGCTACGAGACTTTAAATAAAGCAGGTTGGGAGGCAACCCAATGTTTATTCTTGTGTTTTATTTTATGTTATTTTCTTTTATTTATTTTATTCAATAAATTGTTTGCAAGCTAACCATTGTGCAGGAGACTTTGCTTCTTTCTTAACTAATAAAGAGAGGCCATCTTCAAAGGCTTCCACACCAAAATCACTCCAGTGGGATCTTTGCTTGCTACTACATGATGGCTATTCTGCAAGGGAGAGAAACTTGGGAAGTGCGCGGCGAGACGTCGGTTGACTTTGTGGCTCAGGTGCGACGAATTTTGGCCAATGTCATCTACTATTACAGTGTGCCAAACCAGGGGTAAGTATTTTCCTACTCCCTATTTTATGCCATGAGGACATAGCATATTTTAAGTGTGGTGTATGGGAGTGACTTGAGCCACTTGCTTGTCTTTTATGTTGTGATTGCATGTTTTATTTAATTCTAAAAAAAAAATGTTTTTAGTTGCATGATTGTTTGAGTTGTTTGCTTGAATGATTTGCTTGTGGAGACATGGATATTAAGTATGCAATTTTGGCTTAAAATTTAATTTTTTGGGCCACATTAGTATCATGTTGTGATAAGGGTGTTAAAGTAGTTAAAATGTGCTCTGAATTGGTTTAATCATGTCTATATCTCTTGAATGATATCACCATGTTTTTGGAGCTGAGTTTTGAATATTAAGTTGAGCATGAAATGCTATGATAGACCTAAGTAACCCTTAAAGTTGAGTGAAAAAGAAATGAAAAATGAGAACAAATTTTTTTTTTAGCCCTTGAGTGACATTTATGGGGTATGGGTAATAATTTGATTTGCTACTCATCTTGCATTCAACATTGGTTATTTAATGGTAGGAGTCAAGTAAGCATGTGATTACTTATTAGTGCTCAGTGTTTGGTGTGTGGAGTTAGGATGCAAGACCTCTAAGTCATTGTGACTGTCTTTGCATTCTTTTCTTTATTTTGTGATATTATATAAAAGGCTGTGATATAGAATGTGAAAAAGCCATCACTTAACTGGAAAATGGGATGTGAGACATCAATGAATTTCTGTCTCTCCTTATGTAGCAAAATGGCAAGGGGCATGCATTAGAAAAATCAGTCTTATTTATGTGTTATGTGAGTAAAAAAAAAAAAAAGAGAGTGAATAATCCATCAAGGGAGAGCATAAAATGCAACCTTGTAAGGTTATTACTTAAAAAAAAAAAGAAAAAAAAAGAAAAGAAAGAAAGATTCAGAATAAAAGCCACAATGGCTTGATGTTTATGTGTGATTGTTTAGATTTGTGAAGCCACATTGGCTGAGTTATGTTTTGTTTTGAGAGTGTTGAGCTCAATTCTTTAGCTCATGTTTTGTTTATTCAGTTATTAGAATAGAGAGTGTGTTTTCTTTGATGAGCACAATAGGGAACTCTCATGATTGCTTGGCAAGTGCTTAATCAATAGCTGATGGCGAGTGTAGAGATAGAGTTTTCCATCCATTGTTCATTGTTAGGTATTGGGCTTGAGAATTATTATATTTGAGTGAGGCTGCTTATCCTTGGTAAGAACTTAAAGGGAAACTAGGTGCTATTTTATCATGGATTGCTTGCTCATATCTGAAATTTAAGTGGAGATATTGCATGGTTGTTGGACTTAGGGATATGGACATGAATTAACTAAGTTACGACTCATTTTGATGCTTAAATTCCCATTTCATCATGATAGAGTTGCAAGCTTAGGAAACCATGATTCTCCTTGATTGTTATTTTATTTTTCTTCCGTTTGACTGCGTGTTTATTTTATTTTTGCATGCTTGTATGTTTTTGCTTGAGGACAAGCAATGGTTCAAGTGTGGTGTATTTGATAACGTGCATTTTATGCCATTATTCTAGTGTTTATTTAGGATGTTTAAGAGCATGATTAGAGCCTTATTGCCTCATATATGATATATATTTGCTCTAACCCCTAAGAAGATGCTAGTTGCAAATACATGCGTTTTTAAGCTGTTTTGGCAGGTTTTGGACCTCACTTTTGACATAGTAGATGGCCTCAAACAATTTGCGGGCAAGAACAAAAGTTTCTTAGAATGATGTCCTCTACCTACCACAGAAATTTCAGAGCATTTGGAGCTGAACGTGAATTCACCCATTTCACGTGCAAGCCTATTTTTGCCTCTCAGGCCTCTACAAGATGCAAGGAAGCTTGGGGAGAAGTTTGAGCGATTTGGAGGTGCACGTGAATTCACCATATCACGTGCAAATTGGCGTGCGAGAGATATTTTTGGACCGATCCAATCATTTTTCCATGCTGATCATTTGTTCCTGAAGGCCCAAGTCCAAATTGTGGATGGAAGATAGAGTTTTTTAAGTTTCGAGTGTTATTTATCAAAACTACGCCGTTTTGATAAGTGGGCTAGGTTACACACCTTAAGGCCCATCCAAACTCTATAAATAAGAGCTCCACGCCCCATGCTTTGTATGCTAAACCCCCCCTACACGTTTTTGAGAGAGAGAGGCTCCACGACTTGGAGGTGCTCCTTGACCTAGGAGAGCAACGTCGCCGGATGGCCGTCGCGGATTTTGGAGCCTGGATTTGAAGCTTTGTCGTGCGCGTGATCAAGAAGAAGATGTTGAGCTTTTCTGCTATGGTTTTGCTTGTAATCATGCGTGAGTAGTTCTTATAATCTAGGGGAGCAATGTAGCCCCCTTGTTGTTTTCTTGTGTTTATGAATATTTGGGTTTGGATGATTGAAGTTTTGCATGTTTTATGAATTTGTTCTTAAGTTCTATCTTTGGATGTACACCTTGATATTCTTAGCCCTAGTCCTGGGCGATTGAGATTCATAACTTATTTGTAATTGGTGTGATCATTATCCTTTTGCAAGTATGATTTATTGGCTTTGCATGTTTGTGTGTTTTGATGACCATTCTGGCATACAACTCTTAAAAGGACCTCAATGACCATTTGTTGTCCTTGGCTTATGTTTAGCATGTTTTCAATCGACAACCCTAATACCATGAACCAAGAGAGATAACATAGGGAGGTGAAATTGTGACCCTAGATGCCTTTAATCCTTGAATCTTAATCCTAAAATCAACTTACTTTCTTTGTTTATTCAGAAAACCAAATAAAAATTAGATCTTTAGATTAAAAAAGAAAACTTTTTGCCAAGACATTTTATAGAACAAAAGTAATTGGGTGATTTGATTTGAGAACTAGAGAACTAGGTTAATCCCTGTGGGTTCGACCCCTTTCTTGCTGCTATTCTTTTAGTGCAAACTTAGGGAATTTATTATCTTGAAGAGAGATTTAACGACATTAGCTAGCTCTTTTAGAGAGGCTAAAAATCTTGTCTGTCAACATCTCAGAAAAATTCCCAAAAATCAGATTATCTTAGTTGTGATATGGACACCAAATGCCGGGACTTTTTATTTGAATAAAACAACTGCTATGAGTATCTTCTTCATTAGTCAAAGCATAAGGATCGATTTGTAAAGACTAGCCTCAATTATAAAAGAAGTGTTGTGAACCTTAATGCCATACTGGTGTTGGTATGTTGGTTTGAGGATTTGGGGCTTGGACTCCATGACTTATTTGTGTTCTCACCATGAGGCATAGGTGATACTATGTGGTTGACGTGGCAGGCTAAGGCCTGGGTTGAACCAATGAGCTCGTGGAGCTAGGGCTGAGTGCCTTGAGCTGAGA
Source organism: Taxillus chinensis (assembly GCA_023512835.1). NCBI lineage: Eukaryota > Viridiplantae > Streptophyta > Magnoliopsida > Santalales > Loranthaceae > Taxillus > Taxillus chinensis. The sequence goes on along the minus strand of CM042084.1, from coordinate 46,183,917 downwards.
TCCTGTTGAGGATCGTGTTGAGCTGTTGAGCTCGTGGAGCTAGGGCTTAGTGCCCTGAGCTAAGATCCTATTGAGGATCGTGGACAAGCTATCCTGTGTGGGCAGGTTGGGTCTTAATGTTTGTTTACAGGCTAAGTCATGATAATTGTACACAATACACGATGCACGAGTACACTAAGCATATAGTATAGACTTATATGTTTGCATGATGTGAAGTTTTAGAGTCACTTACTGAGCTTGTCGCTCAACCCTACTTGTTATTTACCCTTAGTGTGACCCAAGACTAGTGGAGGACTTTCTTCCAAAAGGACATGTCTACTACTCTGATGTATGATAGTTGTATACTATGGCTTCTGTATTGTATCCCAGACATGGGTTCGTGGACATTATATTATATACTGTTTGTCATATGATGTTTGTACGAATGTTTGACATATTATATGCATGTTGATGTATGAAAAAGTATATGATTACCTTTGATGTATAACTGTCCAAGGTTGCATATTTAGGACAGCACCCCCGGTGTAGTCTCGATTGGTGCTAGTCACTACCCCTTGACCTTTCGGATGCGGGCAAGAGAAAGTCATGTTCTTGGTTCTGGGCACCCTGAAATTCGGGGGCGTGACAGGTACAATTACACCAACCCCTATACTACCGTTGTCATCAGTCTTACATTTATCTAATTTGTCTTTTAGTTTAATTTCAGTAAGCCAACTCACTCGTCATGTTAATTGTTCCATCCCCTTTTTTTCTAATCATTGCTTATTTCAATAAGCCAGCTTATCCCATCTGCCCTCGACCCGATTTGCCCTGACGCGACATGCCATTAGGTCGGGTTTGGGTCTTGCCCGACTCACCCCGACCTAGTATTTTTAAACAAAACTAAGCAAAAAAAAAACTATGCTCCAACGCATTCCGACCTAATCCGACTCGAAGTGCCCAAACTGGCAGGTCGGGTCAGGTTTGGGTCGGGCAGTACCCGAACCCGACCCGACCAGTTGTCATGCCTATCATTCGTCACTTCCCATGCTTAAGAAACTTTGTTCATAGTTTAATCATGTGTCTTCTTTAAATTGTGAGTTATGTCAGTATGCCAAACACCATCGCCTTAGTTCCAATCCAAGAATCAATAAACATGCTAGTGTTCCTTTCAAATTAGTTTATTTTGATGTTTAGGGTCTTTGTGTTATTATATCTAAACTTGGATTTAAATATTTTGTTACCTTTGTGGATGACTATTCTCATGTCACATAGTTGTATTTAATGAAAAATCGCTTGGAATGGTTTTCTATTTTTTGAGTTCTTTTTGCTAAAATCAAAACTCAATTTAATGTTTTCATTCGTCGTTTATGCGTTGATAATCCAAAAGAGTATACCCAAATATTATTTCAAAATTTTATGCCTCAAAATGATATGATTCATCAAACTTCATGTGTCGATACTCCATCTCAAAATGGTGTGGCCTAACAAAAGAACAAGCATCTTCTTGAAACTACTTGTGCCCATTTATTTCAAATGCATGATCCAAAGTCCTTTTGGGATGATGTAGTTTTTACCTGGTATGTTTCTTAATTAATCATATGCCTTCATCTATTCTTCATGGTGAGATCCCTTACATAACCTTCTTTCCCACAAGTCCATGCTTCCAATTGATCCTAGAATATTTGGTAGCACTTACTTTGTTCGTGATGTTCGTTCTCATGTCACTAAATTAGATCCTAAGTCCTTAAAAAGTGTTTTCCTTGTATATCCTCGTTTTCAAAAACGATATTGATGTTATTGTCCTAGTCTTAACAAATATCTTGTTTCCATTGATATTACTTCTCCAGGAAGATACACTCTATTTTTTGTCTCCTCCTCCTCCAATGTCACGGACCGAGGCTTATCCTAGCACACTATTTTGGGGTATTTTCTCTTTGTAAGGTGTTATAATCTAGTTTATAGAGAGAGTTGTAGAGATTTAAAGCTCGTTAAAAATGATGTCTCCCTGATGGCGTAAATATAAAAGTCTTAAGATCTATATGTAGGGGAGTGGTGTCTATGAATCTTGAAAAACTTTCAAATAATCAATACAATCGATTTCTTTGCCTTCCATCAATCTTTCTTCCGCTAAGCGCTTCCCTACACAATTGATTTACAAATGATCGTTGGGTTCCAATCAAATGCGACGAATAAAGTCGACCTAGCATTCCTTCATATGAGTGGGAGTTAGGTGTCACACAAGTTAAGTTGGGATACAAAACTAACCCTATGACAAGTAGTATCAAAGCGAGTTCGGTGCCAAGTTCGGTGAAACAATCAAAAGCTTCAAGACGGTCCAAAATGACAAACGAAGGATCTATTCTCATTAGTGGTGGTGGCCATAAAGGCCACGACAAGGAGCACAATGCTAAGAAATAAAAGAGAGACAAGCCCGTTTCGAGGGAAACATGTCCGCTGGAAAGTCAGCATTAACCGACCAGATGGAGGTGATCGACGAGCACACTAGAAGCATCGAAAGGTTGGACTCAAAGGGTGACAAGAGCTATGGGAGGATGCAAGGGCTTCTCAACTTTGTCATGGATGACATGAACTCTCAATTCGAGGGCTTGAAGGATTCTCTCATGTCCCAAATCCCGACGATGCGAGAGGAAATCAAAGAGATGAAAGTGGATTGGTCTCTCTGCAAGATGACGACCACCCAAGGTGGTGTTGGTGGCCTTTTCGGCTCCAAAATCGACGTGTCGAAGCCTAAAACCTATGTTGGGTCAAGGAATGCGAGGGGTTGAGTGATGCAGAAATCGACCCCTTGATACCATGCACGTCTTCCACTCGTCCATGATGCACATTATGTTGGTGCTAGAAATTGAAATTGCCCGCACTTGATCAACAAACTCCATCCCAAGTACCATGGGATAGTCGTCCATTGACACCACGGAGAGATTCACCTTGCCTCTCCATTCGCCGATGCTTAGCTCGACACCTCGAGCAACGCCATGGATTCGACCGGCACTAGAGTTCACCGCCTTGACCCTCCCTTCTCTTCTTTATGGACTATCCCGGTCTTCGAGCTTCCTCCACTTTGATGAAGTTGTTGGTCGCACCCGTGTCCACTAAGGTTTTAGTTTCAAGGTTGTTGGCCTTATCGAGCACGTACATGCGCCCCTTCTCAACACCTAGAACTCCACAACAAAATAGAGTACCTGAAAGAAAGAATAGGACTTTAGTTGAAGCAACTAGAACCATGTTGACAGGAGCTCGGTTCCCAAAATCCTTATGAAGTGAAGTTGTTGTCATCGCTTGTTATGTAAAAAAATAACTCTAATTAACAAACGAGCCATGAAAACACCCTATGAGTTATGGAAGGGAAAGAGACCAAACATTGGTCATCTAAAGATCTTTGGGTGTACTTGCTATATTTGAACAATGGCAAGGATTACTTGAATATGAATTAGCACCGAAAATGCGTGCTCTACAAAGAAAAAAGAAACACTCACACAGACAATATGAATGATTAACCTCCAAACTCTATACATGTCTTGTGTTGTAAATTAGACGTTGATAGAGTGTGTGTTCCGATTCTCAATAGGACAATCCTATCTCTCATCATCTATCTCGAACCGAAAATCATTGTTGGATCAGGGTTTGTGATAAGATTTGGTTGACCATGAGTATACCAAACAAGATAATCAAAGTTCCCGAATCATACTCACATGCCGATCCGAGAATGAGAGGGTGAGGCCTTCACTGAGTGAGTTTTGCTTATATGTGAGCTGACTGTCAAATTCATGACTGGGTTATTGAAATGAACTACTATGGTTTACTGGATGCTATGTTGACATTGTGATCAATTCCTTACATAAAAAATTAAATAATGAAGCACTTAGTCATCTCTAAGGTTAATGGAAAGGTAAATGGTTGTCAAACAATAGTCATACATGTAAACCAGGTATTTCGGTTGAAAGAATTTAGCATGTATTCATAATTGCATTTACAGCACTATTCATCATGCATGATTTTATATGAGATATCATATGCATCACATTCGTGTTGTTAAGTATTGAAAAAGTCTAGAGGAATCCGCCACTGACGTTGAATCCGTAGTCGATCATGAAGCACAAAGCATCGAAGAACTGCTGCCTCGAAGATTGCTTTTTCGTAGCCTCAAAGCTCGAAGACTCTCTACGCAGCTTTGTAGGGTCACGATCCGAGGGTCGAAGCTTAACAGATTTGGCTCCCTTATTGCTCAAGCGTCGAAGACATGTCACACGCCATCTTGTGCACTTAAAATTCAAAAGACACCGACACAAGGGGTGACGTGCACTCATTGCTTGAGTACTCCAACGAGTGGATCCGGAAGATAAAGAGACGAGTTAGAGAAAAGGATGCGGACCCTGAAGATGAACCGACAGAGTATGTAACTTCTACGGTACACTTCTCACCTCATATATAAGTCACTGATAGAGACGGAGCCCAGAGGTATGTTCTTCGTTTTCACACTCAAACCCTAACCCTAAGCGCTCCCTCTTTCTCTCTTCATCCTCGTTCTCTCTTTCCCTCTCTATCTCTCTCCTCTAACCACATTCGAACCTTACAATCTTTCTCTATGAGAGTCTCTTTCTCTCTCTATAACCTTACAATTTTTATTGTGTATATTATTTGAGTTGTTTTTCTAATATTTTTTTTGGCAACTCACCGTGTGCGATAGGAGCACAAATTAGATAATACTCAGCTTGATATGAAGCTATTGGCTTATTTGCATACCTTAATATCTTCACGTGGAATGCCTTTATATGGAGCAATTGGATCATTTGCGGCCTGCAGAGAAAATTAAGATTGAATTAGATAAGAAAAATGAGCACGTGTCAGTTCAGCTGAACACGATAACAGTTTCAGATGTTAACATATATCATGTTTTTCAAAACCAAGCCAGCGGAAAGATGGATTGCTACAATATAACAGCATAAGCTTGGTGCGGATTTCATTTTTATTCAGATTTCAATAGATAGACAAGACATAGCTGGTATATAAATATCATTGTGAAATTGGCCCGAATAGAGATGGAACATGTTGGGTACATTGGAGATAATGGATCACGAACGAAGATCTAAAACAACAATAAGTGTAGAAATGCAAGAAAGAACCAACAAAATTAAACACAGATTTAGGCAGTGAAACCGAGTTGAGTGATTCTAATAAAAATATTTTCTTATATCTAAACTATCAGTCGAGTTCCCAATATATTGAAGATGCATTAAACTCTATTTTCTAAAAATATAACAAATAACTCATTTTCATATAATATATCAAGAAGCACGGAAAATTTGCTACCCCACACGGAAAAAAACTGTAAGGTAACAGAAAATTTGCCTGGATGCAAAGTAACGGCGTGTGCACATCTTTTATATGGTCTGAGCTATTCGACTTAGAGTAGTAGTCATCCACTGATTCGTAACCAAACGTAGCTGCAAAACAGTGTACAACATGCTGAAGCCTGTAACCAACTGGCATCTTACATACAAGTTGAACAAGTGCATACCAACAGTTATTCCTTCATGGAATTCCCGCAGAGACTCACAGTTAGAAGTCAGTTGGATATTGTATTTCCCATGTAAGCCTTCAAAGAGAAGAATATGCCTGTACAAGAAAGAGTGGGTTAAGAAACTTTTTTACAAATAAATACTCTCTAAGTTGAATGCATTAAAAATAAAGAAAAACAAATTATCACACAATTACTTGTTGAATATTTTGCGGAGCACAACTGCAAGAGCTTTGTCATAAATGAAATTGATGCCCTTACTAAATTCTTGATCTGCAACGACAATGTTGAAAGGATTGCACAGAGAAACAGCACCAGAAAGAGGACAATTATGTGAATCCTGCAAAGAAACAAAACAAGAACTATGTTAAAAGGCTGAAAAGAAGAAAACAGGGAAATCTGAAGCATAATACTATTACAACCGCTTTCATGAAATCTGAAGTCTTTAGTCAATTTAACCATATTCAGAAAAATGAAGACAGAGTAATTGCATTTAAAAGAATACTTACACAAACAGCACAAATGGTCTTCCATATGTTGATCACATCCTAGAGCAGTCATCCTTTTACAACTAGCCAATATTGACTATGCAATTCGCTTAACAAATGGATGAACAAGCATATTTATATATGGTGATCAGAAAATCTAATTCGGTTTAAGTTTTTTGCTTTCCATTATTCAGCAAACATGAAAATACACCGGAGAAGCACCTAAAAGTTGGTTAAAGAAGACCAATGTCATGGTTCGGAGCCTCACGACACAATTTTGTAACATTATATCATTAGTAATGTTTATATAGCTCGTAGAACGAGTTAGCTCATGTATAGGCGATTTGTACTTTCGCACCAATTTAATGTTTTCTCGATATCGGTTATAAAATTGTTCTAAATCTTATATGTAAAGCAAAGCTCTAATATTAAAACTTACACTTGACATTGGTTTTAATATAAGTTTTCTTACTTTCAAGCATTCTCTACAACTTTCGTTAATCGTTATCTGTCGTCCCGTTCGACTCTAAAAATATTCACTCGAACTTAAGACTTACTTAGTTCACGAAGTTTCCGCTAAGTGACTAATTGCCGCACGGATTAACTCATCGTAAGTCTAACTCCGTGATAGGTGGTATCAGATCTAATTACATTTAATCGTAATTTGGTTAGTTGGTGGAAAGAGTCGAGGCAATAGCACATGAGGAAGGGTTTGTTGTGACGGACGAACCGCTCATGGAGCAACAACATGGTCGTGGTCGTGAGGAGCTGTGCACTCCAGCGCCACCGAAATGTGAGAAGTCCAAAATGGCGCTAAAGGACCCCACAGAAGCTTGGATTTCATTACTGGAAGAGAATCTCACAGCCGTGAACTCCGTGGTTGAGGAACTAAGTGATCAAGTTGATGACTTGATTACGGAAAATGCGAAAATCGCAAAGGTTGCTAAGTGTCACACTTGGAGAATTTTGTACCGCACTTGTTGTGGGGACTTACATACTATCATACAGGATGTTTTCTTGGTGACAAATAGGGCATAGACACTTCATCAAGAATCTTGTAATAGATTAGATGTTTCCTGATGCGTGAGGGGCAAAGTTAAGCCATCGTGTATGTTGAATCACTTTGTATGTCTTTTGATGGCGAAGACGAAATAGTGCTAACATCTATATGTAGAGCAAGGCTCTATAGGATAGCTTCAATACTATAAAGCTTTCCTTACATCAATACAAGAGATCATATTCTCACAGAGCTTCCGCGTGTATCTTTTTTATTGTGTGTGTGATTGCTTACAAGTTCCAGGATCGAAGGAGACGATCCGATTGAAGATCCAAGATTGAAGGAGTCGATCCGATTGAAGACAGGCTGAACCTAGTGGACCGAGATACAAAGGAAACTAGATGCCGCACGGGTGGTGTGCCGAGGATAAATCCAGCCCCGTGACAAGTGGTATCAGAGCAATGATCGAACAAGAGGTGTCAAACCTTGTTCGAGCTCGTCAGCCAAGAAACTATCCATTTTTGAAGCGGTACGATGCCGAGCGCAGAAACAAGTTCGACAGTCATAGGTGGTGTCCACGATGGAAGGGAAAAAGAGCGCAACGCGAAGGACTCAAAGAGAGACAAGTCGTGTATGAGGGAGAGATGTCGTTGGAAGGTCGACTGTCCAAATTGGAGTTGGCACTGACGGACCACATGGAGGCCGTCGAGCAGCACAGTGAAGTCATAGAAAGAATTGAGTCGGGAGACTGTGATATGTTCATAAAGATGCAAGGGCTACTCGACTCTATTGTAGATGAACTCAAACCTCAGTTCAATAACTTGATGGCGAATCTCACAGCGTAGATCCTAGCGATGCAGGAGGAAATCAAAGAGGTCAAAGTAGATTGGTCTCTTTGTAAAAAGGCAGTTACTCGAGGTGGAGTTAGCGGTCAATCCTTTTCCAAAATGGAAGTGTCAAAACCAAATAACTATGGTGGGTCACAAAGCACAAGGGAATTAAACAAATTCCTTTGGAAGATCAAGATGCTAGGAAGATCAAGACCGCGCCTTTATACCTAGTAGATTCAGCTATGATATGGTGGCGACGAAGGCCTGCTGACATGGAGAGCGGTACGTGTGTTATTTCTTGTTGGGCAGATTTCAAGAAGGAAATCAAAGTTCATTTCTATCCCAAGAATGAGGGGGATGAATCTAGAGCAAAGCTCAAGCGCCTTGCTCAGAAAGGCACGTTTCGTTCAAGAATTCTCTGAGTTGATGTTGGAGATCCAAGATATGTCCCCGAAGGATTCCCTATTTACCTTTATGGATGGATTGCAGATATGGACGAAGCTTGAGTTACAAAGAAGAAATGTACAAGACCTTGCTTCAGCTATTTGCCTTTATGGATGAATCTCTCATGAGTATAAGTCAGAATGGAAAAAGACAGAGAGGGCTACCTCAACTTCATCACCGAAGAAGAATCGGAAGTTCAGCAAGGACAGACGTGGGAGAGATTGTTGGATCAAACCAAGAATTTGTATGTTTATTCTTAGCTATTACAGAAAATATAACTCTAATTTGGATCTACACTCGTGAGATCAAAGCTAAGGACAAGATATATAATCTTGATCCGGACCATCGTGAGTGTCATCAAGCACTTGATAAATAGCCAAGTCTTCATACGAAATAAGAATCATTCGTGCGGACCAAATGCTTAAAGTTACGGACTAAGGAATCCGCATCTTATACTTTAAACGGACTAAGTTAAATAGATGCAGAATAAGAATCTCGGTCTACATCTCGCACGAAGTAAGAGAAAGTTATTGCGAATAAAAGGCTAAGTCTTCTATTCAAGCAGATTAAGAATAAGAAGACAGAGTAAGGAATCCAAGTCTTTCATTCATGCGGAGTAAGGAACGACTTATGCGGAATAAGGACTCAAGTTCTTTATTCGCACGGAATAAGGAAAAAAGATGCAAAGTAAAAAATTCGAACATTTTACTCAAGCGGAGTAAGGATGTGCTGATACGGAGTAAGCCATTCGGACCTTTTAACTCATGCGGAGTACGGAACTCGTGCGGAGTAAGGAAGCGCTGATACAGAGTAAGCTCTCCGGACTTCTCGTTCATACAGAGTAAGGAAACGCCGACACGGAATAAGGATTCCAGGTATCAAACCGACACGGAGTAAGGATCCAAGCTTCATTAACACGGAGTAAGGAACTTTACGACGGATTAAGAAGACGCTACTTCAACTTATCGCCTTCGCATTCAAAGTCGTCAGCTCGTTGTGTCCCGATGTAAGACAAACCCGTTGAAAACTTAAATCATCTTACACGTGGATCACACGGAGATGTGGACATAACTTTAATTGCACTTGGAATCATGCAAAGTAATTCAAAGTTTAAAGAACCAAGATCTTGAGCTCCACATCCGCAACAATCAAGGCAAGAGAGATTTTCGAGGAACAATCAATGCTACACACTCGCTCGAAAGAACAAGTTCCAAAGATGTTTTTTAACAGATGGCTATATATATTAATACTTGTATATTTTCATAAATGCGCGTATATGTACAAGAGCTTTAGAGATTATATTGGCTAGTGTGTGAGTTATTATAAACAGAGTGTAAGAGAATTGTTAAGTAGATCGAAAAGCTTCACAAACTTTAATATGCTACTGTTTTATTGTATTTATCTTTTGATAATAAGCACAAAATACTTCCACTATCTTATTATCTTCCGCACTTATTTTATCATTTAACTAGATAAGTGTTGTGTCAGAGACGAGCAAAGAGTTTTCAAATAGAGTCTATTCACTCCCTTCTAGGCTCCCAAGGACCAACAGAGATAGTCCAAACCAATAGAAGGAGAGAACCTCTAGCTCATCTAAGGACTATAGGAATAAAACTAATCTGAATAATTCCAAGAGTGGGGAGAGACCAAAATTCTCTTGTTTCCTTTGCAAAGGACCCCATAAGGCGTTCGAGTGTCCGAAGAAGTTGAAGCTAACGACGATGATTAAGGAAGAAGATGGAAGAGAAGCAAGTGATCCACGTCTTGGTTCCTTGCAACCCTTGAATGCAATCAAGGCGAGGGTAGAAGTACCCAAGTCAGGAAGGAAAGGGAGAATCTACGTGATTTCTAAATCAGGTAGTCACGAAACAAGAGCCTTGGTGGACATAGGGGCAACAAACAACTTTATCAAGTCAAGAAAGCTTGACACATGGGGCTAGATTTCAAGGAAAAGAAAGGTCGGTCAAGACGGTGAACTCTAAGCCGAGTCCGATACATGGCGTAACTCAAGGTGTTGAGCTTTGCATTAGGGAATGGAGGGGCAAGGTGAATCTCTCCATAGTCTCGATGAACGACTACCCAATGGTGCTTCGAATGAAGTTCCTTGATCAGGTTCAAACCATTCCAATTTCTAGTACCAATATAATCTGCATCATGGATGAAGGGAAGACATGCATGGTGTTGATGATGAGGGAGGAAGAGTTGAAGGGAAGATATGCATTGTGTGATTGCTTACAGGTTTCAAGATCGAAGGAAACGATCCAGTGAAGATCCAGGATCAAAGGAGTCGATCCGATGAAGACAGCTGAACCTAGTGGACCGAGATACAAGGAAAACTAGATGCCGCACGGGTAGTGTGCCGAGGATAAATCCGGCCCCGTGACATAAGGCCATGATCCGTAAATGCCACCAATCATTCAAGGGGCAAATTAAGGCTCTTAGCGAGAATATGGCAGACCTGCGAAAATATGTAGAATGTGAGATCCACAACATCTCGCAAAGAGATGGATGCACTCCGTCGAACCAATCCACAATCGGTGGGGATATACGCCCGAGTGTTACTAGTAGTGGACAGAGGCATATGTGGAAAGTTCTTAAACCAGCGATATACAACGGTACATACAATGCCACTGCAGTGGAAAACTTTATATTTGGCCTAAAACAATACTTCAAGGCCATGAGCATTGTCGATGACGTTGCCTGGATAAGCAATGCCCCAGTCTTTTTTCAGAAAGCCGCCCAATTGTGGTGGAGACGGAAATATGCTGAGCGAGATTAAGGACTTTGCGTAGTCGACACATGTGTCACAAACCGAGGCTTATCCTAGCACACTTAGGACATTTTAGAGTATTTTTCCTTTGTAAAGTGTTGTAACTTATTTTATAGAGTGAGTTGTAGAGATTTAGAACTCTCCTGGTGACAGAGCCATAAAAGTCTTAAGATCTATATGTAAGAGAGTAGTGTCTTTGAATCTTGTAAAGCTTTCAAACAATTAATACAATTGATTTTGTTGCTTTTGTTCAATCTTTCTTCTGCTAAGCGCTTCCCTACACAATTGTTTTACAAATGATCGTTGGGTTCCAATCAAATGCAACGAGTTAGGCTAACTTAGCGTTCCTTCGTACGAGTAGGAACTAGGTTTCGCACGGGTTAAGTTGCAATACAAAACCGACCTGTGACAAGTGGTCTTATAACGAGTTCGGTGCCAAGTTCGGTGAAACAATCAAAAGCTTCGTGACAGTCCAAAATGACAAACGGAGGATCTATTGTCATTAGTAGTGTTGGCCACGAAGGCCGCGACAAGGAGCACAATGCTAAGGAACGGGAGAGAGACAAGTCCGTTTCGAGGGAAACATGTCCGGCTTGAAGGAATAGGCGAGAGTAGGGTTGGATAAGCACAATGTGCAAACACTAGATGATGTCATTGCGATCGCCGAGATACTGGTCGACTACTTGCCCCAATCCAAGTTTGTAAAAAAGTCATACTCGGGTAAAAGTGGGAGAGACAAAGGTATACCAAAGAAGGATGTTGGTTACAAGGAGAGTGGACATCCAAAACCCTTGACAAGTTATAAATCGAAATTTTTCGCACAAAAGAAAGACACACTGAGACTGTGCTTCATTTGTGATGGGCAACATTGGACCAGAGATTGTCCAAACCACAAAGCGATGAATGCTATTGTGGCGAAATATAACAAGGAGAAGGACGAGGAGCCTCAAGTTGATTTAAGGGTCATCCAACACTTGAGTACTCTCTCGAAGCTTTTCTCTCCGAAGGACCCGAAGGAGAAAAACTTGTTATATACGAGATGTATCCATCGGGGGCCAAACTATGGACGCAATGCTTGATACGGGAGCGACCCACAACTTCATCGATTCGCAAGAGGCCAAGCGGCCGGGCCTCAAACTCTCTAAAGGAACCGACACAATCAAAGCAGTGAACTCACAAGCTAAACTAGTCCACGGTATTGCAAGGAGCGTAACAGTAAAAATCGAAAATTGGCAAGGAAAGCTCGACTTCACCGTCATTTTGATGGATAATTTTAAGATAGTGTTGGGACTTGCTTTCTTCTGCCAAGCGCTAGTGTTTCCTGTTCAGCGTCAAGTTCCCTTGTGATCCTCAACAATCAGAAGATTCGAGTGATCGCACTCAAAGGCATAGGGAAATCGAGTGCACCAATAATTTCTGTCATGCAGTTTAAACGAGAACTCAAGCAGGACCCAAGTTATATGATTTCAATGAGGGAACTAACGGAAGAGGAAGGGTTGGCGACGCCTTCTCCCACACTGCCTAAACCTATGGATACAGTACTGAAGGAGTTCCAAGATGTGATGCCTTCGAAGTTGCCCAAGAAATTACCTCCGAAATGAGATATGGATCACCACATCGAGTTGGAGCCGGGCACAAAGCCTTCTGCCATGTCACCCTATCACATGGCACCCCCAAAGTTGGCAAAATTGCAGAAGAACTCTAGGATTTGATCAAGTCGGGCTATATCCGACCATCGAAAGCTCCATTCGGCGCCCGGTGCTATTTCAGAAGAAAAAGGATGGCGGACTAAGAACGTGTATCAACTATCGAGTGTTAAACAAGATCACTATCAAGAACAAATATCCAATATCCTTGATAGCAGACTTGTTCGACCAACTCAGGAAGGCGAGATATTTCACAAAGCTGGACCTTCGATCGGAATATTATCAAATCCGGATAGTAGATAAGGATGAGCCAAAGACGACGTGCATGACAAGATACAGAGCGTTCGAATTTTTATTCATGCCCTTTGGCCTCACGAATGCACCAGCCACTTTTTGTACACTAATACACAAGGTACTTAATCTGTTCCTTGACAAATTTGTTGTTGTTTATTCGGATGACATTGTTGTATACAGCAACACACTTGGGGAGCATGTCGCACACCTCAAGGAAGTCTTTCAAGTGCTACAGAAAAACGATTTATATGTCAAGAAAGAGAAGTGCTCGTTTGTAAGGCAGGAGATGTACTTTCTCGGACACCGCATCAAGGACGGAAAACTAATGATGGATCCAGTAAAAGTGAAAGTCATCTAAAGATGGGAGCCGCCAACGAAAGTTCCAGAGCTACGATCGTTCCTGGGACTCGTAAACTACTATCCTCCGTTTATTAAGGGTTACTCCGTCATTGCAACACCTTTAACCGACTTATCGAAGAAGAACCATCCTTGGCAATGGGTAAACGAGTGTTAAGCCTCCTTCGAGCGGTTGAAGCAAGCGATCTCGGAGGAGCTAATTGTGGTGTTGCCCGATTATGACAAACTCTTTGAAGTCCACACCAATGCATCCGACTATGTTATAGGAGGAGTTATAATGCAGACAGACACTATTGCCTATGAAAGTCGAAAACTAAATGATACGAGAGAGGTGATACACGGTGCATGACAAAGAAATGATCGCAATCATCCATTGTCTTCGCACCTGGCGACACTATCTGCTTGGGAGTAAGTTTGTCATCATGACAGACAATGTTGCGACAAGCTACTTCCAATCGCAAATGAAGCTAAGCCCCAACGGCGCGGTGCGGTGCGGACTTCTTGGCCGAATTCGATTACAAGTTGCAATATAAGCTTGGCAAGACGAATATAAATTTTGGTGTAGATGAGCAATCAAACACTAGTCCAAAAGCTTACCTTAGTTTTCCTTAGTTTTACCAGCGAAGGATAAACCTACACTCCTACCAACTATCTTGTCAAGCTTTTTTTTTTTTTTTTGGTTTGGTTACCAACAAATTAATGAATAAATTTATCTTCATGGCATTACCTTTTTTTATCATTTTCAGTAACTAAAAAAGCTCAGCTAGTATGAGAATGGGAAAAAAAATTCAAGTACTTAATTAAGCAAGAGTAATAAAACCCAGGGAAAAGGAGATAGCTGAGCAGATTAATTATCTTACCTGACCCAAATAGCGAACAAGAATATTTGCCCCAAGGGACCAACCAGCTGCATATAAATTGGCTTTTGGGTATCGAGCAGCAACCTCTGCTACTACTTGATGGAGATCTTCGGTATAGGCAGCTGAATAGAACTGCAGATCAGCATCCCCAAGAGATAAGTTTCAATGCACAAATCAATTTCCTACATACTCCAATTGTCCTAGGAAAAAGAAAATCATAACAGATGATCCCAACATTCACACATATTAACACATTCTTCATTTGACCACAGGCCACAATTCACAATAATTCCTCACCTTAGGTGTGACGACAGGGCTATCCGCACAACCACGGCTATTGAACACGACGGCCCTCCATCCTCTAGCTCTAGCTTTAACCAGCATATGCTTGACATAACGATCTTCACTCCCTCCGGCCAGACCAGGCTGCAACAACCAACCACGTTAAAAAAAGGCAATAGCATATCTTAGGGGAGACTATTGTCGGATCAATTGGAGAATCATAGTGCAAATGCTCAAAATAATAGAAAGCAATCAATTGGAGAATCCTAGTATGGGACATAAAAATCAGAGAATCCTTGTACAAGTGTTCAGAATAGGAGGCAACGAATTGACGGGGAAACAAACCAGTAAAATGAGGACGGGAGAGTCGAGAGCCAAGCGGAAGCGATCGCCGGAGTGCCAATCGAGAGCGACGACGCCACCGTCTTTCATGCGGAGGCACTCTCGCCGGTACCGGACGTCGGGGAGGGACCGGAAAAAGGCGGCGAAGATCGTCTCCGCGTGTCCGTTCCATCCAACGAACATCGTCGATTGGTAGGGGTGGACTAGCGTTTTGAGCGCCGGAAGGAGGGCATCGCGAGCGCCGCCGAGCACTTCCAGCGACGGGTGGTGGTAACTCGCGGAGGCGGCGGCGACGGCGGAAGTCGTCGCCGGCGAGAAATTGATTGTTGTTGGGAGGGATGGATTGGGGCAGATGTGTCGAAAGGAGTTGAGACGAGCGGCGGAGCCCAGTGTCGGCGAAGCCATCTGTGGCGGCAGCATGGCGGAGCCAGTTGAGACTTCTTGTGAGCGGGAAGGAAGGAGCGGGGTTCGACTGTTTCCATTGTGGTTTTGTTGACTTGTTTGTTCGTAGAATTGATTATTGCGTCGCCCGGCTCAGAGTCTGCAGTAGAAAGTCAGACCGTAACTGAATGTGTATATTGTTATAGTATTTTAATTTCAGCCATTAAAAACAGATTTAACTATACATTTTATTATCATTATTAATATTACATACATTTCACTTCAGCTAGTCCTGTAAAATTAAATCGAAAAAATTATATAAATATATGAGTACTACATGAAATATGAATCTGTTTCAAGTTGAATACATATAGTGAGTATTGTAATAGGCTAATAGTATTTGGATCCTAATTAAATAGCTTGTTAGGTTGCTCCACAACTTCAAGTCTTCAACCCTATCTTATATCTAGGTTCTCAATTGTCATTTATGATTATTGGATTACAAATTATTTCAAACTCCTAGGAACATATGATTAATAAGATAAGTTGAGAATTTAGAATTTGAATTTGGTGGTGAGCAAGGTTAGCTCACCACCGTGGTGATTTGATTTATTTCAGATTTTATCGATATTTATTTCAAAAATCAATCGTTAAATTGAATATTCATGTAGTATATATTATTACTATGAAATTTCAAGGATTTGATTTTTATGAAAATTCAATTAGAAAATAATAAATTAAATTTTATTTATTTATCTTCATATTTTTTCTAATTGAATTTGCACAAAAATTAATCATTAGATTGCCTTGAAATTTTACAGTCATAATATATACTATATGAATATTCAATCTAACGGTTGATTTTTGAAACAAATATCGACAAAACCCGAAATAAGTCAGATCACCACAGTAGTGAGCTGACATTGCTCACCAGCGAACCCAAACTCGAAAATTTAACTTAGAAAATCACTTCAATTATTCAACTAAAAATCTGTCAGCTTTCTTTCTTGAATATATCAAATTGTAAATAATCTTTTAAGCTATGATTCAAATTGTTGTATCTTAGTAATTTGATTAATCATGTGTTTTTATACCATGCCTCTATTATTAAGTTTATTGCAAAACTTGTAAAAACTTTTCTTTGATTATTGCTAAATAATAATATCATTGCTAAATCTATAATAAGCAAATGTTATCGTTAAAATTGTCAAAATAATGGATAAATATATAATTGAAATGCCACAGTTTAGATTATAATGAAACTAAAGCATTTATTTGAAGAAATTTATATAGAAATTAAATGTAAAACTCGAGAATTTTAATGAAAATAATAGGTATTTATCATGTTATTATTATGTTCATAATTAAACTATTTTGATCCTATATTTAGAAAATGTAATTAATTTAATACTGCATATGATAATTATATTAGTAGTTTCAATTAAATCTCACTTTTTCAGAATATAAGAATTATTTTACATAAATAAATTACGCTTGATATATATTTTAGTTTGAGGAAATAAATGTGTTATTTTATTAAGTTTTATAATGTGGTATTATATTATTTTATATAACTATATAGTTATTTTAATTAATCGTATTATTTAGTTATATTAAATAAATAATTTTTTGCTTGAAATATTGAATCTAAATCAAATGGAATATAAATTTGAATTTATCACATCAAAATTTATTAAAAGTTGTAAACGATAAAAATTTTATTTATAGTAGCTTATGTTTAGAGGGTATAGATTAGCGCTGATCTAGTGATTATTGTCAAGACTTCGTACTTTGGTTATACAACTCTAAATAACTTCAAATTATACCAAATTATTCCAACTTTAGTTATCTATGTTTGATAAGAAATTTCAAGTGTCTTATGCAATATCAAATTAACAATAGGTATGTATGGGAAGTAAAAAACAAAGAGACACGGTTTACGTGGTTTGATTAATGTGATCTACTCTACGGTGGTGAGGGTGTACCTACAACGAGTCCAATCCACTATAAGCTTTGGATACAATAGGGTCTAGCTCTTGTTACAGTAGGATCAACTCTCTTTTCTCTTAAATAAAAATACAAAAATAGTAGGATCAACTCACTCACTGTGATGAACTGTCTAGCGCAACTTGCTCCTGTGTATTTAATCGTTCGCACTGCTCAGCCTTCAACTACTCATTTGCCAAACTCACAATCTATTCGTGAATGTATGAGGAATGAAGACCAATTAACTCACTATTATCTCGCTTACGATCTTCCTCTCTCCCTCTCTGCGTATTCTTAGTGTTGCACAATATGCCTTTCTTGTGTTCTCTAATGTTCTGACGCTCTTTTTAAAGTAAGGCATATACTTGACTTATATAGGTCGGTCGTAGTATGAAACCCTTCTGCTAAGGTTAAGCATGTTCCATCTTCTGATCTCCATCGTTGAAACATGTTAAGCCAACCTTAGATATGTCCACATGTTTTCCAGTGCTTAGCATGCTAAAGGAAACGTTGTCCGAGCAGTAACTTACTTAAACGGCGGCCTTCAGTGCATTTCACTCCTTCAACTAGCCACACCCTCGAAGATGTATGCCTTGTAGCTTCGTTGTTACCTCTTCAGGTACACACACTACTATCTCCAAGTCTTCACCTTCAAATCTTCGAGTCTGAGTCTTCGAGCCTTGGATTTTCGAATTGATTTTCCAATTCTTCTGCTCTCTGGCTTCGAATCTAGGTTAGAACAAGTGATCAACTGACTTTCACTCTATGAGTCTTTATGTCTCCACTTTTGAGCGCCAGCGATAACCTCATTC
Source organism: Taxillus chinensis (assembly GCA_023512835.1). NCBI lineage: Eukaryota > Viridiplantae > Streptophyta > Magnoliopsida > Santalales > Loranthaceae > Taxillus > Taxillus chinensis. The sequence continues at coordinate 46,165,910 of CM042084.1, read as the reverse complement.
TACCTTGGCTAATCATCTATTCACATCAACGTGTCTTTGTACTCGTCAACGGGTCTTTGTTCTCGTCAATGGGTCTCCCAATCTTCGACCTTGCGAGCTTCGATCCTACGGGCTTCGACTCTACAATGTTGCCACTCTACACCCAACAGGTGTTTGATCCTGCAAGTCTTTGAGTCTCCGAGACACTGCTCTTCACCTGATTACACCTTGGGTCTTCAAATCTTCGACCCTGTGGATCTACAAGTCTGCAGCCTTATGTTCCTTCGGTGATGCTTCGAGCTTGATGGTTTGATGATCTTCGACTTTGCATATCTTTGAGTCATTTGATCTTTGACCTTGTGAGTCTACAAGTCTCCGGATCTTCAACCCTGAGCTTCAACTCTGTAAGATGGTTAGACTCCCTCTACGAGCTCACTCTCAGAGCTCACTCTACGAAGTTATCCAACCCAGTACGGATCTTCGACTCTGCATCCTCCTGCTTCCGCATTCTGTTGACAACAATGACAACCAAAATACCATGGGAAAACAATCTCCCCTTTTGGAATTGTTGGCAACATATGGGAACAATCTACGAGCCTTCCAATTCTTCAAGGCTCCCAAACTCCCCCTGAACTCCTCCCACTATACTCTCCCTGGACACAGTATCTTCTTCTCCCCCTTTGCCAACCAATTACAAAGAACAAGGGGGGAACCCTATTAACACCTTAGGTGTGAGGAGCAAGCAGTACAGACAACCCGAGTCGGTGTCTACCAAACAGCTCAATGGATAGAGGTTTGGTGAGGATATCAGCAGTTTGTTCCTGAGTGGGAACATACACCAATTGCATATTTCTCTCTTCCACTTGTTCTTTGATGTAGTGGTGGTGATAATCAATATGCTTTGTCTTCAAATGTTGAATGAGATTTCTGCTTATATTGATAGCACTCTGGTTGTTAACCCAGATATTGACAGGTAACTCCACATTGACTCCCAAGTCTGACAGTTGAGTATTCATCCATACCACCTGAGTACATGCAGCATGCGCAGCCATATATTTAGCTTCTGTTGTGTTGTAGGCTACACTGTTCTATTTACGGCTCAACCATGCAACACATTTGGAGCCCAAATAGAAACTGCAGCCACTGGTAGAACGTCTATCATCAATATTTCTAGCCCATTCTGCATCAGTGTATGCTTGTAATTCAATGACGTCCTTAGAAGGGTACCACAACCCCATTTCTAATGTACCATTTAGGTATCTAAGGATCCATTTGACTGCCAGCAAATGAGACTCCTTGGGGTCTACTTGATATTTACTTGACTGACATACAACTTCCATTAAATCAGGTCTAGAGGCTGTAATGTATAATGTAAGGACCCGTACCTTGAGTTAGTCAGTTTTGCCTCCTAAGTAGAGTGTTTCTAGATTTTGACCTAGTAAATGGACTCTAATGAATTCACGTGCAAAAGGAAAGATGCTTAGAATGGTGTCCTCTATCTACCACAGAAGTTTCAGGCCAAATGGACATGTATGTGAGGTGCACGTGATATGGGTCCAATTCACGTGCAAGTGTGGTTGTCTTCTAAATGATGCAAGGAGGCTAGGGGTGAAGTTTGAGAGCATTTGGAGTGCATATGGAGTTGCACGTGAATTGGGGAATTCACGTGCAAATTGGCGTGCAGGCATATTTTTGCATGGTTCCCTTGGTTTTGACATTCTAAGGAACTTTCTCCAAAGGACCATGTTGAAATTCTGAGTATTTTGGCCTATATGGGTGCGGAAAGGTGCTAACTTGTGTGATCAAAACTATGTCGTTTTGATCCTGGGTTTCACTTAATCAAAACTACGTCGTTTTGATAGTGGGAGGCCTATATAAGGATGAGGAGACTCCTTGTTCTAGGGTTAGGGGTTTTTCGGCCATTGCGGCCGTCGTGGAGAGAGAGAGCTAGAGAGAGGGAAAGGGGGGAGAACTGGCTGGTTCGTTGCCGGAGCATCTTGCGTGGGGAGGACGGCATCTAACGCGGGAGCAAGGAGGATCTTCTTCAAGGTAGGGGTTCTGTTTTCTTATACCCGATCCGGGGTTAGGCCCTGTGGTGAATTACCCGTTGGATATTGTCCTTGTTATCATACTATTTATATGTAAATTCATATAGGTGTGATCTCCTATATGAATGTTGGCCTTCAATGGCGTGTTGTTTGGATATATGTATATATGCCTGCCAAGTGTTTGAGGTAATGCCTGTGAGGCTGTGCATGTTATGTATTTGAGGTAATGCCTGTGAGGCTGTGCATGTTATGTGTTTGAGGTAATGCCGGTGAGGCTGTGCATGTTATGTGTTTGAGGTAATGCCTGTGAGGCCACGCACGTCCAGTGTGTTAGATTATGTCTGTGTGGCTGGGTTTATGAGCTTGTGGATATATGCATGCTAAGTGTTCGATGTTATTCCTGTGTGACTAAGCATACTAAGTGTTTGATGTTATGCCTGTATGGCCATGTGTGCTGCGTGTTTGCTTGTACACCCGGTGGTTGTGGAAGCCCGGGACTGTTTTGTGGAACCCGGTGGCTGTGGAAGCCCGGGACTGTTTTGTGGAACCCGGTGGCTGTGGAAGCCCGGGACTGTTCTTGAAACCCGGTGGCTGTGGAAGCCCGGGAGTGTTTATGTACCAGCCCATGTATGATTGTGCTTGTTGTTATACCTTGTAACTATATCTGGTGGAATAATTGTATCACGACACAGCACTTGTACACAAGGCATGTAGATATTAGGTGCATGGGATGGGTTGGGGAGACATGATCCCTACTGAGCTGTGGTTGCTCACCCCTCCTACCATGTTGTTTTCTTTACAGGAACCTACAGGCGTTAGGTGGGACCCCAAGGTGGAAGACCTTATTTATTTTATTGTTTATGTTATTTTATTATGGGAATGGATGTAACCCCAATGGGGATGGATTGAAAAGAAGACTTTGTATTAAAAGCCGATTTGGTTTGTGGACTGCTTGATGGACTTTATTTTTCTTAATGTGTTGTGAATGTTTAAAATGTTCGGTTCTTGGTTTGTATCCTAACCCCTTTGCCCTCCGTGTGGGTAAAAGGGGAGTCACGTACCGGTTTCCTCGGGTTGGAAATCCGGGGCGTGACAATATGGTATCGAGCATGGTCTAGTTGGCCTAGGGTAGTGAGCGGACTTGGTTATCTTGAGTCCTTTGGAGGAGCCTGGAGGGACATGCCTGATCAACATGGTCCTCTTTGAGCCTCCAAGGTGTACTTAGGGTAGTCCGAGTCTTGTGGTAGGATTTGCATGCATTGGCATTAGGGCACTAGTTGCATTTGTTGTCATGTGTGAAGGATGTGCATAACATGATTATGTGTGAACCGTGCAACTCGAATATTCTTGGAATGCCTTGGGTATGACTACAATGTGGTGTCTTTGTGTGCAATATTGATTGATGCAATGGTTAAAATGTGTATAATGCCATGTACGGCTTGACTTGATAATGAGGTAGAGGTAGTCAACTTGTTAGTAGTCAAACGCGTTCGACGTTTGTGCATCTTACTTCATGTAGTAAGAATGCCACCGAGGAGAGTGACACGTGCGTCCGGGGCAATGGGCGATGAGTCATCTGCCCATGAGGGTCCGGGTGCGGGGCCATCCATTGGAGGGCATGCGTTGTTACCCGGCACGGCTACAAGAAGGCATCCGGGTGGAGGTACGAGAGCTACGGGAGGGACTCCGGCAGGACGTTCGGGAGGAGGTGCGCCGTGAGATGGCAACACGGCGGTGGTGCCACCACCACCACCACCGATGGGAGAGCCGCCTCGTGAGCGTGAGAGTTCGCCGGGTGGTGTACCGACCCGTGCGAGAGGATGACGTGGTGACACGGTTCCGAAAGGAACAACCTCCGCGATTTAAGGGGGGGAGAAGATCCTGTGGTAGGCGAGCGGTGGTTGAGGCAGATTGAGCATGTGTTCTCCTTTCTCCTGCCCAGGGGGAGGAGGATAAGGTGCGGCCCGGCAATTCGGCAACTGGAGGGGGATGCTTTGGAGTGGTGGACGAGTGTTGCGGGGAGCCGTGCGGTGCAACTCATGTTTTGGGAGGAATTCTTGCAACTCTTCCATGAGGAGTTATTCCGGAATTAGTGAGATGGCAGAAGAGGGAGGAATTTGGCGACTGAAGCAAGGATCAAAGACGGTGCCCGAGTATGAGCGGGAGTTCCAGAGCTTGAGTAGGTTTGCCCCCGAGACGGTGGCAAAGGAGGACCCTGAAGGCCCACAAGTTCACTCGGGTCTTAGGCCAGCCCTTAGGGAGAGGGTGGCGATTCTACGCTTGAGGACCTATGCTGAGGCTGTGGAGACGGCCCGTATCGCTGAGAGAGAGCTGGATGGTGGGAGGCAGGCCCATCAGGGTTGCCAGTTGCAGAGTGGGCCTGATCGAGATGCAGGGTCCAAGAGGCTCAAGACGGAGGAGAGGGATAGCAGTTCCTTCCGCAGCAGGGGACAGACATTGGTGAACCCAGGGAGGTCTAGCTTTGGCGGTGGCAGACGGGCGGTCCAAGCAGGGGGTCTCCCCGGCGGTTGTTCTGCTTGTGGGGAGCAAGGCCACTTGAGAAAGGAGTGTCCAAAGAGGGACCGGAAATGCCATAGATGTGGACGAGAGGGCCATCTGAGCCGGGTTTGCCGGAGTGGCAACAGGGGAGTTGGAGGCATGACATCCAGCACAAGGAGTGATGCCAGTTTTCGTGCACCAGCAGAGAGACCAGCTCATCAGTGGCCGGCTAGTCAGGCAGGATCTAGTCAGACCCGACCCCAGGGGAGGCCGGAGCGGTAGCAGACCGAGGCTGGAGGCAACCTTAGCGGGAAGCGTCCAGTGAGTGAGCCGACAAGTGGCACGGGCCAAGGAAGGGTGTTTGCGCTGGAGGCGACATACCAGGAGGAGGCTGAGCTACCACCCCCACCACCGAGGGTGGAGCAGGACCATCGGTGGTTAGAGGTACCCTCTTGATCTCCCGTACATTAGCTTCGTTCTTTTCGATACGGGTGCATCATGTTCGTTTGTTGCCGAGCTTGTAATAGACGGCTTGGGGTTAGCTTGTGTGGAAGCCGCAAGGCCCCTAGTTGTGGAGTCTCCGGTGGGAGGCATGATTGAGGTACGGAGAGTGTGTCGTGACTGTGTGTTAACCATAGGCGAGGTGGAGCTGAGTTTTGACTTGCATGTAATGCCTTTGAGGACGTTTGACCTGATCTTGGGTATGGATTGGCTTATGGCTTTCCAGGCCAAGATAGATTGTTATCGGCGGCGTGTGACCTTCGTGACACCTGCAGGGGACCTCTTGCACCCTGCAGGGGGAGTGGGATTGTGAGGCGAGTCGGGCCGGGCCAGTGTTGGACCAAGTGGGGTGCCATTACTCACAGGTTAGCAGCCCCGACCTTTCCGAGGAGGGTAAGGTGGAAAAGAGGGTGTGGCCCGTTGTTGTGGACCAATTTCGGGATGTTTTTCCTGAGCGGTTGAGGAGTTTGCCACCTAAGAGGAGTGTGGAGTTCACCATTGAGTTGGTGCCGGGGACGGGTCCGATTTCCCAAGTAGCGTATCGTATGGGGCCAGCGAGTTGAGGGAGCTTCGAGAGGCAAATCGAGGAGTTGGTGGGTCGGGGGTATATCGGACCGAGTACCTCACCTTGGGGTGCTCCGGTGCTCTTTGCGAAGAAGGCCGATGGTACACTACGTCTCCGCATCGACTACAGGAAGTCGAATTCGGTGACAGTGAAGAACAAGTACCCGTTGCCTCGGATAGATGACCTGTTTGACCAATTGAGTGGGGCCCAGGTGGTTTTCCAAAATAGATTTACGGTCGGGGTATCACCAGCTCGGGGTTAGGGAGGAGGACATCCCTAAGACGGCTTTTCGGTGCGGGTATGGGCATTATGAGTGGGTAGTGATGCCTTTCGGGCTCACTAATGCGCCAGCGGTGTTCATGCATTTGATGAACCAAGTCTTTGCCCCATACTTAGACTCGTTCGTGGTGGTGTTTATCGACGATATCTTGGTGTATTCCAAGACCGAGAGGGAGCATGTGGAGCACTTGGCAACAGTGTTGCAAACCTTGAGGGACCAGGGAGCCGTTTGCTAAGTTTAGCAAGTGTGAGTTTTGGCTGCAGGAGGTTCACTTTCTTGGCCATGTGGTGTCAGTGAGGGAGTTAGGGTGGACCCGGCCAAGATTGAGGTCGTGGCATCTTGGGCAAGGCCAACCAACGTTTTTGAGATCCGTAGTTTTCTTGGTTTGGCGGGGTACTATCGTCGTTTTGTAGAGGGGTTCTCCCGTTTGGCGGCTCCTATGACGGCGTTGACTCGGAAGGGCGTGAAGTTTGATTGGACCGACAAGTGTCGGCAGGCGTTTGAGACTCTCAAAACCCGTTTGACCACCGCACCTGTGTTGAGGTTGCCTAGGGAGGATATTCCATATGAGGTATCCTGTGATGCGTCCGGGGTTGGTTTGGGGTGTGTGCTTATGCAGGAGCACAGTGTGGTAGCTTATGGGTCGAGGCAATTGAAACCTCATGAGCAGAATTATCCTACTCATGACCTTGAGTTAGTCTTGTCATCTTCGCCCTGAAGAGTTGGCAGCACTACCTCTTGGGGGAAAAGTTTGTGGTGTTCTCGGATCACAAGAGCCTTCAAGTACATCTTTACTCGAAGGACTTGAATTTGAGGCAAAGGAGATGGGTGGAGTATTTGCAGACCTTTGATTTTACTCTTGCCTATACCCCGGGCAAGGGTAATGTTGTGGGCGATGCATTGAGCGGAAAAGGGAAAGCCGAGGTGGCCGTGAGAGAGTGGAAGCTAATGGAGCGGTTGGCGACGTTGCAGCTGCAGCCCGTTGCTCATGATGGTGGGACGATCCTGAGTCCTTTGGTGGTTGTGCCTGAGTTGTACCAGCGCGTCCGGGAGGAACAGTGGGTGACATTGAGTGCGAGGTTCTCCGTGCCCGTATTGAGGCCGGGGAGCTATCTGGGGACTGGACGAGAGGGTCCCGAGCATGAGTTGTCATTTCAGGGGCAGTTGGTAGTGGCTTCTTCCCTCGGGGATGAGGTGATGAGGGCGTTTCACCAATCTAGAGTTCTTGTGCATCCGAGGGGGTACGAAGATGTACCATGCGCTTCGCGGACATTTTTGGTGGCCTGGGATGAAACGCGATGTAGCTGCCTTTGTTTCGCGGTGCCTCATGTGTCGGCAGGTGAAGGCCGAGCATCGGCGGCCGGCGGGCATGTTCTGACCCTTGCCCATAGCAGAGTGGAAGTGGGACCATATCGCGATGGATTTTGTGGTGGTCTTCCACCCACCACCTGGGAGGAAGGATATGATTTGGGTGATTGTGGATCGACTCACAAAGTCGGCTCATTTCCTAGCCGTTCGCGAGCGGGACTCTATTGGGACCTTGAGTCAGCCGTACATGAACGAGATTGTGAGACTGCATGGCGTACCATCATCGGTTGTCTCTGACCGGGATTCGCGATTCACTTCCCGTTTTTGGGCCGGTTTGCAGGAGGCTATGGGGACCAAGCTTCACCTGAGTACAGCCTTTCACCCTGAGACTGACGGTAAGACTGAGCGGACGAATCAGACCATGGAGGACATGTTGAGGGCTTGTGTGCTAGATTTTGGGGGTTCGTGGGCAACTCACCTTCCTTTGGTGGAGTTTGCCTACAACAACAGTTATCAGGCATCCATTGGGATGGCTCCTTTTGAGGCATTGTACGGACGGCCGTGTCGGTCACCTTTGTGTTGGACTGAGGTGGGGGAGACAGCTCTCTTGGGGCCACAGTTGGTTCAAGAGGCTACTAAGAAGGTCAAGTTGATTCGTCAGCGTTTGTTGTCAGCTCAGAGTCGGCAGAAATCTTATGCGGATCAGCGGCGGCGACCTTTGGAGTTTTCTGTTGGTGATCATGTGTTCCTTCGTGTCTCTCCACGTCGTGGACATCGACGGTTTGGGTGAGGTTCCAAGCTATCTCCGCGGTTAATTGGTCCTTTTGAGATTCTGGATCGTGTGGGGCTTGTGGCCTACCGGTTAGCGTTGCCACCGCGGCTGAGTCGAGTGCACAACGTGTTTCACGTGTCCCAGTTGCGGAAGTATCACCCTGACCCCACTCATGTGATTGATTGGGGGACGTTGGACATTGCGGATGACATGTCCGTCATTGAGGCCCCTATCCGTATCCTAGATCGGCGAGAGAAGCTTTTGCGTGGTCGTGCTTATTCCTTTGGTTCGGTCGTGCTGTGGCAGCACCGTGGCATTGAGGAGGAGACATGGGAACGTGAGTCCGTGATGCGTGAGCAGCACCCAGACTTGTTCGAGGACGAACAATCTTAAGCGTGGGAGGTGGCTGTTGGCCAAGGGATGGATAGTGATGTTTTCTTGTGATGTGTTTTCTTGTATTAGTTGATGTATTTGTATTGTCTTTTAAAGAGATGTGTTCTTATTTGTGATGTGCCTTGAGATGTGTATTCGTGCCATGTGGACATGTGTTATGTGCATTATTGTGGTTATGGATTATGGTGGTGCTTGTTATGTCTTTGTTGTCTTTGTGCGTGGTGTATGACCCATTTGGGTGTTGTGGCTCGCCGTGTGGCAAATGGGTAGCTTGTGTTTGTTTTCCTCTTATGTCATTTCTTTTCGAGGACGAAAAGTCTTAAGGGGGAGAGGATGTAAGGACCCGTACCTTGAGTTAGTCGGTTTGCCTCATGAGTAGAGTTTTTCTAGATTTTGACCTAGTAAATGGACTCCAATGAATTCACGTGCAAAAGGAAAGATGCTTAGAATGGTGTCCTCTATCTACCACGAAGTTTCAGGCCAAATGGACATGTATGTGAGGTGCACGTGATATGGGTCCAATTCACGTGCAAGTGTGGTTGTTTTCTAAATGATGCAAGGAGGCTAGGGGTGAAGTTTGAGAGCATTTGGAGTGCATATGGAGTTGCACGTGAATTGGGGAATTCACGTGCAAATTGGCGTCATGCATATTTTTGCATGGTTCCCTTGGTTTTGACATTCTAAGGAACTTTCTCCAAAGGACCATGTTGAAATTCCGAGTATTTTGGCCTATATGGGTGCGGAAAGGTGCTAACTTGTGTGATCAAAACTACGTCGTTTTGATCCTGGGTTTCACTTAATCAAAACTACGTCGTTTTGATAGTGGGAGGCCTATATAAGGATGAGGAGACTCCTTGTTCTAGGGTTAGGGGTTTTTCAGCCATTGCAGCCGTCATGGAGAGAGAGAGAGCTAGAGAGAGGGAAAGGGGGGAGAAGCTGGTTCGTTGCCGGAGCATCTTGCGTGGGGAGGACGGCATCTAACGCGGGAGCAAGGAGGATCTTCTTTAAGGTAGGGGTTGTTTTCTTATACCCGATCCGGGGTTAGGCCCTGTGGTGAATTACCCGTTGGATATTGTCCTTGTTATCATACTATTTATATGTAAATTCATATAGGTGTGATCTCCTATATGAATGTTAGCCTTCAATGGCGTGTTGTTTGGATATATGTATATATGCCTGCCAAGTGTTTGAGGTAATGCCTGTGAGGCTGTGCATGTTATGTATTTGAGGTAATGCCTGTGAGGCTGTGCATGTTATGTGTTTGAGGTAATGCCGGTGAGGCTGTGCATGTTATGTGTTTGAGGTAATGCCTGTGAGGCCACGCACGTCCAGTGTGTTAGATTATGTCTGTGTGGCTGGGTTTATGAGCTTGTGGATATATGCATGCTAAGTGTTCGATGTTATTCCTGTGTGACTAAGCATACTAAGTGTTTGATGTTATGCCTGTATGGCCATGTGTGCTGCGTGTTTGCTTGTACACCCGGTGGTTGTGGAAGCCCGGGACTGTTTTGTGGAACCCGGTGGCTGTGGAAGCCCGGGACTGTTTTGTGGAACCCGGTGGCTGTGGAAGCCCGGGACTGTTTTGTAGAACCCGGTGGCTGTGGAAGCCCGGGACCGTTCTTCAAACCCGGTGGGTGGAAGCCCAGGAGTGTTTATGTACCAGCCCATGTATGATTGTGCTTCTTGTTATACCTGTAACTATATCTGGTGGAATAATTTTATCACGACACGGCACTTGTACACAAGGCATGTAGATATTAGGTGCATGGGATGGGTTGGGGAGACATGATCCCTACTGAGCTGTGGTTGCTCACCCCTCCTACCATGTTGTTTTCTTTACAGGAACCTACAGGCGTTAGGTGGGACCCCAAGGTGGAAGACCTTATTTATTTTATTGTTTATGTTATTTTATTATGGGAATCGATGTAACCCCAATGGGGATGGATTGAAAAGAAGACTTTGTATTAAAGACCTGATTTGGTTTGTGGACTTGATGGACTTTATTTTTCTTGAATGTGTTGTGAATGTTTAAAATGTTCAGTTCTTGGTTTGTATCCTAACCCCTTTGCCCTCCGTGTGGGTAAAAAGGGGAGTCACGTACCGGTTTCCTCGGGTTGGAAATCCGGGGCGTGACATATAAGAGGCTTCTAATCATGCCTCGATACTCTTTCTGATTTACACTTTTGCCTTCATGATCCTTGTATAGTTTGCAGCCTGTAGCCATTGGGGTTCTAACAGGCTTGCTATCTTTTATACCATACTTATTTAGTATTTCCTTGGCATACTTGTGCTGAGATATGAAAATACCATCAACAGTCTGCCTAATCTACAGTCCTAAGAAGTAGGTTAATTCCCTTATGAGAGACATTTCAAATTCATCACTTATCCTTTTAGCAAATTCTTCACATAATTTTGAGTGACTTTCCCCGAAAATAATGTCATCTACATAGACTATGGTAGCCAGCTATCCTCTATCTGAATTCAAAATATACAGATTATGATCCACTGTACCTCTACTGAAATTCATTCCCTTTAAATATCATCCAATCAGTTGTACCATGCTCTAGGAGCTTGCTTTAGGCCATACAATCTGCATACATGTGTCTTTGAGCCTTCAATCTGCATACATGTGTCTCATCATCAGCAATCTGTACTCCATTTGGTTGCTCAATATATACTTCTTCTTTTAGCAAACCATTCAGAAATGCAAACTTCACATCTATCTGATAAACTTTGAATATGTCCTACTAACGCAAGAAACATCTTGATTATTGCTAGCTTTGCCACTGGTGCAAATGTTTTATCCACATCAATACTCTCAATCTGAGAGTATCCTTTGCATACCAGTCTAGCCTTGTTCCTCACAACCTTGCCATCCTCATTCAGTTTATTTCTGAATACCCACTTGGTGCCGATGACATTCTTGTGTTTTGGTCTAGGAACAACCTCCCATGTCTTGTTTTTTTCAATTTGATCCAGCTCCTCATTCATTGCTTTGATCCAAGCGTCATCCTCTGCTACTTCTCCAACTAACTTTGGTTCAATTTGTGAGAGTAATGCAGTAGCTCTTGTAAATTTTCTCCTAGTTGTTACACCTACTTTGGGATCACCAAGGATCTGATCCTTGTCATGTACACTGGACCATGTCCTCCTAGTTTTCTTACTAGAATCTTCGCTAGAATTGGAATCTTCCTTCTCATCTTCATTAGACTTCTCAAAGTCTGTGTCATTCTTCTTTTCTTTTTCATGCTCAAACTTTTCTTCTTCCTGAGGTTCTTCTTCTTCAAATTCTGGATTCTTATCCTCAGTTACATCCTTCTTCCAGTTCTCATCAACCTTAACTTCACTTGAAGTTATTACTTTTCCAAGTCTTGGAAGAAATACTCTAAACCCCTTTGTCTGAATTGAGTACCCAACAAATGTTCCTTCCTCAGATCTAGTATGAAATTTTCCTCTTCCTTGCTCCTTTATCTTTACAAAGCAAGGACTCCCAAATATTCTGAAGTACTTGGCTGTTGACTTCTTCCCACACCATAATTCATAAGGTGTGCAGTCTGTCCTTGGTCTCAATGTTACTTTGTTTAGTAAATGTACTGCTGTTTTAGTGGCCTCTGTCCAAAACTTTGCATGTAGATTAGCTTCCAGTAGGAAGGTTCTACCCATTTTAATGATAGCCCTGTTCTTCCTTTTAATTACCCCATTTTGTTGTGGAGTTCTTGTTGCTGATAATTAATGCTGAATCCCATGTTTATTCAAATACTTTTCAAAGGCTTCATTAGTAAACTCAGTACCCTGATCAGATCTTAAGATTTTAATTCTTCAACCACAATCATTTTTAGCCATTCTTCTATACTTCTTGAAGCACTCCAGAGCTTATGTCTAGTGCTTTAAGTACATTATTCAAGTTCTTCTGGTGAAGTCATCCACAAATAGAATGAAATACCTCTCACCATTGAGTCCTTTATTTCTCATTGGTCCACATAGGTCAGTATGCACAATATCTAGAGCTACTTCTGAATTATACTCCTTTACCTTGTAATGAAATCTGGTCTGTTTTCAATATAAGCATACTGAGTAGACATGCTCTCTTTCTCTTTTAATATCTGGGATGTCTCTGATAGCCTTGCATTTTACAAGTCTCCTCATATTCTGTTGATTGAGATGTCCCAGTCTTCTATGCTAAAGTTCATTCTCTTCAATCTTCGTTATATGACAACTATGGGTCTTGTTTTCATTAATCATATACAAGTCCCCATCTGTCCTTCTTCCAGCTATTAATGTGTTGCCGTTTTCTCTCTTCACTTGATAACTTGTTTTTGTGAAGGTCACTTCATGACCTGCATCACATAGCTGGCTGACAGATGCCAGATTGTATTTCAATCCTTTAACGTGTAGAACATTCTTAGTTTATTCTTTCCCCATTTGGCAGATCCTAGCCCCTTGATTTTCAGAGAGCTGTCATTGCCAAATCTCACCTTGCTAGATTTGTCTTTATTAACATCTGACAACTTCTTTAGATCACCAGTCATGTGACTTGAGCATCCACTATCAAGGATCCATTGTCTGTCCTTAATGTTTGCCTTCAATGCAATCTCAGCAATATGAGCCACTTCCTTCCCCTTAGCCATGTAGACTTATTTTACTTTAGACTTGAAGTGCTCTTCCTGTTTTACTTTAAACTTGAAGCACTCCCGCTGAGGCGTAGGCTTCACTGTTACGCCCCAATTTCCTCTCACTTGGAAATGAGGAGTAACTGCCCATGCCCGCACCCGAAGGGTCAAGGGGTTGGTGCAAGCACCAACAAAGGACTTATGTCACGGGTGCTGTCCCAAACCTGTACAACCAGGCTAACATGCCACGGGGCATGCTCCTGATCCCAAACCACGCACACAAACATAGATCAAACAATAAACATATCTCAATCTATTACATCTCAAGAAGAGTTCCAAATTTATTACAACTCAACTGGGAAAAACTCCCATCAAACTACAACATATTGTTTATAACCAATCCAAACCATAAAACACAGGTCCACAAAAGCAATAAAATTAATAATAAGTCTTCAGCCTCAGTAGCCTACCACCACAACTCTTTCACCTACCGCATGCTAGACCCTGCAAAAGAACAGTTTATAGGAGGGGTGAGCAAACCATAGCTCAGTAGGGTTCAAGTCTCCCCAGACCCATCCCACTCTACAATATGCATGACAAGTGTATGCTTGTGCTCGTGTAGTGCCTAAAACTAAACAACACACATCACCTAGTAACACACCATTTACCTATGCCCACACTGGAGGGCAGAGGACACCCCGCCACCACGGCGACATGACATACCACATGCAGGCAAATGTTGCATGGTCACCAATGCAACATTTTCCACCCGAGTCAGATATGGCCATCACCTCCTTGGACGCCATACCTACCCTCAGGAATGGGTGCAGACTTAGCCCATTGTCGTGAGTGCTACACCGAGACTCAGGACCGCAGCCCTGGCAAAATCTCAAAGGGTCCAATAATTGTGCCTGGCCCATAACTCAGTTCAACCCACATGTATTTGGGTACTCAAACTCAATCACAAATTCACAGCATCTCAGCAAGTACATCAGAGTACATCTCAGTAAACACAGCTCAAGCGCAAGTATATCTCAGTAATGCAACTCAGGTGTACATCCCAACTCAGTACAAGGTACTTAACAATATATCTCAATACAAACATGTTAATATAGCTTAGCAAACACAACTCAGGCATAACAAAATAACTCAACAGTGTACTCAGCTCATGCAGTGCAGCAACACTCTCAATAACATTCACAGTTTACAGTTTTACCTATGTAAGTGTTTTTGAACTGTTTTGGCAAGTTTCTAGGCAAACTCAACTCATGGACATCATTCAAATCACTCTATTTTCCACACAAGGGACTTCTGGCTAAACGGGGCAGCCAAAGGAGGCAAAATGAAGGGTGCACGTCATATGGGCCATATGACGTGCAAGGTTATTTTTGGCTCCCTAACTTCCACATGTCTCAAGGAAGACTGGGGTAAATTTTCAGACTAATTGGATGTGCACGCCATATGGGGATATGGCGTGCAATATGGCGTGCAGCCATGTTTTTGCACAGTGATCATTATTTTGTTATTCTAATGACTTCTCTCTAAAGAATCCATCTTAAATTCCTTTTCGTTTGTGAGTTATTAGGTTTTAAAAATTGGATACACAGCCTACTTTTCAATTCCAGTTGGAATACTCATGCCAAACTACCCATCCAGACAAATCCAAGGCATCCAACTTAATTATTTTCAATTATATATATTAAAAATCTCATATTAATCCCACACACATCTACATGTTTATATATATATATTAATTATCTCATTCAGAATTGGGGTTGAGAGAAGAATCACAACAGGTGAAATTCCAGAATTTGGAGGAGGTACAAGGGTTGACAACGAATCCCTACCTCAAAGTCAGAGAATACAACTGGTCATTGTATTCTAGCAATCACGTTTTCGGGCTCCCGTCCGACCTTGGATCGCCGGCCTTGGATCGTCCTCGCCGTCTCAGGCTGTGTCTCCCTCTTTTCGGCAGTCTCCCTCTCTGGCCGTGTTTCTTTCTCTCTCTTTCAAGGGGTGACGGCTGCTAGGGTTTTGGAATGAGAAATCCCCTAATTTTCAAGCCCTTTTTCTTTATATATATTCCCACATAATCAAAACGACGTAGTTTTGATTAAGTGAATCCCTACATCAAAACGACGTAGTTTTGATTAATCTAAAGCCCATCATCTATAAGCCCAAAGGCCAAGGTTTTCTAACCCATCTCTTAAGCTCAACAGCCCAATTCATTAAGCCCAACAAATATTTAAAATAAATCTGTCAAATAAATATTATTTACGATATGTGAAATTCCCAAAATACCCCTTAGGGCCTCGAACTCCAACTTGAGCCCAAGTATAGTCAAAATTCTCCATTCGACTAGCACATTACTGTTCTGATGTCAATTGTCTAGGACCAAGTCCCAATCGCAAGGCTAACTCTAAGAACCCCTCAAATACGGGTCCTTACATTCACAGTCTTCTAAAATGCTTTCTCTTTTCTTTTCTCTTGAACCTTCACAGTGTTCATTTTATTCTGTTCAGGAATAAGTACTTTCCTTGCACTATGACATTCACTGCCACACTTATCACAAGCCTCTAAGTACAACAAATTTGTTGTTCGTGGTAATGGGCTTTGGCTTCCATCAACATGAAGTCTCATCATGTCCTTATTTTTGACAGTAAGTGCAAAAACTTCTTACTGGTTTCCTTCTTTCCGTAAGATACAAGCTCTTTTTGGATGTTTTCATGTCTGTTCCAGAAGCTTGTACTGGCTCCACCAATAAAATCTGGTCATGTGACCCCATACCGCACAGTAGTAGCAGTGACCCTGAAACCTGGTGTCGCTAAACTTTTGAACATTTGGGATCTTCTTTAAAACAGGCTTGGCCTTGATAATTGGCTTCACAGGTTTACCTTCTTTCCTGGGGGCACCTGCACACTCGTAGAAATGACATTTGCATTAGATTTCTTCACATTCTTGGAATGCTCAGATTTCTGAATGCATTTGTTCACTCCAGTAGTCTTGGACTCCTTCGGATGTATCTCCATCTTCTCATCATTTACACCACCCTTTCCTTTCTTGTGGCTTTGGGTCACAACGGTGGTCTTCTTAGGATTGTCATGGAAATTTGGATTGATGACCTTCCTCGCCATCTACAGTGTCGTGATCTCCTTCCTAGCCTCCTGCAGTGTTGCCCCAGTTTTCTGAGCAATCTGTGGTGTTGTGAGAGATGTGATATGGATGCATTCAAAGGTTGAGGCTTGAGTGGCCTTGTCTTTTGAGAGTTTCTTTCGAAGGTCTACCAGTTCTTCTTTAAGTCATTGGATTGTTATATCTCTGGTGGTGAGTTCTGTGGTAATGTCCTCACATATCTTGATTTGCTCCTCTAGTTTGAGCTTTAGGCTGACAATTTCCTCTCAGAACTTCTTTGAGTCCTCCAACACCTTGTCTTTTTCTCCTCTGACTTCTACAAGCTCTCCCTTGGCTTGCTTGAGCTCTTCTTTGAGCTGCTTGATCCTACACCCTCTCATGCAGATCTCCTCTATTGCAAGCTCGAGCTCTTCCTCCAAATCAACTTCTTCTTCTTCTCGCCTCTTCCTCCTCCGAGGTAGTGCTGCCATTGTCCACCTCTATCTTGGCGACAAAAGCATAATCTGATGAATATGCATATTCATCATCTGATTCAGAGATCTAGCTCATATAATTCTTGTGTGAGCCTTTCTTCTTCTGTGGAGTTGCTGGTTTCCTTGTGGAATTGTTTCTTCGGTATGATGACTTCTTCCATTTTGCGTCCTTTTCCTATAAGGCTTTATCATCCAAGTCATTAGCCTTCACCTTGCATTGAGATGCAAAGTGCCCTGGCTTTCCACACTTAAAACACCTAAGGGAAAATCCACCTTTCCCTTTTCCTGCAGCTTGCTTCCCTACTCCACCTCCTCTAAATTTTCTAGTGAAGTAGGCTACAACCTCATCTTCACCATCTTCACTATCACTGTCCTCTTGTTCTTCTGAGGACTCAGCTTCTTTCTTAATTTTTAATTTCTTCGTAGTCTTAAAGGCTACTTCTTTTGATTCCTTGGTTGTAGGCTTTGATGTTAAAGTAGATGACTCTTCATAAGAGTGCAACTTCATTTCGAATGCAGTCAGACTACATTGCAACTCTTGCAATGTCATTGTCTCCAGGTTCCGACTATTTTCTAGAACTTCCACCCTTGGAATAAATCTCTTGGGTAGAACTCTTAGCACCTTCTTTACAATTGCAAAGTTCTTCTTATTTTTTCCATGCTTCTCATGTCATTGACAATCTCTGTTAACCGTACAAAGAACTCTTGTACACTCTCCTGCTCCTCTATTTTGAGAGCTTCAAATCTCTGAGTATACAATTGCAGCCTAGTTTCCTTTAGTCTGCCATCACCTTGATAGGCACTTTCCAGTCTATCCCATAGCTCCTTTGCTACTATATAGTCCATCACCTTTGCATATTCAGACTCTGTGAGTGCTGATGTAATCACACTCAGAGCTCTGCCATTTAGCTCATAGGTTATTCATTCAGCTTTTGTGGGTTCTCTGTCGTTGGCTGGTTCTATGTATCCATCTCTGATTACCCGCTCAATGTCCATACCCATGGACATAAATACCGTCTCCATTCTTGCTCTCCACATCTTGTAATTTGTGCCATAAAAATAGGCACTCTTTTTACGTAGTTGGAGCTAGTACTCGGTTCGCTGATAGGAATCTCTATTTCTTTAAAATATACCAATGAACTCGTGCTTGGTCACTAAGATGTTAAGCCATAGATCTCAACAACGCAAATATATCAATATGTGTGATCACTTCTCTACAGAGTGATAGATCTGTCTCCAGTGAGAACTTAGCTCTGATACCAATTGATATTCCCAAGATCCAAGCAAGATCGTCTGGGTATATGTGTGTGTATACAGAGAGGGGGGTGAATCTGTATACTTAAAACTATTTCCTATAGTTTTAAGAGGTATTGTACAGATGTGGTTCTTGTTTGAGTGGTATTTCAGTGTCTTATGCAATATCAAATTAATAGCAGGTATGTATAGGAAGTAAAAGACAAAGACACGATTTACGTGGTTTGATTAATGTGATTTACTCCACGATGGTGAGGGTGTACCTACACCGAGTCCAATCCATTGTAAGCTTTGGATACAATAAGGTCTAGCCCTTGTTACAGTAGGATCAGCTTTTTTTTTTTTTCTTAAATACAAATACAAAAATAGTATTGTTGGTCCCTAGGAGCCTAGAGGGGGGTGAATAGGCTCTTATCGAAAACTCTTCTTCTTCTTTAGCACAACACTTTTCTAGTTAAAAGATAGAATCAGTGCGGAAGATAACCAGATAGTGAAAGTATTCTGTTTTATTATCAAAAGATAATTACAACAAAATAATAGCAGATTAAAGCTAATGATAAGCTTTTTGATTTACTAAAACTCTCTAGCACTCTATTTTACAATAACACACACTAGCCAAATTAATCTCTAAGAGCTCTTGTACATGTATGCGCCCATGTGAAAATATACAAAGCTTAATATATATAGACATGCCTGGGAGACATTTTTGGAATTGGATTTTACGAGCACTGTGTAGCATTGAAGTTCTTCTCAGAAAATGCTTTTGTTTTAATTTTCGCCGATATGGTGCTCAAAATCTTGGGACTTTAAACATATTGAATTTCTTCACGTGATCCTAATTGCATTTAAGGCTCTATCTATATCTCCGTGTGATCCACATGTAAGATGACTTAGATATTTAACAGATCTTTCTTACATCGGGACACAACAAGCTGATAACTTGAATGCGAAGCTGATAAAGTGAAGTAGTGTCTTCTTAGTCCGTCGTAAGATTCCTTACTCCGTGTTAGTGAAGCTTGGATTCTTACTCCGTGTCAGTAGTTACTTACTCTGTGTTAAATTGATACTGGAATCCTTATTCCGTGTCAGCGCTTCCTTACTCCGTGTGAATGAAAGGTTCGGAGGGCTTACTCCGTATCAACGCTTCCTTACTCCGCATGAGAAAAAGGTCCGGATGGCTTACTCTGTATCAGCACATCCTTACTCCACTCGAGTAAAGGTTTGGATTCCTCACTCCATATTTCTTTTCCTTACTCTGAGCGAACAAAGGACTTGGGTCCTTATTCAGCAATGTAAGATGTGGATTCCTTGGTCTATAACTTGAAGTGTTTAGTCTGCACGAATAATCCTTATTCCGTATGAGGGCTTGGTTATTTACCAAGTATTTGAGAGCACTCATGTTGGTCCAGATCAGGATTATGTATCCTGTCCTTAGCTTTGCTCTCACGAGTGAAGATCCGATTTAGAGTTTTATCTTCTGCAATAACTTAGAATAGACATAGAAGATCTCAAAACAAATTACATAGGGTTTTAATCGCATCATCCAAATTCTAGGTTTGATCCAACAATCTCCCCCAATATGGATATGCCAAAACTCTTTGTAATCTGATCTGGTAAATGAGGCAACAAGATATACAAATAAAAATAAAGATAGCTTCCACATTCCATTCATTAGCAACATGAATACATTTTCATCCTTAGTACAAATTTATTACATTATGGAACATAATGCTTACTATACTTGAAGATCATTGTTGTTGCTTTCTCACGAAGCTCCATCATCTGCTCCATCGTAAAGTTGACGATGTTGTTCCAGTCTTCATCTACCTTCACGAAGGACTTTATAAAGAAGCAGACAAAAGCTCCCTAGCTATCTCCTTCGAGCTGTTGAGGCACATTCTTCTTGTTCCGGATCGCCGCTTTTAGCTTTTCAGTAGGAGCCAAGGGTGTTTGACCCATATCTTCATAAAGCTTGGTTTGTCTTACTGCTTCTGTCAAACGAAGCCGCAAAGGTTCTAATTGATTCTTTCTTACCTTGTGTTCCACAATCTAATGAGAATCAATTAGGAGCAGCTGCTTTGAAGGCATCATAAAGATAATAAACATGAAATGCAGAGTCTTGACCCGGTACGGAATGAGGACAGAGGTAAGATTTTTCCAAGGTTTGTTGTCCTCAACAGCTTCGTCAATGAAGGTCCGGATGTGGGCCACATTTGGAAGATAACCCTCAGACCAACACGACAGAACGTCAATAACGTGTCCGTCCTCGTACAGAGACGGAAACAGCCTCTTCTCCATCTTTACCGCCCGAGAGAAGTTGTCTATGTCATCACTAGTGAACAAGCCCTTCTCAGAACGTAAAGTACTTAGATCTTGAGGTGAGAAGGGAGAGATATCTGCCAGACATTTTCACTCGGCAATAGAGGTGGTATACTTAGTCATATTATTGTAAAGACTTCCATCCGCATCATGTGGATTGAGTTCCGCGTATGATAGAAGGAAGGTGATGGCCTTAGATGGAGAAGTCGAAGGAGGAGCTGCAATGGAGGAGCTGGGCTGAGTGAAGCGGCTGCGTTTGGGGATAGGTATTCCTGGAGGAAGTGTAAATGCACGCCACTTACCAGCATGAACGGAGGGAGCTGCAGCAGGATCAGATGGCGCATTCTCCCCCGTTTTGGCAAATCGCCGGGGAGTGGCAGGAGCGTGAGCCATATCCGCAAAGGAGGTAGACAATGAATGCACGGAAGAGGCCACAAGTTCTATTTTTTGCTCCATGGAAGTGGAAGAGTCGGTTAGCGCATAGAGGAGTTGGGCGCCTAGGGCATCAACCTTAACGGCGATGGGAGCGATTTGGGCACTCTGGGCTTGAGCATGGTGGTCCAGCTGGGCGGAGAGCACAGTGTCGGAATGGACCAAGCCAAAAGAAGCTCGCCCAAGTGCAAACTCTGGAGCTTTGGAGGACTCCCCCGCATGAAGAGATGCAGGAGTGCACGGGGCAGAGGAGTCGATAGGAGGATAGAGAGGTTTTTAAGTAGCAGCAGTAGGAGGGTCAGCCGGACCATCAGAGGCATCCGAGGCAGCAGATCCGCTGTGACTAGAGAGGTCAACAATAGGAATTGCAGCAAGAGAAGAGGGCCCGACCTTAGTAGGGGAAGGAACTTGTGCGTCATGGGCTAGTCCAGAGGTAACAGCAGCAAGCGGTGCGTCAGGAAGAAAAGCCAGCAAAAGAAAGCCGTGGTCCAGATTCCAGACGATCATATCTTGCGGGGTTTAGGTATGGCGTGCATAATACACCTGGAGATCATTGTCAGGGATGGTAGCGGTGTATGCAATGCTAAAATGGAACTAGAGGTCCATAAGAGTGTCGGCAGGGAGACAGTCTAGATAGTCTCGGGGTTGAGGAAGTGGGTGCAAACGGACTTCCAGAGGAGATGCGGGAACATCAGCCACTACAGCAGCAACACCGGCAGCAGCAACGTCAGGAGAAATAGGTGCGGGGGTATTAGCAGCAGATGGTGCTGACGAAACAGCCGGAAGACAGCTAGGCTGAGATGGCCCCGCAACCTCGAACGGATCAGCGTGAACGCTATGCTGGGAGCCGCGGGAGATGGAGTGTAATGACCCATGTTTTGGGATGTGTGGAGTTAGTCACAGTTTTACCTTTTGAGTGGTAATTTTCTAGTTTTTAGGGAACTTCTACTCATAGACTTCAGCCAAATCATTTTATTTACCAAATAGGGAACTTTTGACGAAAGAGGGCAGCCTAGGGAGGCAGAAATAGAGTGCACGTCATATGGGGCATTATGACGTGCAAGGTTTTTATTGCATGCTTGCCTTCTACATGGTTCAAGGAAGCTTGGGGTAGAATTTCACATCATTTGGAGTTGCACGTCATATGGAGATATGACGTGCATTATGGCGTGCAACCATATTTTTGCACCATCATCTTGGTTTTGTGATTCTAATCATCTTTTCTTAAAGGGGCATGTTGGAATTGTGGGTATTTTGTCTTGTGTGGATGCGGGAAGGTTGTAGCTTGTTCCATCAAAACTACATCATTTTGATCTTTGGGATTCACTTAATCAAAACTACGTTGTTTTGATGTTGCGATGTCTATATAAAGAGGTGGAGGTCTCTTAGGTTTAGGGTTCTTCTTTTGGTTAGCCACTGTAGCCGTCGAGAGAGAGAGAGAGAGAGAGAGAGAGAGAGAGAGAGAGAGAGAGAGAGAGAGAGAGAGAGAGAGAGAGAGAGAGAGAGAGAGAAGGAGAGCTCCTGGTTGCTGCTGGAGTGTCTAGCGTGGGTGGACGACATCTAGCGTGGGAGGATCTTCCAGAGGTAGGGGTTCTGTTCCTCCTTGAACCTATCCCAGGGCTTTGGCCTTGTGATAGGCAATGTGGCTGTTTGGTTATATATATATATATATATATATATATATATATATATATATATATATATATATATGTGTAAATTCATGTAGGTGTGATCTCCTATATGAATGTTGGCCTTCAATGGCGTGTTTTACTTGGATGTATATATATATACGTATGTTAAGTGTTTGATATTATGCCTACGAGGCCATGCATGTTAAGTGTTTGATATTATGTCTGTGAGGCCATACATGTTATGTGTTTGATAATATGCCTGTGTGACTATGCATGTTATGTGCTTGAGATTATGCCTGTGTGGCTATGCATGCTATGTGTTTGATTTTATGCTCGTGTGGTTGAGTTTGAGAACCCGTGAATATGCGCATGCCATGTGTTTGATTTTATGCCTGTGTGGTAGAAATGTATGTTATGTGTTTGATTGTATGATTGTTTGCCTAAGAGGCTGTGGGAACTATTTGCCTGAGAGGCAGTTAAACTATTTGCCTGAGAGGCGGTTAAACATTTGCTTGAGAGGCGGTTAAATATTTGCCCGAGAGGCGGTTAAATTGTTAGCCTGGAAGGCTGTGGAATTGGTAGCCTGTGAGGCTGTAGAGCCAGCGTGGCTGGGGCTGTGATTACGCCCATTTGAGTGTTGTACTTTACTTGTATTTACTACTGCCACGACACTGCACTAGTACACATTCTCATGTAGTGGTTAGGTGTATGGGATGGGTTGGGGAGACTTGATCACTACTGAGCTGTGGTTGCTCACCCCTCCTACTGTGTTCTATTTTTCTCAGGGATCTACGGACATTAGGTGGGAACACCAAGGTGGACAACAGTTCTATTTGTGGTTTTGATTGATGTTATTTGTATTATTATTTTTGAGAGGCCTTGTACCCTAGAGGGGAGATATTGCAAAGTGATTTTATTGTAATAAAGGCTTGTGGATTTGTAAATGTTTATTGCGATTTGAAATTAATAAAGATATTTGATTTATATCTTCGTGAATTTCTGCTGTGTGTGTACGATGTCTTGCGTGAGATGTTGTACATCAACCCCTTGCCCACTGGGTGGGTATAGGGGAGTCATGAACCGGTTTCCTCGAGTTGGAAATCCGGGGCATGACAGTATGGTATCAGAGCATGGTCTAGTTGGCCTAGGGTAGTGGGCGGACTTGTTATCTTGAGTCCCTTGGAGGAGCCTGGAGGGACGTGCCTGATCAACATGGTCCTCTTTGAGCCTCTAAGGTGTACTTGGGGTAGTCTAGTCCTGTGGTAGGATTTGCATGCATTGGCATTAGAGCACTAGTTACATTTGTTGCTTATGTGTAATTGCATGATAAATGGTTTGAACGTGATAAAGTTTTAATTGTGCAACTCTGAAATTTTGTGATGAATTGAGCATGAAAGCATGGAAAAGAATTTGTGGTATTGAAACTGTCCTTGTGAACTTGAAGCTTGTGAAATGTGAACGAACTGAAAAATAACAATAATGTTGGTGTTCTTGGAATGATTGAGCATGTGATTTGTGTGGTATTGTGTGAAATAACCGCGGTTATGAACAATGTGGTGGGGTGTGAATTTATATCGTCTGTGCAATGTGAATCTATGGATTCGTGTAGTATTAATGCGTGTTATAGCTTAAGCTACTTAGTCGGTGGTGGCCTCGAGGTTGTTGAGATCGTTGAGGGTTAATCTAGATCACTACCTTTTCATGTAGCCAATGTCTCTGAACACTGTAGACCGTGCGACTATCGGGGTAACAGAGGAGCCTGCCACTCAGGCTGGGCCAGTTGGAGAGCTGCAGGCTGAAGGTGATAATCTAATCACGGCAGAGGTTGGCGTTTTGGCCCGATTATTCAAGGGATGAGGGATCAGATTCGACAACTGATTAGGAGCGAGGTACGCCGAGAGCTATCAACCCATATCATTGAGGGGAGTTTGGGTGCGGATCAACGGAAGCCAAATTTTCCCAATCAGCTGGAAGGACTTAAGAGGCAAAGGGCGCAAGTTGAGAATGGTCACGAGTTTCAAGTTGGGGGTCAACCCTCAACACTTCCATTTGAGTTCTGTTTCCCTAAGGGTTGTGCTTGCTGTAGACAACCGGGACATTGGAAAAGAGAGTGTGCCAAGAAGGAGTACCGGTGCCGCCTTTGTGGAAAAGTAGGACATCTTCGTACAGTCTGTTTTGGTAGGACCAGGAGCGAAGCTAGAGGACTTGCTCGGTGAGCTAGGGGTAAAGCTTAATGTCGAGCCCCGATTGGAGGCAAGAGGACTACCTAGTGAGGCCAGTAGAAGAGCAAGACAGGACTTACCTTAATAAAGGGTATGATTTCAATTCTCATGTGATAAGATCTCATTTTTATTGGTGGTAAGGTGTTCTCTTAGTGAGTTGTCGGTTGAGTCTCGTACTAGTTTATGTGAGGGCTGGCGAACCTTTTATTGCTAATTCTTGTGATAGTGGGGTATGTTCTCTGGGAGGGCTTTGAGCCACCATTTTATGTTAAGTAAAGCTTAGGAGATCATTTGGGTTACCATTCCAAATGAATGTGGTTGGAGACCTGTTAAAAAAAGTAAAATGAATATATATATATATATATATTTATAACACTAGAAGAATAATAAGTAACTTATAAACATTTGGGTGTTGATTTTATATATGAGTAGCATTCAACTTCGGCATCTGTGAAAATTTAAAGTAATCAAACCTTGTAGGCTACCTTTTTGCTAGCTAGTGGAGCTTGAGGCATGAGGTGATGATGACTTGGGGGTAACGTGTGACCCCTCCATGGCAACCTTGAATAATAGAGATATGTTCTTATGTGGATAAAGGTATGTGTTGGAGTACTACTTGAAAGGGATATTCCTATGGTTACCTTTCCAAGCGTTGTGGTTGAGGGTGGAAAACGTAGCTAGTATAGCCTGCTCTTAGAGTCCTTGAAGTGTTATCTTGTTGGCTAGAGTGGTCGTTGCAAGTTTTGGTTAGTAACTATAGAGGTGTTCGGGTTCTCGGATGGTCAAGCAGTGGCCATGTGTCATGTTTGTGGTGTGTGAAAGACCTTGAGTAATGTTCCTAGAATATGTTGTGAAATGGGTATGCACATGTATGAAATGTGAAGTGTTCTGGAGCTCGCCTATCGGGTGTGAGTGGGTTTCATGGGTCGTGCCCGGTGCATCCAATTGGTAAAAAGAGGTAAGCAAGTAAGATTTGGCAGGCCTTGTTCGGGCTTTTTACCCACATCTGGAAAACATTTCTCTAGGGGCTAAGGGTGTGCTTTTGCATGGTAGGGCCATTCCCTTGGTCCATATCTTGTGGGAAGTAGGCTTAAAGGAGAGGAGAAGGTGTAAAGCTGATAAGTTCTACTCGTCAGGTGTCTTGTGTTTCGTTGCATTGTGTTGCATAAGTGGTAAAGGTATATAGCGGAGTTGCTACGTGTGGGTGTTGCGACACATATGCGTAGAGAATGATGAAGCGTGGTGTATTGGTATATTAATTGTGGTGTGAGGATGAGGAAGAGTGTTAGAAGTGATGTTGTTTATGTTATTCCTTGTCTGGTGTTATTAAAGTGTTGGTAAGTTGGGAAAAAGGCTGTTTGATTCCCAGAGTTGCGTCACTTAACAGTCTTTACTTGGAAGGAGTATTAGTGCTACTCCTTGGGGAGAGATTTATGTCGGGCGGATGTCACAAATGTGCATGTTTTAGAGCAGTACGGGTAGGCGGATGGCCTACATTTGTGCTCTTGAAAACCTTTCATGTACAGTATCACGCGGTAAGGGTGATGGTTCACGCTATCAAGGTGTTGGTGTGTTTGGGAGCTACGTGAAAGTCCCGAATCAGGCATTTGCATGTCTTGTTTCCTGTACCTACCCGAAGGAATGGCAGTGATCACATTTAGCTGAGGCTAGAGCCTGAGCATTTCTTGATCAGTTTGAGTGTTTTGTTGGTGTGTTGAGATAGAACGTGACGGTTGGTATAGCGGGGTTAATGAGCCATGAGGTGGAGTATGTCCTGGAGGCAACGGAATCCCTTGTGACCTGTGAGTGGTGACTCCGAGGATTCCGTTATTGTCATGTTGCAGGTAAGAGAGTTTTCTAGGGTGGAGAGAACTACGTTGTTGGTAACTACCCGGCGTCAAAGGATTCCTATCGCATGGAATGTCTGCCGACTGAGTAAGGCGTTATCACTTGGGTTGTAACATAAGCCTCAGTTAGTGAAGGCTGTGTGGGACCTTGGTGGATCCCTATTTGACCGTCGTCAGAGAGGTATTATTTGTGTGGCGTTCTAGTTCATGGGATTCTTTACTAGTCTCTCAACGTTGGTAATTGGTGTTAGCCCGATAATAGATTTTGGTCTCACTGTGGTTGTGTATGGAACTGAATTTACTATTTTGAATTCATCCTTGAACTTTGTTGGGAGTCATAACGATAATCGAATGATTGAGGGCAAACTCCATCCTAGTATCATTGTGTCCTGGATTGTAAGTTGTTGTGAGCCGCCATTGGTGTTGGTCGGGTTTTAATGTGCCTCGATGGAGGATGTGTTCCTCGGATCCCCAAGCATGTTTTGCGTTAGAGTTTGGGGATTTCAGCAGTGATGCTTGTGCTGCTGTAGTGATATCCCTGTGTGGGAATGTGATTGTGGTTTGAATCATGCCCTTATCATGATTGTCTGTGTTTCATTGTGACCTCATTATGCTTGCTGTAAGGGTGAGGTTTACATCTGGGGTGTGGCTGCGTTGTAAATTGTTGGTGTCAGTTGCATCAAATCTTAGTGGTGGGTTACTGTTAGGTATCTTAAATTTTGGAGTGTTGGTTCTATTGTGACGCGCGTAGGCAGTTACAGTAGAGTACCCCGTTGTGTCGATGCAGTGCCTCCTCGTTCAATCATATGAATTCTAGCGACCGCATGCTTCATGCATAGGCTGATGGTGTTGGCCTTGTTTGGTCGTCGGGGTCTTAGCAAATCTATGGGAGGTTTCTCGACCTCACTGTTGTCAAACTTGCTCACAAGAGTTGTTGTCAGTGCGTTAATTGGCCAAGCTCTAGTTCATGATTTGCTCATGAGTGTTATGTGTTGCTTTGATCTTCTCGTGCTGTTTGCTATTTGGTTTCTCTTTTCGAGGACGAAAAGTCTAAAGGTAGGAAGGTTGTGAGGAAACTCCCTACGGCTGAGTTGGGCAGTGGAATGTTTAAGTTTCATTTTATTTGTGGTGTTTTTCCTTGTAGTAGCATTGGTGCTGTGACTTGGTCTGTGACCTACCTATGTGAGTTGTCTTACACTGTCGTGACATGTGCATACTCGTGAAATATGTGTTAAGTGACGAGGACATGGGTTGTTTGTGAGATTCGAATATGTGTTTCCCTATCATGTTGTGTTATATTGGGTTTGTAGGTACGTGCCTTCTTGTGTGTTATTGTGTGATGTCATCAGTCGCGGGTATGAGAATGGTTGTGGGTGATGTGCATTCGCATGTGCGTTCTGGAAGGTGTGTTGTCTTTTCGAGGACGACGTCTTGCAGAAAGGACATGGGAACGTAAGTCCACGTTGTGTGAGCAACACCCGGAGTTGTCCGAGGACGAACAATCTTGAGGGTGGGAGGTGGCTTTTGGCCAAGTGATAGTGATGCGGTTTTATGTTGTGTATTATCCTTTTGAGACCCATATTTGTATATGAGATGTATTTTGAGATGCAGATATGTGTTATATTGTGATGCATGTCGTTATGAATTATGGTGGTGCTTTGTTGGGTTGTGGACGTATGTCCTTGTTACATCTTTGTGTGCGATGTATGACCCATTTGGGTGTTGGGGTTTGCCGTTTTAGCAAATGGGTAACATGTGTTTGTTTTCCTTACACGTTGTGTCTTTTCGAGGACGAAAAGTCTTAAGGGGGAGAGGATGTAATGACCCATGTTTAGGGATATGTGGAGTCAGTCATAGTTTTGCCTTTTGAGTGGCAATTTTCTAGTTTTTGGGGAACTTCTACTCATGGACTTCAGCCAAATCATTTTATTTACCAAATAGGGAACTTTTGACGAAAGAGGGCAGCCTAGGGAGGCAGAAATAGAGTGCACGTCATATGGGGCATTATGACGTGCAAGGTTTTTATTGCATGCCCGCTTCTACATCATTCAAGGAAGCTTGGGGTAGAATTTCACATCATTTGGAGCTGCACGTCATATGGGGATATGACGTGCATTATGGTGTGCATCCATATTTTTGCACCATCACTTTGGTTTTGTGATTCTAATCATCTTTTCCTAAAGGGGCATGTTGGAATTGTGGGTATTTTGTCTTCTGTGGATGCAGGAAAGTTGTAGCCTGTTCCATCAAAACTACGTCGTTTTGATGCTGGGATTCACTTAATCAAAACTACGTCGTTTTGATGTTGTGATGTCTATATAAAGAGGTGGAGGTCTCTTAGGTTTAGGGTTCTTCTTTTGGTTAGCCACTGTAGCCGTCGCAGAGAGAGAGAGAGAGACAAGGAGAGCTCCTGGTTGCTGCTGGAGTGTCTAGCGTGGGTGGACGGCATCTAGCGTGGGAGGATCTTCCAGAGGTAGGGGTTCTGTTCCTCCTTGAACCTATCCCAAGGCTTTGGCCTTGTGATAGGCAATGTGGCTGTTTGGTTATACACACACACACACACACACACACACACACACACACATATATATATATATATATATAAATTCATATAGGTGTGATCTCCTATATGAATGTTGGCCTTCAATGGCGTGTTTTGCTTGGATGTATATATATACATATGTTAAGTGTTTGATATTATGCTTGCGAGGCCACGCATGTTAAGTGTTTGATATTATGCCTGTGAGGCCACACATGTTATGTGTTTGATAATATGCCTGTGTGACTATGCATGTTATGTGTTTGAGATTATGCCTGTGTGGCTATGCATGCTATGTGTTTGATTTTATGCCCGTCTGGCTGAGTTTGAAAACCCGTGAATGTGCGCATGCCATGCCTTTGATTTTATGCCTGTGTGGCAGAAATGTATGTTATGTGTTTGATTGTATGATTGTTAGCCTGAGAGGCTGTGGGAACTATTGCCTGAGAGGCGGCTAAACTATTTGCCTGAAAGGCGGTTAAACGTTTGCCTGAGAGGGGTTAAATATTTGCCCGAGAGGCGGTTAAATTGTTAGCCTGGAAGGCTGTGGAATTGGTAGCCTGTGAGGCTGTAGAGCCAGCGTGGCTGGGGCTGTGGTTATGCCCATTTGAGTGGTGTGCTTTACTTGTATTTACTACTGCCACGACACTGCACTAGTACACATTCTCATGTAGTGGTTAGGTGCATGGGATGGGTTAGGGAGACTTGATCACTATTGAGTTGTGGTTGCTCACCCCTCCTACTGTGTTCTGTTTTTCTTAGGGATCTACAGGCGTTAGGTGGAAACACCAAGGTGAACAACAGTTCTGTTTGTGGTTTTAATTGATGTTATTTGTATTATTATTTTTGAGAGGCCTTGTACCCCAGAGGGGAGATATTGTAAAGTGGATTTTATTGTAATAAAGGCATGTGGATTTGTAAACGTTTATTGTGATTTGAAATTAATAAAGATATTTGATTTACATCTTCGTGAATTTCTGCTGTGTGTACGATGTCTTGCGTGAGATGTTGTACATCAACCCCTTGCCCACTGGATGGGTAAAGGGGAGTGACGAACCGGTTTCCTCGGGTTGGAAATCCGGGGCGTGACATAGAGGGAGCGGCCACAGACCGAATCCGTGAGGACCGGTGGGCAGAGCTGACCTCGGGGGCGGAGCTGTTGGCTGGGTCACCAACCGAACTGCCCTGTTGTTCCTGAGCGTGAAGAAGGCGGATAGAAGCAGAAGGCCGGCGAGAAGTCAGAGTCCCGTCAGGCATTAGATGGTGGAGATAGTATGCTTAGGGGAAGGGGATAACACTATGTCTGTTGAAATGGGATGGACACAAATGCCGGAAAACAATGCTGAGTATCCGCCCAAAAGATTAATTCTTTGGGTTATTGCCTAGCAGCTGAAACAAAAAGGTCCCCCATTCCATCGGGAGAGTCTCAAAGACTCCGTACATTGCTAGAAGCAGATCGTATGGGATAGAGTCGAGGGCTGTTGTACAAGCCATAAAGCACCGGCTCAAAATGGTGGCCATACAACGATAGCAACCCTGGAAGGACTTCAGCTTGTATTCCTTCCCTTTATAAGTGCAACCCATTGAGGCTGCCATTGGCTCTAGGTCCAAATCGCTAATGAGTATCAGAGGGGAAATGAAGAGTGGCATGAAGAACGGTAGGGGTGATGACAATGGATTCACCCCAAACGGTGGATCTGATGGAGTCGGTGGTGCAGCAAATGTTGCGGTAGTATTCAGCGACATCTTTGATAAGAAGATCGACCGGATCAGAGACTAGATTTAACAGATTGCTAGCTTCAAGTAAGGGGTGTAGTTCCAAAACCCACGCCGGAGGATTGGAAACAGCGTTCCAATCAACCAGATGGCCTGGATAGACGCCGGATAGAGCGGTTCTGGGTGCCATGGAAGTCGGATTGAGAAAAGGGAAAGAAAATGTAGGGTTTTGAAAAGATGAAGAACGACTATTGAATTTGAGAGTGATAAGTCGCTCTTAGCTTGAATGCTTGAGATATATATAATGGGTTAGTGGATGCCAGCGGGTTTAGGGTTTAAGCGAAATGAATAGTGAGCCGCCTGACAATCTGATCTCATTAGACTTGATAGTTGTGCGTCTCCGGGTAAAGAGATGATGTGGAGGTAGCAAAACCAAGCATTTATGACAGTTGTATGCCTTCTTCCGAAAAATGAAGTGACTAATTGCCCGGCTTGAGACGAGCATTTAATGAACCATCATTATTCCTCCTCAAAAATACGTGATGTGAGATAATACTTGGATTATCGCAATTTGAGAGTTTCAAGAGTCAGGAGGAAATGAACCGACTATTATCCGGGTAAGGTGTATCCGTAGTAAGAACATCCGGATGAATGACAGACTAAGTCCGTAGAAACAAGTCGTTGAACTAGAGAGAAGTAGATTCCTTTGTGATCTTGAAGTCAAGAAGATAGGAGGTACCACAACACATCAGATCCGAGACATCGACAAGATATACCGATCATTTGCAAAGAGAATCGAACCTGAAACTTCATAAAGATAAACTAAAAGAACGGAAGACTTAACAGGTTGGAATTAGTATGGATATGAGATAAATACGAAAAATGCAACATAATCCGAACTAATGAAAAATAATGGAATTTATGCATAAACAAAGTGAAAGCGAGACACATACATATGAGTTAAGGATCATTTTACTGAAATCAATGCATATGACAGATAAGAAACAAGATAAGTTCATATAAGCCAACATAGCAAAACCTTCATGCTGAAAGACGTAACTAAGATTAATTAAATCTATATGATTTATCCAATTGAAGATTCATGAGTGAGAATGGATGAATAATACATGCCAAGAATAATCAATTGATTGTCATACCTAAGATGCACAGTTGAAGAAACAAAAACATTCAATCATGTCACAATTTTGATTCAACAATGCATGTCGAGTCATATCCAAAAGTGAGAGTGTATAGGGTAGAGCATCCGAGACATATCAGGGGGTCATTACTTAAGTAATAAATAAAGTCTTTGCTCCCCCTTAGATCATGTGATCCTCTCGAGAAAGACTCTCCCTCAAATATACAGCCAGGAAAGAGGTCACGAGACATATAAGGGGGGTATTACTTGGGTAATTGATAAAACATTTTCTCTCCCTTAGACCATGCGATCCTCTTGATGGACGTTTCCTGCTTAACATTTAGATCTTGAGAAATTGTTGTCTATCCATGATGAACTCCACTCAAAAAGCTGATCAGACTTCAACAGTGGATTTATCCACCGGGCATTCCGAGCTAACCCATTTCATTTCTTCAACCACGCATGTTAATAATTCAATCAATATGAGAAGTCATTGGACATGTGATGAGAGATGGAAATAAGAATCATGAAATCCTAAGGAGGTTTTATTGATAAAAACAAAAAGAAAAACAAATATTTTCAAACTAAAAACCAAAAAGATTTCATTTTCCACTTCAAAACCAAAATTTTTAGGTTCCCCTTTAGAAATTTAGGATAAATCAATTTTTAACCATAACTTTAACAAATAACTTAGCTAAAATAAGAAGCATAGACTTTCTAGATGATGGTCCCTTGGAGCCTAAAGGGGGGGGGTGAATAAGGCTCTTATTCAAACTCTTTCCTTTCACTCAAGACACAAACACTTATCTAGTTTAAGTGATAGAATCACTGCGGAAGTTAACCAGATAGTGGAAGTATTTTGTTTTATTATCACAAGATGAATACAACAAAATAGAAGCAAAACTCTCTTACACTCTGTTTACAAAATGAACTCACACACTAGCCAAGTTCTATCTCTAAAGATGATAAAGCTCCTCACTACTTTTTACATAAAGTATAAGTATGAATATTTATACAAAACATTCCTAAGAGACAACCTTGGAACTTGTAGTTCCGAATGTGTTCCGCACTAACTATCCCTGGTAATCTCTCCGCCTTGATCGCCGTGGATTGTGGAGCTCAAGATCTTGGATTTGAAGAGTATAAGTGTCTTTGTGAGTTCCGAGATACAATTAAGGTTGTGTCCATATATCCGGATGATCCACGTGTAAGATTCTTCATGTTCTCAATTCATTCGTCTTACATCGGGATACCAAGAGCCGATAACTTTAAATGCGGTTTAGTTGGAGCAAAGTGTCTTCTTGGTCCGGTGTAATTATCCTTACTCCGTAGCTAATGAAGCTCGAAACCTTACTCCGTGTCGTTGGTTGCTTACTCCGTATCTATTTAGACCTGGAATCCTTAGTCCGTGTCGCGCTTCCTTACTCCGCATGTAAGTTCCTTATTCCGTATGTAAGTTCCTTACTCCGTATGTAAGTTCCTTACTCCGTATGTAAGTTCCTTACTCCGGGCGAGTCTTGAAAAGTCTGATAACTTATTCCGTGTCAGCGCTTTCTTACTCCGCATGTAAGTTCCTTACTCCGTATGTAATTTCCTTTAAGTTCTTAGTCCGTAGGAATGTTCCTTATTCCGTATGTATTTGTTACTTGGTTATTTACCAAGTGTTTGACGACACTCACTCTTGTCCGGATCGGGATTATGTATCCCGTCCTTAGCTTTGCTCTCACGAGTGCATCTCCTGGATTAGTAACATATCTTCTGCAATGATCAAATAAACACAAAAGATCTCGAGATCAAATTACATAAGGCTTTATCAGCATTATCCAAATTCCGGGTTTGATCCAACAATCTCCCCCAATTATGGATATGCCCAAACCCTTTGTAATCTGATCCGGTAAGCAATGCAAAAGAATAACATACAAAATACGCAACACAACCAATTTCATTAATCAGCAACTAAATACAATTCAGCCTCAATACAGGTTTTTCACTAAGGTACATAAGGCTTACTATACTTGAAGATCATAGTTGCTGCCTTCTCTCTCAGCTCCATTGTCCCGCTTCATCGTAAAGGTGGAGTGTTGGCTCCAATGTTTGTCCACAGTTAAGAACGACTTGATGAAGTGACAGGACAAAGGCTCCTAGCTATCTCCATCCGGCTGTTGTGGTACTTGCTTCTTGCCCCGGAATGTCGCCTTGAGTTTCTCGGCCGGACGCGAGGGGTGTGATACCCAACTCTTTATATAATCCGGCTTTCTTCATGGCTTCGTTAGTTCGAGACACAGAGGTTCCCATTGATTCTTCCTAACGAAGTGCTCCACAATCCGATGAGAATCAATGAGAATCATCTCGCTGGACCGAATCATGAAGACAGCCATCATGAAGTGTGGCGACATGATCCGGTACGGAATGAGGATGGTTGAGAGAGTTTTCCATGGCTTGCTATCCTCAGCAGTTCCGTCGATGAAAGTCTGAATTAACTCCACACTGGGGAGATAGCCCTCATTCCAACATGGCAGAACTTCAAACAAGTGCCCATCTTCGTAAAGAGATGGAAACAGCCTTATCTTCATTTTAGCAGCTCTCGAGAAGTTGTCAATGTCTTCTCGTAGTAAAGAGTCCTTTCTCCGAACAAAGAGTCCGAATGTCGGCCGGAGAGAAAGGGCACATTTCGTAAAGACATCTTCTCTCACAGAAGACGCAAACATAGGATTTCATTGCCTTGCGCAAGCTTCCATCCGCATCGGACGGGTCAAACTCCGCATAGGATGGGAGGAAGGTATCACTGCGGATGAGGAGGATGGAAGAGGAGCTGGAGGTGCAGAGAGGAGCTTGGTTGAGAGAAGCGGCTTCGTTTGGGAATTTGAACTCCCCGAAGCAACGAAGTGGCAGGCCGGTTCTCAATCCGAGTAGATGGTTGTGGGGCGAAGGAGTAGACGGATCGGATGACACTCTCTCCCCGGTTTGGCGAGATCGCCGGGAAACAACAGGAGGACGAGCCATCGTATGCGCCGGATCCGCGAAGGAAGTAGACGGTGAATGGACGGAGGTGGCGACAAGATCCATTTTCTGCTCCATGGAAGTGGAGGAGTCGGTGAGAGCGGAGAGGAGTTGGGCGCCGAGGGCATCAACTTTGGCAACGATGGCGGAAATTTGGGCGCTTTGAGCTTGGGCATGGCGGTCCAGCTGAGCGGAAAGCACAAGCATCGGGTGGACCGTGCCAAAAGAGGCACGCCCAAGTACTAACTCCGGAGCTTTGGAGGACTCCCCCGCATGAACAAGAGCAGGAGTGCGGTGGGCGAGAGGAGTCCGCAGGAGTATCGGCAGCAGCGAGGAGCATCCGGAGCATCGAGAGGCATCCGGAGCTTCGGAGGCATCCGGAGCATTAGAGGCATCCGGAGCAAGAGACCCACTTTGACCGGATAAGTCAACCACGGGAATCGCGGCGGCAGGAGAAGAGGGTCCGGCCCGAGGGGAGAAGGACTCCGTGCGGCGAGGCCCGGAGGGTGTAGGGAATGACACATCGGGAATGGCGGCCGGCGAAGAAAGCCGTGGTCCAGATTCCGGATGATCATGGTCTCCGGGGATTGGGTATTGCGTGTGTAAAACACCCGGAGATCGGTGTCAGGAATGGAGGAGGTGTGGGCTAGGCCGAAACGGAGCCAGAGGTCCGTTAAGGTGACGGCGGAGAGATGGTCAAGGTAATCTCGGGGTTGAGGTAGAGGAGGCAAGGGGGCTTCCTGGAGAAGCAGCGGGACATCGGCGGTGGCGACAACAAGGCGGTATCAACCGCAGCGGCTATAGCGGATGTGGAGGGAGTGGGAACATCGCAGCAGAGGGGGCCGAGAAAACGGCTTTAGAAGCACTCGCTGCGAGAGGGCCCCGCAACCTCGGACGGTTCAGCACGGACGCTTGGTCGGGAGGCCCGTGAGTGGGAGGGCGCAGCAACGGACCGAATCCGGGAGGACCGGTGTGCGAGCCCGACCTCGTGGGCTTGGGCGTCGGAGGGGTCACCAACGGAGCCGCCTTGTTGTTCAGGGCAGGGAGAATGCGGAGAGCTACAAGTGGGTCGGCGAGCGGTCATGTTCCCCGTCCGGCGTAAGGTGACGAAGGTAATAAGCCGAGGGAAACGAGACGGCATCAATTCGGGCGAAATGGTCCGGACGTAGATCGGGAAGACAATGATGAGGATGCGCCCGAAGGAATGGTTTTTGGGACCATTCTCAGCAGCAAACGAAATAAGAACATCCCCCAATCCATCGGAAGACCTTCAAAAACGCCGTACATGGCCGGTAGAAGATCGTATTAAACCGAGTCCAGGGCTGATGTGCGAGCGAAGAGGCATCGACTTAGAATCGTCGCCATACATTGATAGCGACCCTGGAAGGATTTCACCTTGTATTCCTTCCCCTTGTTCGTGCAACCCATAGAAGCCGCCATTGGATCGGCATCCGGACGCTGTGGTTCACCAAGAGGTAGGTGGAGAGCAGCAAGGAGAACAGCCGGAGTGATGATGATGGATTCACCGCGGACATAAGAGGTTATGGAATCGGTGGTGCAGTGAATCCGTTGGTAATACTCAAGAATGTCATCGATAAGAAGAGCGACGGGATTGGAGACCAGGTTGAGTATGTGCGAGGCTTCAAGAAGAGGGCGAAGCTGGTAAAACCAATCCGGAGGATCGGAAACGACATTCCAATCAACTAGATGGCCAGGATTAACGCCGGAGAGAAAGATTCTGGGTGCCATTGCAGATTTGATGGGAAGGAAAAGAGGAAAGGTGAGGTCTTGACAGTAGAAGGGGGAATGAGAGGGTTAGGGATTTGAAATGAGCAATACTCGTGCTTCAGCAGAATGATCGGAACATATAAGACCGAGTCCGCAAATGTCGGCGGGTCTAGGAATGTGTGAGTGAGGTAGGGACCCGCACGACATGCCGATGTCATTTGTCCGGATATCAAGGCGTCTCCGAATAAAACGATGTCGTGGAGACCGCATGACCAAGTAGAGATTACAACCGGTTGCCATCCGAGAGAGGTGTGTGTGCAACCCGAGATATGCATTTAATGAATCATCATTATTCCTCCTCAAAAGCATGCGACATATGAGTATACGTGGATTGTCACAATTGAACAAAGTCGGAGTCCGGAGGAAAGAGCCGACACTCATCCGGAGTTAATAATATTCATGAAAGAGTATCCGGATGAATAATGGACCTTGTCCGTCGTAAACGAGTTTAGTGAGAAAGTAGAGTAGATTCCTTTGCGATCAATAAGTCGAAGTGAAGAGAAGTACCACAACACTTCAAATCCGAGACTATGGACTGGATTTATCAATACGGTTGCAAAGAAAATCTGAACCTAGTAGCTAAATAAAGATATACCGAAAATACAAAAGCTTAACAGGCAAGGATTAGTACGGAGTAAAGAAGATAATCAGTGAAAAACAACATAATCCGAACTAATAAGAAACAGAACTCATGCATGGCTAAGAATGTAGTAGACGTATGCAACGTGAAAGTGATCAATATTACTGAATCAGGGCATATGTCAGATAGCAATACACAGGTTCATATAGGTCAACATAGCGAAACCGTCTTGCTGAACAGCGTAGCTAAGATTAATTACAGAGCATATGATTTGGCTCCATTAGGATTCATAAGTGAGCAATAATAAAGCGAACACATATCAAAAGAA
The DNA here is from genome assembly GCA_023512835.1 of Taxillus chinensis. Taxonomy (NCBI): domain Eukaryota; kingdom Viridiplantae; phylum Streptophyta; class Magnoliopsida; order Santalales; family Loranthaceae; genus Taxillus; species Taxillus chinensis. The sequence goes on along the minus strand of CM042084.1, from coordinate 46,128,556 downwards.
AGCAGATGATTAGTCGATTAAAATGCATGGTTGAAGAAGAAAATACATCCAAACATGCCACTTTTCCAATTTAAAACAAGATGTCCATCAGATCCGGAAGTAAAAGTTTAGAGGAGGGAGAATCCGAGACATATTAGGGGTTCATTGCTGCTCCCCGTAGATCATTTAATCCTCTCAATGAAAGGCTCCCCCTCGGATAGACAAATAGAAAAGGTCATGAGACATATACGGGGGGTATTACTGAATAATATATAAAGCATTTTCTCCCCCGTAGATTGTGCAATCCTCTCGGTTGACCGTTCCGATTTGTAGTTCAGCACTGTCTATCTTATTAGAAAACTATACTTCGTGATCGATCGACTGCGTTTGAGTATTCATCCACCAGGCATTCCAAGCTAACCCATTTCACTTCTTCAACTATGCATGTTAATAGAGTAATCTAAATGAACATGCTTTTGTCATGTGGTGATTAACGAAGTTAAGATCATGAACCCGAAAGAGGTAAATCATATACACCGTAATTATGTTAGCTTTAAACGACTTCAGTCGGGAAACGCAAGCATCCTTCCAATATGAGGTTGAGATTAATATCGAAACATGAAACCGTTAAACAAGTAAGTATGATCAAGAAGATAGTCGGTGAGTTTCTACTACTTTCAAGAACGTACAATGCATGGTTTGTGAGTAAATATCTTGTTGGGTAATTCAAATGAGAAACTATGCAGAGAAGTCGAGCATACCTAATCGGAAGAGTAGTTCGGAAAACCTCGCATCAGGTAGGGGCTTTGTAAGTATGTTTGCTAATTGATCTTCAGTGGCAACATGTTCCGGTGAAATATGCTTTTTGAGAACATGATCGCGTATGAAGTGATACCTGACCTCAATGTGCTTCGTCTTAGGATGCATGACAGGATTGTTCTTGATGGCAATTGCACTAGTGTTGTCACAAGAAAGTGGAATAGAGGACATGTCGAATCCGTAGTCGGTAAGTTGACTTTGCATCCAAAGTAGTGTGCGCAAAGCAACTTCCTGGCAGCTATATATTCCGCCTCTCAGTAGAGGTTGATACGGAATTCTGCTTCTACTTGAACCATGAGATCAATCTATTTCCAAGAAACCGACACGTACCGCTTGTGCTTTTCTCGTCGATGCGACATCCAGCGAAGTCGGCATCGAGTACCCCGGATAAGGTGAAGTTGGACTCCTTTGGGTACTAGAGTCCCAAATTCATCGTCCCTTTGAGATACCTTAATATCCGTTTTACATGAAGCATATGTGACTCCTTGGGATTCGCCTGGTATCATGCACAAATGCAAGTTGCAAACATAATAACCTGGGCGACTTGTCGTAAGATACAACAAGGATCCGATCATCCCTCTGTAGTCGATCACATTCTACCGATATGCCGTCCACATCCGGATCTAACTTGGCACCGACAGGCATGGGAGTTTTGACGGGAGATGAGCCTTCCATACCAAACTTCTTAATAAGATCGCGAGTGTACTTAGCCTGATTAATGAAGATTCCTTCCTTTAATTGTTTGACTTCAATTCCAAGGAAGTAGGACAGTTCTCCCATCATGCTCATTTCAAACTTGCCTGTCATCAACTTAGCAAACTCTTCACAAAGCTTCGGATTCGTTGATCCGAAAATGATATCATCCACATATATTTGTACGATCAGAGTGTGTCCTTTCTCTTTTCGTAGAAAGAGGGTGGTGTCTATCTTCCCTTTTTGGAAGTTATGAGCAAGTAGGAATTCGACAAAGGTGTCGTACCAGGCTTTTGGAGCTTGCTTCAAACCATATAGAGCTTTCCGAAGTTTGTAGACAAGATGTCCTGCCTTAGGTTCAATGAAGCCGGGAGGTTGTTCAACATACACCTCCTCTTGAAGGTCTCCATTCAGGAATGCGCTCTTGACGTCCATTTGATAAACTATGAAGTTTTCATATGAAGCATACGCCAGAAACATACGGATTGCCTCAAGTTTTGCGACCGGAGCAAAGGTTTCATCATAATCAATTCCTTCTTCTTGACGATATCCTTTGGCTACCAGTCTGGCTTTGTTCCGGATTACTATTCCATCCGTATCAAGCTTGTTCCGGAACACCCATTTAACGCCAATGACTTGCTGAGACTTAGGCCTTGGTACTAAGGTCCACACATTATTTCTCTTAAATTGATTCAGCTCTTCTTGCATGGCTTCTATCCAATTCGAATCTTGAAGAACTTCATCTACCACCTTTGGTTCTATTTGAGACTTCATCTTGCACGAGTAAAGACTCATGTTGGAGGTGGCTGCTCTTGTTCTTACACCAACAGTAGGATCACCAATCACTTGATCTGAGGGATGGTTTCGGGTCCATCTATAATTCTGTGCATGTGTTGGTTGATCTTGAACAATTTGAAGCTCTTCCAGTTGGGTGGTTCGGTTGTATCGACTGGTTGAGCTTCGTCCAGGAGTAGATGTTTCCGTGTTGAGAGGTACGGATGAACTAGTTGGTTTTTCAACACTGTTTCTTCCAGTGTTAACTAGTCCGGACGGACTTGAAGGTGCTCCGGAATTTTGTGTATCCGTAGGAGTATGTCCGAAGCTAAATGGTAGTCCTGAGTCAGAGTCATCCGTAGCATCATCCATAAAATTTCGTTGTGTTTCGCTGATGCCACGTGGTTGGTCAGGATATGTAACAGGAATATTCATAAGCTTCGAGTAATCGACGTTCCGTCCATGACCTGCATATTGGAATTTCAAGAACCGACTTTTGACCAAACGAGATTAGCTTCATCAAAGGTTACATGGATAGATTCTTCAACTTTAAAAGTTTTCATCGAAGACCCGATAAGCCTTGCTATGAAGTGAGTACCCGACAAAAATCCCATCATCAGATTTTGGTTCAAATTTATTTCGGGTCTCTTTGTCATTTATCAATATATAGCAAGTACACCCAAAAGCTCTGAAATGTGAAATTGAAGGTTTTCGTCCTCTCCACATCTCATAGGGTGTTTTCATGGTAGATTTATTTATTAGAGTTCTGTTCGAACATAGCAGGCGATGGACACGCCTTGACCCATAGGCGAGAGGAAGCATTGCCCCTGCTAACATGGATCTACCAGCTTTAACTAAAGTTCGATTCTTGCGCTCAACTACCCCATTTTGTTGTGGGGTTCGGGAGCAGAGAAGTCATCTTTGTATGCCCTGTTCGGAACAATATGATCTCATTTCCGAAAAATCAAATTCTCGTACCATGATCACTCCTGATGCATTTAATGCTCGGTCCTTGTGAGTTGCTTATCCAATTGAAGAGATCTACAAGATGTTCAAAAGTTTGATCCTTTGATTTCAGGAACATCACCCATGTGTATCTGGTGAAATCATCGATAACCACAAGGGTATATCTCGCACCAGCTAGTGATGAAACAGAGATATCGGACCACATAGGTCCATATGAAGAAGTTGTAGTGGAGCGATTATTGAGTTAACCGATTTGCTCTTAAAAGCTGTGTTTGGTCCGTTAACCAAGTTGGCATTCTCGACTAGAGAGTGTCTCTGGAGAACTTGAGTTTGGGTAGACCGGTGACAAGATCAAGTGACGCTAATTTAGACAAAGTCTTAAAGTTTAAATGTGCGCATCGCTTGTGCCATAACCAACTATCTTCATCTGTTGCTTTCGTGAGGAAGCATACGGGGTCGAAGAATTATTTCTTAAGACCACCGAGTATATGTCCCCATCTCTTGATCCGGATAATTTAACATCTCCGGATAAGTTTTCTCTTCTAGTACAGGTGTTGGACAAAAAAGGAAACAGGAAATCCTTTGTCACATAGCTTACTGACACTTAGCAAGTTATGCTTTAAACCTTCGACTAGTACAACTTTAGTGATTGATACACAGCCGTTAGTTAAAGTGCCATACCCGACAGTTTTACCTTTGCTGTTGTCGCCATATGAAACGAATGGACCTTGTTTATCATTAACTTCTACAAGCAGAGTCTGATCACCCGTCATATGTCCGGAGCATCCACTATCAAGGATCCACTTGCTTTGATTGATCTTTAACTTCAAGTGATCCGGCAATGCATTCCAGAGATGCTCCTGAAAGACAACAGTTTACACCTTTGGTGCCCAAACTTGTTTTGGGCGGTTAGAGAGAGCATAGATATTGTCAACATTTACGGATTTGAATTTGTTAGGACTCTTAGCTTTCCAAGTTGATATTAACTTGTTAGTTTCAGCTGCTTCTCTTATTTGGGTTTTCTTGGGAGAGACACTCCTTTTAGATTTAGATTTTGTTTTGCTCGAAGAACCCCTTTTATAAAACTGATCTTTATTGGATTGAAATTGATTACAAAGCCAGCTATCAGATAGACTCCAACATTCATAGTGATAATGACCCATTTTCCTACAGATGGAACAGACACTATAATGTGAAGTACAAACAGGAGATACAGTCTCTTAGTTTTTCTGATTTTCTACTTGTTCCTGTGGCCTAATCCATTACGTTTGGGTGACGCGCTCTTGGCCCTAACTCGTCAGCCTTAGCCTTGTCTTTCTTTTTGGGTGCTACGGTTTTGGCTTTAAGCTGCACAGCCTCTCCCCTTCATCTTTAGTTACGGGTGCTAATGGTTCGGGAAGCCGATGTCCTTAGCTCCACAGTCATAAACTATGGTGCCACTTGAAATGAAACCATCCAACGGTTTAGATGTACTAACAGGATATAAGTTGGTTAGTTTAGGAGTGAAATCCGGAGGACACTCAGTAGCTTGAGCTATGGAAGTTGATGGTTCGGAACCTAGGCCAGGTTTGACTCGGATGTCGTCAGATCGGTCCTAAAGGTAGAGGCTATTTCCCGGATTTTAGCCACTTACGATTTATTTCCTTTTCTGTTCCAGTTCATTTTTGAGTCTTTTTACTATAACTTTTAGGCCTGTGAGATTGGTATTTAACAAATGATTTTCAGCTCTTAGATCATGATACCAAGCTTCTTTTCCTCTCAAGTCGGTGACGTCCTTTTCGAGTCTATTAATAGTAAATTCAAGACGTTTATTCCGACTTTCCATATCTTTGTACATTTGAGTAATTATTAGTCTCTCATTCTTTTCATGATCACATGCAAGTAGTAAGAGATTCTAATTTACTCGAGAGCTCGAAGATAGAAGGTACCTCGATTTGCCATGAGGCGGACGTTCGGCTTAGTGGTCGGCTCATCATCCGAGGATTCCTCCTCTTCTTCCGAGCCACTCATGTATTTTGTCACGAGCACCTTCCTCTTGCTCTTGCTGTTATCCGAGGTGGAGCGGCGAGCGGTTACCTTGTCACTTTTCTCGGCCACTTTTGTTTTGGACCCGCATTCCTTGGCCCGGTGACCGGTTTTCCCACGGTTGAAACATTCCTGGGAAGCTGGACTCCGGTCGCTCCTTCCTTTGGAACGATGATGATGAGCGTCTTCTGATCCCTTTTCTCGCTTTCCGTAGGAATCGCTCAAAGGATTTGACAAGAAGGGCTATCTCCTCCTCCTCGTCGAATCGGAATTGTCGGATACGTCCGTATCATCATTCCTCAGGATGTCTAGACATTCTCGCAGCTTTGAGAGCTACCCCTTTTCTTTCCGAGCTATTTTCTCATCTCGTCGAGTACTTAAACCGACTTCGTGAGTCCATGACTCTCCATACAGTTCTTCAAGGGGAACATACCGCCGGTTTTGTCCGATTGCATCCGGAGTTGTTTGGAGTAGTAGCGATCCGGCAAGGAGCGAAAGAACTTGTCATTGATGCGGGATTGAGAATAGTGCTCATTAACGATCTTCGGTTCAAGAATGAGCTTGCCGAATCTCCGATAGATGCTTTCAAGTGATTCGCCCGGTTTATGATTAAAACTCTCAAAGTTACGTACGAGAGTGCGGATCACATTCTGCATCCGGGACTGACTCCCCTCATAGAGGATTGTCGGTTTGTCCCAAACGGCTTTTCTTTGTCGTGCAGCCCTGGACGTTCGTGGAAAGCCTCGGAATCCAAAGACGATGTAACATAAGCCGAGCCTTTTCACTAGCGCACTGCCAGGCTCTTTCATCGTTGGTAAGTTCAGCATCTGTCTTTGGCCTCCTAACTCCATGTTCTCCGATAGTCATCGGAATTGGAATCTCCTGATGAAGACATGGCCACATAAGATGATCATGGCATACCATAAACATCTTCATGCGAGCTTTCCACCGGGAGAAAAGCTCGGGTGTGAATTTGGGCGGTTTCGTTAAAGTAAAACCGAACTCCGTGGTTGAGAAGCGGCGGCGCAGCAGGTTGAGGTGGGTCGACATTTTCACTCGCCGCTTCGATTCGGGACGGGCTCCTGTGCACCTCCGGAGTTAAGGCGAGTGTTGAATAGCATACTGCTTTCTTCGGCCATTTCTGAGATTGAAAGAGTGGGATCTCTACTTAGAACAAAGTAGAACGTGCTCTGATACCACTTGATGGTCCCTTGGAGCCTAAAGGGGGGGGGTGAATAGGCTCTTATTCAAACTCTTTCCTTTCACTCAAGACACAAACACTTATCTAGTTTAAGTGATAGAATCATCACGGAAGTTAACCAGATAGTGGAAGTATTTTGTTTTATTATCACAAGATGAATACAACAAAATAGAAGCAAAACTCTCTTACACTCGTTTACAAAATGAACTCACACACTAGCCAAGTTCTATCTCTAAAGATGATAAAGCTCCTCACTACTTTTTACATAAAGTATAAGTATGAATATTTATACAAAACATTCCTAAGAGACAACCTTGGAACTTGTAGTTCCGGAATGCGTTCCGCACTAACTATCCCTCGGTAATCTCTCTGCCTTGACTGCTGCGGATTGTGGAGCTCAAGATCTTGGATTTGAAGAGTATAAGTGTCTTTGTGAGTTCCGAGATACAATTAAGGTTGTGTCCATATATCCGGATGATCCACGTGTAAGATTCTTCATGTTCTCAATTCATTCATCTTACATCGGGATACCAAGAGCCGATAACTTTAAATGCGGTTTAGTTGGAGCAAGTGTCTTCTTGGTCCGGTGTAATTATCCTTACTCCGTAGTTAATGAAGCTTGGAACCTTACTCCGTGTCAGTGGTTGCTTACTCCGTATCTATTTAGTACTGGAATCCTTAGTCCGTGTCAGCGCTTCCTTACTCCGCATGTAAGTTCCTTATTCCGTATGTAAGTTCCTTACTCCGTATGTAAGTTCCTTACTCCGGGCGAGTCTTGAAAAGTCTGATAACTTATTCCATGTCAGCGCTTTCTTACTCCGCATGTAAGTTCCTTACTCCGTATGTAATTTCCTTTAAGTTCTTAGTCCGTAGGAATGTTCCTTATTCCGTATGTATTTGTTACTTGGTTATTTACCAAGTGTTTGACGACACTCACTCTTGTCCGGATCAGGATTATGTATCCTGTCCTTAGCTTTGCTCTCACGAGTGCATCTCTGGATTAGTAACATATCTTCTGCAATGATCAAATAAACACAAAAGATCTCAGATCAAATTACATAAGGCTTTATCAGCATTATCCAAATTTTGGGTTTGATCCAACACTAGAAAACCCAACCCAAGCACAGTAGTGATAATAAATAGAAAACCTCATTTTCCAAAAATAGATACCAAAAGGGCGTTGTAGGGGTGCTAATCCTTCCCTACACGTAACCAACTCCCGAACCCTTCTCTGATAACGCAGACCACACTTTACACTACTCAAAGTAGAGGTACCCAACTATACCCCAAAAACAGTTGGTGGCGACTCTAAATTTCTCACCATTGGTTTAGTTTGAGCTCACCCCAAAAGGGCCCGGACCAAAACCAGTGATGACAACATGACTAAAGTGCGATTCTTACGCTCAGCAACTCCATTTTGTTGTGGAGTCCTGGGTGCAGAGATATCGTACTGAATACCCTGTTCAGAATAATATGATTTCATATCTGAAAAATCAAACTCCGTACCATGATCACTCCTGATACACTTAATTCGCAGTCCTTGTGAATTGCTTATCCAGTTGAAGAGATCTACTAGATATTCAAAGGTTTGATCCTTTGATTTCAGGAACATCACCCATGTATACCTGGTGAAGTCATCGATAACCACTAGGGTATATCTCGCACCGGCAAGAGAAGCAATAGAAATGGGACCACAGAGGTCCATGTGAAGAAGTTGCAGCAGAGTCGTTATTGAATTAATCGATTTGCTCTTAAGGCCGTGCTTGGTCCGCTTGCCGAGTTGGCATTCTTGATAGAGAGAGTCTCTCGGAGTATCTATGTTTGGGCAGACCGTGTACTAAGTCAAGCAACGCAAATTTAGACAAAGTCTTAAAATTTAAATGTGAGCACCGCTCGTGCCATAGCTAACTTTCTTCATCCGATGCTTTGGTGAGGAAGCATACAGGTCGAGAAATTATTTCTTAAAACCATTGAGTATATGTCCTCATCTCTTAATTCGGATAACTTAACATCTCCGGATAAGTTTTCTCTAATCTGCAAGTGTTGGACAAGAAGGAAACAAGAAATCCTTTGTCGTATAAATTATCGACACTTAGCAGATTATGCTTCAAACCTTCGACTAGTGCAATTTTAGTAATTGATACACGTACCGTTGGTTAAAGTGCCATGCCTACAGTCTTACCTTTGTTGTTGTCCCCATATGATACGGATGGGCCTCGTTTGTTAGTAACTTCAACGAGCAGAGATTAATCACCCGTCATATGTCCAGAGCACCCACAATCAAGGATCCACTGGCTTTGATTGATCTTTAGCTTCAAGTTATTCGGCAATGCATTCCAGAGATGCTCCTGCAAGACAACAGTTTACACTTTTGGTGCCCAAACTTGTTTTGGGCGGTTAGGAGAAACAACAGCAGTGTCAACAGTTCCGGATCTAACATTGTTAGGAACTTTAGCTTTCCAAGTTGACTTTACTTTGTTACGTGAGTTGCTTATTTTATTTGGGTTTTCATGAGAGAGACACTCCTTTGAGATTTAGATTTTGATTTGCTTGAAGAACCTTTTTTGATGAACTGATCGTTATTAATACAAACTTGATTACAAAGCCAGTTATCAGATAATCTCCATCATTTATAGTGATAGTGACCTATTTCTCTACAAATGGAACAGACACTATGGTGCAGAGCACAAATAGGGGATACAGGTTTCTTATATTTTACAGGTTTTCTACACTGTTCCCTATGGCCTAATCCTTTGCGAATGGGTGACGCGCTCTTGGCCCTAGATACGTCAGCCTTTGCCTTTTTTCTTTTTGGGTATTACAATTTTGGCTTTAACTGCAGCAGCCTTCCCTTTATCTTTAGGTTCGGGTGCTACTACTTCAGGATCAGCAGTAATAGCCTCACTTCCACAATCATAGACTATGATGCCACCTGAAATGAAACCATCCAATGGTTTAGATGTACTAACAGGATAAAGGTTGTTTAGTTTCGGAATGAAATTCGGAGGACACTCAGTAGCTTATGTGGAGGTTGATGGTTCGGAGCCAAGGCCAGGTTTAACTCGGATGTCATCCGTGTTGGATCAAGCCCAGAATTTGGATGATGCGAACAGAACCCTATGTAACTTGATCTGAGACTTTTGTTGTGCTTCATGTTAAGTAATTACAGATGACATGAACTTAATCCGGACCTACACTCATGAGATGAAAGCTAAGGACGGGATACATAATCCTGATCTGGATGAGAGTGTGCATCGTCAAAAACTTGGTACATAACCAAGTCTTCACTTCATACGGAATAAGGATCATACGTGCGGACTAATGAGTTAAAGCTACGGACTAAGGAATCTGCATTTAATACTTTAAAATGGACTAAGTCAATAGATGCGGAGTAAGAATCCTAGTCCATAAGTCGCACGGAGAAAATCACAGTTATTACGGAGTAAAAAGGCTAAGTCTTCCACTCAAATGGACTAAGGAAAAGAATCACCGAGTAAGAAATCTGGAGCATTCTATACATACGAAGTAAGGAACGACTTATGCGGAATAAGGACTCGAGTCTTAATTTCGCTTGGAGTAAGGAAATTTGATATGGAGTAAGGAATCCGAATCTGTTACTCTTGCAGAGTAAGGAAGCGCTGATACGAAGTAAGCCTTTCGTTCCTTTAACTCATGCGGAGTAAGAAAACTAGATGCTGAGTAAGGAAACACTAATGCGCAATAAGCACTCCAACCTTATCATTTATACGGAATAAGGAAGCGCTTACACGGAATAAGAATTCTAGTTCTAAATTGATACGGAGTAAGCAATCATTGCTGCAGAGTAAATATCCGAGCTTAGTTTAACACGGAGTAAGGAACCTTACACCGGATTTAAGATGACACTACTTCAACTTATCTCTTCGTATTCAAAGTCACCGGCTCGCTATTTCCCGATGTAAGACAAACTCATTGAAGAACCTAAAGCATCTTACACGTGAATCATCCAGATATGTGGACACAACTTTCACTGAACTTGGGAACTCATAATTACACTTATGCTTTGTAAACCCAAGACATTGAGCTCCACATTTGTAGCACTTAAGACGGAGAGGATTACGAGGAACAATAATTGTGCACATAGTCCGAAACAACAAGTTCCAAGATTGTTTCTCAAGGATGTACTATATATATATATGTTATGTAAACCTTGTAAAAAAATATGTAAGAATATATACAAGAGCTCAAGTAGATAAAAGAGGCTAGGGTGTGAGTACTTTGTAATCAGAGTGTTTGAGAGTTATGTAGTAGATTAAAGCTCTTCAAGCTCTAATCTGCTTCCATTGTGTTATACTTATCTTTTTAATAATAAACAATACTTCCACTATCTGGTTATTTTCCTCATTGATTCTATCTCTTAGCCAGATAGGTGTTGCGCTAAAGAGTTAAGAAAGGAGTTTCGATAAGAGCCTATTCACCCCCCCTTTAGGCTCTAAGGGACCAACAATCCGGATCAGTCCTAAATGTAGAGGCTATTTCCCCGGATTTTAGCCACATACGATTTATTTCCTTTTCCTTTTCTAGTTCATTCTCAAGTCTTTTTATAATAATTTTTAGGCTAGTTAGGTTGGTATTTAACAAGTGATTTTCAGCTCTTAAGTCATGATACTAAGCCTTTTTACCCCTGAAGTCAGCTATGTCTTTTTCAAGTCTAGCAACAGTAAGTTCAAGATGTTTGTTCTGACTTTTCATATCTTTGTACATTTGAGTAATTATTAGTCTCTCATTCTTTTTATGATCACGTTCAGCAGTAAGAGATTCTAATTTACTCATGAGCTCAGAGATAGAAGTTACCTCAGTATTTACCATGAGGCAGATGTTCGGCTTTGGGGTTGGCTCATCATCTGAGGATTCCTCCTCTTCTTCCGAGCCACTAACGTACTTTGTGACGAACGCCTTTCTCTTGTTCTTGCTGTTGTCTGAGGTGGAGCGTCGAGGAGTTACCTTGTCACTTTTCTCGGCCATCTTAGATTTGGATTTATAATCCTTGGCCCAGTGACCGGGTTTCCCACAGTTTTAGCATTCTTGGGAACTCGACTCTGATCGCTCTTTCCTTCTGGATGATGATGAGGAGCCTCTTCTGAATCCTTTTCCGCTTTTTCGTAGGAATCTCTCGAAGGATTTGACTAGAAGAGCTATTTCTTCTTCAGCGTCAGAGTCAGAGTTCTCTGACTCTTCCATATCACCATTCCTCAGTATGCTGAGACATTCTGTAGCTTTGAAAGCTACTCCCTTTTCTTTCCGAGCTATTTTCTCATCTCGATCAGAGTATTTGAACCTAACCTCGTGAGTCCGTAGCTCTCCGTATAGTTCTTCAAGGGGAACATACTTCCAGTTCTTGTCGGTTGGCATCTGGAGCTGCTTGGAGTAGTAGCAATCCGGCAAGGAGCGAAAAAACTTGTCATTAATTTGGGATTGAGAGTAGTGCTCATTGACAATTTTTAGCTCAAGGATGAGCATGCCGAATCGCTGATAGATGCTCTTGAGGGATTCGTCAGGTTTGTGATTGAAGCTCTCAAAGTTCTATCTAAGAGTATAGATAACATTTTGCATTTGGGACTGACTGTAATGACCCGTATTTTGGGATGTGATGTAATGACCCGTGTGTAAGAAGTTAACCACAAACACTTTGGATGTTAGTGCACAAGTTTGAGGTAAGAGATGAGCCCAAGAGGGGACTTTTGGGAGGTGCATGTGACAAGTAATAACGTGCATTTATGCCCTAGGAAGATGCTATGCACATACGGCGCTTTGGCTCGTTTTGGTAGATTTTGGAGCTCACTTTTGATATAGTAGATGGCCTCAAACAATTGGCGTGCAAAAACAAAAGTTACTTAGAATGAGGTCCTCTACCTACCACAGAAATTTCAGAGCATTTGGAGCTGCACGCGAATTCACCCATTTCACGTGCAAGCATATTTTTTGCTTCTCGGCCTCTACAAGATGCAAGGAGGTTTGGGGGTAAAGTTTGAGTGCATTTGGAGCTACACGCCAATTGGGGAATTGGCGTGCAAATTGGCGTGCAGGCATATTTTTGCATGGTTACCTTAGTTTTGTTATTCTAACCATATTTTCCCAAAGGACCATGTTGGAATTGTGGATATTTTGGCGTGTATGGATGAGGGAAGGTTGTAGCTTGTTCCATCAAAACTACATCGTTTTGATCTTGGGGATTCACTTAATCAAAACTACGTCGTTTTGATGTTGTGTTGTCTATATAAGGAGGAGAAGCCCCTCTGTTTTAGGTTTAGGGTTTGTTGCTCCACCGGCCGTCGAGAGAGAGAGAGAGAGAGAGAGAGAGAGAGGGGAAGGAGAGCTCCCGGTTGCCGCCGAACATCTTGCGTGGGGAAAGACGGCGTCTAGCGTGGGAGCAAGAGCAGGAGGACATTTCCAAGGTACGGGTTCTGTCTCACCTGATCTGTTCTGGGGTTAGGCCTTGTGTAGAGGATTTATAGAGCTTCTATTGTTATTGTTATACTATCTATATGTAAATTCATATAGGTGTGACCTCCTATATGAATGTTGGCCTTGATGGCATGTATGGGGTCGAGATTAGGCTCGTGTGGCACCGCACACTAGGTGTTTGATATTATGCCTGTCAGGCCATGCATGTTATGCAATTGATTTTATGCCAGTGTGGTTATGCCTGAATGGTGTTTGATGTAATGTCTGTGAGGATATGCATGCTAGGTGTTTGATGTTATACCAGGGTGGACATGCATGTTAAGTGTTTGTTGTTATGCCTGAATAACCGAGATATATGTTAAATGTTTGTTGTTGTCTGTGGAGCCTAAGAAGCCCGAGAGGCCGAGGCAATGCTTGTGTACCGTGGAGCCCGAGAGGTTGAGTTGATGTCGGTGAGACCGACCGTGGAGCCCGAGAGGTCGAGTTAATGTCGTGAGACCGACCGGGGAAACTATGCCCGAGAGGTGGTTAAATCATTGGCCTGAAGAGGCGGTTAAATCACTTGTGGCTTATGTGGTAGAGAATTGTAACTACTGGTATGGTTTGTTATTGTCTGTTGAAATTATCGTAACACGACACTGCACTTGTATACATGGCATGTAGATGCTAGGAGCATGGGATGGGTTGGGGAGACTTGATCCCTATCGAGCCGTGGATGCTCACCCCTCCTACTATGGTGTGTTTTCTTGCAGAACCTACAGGCGTTAGGTGGGAACACCAAGGTGGAAGAGTTCTATTTTTGTGGCTTTGTTTTGTGTTATTTGCATTATGTAATTTTGTTGAGGCATTGTAACCCCAGCGGGGAGATATTGTAATGAAGTTTGAAACATAATAAAGGCATATGGTTTCAATTAAATAATTGTGTGATTTTGGTTTCTCAAGTGTATGTTGTGTTCCAACCCTTTATCCAAACCCGGGTAAAGGGAGGGTCACGTTCCGGTCTCCTCGGGTTGGAAAACTGGGGCGTGACAATATGGTATCAGAGCCAGACCCGGAGCGGTATGCCATGGTCCCACGGGGACATGGACCTCCTAAGGGGGGTGGATTGTAACGACCCATGAGTGGGTGTTAGTCCCACATTGCTTGGTGAGGAGAACAAAGTCCGCCTTATAGGACGGGAAGGATACCTCACCTCACAGGGACGCGTTTTGGGCGAGGCCCAAAGACAAAACCGTGTGGAGCAGGCCATGGGGGCGAGGCCTAAGACTGGTTGGCCAAAGCGGACAAAATTCTTGTGACGGGTATGGGCTGGGCTATCTCATATGGTATCAGAGCATGGTCTAGTTGGCCTAGGGTAGTGGGCGGACCTGGCTATCTTGAGTCCTTTGGAGGAGCCTGGAGGGACGTGCCTGATCAACATGGTCCTCTTGGAGCCTCTAAGGTGTACTTAGGGTAGTCCAATCTTGTGGTAAGATTTGCATACATTGGCATTAGGGCACTAGTTGCATTTGTTGTTTGTGTATGAATGTATCGATAACTGTGGGAATGTTTTAAATGAAAAAAAATGTAATTGTGCAACTCTGATATATTGTGACAACTTAATCATGACGACAAAAAAAAAGGAATATGTGGTATGGAATTTGTGTACTAGTGGACTTGTGCAATGTGAATGAACTACATAGAGATAATACTGTTGATAATCTGAAAATGACTAGGTGAGATATATGAATGCTTAAGTGTGTGCCTTTGTATGGTATTGTGTGGAATAAGCAATGTGGTGTTCAAAATGATGAGATATTCACTTGAGTATGAATGATATGTGCAATGTGAAGGTGTGAACTTGTATAGCCTCGTAAAATGTGAATCGCGAATCGTGTGGTAATAATGTGTGTTTTGAGATTAGTTATAGCTCCAAACGCCTAGTCGGTAATGGTATTAAGAGCGTTGAGTGTTAACCTGGAGCGTTACTCCTCGTGTACCTAGCCTCTGAAAAATTATGACCTGTTACGACAGAAGAGCCCGCCACCCAGGTTGGGCAAGTGGCGGAGCTGCAGGCGTAAGTAATGATCTTCACATGGCAGAGATTGGCATTTTAACCCTGATTATTCCAGATCGAGGGATGAGATTCGATAACCCGATTAAGAGCGAGGCACGCCGAGGGCGGTCAACCCACATCATTTGGAGGAGCTCAGATGAAGATCAACTGGAGCATTGTTGTCCTGATCAGCAGAAAGGACCCAAGAGGCAAACGAGGGAAATCAGAAGATGGCCACAAGTTTCGAGATGGGGGTCAATCCCCCAACAAATCAATTTGAGACCAGTTGCTTAAAGGGTTGTTCTTGCTGTGGACAATCGGGACATTGGAAAAGAGTGTAGCAGGAAGCAGTGTCAGTGTTGCATCCGTGGAAAAGTAGGACATTTCCAGAAGATAGTGATTGGTTGAATCTCGTACTGACTTAGGTGAGGATGGGTGGACCTTTGATTGTTGAGTTTCTAGCAATTAAATTAAGACACTTGTAATAGAGGGGTATTCTCGTTGGTAGGGCTCTTGAGCCACAGTTTGCCATTTGGAGAAGCTTAGGAGATCGTTTGAGTTAGCATTGTTAATAGACGTGGTTAGTGACTTGTAACAAAATATATAATAATAATAATAATAATAAGAATATAATAAGAAAAATGAACATATGTATTTTTGACACTAGAAGGATAATAAGTAACTGATAGATATGTGAGTGTTGGTTTTATATGGGAGTGGTATTCAATTTTGACAACCGTGGATAATTAAAGTAATTAAACCTTTGTAGGCTACCTTTTGCTAGCTAATAGAGCTTGAGGCGTGAGGTGATGGCTTGTGGGTAACGTGTGACCCCTCCATGGCAACCTTGAATAATAGAAATATGTTCTTAAGTGGATAGAGGTATGTGTTGGACTACTACTTGAAAGGGATATTCCTATGGTTACCTTTCCAAGCATTGTGGTTAAGGGTGGGAAACGCAGCTAGTATAGCCTGCCCTTAGAGTCCTTGAAGTGTTATCTTGTTGGCTAGAGTGGTCGTTGCAAGTTTTGGTTAGTAACTATATAGGTGTTCTGGGTTCTTAGATGGTCAAGTAGTGGCCATTTGTCATGTTTGTAGTGTGTGAAAGACCTTGAGTAATGTTCCTAGAATATGTTGTGAAATGGGTATGCACATGTATAAAATGTGAATTGTTCTGGAGCTCAGCTATCAGCTGTGAGTGGGTTTCAAGGGTCGTGCCCGGTGCATCCAATTGGTAACAAGAGGTAAGCAAGTGAGATTTGGCAGGCCTCGTTCGGGCTTTTTACCCACATCTGGAAAACATTTCTCTAGGGACTAAGGGTGTACTTTTGCATGGTAGGGCCATTCCCTTGGTCCGTATCTTGTGGGAAGTAGGTTTAAAGGAGAGGAGAAGGTTTAAAACTGGTACGTTCTACTCATCAGGTGTCTTGTGTTTCGTTGCATGTGTTGAGAATGTGCAAAAAAAAAAATGTAGCATTGTCTTGTTGTATGTGTTGCATAAGTGGTAAAGGTATATAGTGGAGTTGCTACGTGTGGGTGTTGCGACACATATGCGTAGAGAAGGATGAGGCATGGCGTATTGGTAAGAATCTGTGGTGTGAGGATGAGGAAGAGTGTTAGAGGTGATGTGTTTATGTTTCCTTGTCTGGTGTTACTAAAATGTTGGTAAGTTGGGAAAGAAAAAAAAACAGTTGTTTGATTTCCCAAGTTGAGTTAGTTGTGACAGTGTTGCTAGGACGGGGTATCAGTGCTACTCCTTGGGGAGAGATTTATGTCGGGCGGATATCAAAAGGTGTATGCATTAAGCGGTGGTGATAGGCGAATGACCTACATATGTCCTCCTTGAAAACTTTTCATGTACAGTATCACGCGATAAGGGAGATGGTTCACGCTATCAAGGTGTTGGTTTGTTTGGGTGCTACGTGAAAGTCCCGAATCAGGCGTTTGCATGTCTTGTTTCCTGTGCCTACCCGGAGGAATGACAAGTAATCACATTTAGCCGAGGCTAGAGCCCCGAGTATTTCTTGGTCGGTTTGAGTGTTTTATTGGTGTGTTGAGATGTAACGTGACGGTTGGTATACGGGGTTAGTGGGCCATGAGGTGGAGAATGTCCTGGAGGCTAAGGATTCCCTTGTGACCTATGAGTGGTGACATCGCGGATTTCGTTATTGTCATGTTACAGGTAGGAGAGTTTTCCAGGGTGGAGAGAACTACGTTGTTGCCAACTACCTGGCGTCAAAGGATTCCTGTCGCATGGAATGTCTGCCGACTGAGTAAGGCGTTATCACTTGGGTTGTAACATAAGCCTCAGTTAGTGCAGGCTATGTGGGACCTTGGTGGATCCCTATTTGACCGTAGTCAGGGAGGTGTTATTTATGTGACGTTCTGGTTCAAGGGATTCTTTAGTAGATTCTCAACGTTGGTGACTGATGTTAGCTCGATAGTAGTTTTTTGGTCTTGCCGTGATTGGGTATGGTATGAATTTGTTGTTTTGAGTTACTCCTTGGACTCCGTTGGGCATCTTGTTGATCGTGACCGGCTGGTGGAGGGCAAACTTCATCCTGATGTAGTTGTGTCCTGGATTGTAAGTCATCTTGAGTTCCCTTTGGCATTGGTTGGGTTCTGTTGTTGCGTGTATCGCTATAGAGTGAGGCGGTTTTAACAGTGATGATGGTGCTGCTGGGGTGATCTCCATGTGTAGAAACGCGATTGTGGTTTGCATAATGCTTTTCTCTTGTTTGTTTGTGTTTCCTTGTGACCTCTTAGAGTTTACTGTCAGGGTAAGGTCTACATATGGAGTGTGGCTGCGTTGTAAATTGTTGGTGTCCGTTGACATCAAATCTTAATGGTGTCATTGTTGGGTATTTTACATTGTGGAGTGTTGGTCCTATTGTGACACGAGTGGGTGTCTAACGCCGAGTACCCCCGCTATGTCGATGCGCTGACTTCTCGTTCAATCATATGAATTCTAGCGAATGGATGCTTCACGCATAGGCTTATGGTGTTGGCCTTGTTCGGTTGTCGGGGTCTTAATGAATCTGTGGGAGGGTTCTCAACCTCACTGTTGTCAGACTTGCTCACATGAGTTGTTGTCAGCACGATAATTGGCCAAGCTCTAGTTCTTCTTGTGATCATGGGTGTTATGTGTTGCTTTGATCTTCTCATGATGTTTACTACTTGATTTCTCTTCTCGGGGATGAAAAGTCCAAAGGTGGAAAGGTTGTGAGGAAACTCCCTGCGGATGAGTTTGTATGGTATTGGCGAATGGGCAGTGGAACGTTAAACGTGTAGTAGTGTTTTGTTTGTGAGTTTAGAATATGTGTTTCCCTATCATGCTGTGTTGTATTGGGTTTGTGGGTACGTGCCTTCATGTGTGTTATTGTGTGATATCTTCAGTCGCGGGTATGTGAATGGTTGTGGGCGATGCGCATCAGCATGTGCATTATGGAAAGTGTATTGTCTTTTCGAGGACGACACATCCTATGGAGGAAATATGGGAACGTGAATCCATGTTGCGTGAGCAACACCCAGCGTTGTTCGAGGACGAACAATCTTAAGGGTGGAGGGGTGGCTGTTGGCTGGTGTATTTGTATTTCCTTTTGATTTTTATTTATATTGAATGTGTTAATGAAATGTGCTTGTGATGAGTATTTGTGACATGTGGATGTGTTTCCATAGATTGTGATGCATGTGGTTATGGATTGTGGTGGCACTGTGTTATGTGCTATTGTGTACAATGTGTGGTGTATGACCCATTTGGGTGTTGTGGCTTGCTGTGTGTTTTTCCTTGCATGTTGATTCTTTTCGAGGACGAAAAGTCTTAAGGGGGAGAGGATGTAATGACCCGTATTTTGGGATGTGATGTAATGACCCGTGTGTAAGAAGTTAACCACAAACACCTTGGATGTTAGTGCACAAGTTTGAGGTAAGAGATGAGCCCAAGAGGGGACTTTTGGGAGGTGCATGTGACAAGTAATAACGTGCATTTATGCCCTAGGAAGATGCTATGCACATACAGGCGCTTTTAAGCTATTTTGGCAGATTTTGGAGCTCACTTTTGATATAGTAGATGGCCTCAAACAATTGGCGTGCAAAAACAAAAGTTACTTAGAATGAGGTCCTCTACCTACCACAAAAATTTCAGAGCATTTGGAGCTGCACGTGAATTCACCCATTTCACGTGCAAGCATATTTTTGCTTCTCAGGCCTCTACAAGATGCAAGGAGGTTTGGGGTAAAGTTTGAGTGCATTTGGAGCTGCACGCCAATTGGGGAATTGGCGTGCAGGCATATTTTTGCATGATTACCTTAGTTTTGTTATTCTAACCATCTTTTCCCAAAGGACCATGTTGGAATTGTGGATATTTTGGCGTGTATGGATGAGGGAAGGTTGTAGCTTGTTCCATCAAAACTACGTCGTTTTGATGCTAGGATTCACTTAATCAAAACTACGTCGTTTTGATGTTGTGTTGTCTATATAAGGAGGAGAAGCCCCTCTGTTTTAGGTTTAGGGTTTGTTGCTCCACCAGCCGTCGCAGAGAGAGAGAGAGAGAGAGAGAGAGAGAGAGAGAGAGAGAGAGAGAGAGGGAAGGAGAGCTCCTGGTTACTGCCGGAACATCTTGCGTGGGGAGGACGGCGTCTAGCGTGGGAGCAAGAGCAGGAGGACGTTTCCAAGGTAGGGGTTCTATCTCACCTGATCTGTTCTGGGGTTAGGCCCTGTGTAGAGGATTTATAGAGCTTCTATTGTTATTGTTATACTATCTATATGTAAATTCATATAGGTGTGACCTCCTATATGAATGTTGGCCTTCAGTGGCATGTATGGGGTTGAGATTAGGCCTGTGTGGCACTGCACACTAGGTGTTTGATATTATGCCTGTCAGGCCATGCATGTTATGCGATTGATGTTATGCCAGTGTGGTTATGCCTGAATGGTGTTTGATGTAATGTCTGTGAGGATATGCATGCTAGGTGTTTGATGTTATACGTGGACATGCATGTTAAGTGTTTGTTGTTATGCCTGAATAACTGAGATATATGTTAAATGTTTGTTGTTGTCTCTGTGGAGCCTAAGAAGCCCAAGAGGCCGAGGCAATGCTTGTGTACCGTGGAGCCCGAGAGGCTGAGTTGATGTCGTGAGACTAACCGTGGAGCCCGAGAGGCCGAGTTAATGTCGTGAGACCGATCGTGGAAACTATGCCCGAGAGGCGGTTAAATCATTGGCCTGAAGAGGCGGTTAAATCACTTGTGGCTTGTGTGGTAGAGAATTGTAACTACTGGTGTGGTTTGTTATTGTCTGTTGAAATTATCGTAACACGACACTGCACTTGAATACATGGCATGTAGATGCTAGGAGCATGGGATGGGTTGGGGAGACTTGATCCCTACCGAGTCGTGGATGCTCACCCCTCCTACTATGGTGTGTTTTCTTGCAGGAACCTACAAGCGTTAGGTGGGAACACCAAGGTAGAAGAGTTCTGCTTTTGTGGCTTTGTTTTGTGTTATTTGCATTATGTAATTTTGTTGAGGCATTGTAACCCCAGCGGGGAGATATTGTAATGAAGTTTGAAACATAATAAAGGCATATGGTTTCAATTAAATAATTGTGTGATTTTGGTTTCTGAAGTGTACGTTGTGTTCCACCCCTTTATCCAAACCCGGTAAAGGGAGGGTCACGTTCCGGTCTCCTCGGGTTGGAAAATCGGGCGTGACACCGACTTCCCTCATAGAGGATTGTCGGTTATCCCCGGACAGCTTTCGTTGTCATGTAGCCCTAGACGTTCGTCAAAGCTTCGGAGTCCAAAGACGATGTTACGTATGCCGAGCCTTTTCACAAGACACTTGCCATGCTCTTTCATCATGGGTAAGTTCAGCATCCATCTTTGGCCTTCTAACTCCATGCTCTCCGATAGTCATCGGAATCGATATCTCCTGATGAAGACATGGCCACATGAGATAATCATGGCATACCATGAACATCTTCATGTGAGCTTTCCACTGGGAGAAAAGTTGGGGTGTGAATTTTGGTGGTTTGGTCGAGTAAAACAAGAACTCCGTGGTTGAGGAGCAGCGGCAGCAATGGGTTGAGGTGGGTCGACATTTTCATTGCTGCTTCGATTGGGGAGGGGCTCTTGTGCACCTCCAGGTTAAGGTGAGCGTTGAATAAGATGTTGCTTTCTTCGGCCATTGTTGAGAGAGAAAGAGTGGGATCTCTACTTTGAGCAGGTAGAACTTGCTTTGATACCACTTGATAAAAACACTGCTGAAGATAACCAGATAGTGGAAGTATTTTGTTTTATTATCAAATGATAAGTACAACAAAATAGAAGCAAGACTCTCTTACACTCTGATTACAAAATGACTCACACTCTAGCCTCTATGATCTCTATGAGCTCTTGAACATACACAAGCTTATTACAAACTCACGAACATCAACAGCTTTTAAAATGTACAAGTGTTACTATATATAAAGCCATCCATAAGAGACAATATTGGAACTTGTTGTTCCGGACTATGTGCACATTGACTGTTCCTCGTAAATCTCTCTGCCTAAATTGCTGCGAACATGGTCTTCAAGATCTTGGGTTTGCAAAGCATAAGTGTCCTTGTGAGTTCCCAAGTGCAGTTAAAGTTATGTCCACATATCCGAATGATCTACATGTAAGATTCTTTAGGTTCTCAATGAGTTTGTCTTACATCGGGACTTAGCAAGCTGGTGACTTTAAATGCGAAGAGATAGGTTGAAGCAGCGTCTTACAAATCCTGTGTAAGGTTCCTTTGTAAGACCCGCAAAAATTTAAGCCCTTCCTTAAATAGTAATAATAATAATGTCATTACTAAAAAATAGTTAGAAAGAATATTTTAGATATTATCAAAATAAAAATAAGTACCCAATATAGTCATTTAAGTAGCATGTGACTAGTAAGTAGCCGTTAGAATAGTAACTAGCAGTTGGAATAGTAACTAACCGTTAGAATAAGTAACTAACTGTTATGAATAGTATCCGTTTGAATTGTTATAAATAGGTATGTGTATGTAATAATGTTTTATAATATTATACTTTATAAGTTTATAAAGTAAGAAATCATGGAATATAATGTTATCTTACTTTATTATTTATTGATTACGCAATTATATTATTTTATCCGCGTTAATATTAAATACGTTATAAAAATAAAATAATTTCTTATACGTCATAAAAAGTTTAGATGCTATATATTATGTCATTTAGTTTCTTAAACCAAATTACTATGGGTAAGTAAGTATTACAAGCCTTAACTTTACCAAAAGTATGAAACATAGGTAAGACCCAAAAATTTGAATAAGGAAGATTCTAGAGGTCCCATTCAAAAATTCATAACTTGAGTTATACAGATTCAATTGACATGAAACCAAATCCCATTTGTTCCTTTATCACTTAGCTAAAACGTGTAAATATTTCAGAATTTAATATGAAGCCAATCAATTCCAGAAGTTAAAATACTACACATAGGTTCAGTGTGAACGGGTAAACATTTTAGTATGACTTTAAAATTCAATAACTTTTGTTATACACATGTGAAAATTATAAAATTGGTACCCATTTGTAGATATTTGAGTTACTAATGCAATACAATTGGCCATTTGTCAAAAACTACAAAATTAAAAACGTTATAATTGAATTAGTAGGGAGTACACCAATGTGGACTTTTGATGCCAAAGGAACCTTCTAGGTTTAAAAGTCTTAAAACATTTTTAAATGGTAGGAGGAGATAACCACGTTTTTAATAAGAGATAATATGAGGAAAATAAAGTATTATATATATTTTAAATAATTTAATTTAATGCCAAAGTCAAATTCGTACACTATATTTCACACTATTACACCTACCACCTTACCTATAAATAGCATGCCTCACTTCCCTTTTCAAACACTCTTTCCATTCAAATAAGCCACAAAACTCTCCTCCAAATACTTCCCAAAAAGTTCTATTAACACCCCAATAGCCCTCCAAGCCTTCTCTTCTCTCAATCTTCCTCTCACTTGTTGGAAGTTCCAAGAGGTAAATATTTCAAGCATATATTAATCATGTTCTTCCTCCTCATACATATATATATTATGGATGGCCTTGCCCCTCAATATATATATGTATATTTATTAAACAATACGTATATGTATATATATAAATTATTATTATTCCATGGAAGGCTAAGCCTCCTCATACATATATATATTATGGATGGCTTTGCCCCTCAATATATATATGTATATGATATGTATATATGAGTATATAGATTATTATTATTCCATGGAAGGCTAAGTCTCCTCATACATATATATATTATGGATGGCTTTGCCCCTCAATATATATATGTATATTGTATAGTATATACGTATATTATATATGTATATGTATACGTATAGATTATTATTATTATCATGAGAAGTTTTTCCACCATAATATACTTATATATGTCTCTCAATATATTATTTATGAATATACTATTATTATTCAAACTAAAATATTAACTTTTATATTTTGTTTCAAGGTTTATAAACGCGGAAGACAAAAAGATAGTAAGGATCCCCTCTTCTTTCCTTACCACGATCTCCGACGTGGAAATTCATTTTCTATTTCTTCTCTATATTTATATCTCAAGATTTTTTTTCTTATAATATTATTTTAAGAAGAATTAACTTTCTTTGGCACTTCTTGGAAACTTGGTAATCTAATTTATTGAATGGTGAATACCCCTTTTACTTACCGGGGCTATTATTGCAAGATCTTCCTTTACGTTGAAATTTACCATTGATGTGATTGTTTGAAAGTTTGTGAAGATATGTTTTATGTTTGGCAATATGTTTATGGGTGGTTCCAAGAAAGACCTCCAATGCATTGGGTAAAGAACATCACCGGAGAGTGTCAATCCGATTGATAACAAGTTATGCAAGATATCTAGGTGGTGAACCTAGATGAGTAGATATTCTTATTTTTCCATGAGTTGATTATTCTCCATATATTATCCCTTACTTTTAACCTTACTGGGCTATTTGAGCTCATTTCCTTTCATGTTTTGTTTCAAACCCCAGGGAACTAGGAGAAAGCAAGGATGCTAGGATAATGGTGTCCAGAGTGCTTGGAATAAAATCATAAGAAGATTATGCATGTAGTATTTATGTCATGTAAAACTATAATGGGTTATCAACACCTAGTCTCTAAACGCTAAACCTTAGAGATCTTGTGATGAGTCTTGATGTAATAAATAAACCATCGAATTTATGTTGAGTAATAGATTACTATTCATATAATTGTAATATTTTATTTATCTAACGCACCCGGTCTGGAAGTCCAGATTTGGGGGCGTTACATCCTTACTCCGTATTAACTAAGCTCGGATCCTTACTCCGTGTTAGTGATTGCTTACTCCGTATCAATTTAGTACTAGAATCCTTATTCCTTGTTAACGCTTCCTTACTCCGTATTAGTGAGAACATCGGAGTGCTTACTCTGCATCAGCGCTTCCTTACTCTGCGAGAGTTCCTACTCCGCATGACTTAAAGGAACGGATGGCTTACTCCGTATCTGCACATCCTTACTCCGGATGATTGAGTAGTTTAGATTCCTTACTCCGCATCTAGTTTCCTTACTCCGTGTGAATAAAGGACTCGGGTCCTTATTCCGCATAAGTACTTCCTTACTCCGCATGTATGGAAGGCTTAATCTTTTAACTCCGTGACGACTATCTCTTACTCCGTGGGACTTTGTAAACTAGGATTCTTACTCTGTATCTATTTGACTTAGTCCGTTTAAAGTGTTAGGTGCTGATTCCTTAGTCTGTAGCTTTAGGTCATTAGTCCGCATGAATGATCCTTATTCCGCATGAAGTAAAGACTTGGTTATTTACTAAGTATTTGACGACACTTACTATTGTCTGGATCAGGATTATATATCCTGTTTTTAGCTTTGCTCTCACGAGTGTATATCCAGATTAGGATCATATCTTCTGCAATAACTTAAGATAAAAACAACCAAAGTCTCAAATCAAATTACATAGAGTTTTATCAGCATCATCCAAATTCTGGGCTTGATCCAACAGCCTTAATGCTGATATCCTTGGCCTTGCTGTTGTGGATAGTATTGCTGCTTCTGATATTGGCCTTTCCCTCCAATAAAATTTGCTTCTTCAGCTCCACTTCATCCTTGATCAACTACTGGTGGAGCTTGCTGTGGTTGTCACACCCTGGATTTCCAACCCGAGGAGACCGGAATGTGACCCTCCCTTTACCCGAGTTTGGATAAAGGGGGTAGGATACAACATGCACACACAGGACACCATACTCTTCACAACAAATATTCAGAGAGACAATCATATATTTATTTAGTTCAAACCATTACAAACATGTCCAAACATGCTTTTATTACATTAAACTCTTCATTACAATATCTCCCCACTGGGGTTACAAAGCTCACACAAAAACAACAAAACTCAAATAACAGTAAGCAAAGCCACAAAATAGAACTGCCTTCTACTTGGGTGTTCCCGCCTAACGCCGGTAGGTCCCTGAAGAAAAACCAAACACAGTAGGAGGGGTGAGCAACCACAGCTCAGTAGGGATCATGTCTCCCCAACCCATCCCATGCTCCTAGCATCTACATGCCACGTGTACATGTCTTTGTGTCGTGGTACGAGTAATTAAACAGGTATAAATAGTCGTAGGGTTGAAGGTCGTAGACCCGTAATTAAGGGTCGAAGGTTGCCGACCCATAGTCGTAGGGTCGAAAGTCGTAGACCCGTAGTTGAGGGTCGAAGGTCGAAGACCGAAAAGGTTGAAGATTTGTAGGCCCCTAGTCGAAGGTCGAAGGCGAGCTTCGAGTCTTCGAGGCCGTGTTCCAGTGAGCTTCGAGGCAGCACTCTAGTGAGCTTTGCAGCAGCGTTCTATGAGCTTCGAGGCTGTCAAGATCTTTACCGTGCGTGGAGGTAATTAATCTTGTTGTTTTTGTTTATTGTGCTTATGGTTGTTAATATTTTCGTTGCGTGTGATTTTTTGTGCTATTGGTTACCTTGTTCATTAGTGTTGTTTTGTCTATCATGTTAATTATAGCTAAGTTGTGCATACTTATCTTAGCCGGGGACGTGCTACCTCATTGGGGATGACTTGTCTTTTCAGGGACGAAAAGTCCTAAGGTGGGGAGGATGTAGAGACCCATACCTGTGTGGTTGGGTTAGGCCCGAATAAGAGTTTGGAATATTTCTTCGACAGTGTGGCCTTAGAGCGAGCGTTTGAGTTATTATTAATATTATTTTAATATCTAGAATTTATTAGTATGTGTTATTATTAATTATTATAGTTGGGAATTTTTATTATGGGATTATGATTGTTACCGTAGATATTTTAATATTTAGACTATAAATATTAATTGTAACATTATTATTATTATTTATTATGGTGAATTATTATCAATAATCAAATTATTATAATTATTAATATTATTAATATTATAAATCAATTAATATATATATAGGTATAAATAGAGGGGAACCTAGGGTAAAACCCTACGTTCGTTGTGCGTGCGCAGTCTGGTAGGGAAGAGCAGTGAATTGACAAGGGAGGAGCAGTGGGGTTTGAAATAGACTGTTCTACCGATCCCTCGAAACTTGATCCAGGTAGGTGATTCCTGTTCCTTCGTTATTCCATTGCATGAACGCAGATTTAGAGAAAAAGAAATACAAGTTTAATTCTAATATTGTATGTGAAATATATATATATATATATATACCCGGGTGTTCGTCTTCTATGGCTGTGGACGGGTTGGGAGTTTTGTTTCCATGGGCGACGTAGATCTGTAGTTTCTCCCTTTGGGCAGATTTGCGGTGGCGCTGGGGGCTGACATAAGGGTCGCTTGTTTCCTCTAGGCAGATCTATGCCGGTGTTGTGTAGCTTTGTTCCAGCTTGCTTTTCTTCTTCCGGTCGATTTTCCAATAGCTTCTGGTGTGAGACGATGGCTTCAACTCGCTGGTTACCTGTTTTGATATATTTATTATTATTATGATGATTTATTAATTACTACAATTATTATTATTATTCTGCTTGCCAGGCCAGTCGGCCTGGCCTTTCCCGCAAGACGTACGGCCTAGCCGGTGACGGGGGGGGGACCCTGTTGCATCGTTCGCGGTGTGGTGGCGGGGGCGGCATGGTTGGTTGCAAGTAGTGGTGGCGGTGCCCTTGTACTCGGATCCGCTTAATATTCTTCTAACAAAATATATTTAGGTGTGATAGGGTGGTATATATATATATATATATATATGGCTCATGCATATATATTCGTTATCCATATCAAAATGCGACCTTAAAAAGATGCCATCAACTGTAATATATATATATATATATCAATTAAAGATATATATATCTATAAATATTATTGTATTTGATATTATTAGTTTAAAATATTTATAAATATTGTTTGGATTCGATATTTTTAGTTTGATAATAAAAAAAATACTGTTTGGTTTAATATTATTAGTTAATCATATAAATAATGTTTGAGCTTAATATTGTTAGTTTGATACTATAAATGTGAAATATTGGGCCTAATACTGTTTGTTGACGAATTAATTATCATTTGTGGCGCGTTATTTGTTGATTTAGCAAATTAAATCTTTTGTATGTTATAATCCTGACTGTTGTGTTAATGTAGGTCTGGACCTGCTTTTGCTTATTGGTATAGAGTTGTCATTCGTGGTACATTATATCTGGCTTGATTGATTGAAATGTTCTTGTATGGTTGATGTATCGAACACTGGCTGTTAAAGTACTTTGTTTAACGTTTATATGGGGTAAATTTGGTGGTGAAGATGTTGGAATACTGGAATGGGGTTAACGATTAACCGCAGCGGAAACGAATTTTAAAAATTTTATTCCAGCAAACAAACAGCAGGATCTAAACATGAATCAATTCGTTTAATTTTGCAAAGAGAGAAAAGAAGAAACCAACCTGAAGAACGGTAAAGCTAGAACCCTCTTCTTTTCCCTCCAAGAACGAACTCACGATCCGCCTTTGATCGTCCTCAGAGTCTCCTGGATTCAACCACCAAATAGCCTTCTCTGCTATTCACCTTCTCAAGGAGTACAGGGCTGTGGCACCCTTGGATCAAAGAACAGGAACACCACCTCTGCTAGGGTTGGCCGTCACCTGTCTCTCTCTCTCTCTTGGTTGTCAATGATTGCACACGCACACACTTTAACCTAGGAGGCTATGCATCTATTTATAGACCTAGGGTTACCCCTGTGCTATTACGCATACGCCCCTTTAGTTAAATAATAATAATACATATTATTTAAACTATTTAAATAATATAATTATTACGCAACAAACTAATTAAATAAATATATAATATTATTTATTTATCAAATAAATAAATAATATATTTATTCATTTAATCACATTAAATGGATAAAATATTTATTATTATTTATTTAATCTAATTAAATAAATAACCATGTGATATATATTTAACTCTTAAATATATATTAACACACGTTAATTAATTAGCTCTTAAGCACAAACCAGAGAATTAACTCACAACGATCCAAAGACTCCATACAAGAATAAACGGTGCTAGCAAGAGGGACCAAATGGACCCACTTAATCGAAGCTCCAATAAATAATATTTAATTAATTAATCTCATTAATCAATTAAATCATTATTTATTAGTTTTAGTCCAGGCCACGATCGGGGACTAAAACGCACTCTAAGATCAAGCAGATATGATTACAAGAATCCATAATAAATTATTTGTCCATCGATATAACCGATTGCCATGTGATATGATCCTCCACTATGATATTCATAATTAGAGACAGGTATCAATAGATTCCGTTCAACCTCTCTAATTATATTTTTATCCATGTGTTACCATTAATTCTCTAATGGGCGACCTATTCATGATCCAATCATGAATTAGGATTTATAATAAATTATATCTAATATAATTACAAGCGCTTGATTCACCCAAGAATCCCGAATTAAACAACATGGGAATATCATTACTCTTCGTATAACGAAGCAATGGATTCCATGCACCCGACTTGACGCTCCCACTATCTATAATATTATATCTCCAAGATATCGAGGTATTTGAAGCACTAAGCCTCTCACTCATTAATAAGTCAAAAGACATAAATTATAGACATGAGTTAATCAAACGGTCTGGATTAAGATCAATTCATAAATTAGTCATCCCGCGATAGAATCTAAAATTCTTCATACAATGCAACGGATATTAGTTGAAGAACTTATTCTATCATGGTCCTGTTCAATATGTATAATTACATACCGGCACTACTATTTGTAAACTCTTTACAATGATCCTAGATTAGATCACTCCCACTATGGAAATAGTCAGGACCACAATCTTATCGAACAGAGCATCCCAAACTCCATTCACCGATTGTGAACCAATTTTTACTTAGTCTAATTAGTGGATCTATTGTATGTGTTACACACATACCCCAGGTAATAGACTTTGATAAGTAATGGGATGTTATGATGCTCAGCCACATAAGAAAGCGTAATAATGCAATCTAATAAATATTTAAACAAAATATATTTCAATTAATCGAAATAGTCTTTACATTATTAGGATTACACATTGCTTTATATAGCACTATCCCAACAATCTCCCACTTGCATTAAAGCAACTGTGTCATATCCCGAATTCCCAACCTCTCAAGGTGTCCATCAAAAACTCTAGAAGGAAGAGTCTTTGTAAAAGGATCAGCAGGGTTGTCCTCCGATGCTATCTTGCATACTGACACATCACCGCGCTCCACAATGTCTCTGATGAGGTGAAACTTCCGTTCAATGTGTTTTCCCCTTTGATGGCTTCTTGGTTCCTTACTATTTGCAACCGCACCACTATTGTCACAATAAATGGTCATGGGTTGCTCAAGGTTAGGGATAACCTCTAAATCCCTTAAGAAGTTACGGAGCCATACAGCCTCTTTGACATCTTCCGAAGCCGCCACATATTCGGCTTCTATAGTAGAGTCAGAAACACAAGATTGTTTCACACTCCTCCAAACTATAGCTCCACCATTCAAAGTGAACACAGAGCCAGAGGTTGATTTCCTCGAATCTGGATCCGATTGAAAATCGAATCGAGTGTATCCCACAGGCGTCAAATCCGACCCCGAATACACGAGCATGTAATTCCTAGTTCTCCGAAGATACTTAAGAATATGCTTAACCGATTCCCAATGTTTGATTCCCGGATTCGATTGATATCTACTAACAATTCCCACCGCATAACAAATATCCGGTCTCAGACATAACATAGCATACATTAGACTACCAACCTTTGAAGCATAGGGTATCTTTCGCATGCTATCGATCCTGCTTGTGTCTTAGGAGACATTTCCTTAGACAACGTAATTCCATTTCTCATGGGTTGTTGACCCTTTTTGGAATTTTGCATACAATACTTCTCAAGTATTTTATCTATGTACGAGGCTTGGGATAATGCTAACATCTTGTTCTTCCTATCACGGTAAATACGGATTCCAAGAACATAGCTTGCTTCTCCCAAGTCTTTCATCCGGAATTGTTTAGTCAACCACTGTTTGACCGATTCCAATGATACTATATCATTCCCAATGATAAGAATATCATCAACATAAAGAATAAGAAAGACCACATTTCCATCCTTTATCTTGCTATAGACGCATGGCTCGTCATGCTCGCTTGAAATCAAATGATTTGACCACCTCGTCAAATCTAATGTTCCAAGACCTAGAGGCTTGTTTGAGTCCATAAATGGATCTCTGCAACTTGCATACTTTATGTTGTTGCCCTTTAGCAATGAATCCTTCAGGCTGTATCATATAGATACTCTCCTCCAAACGACCATTCAAGAATGCCGTTTTCACGTCCATTTGCCAAATCTCATAATCGAGATGTGCAGCTATAGACAGGAGGATGCGAATGGATTTGAGCATGGCAACCGGAGAGAAGGTTTCCTCATTATCGATACCTTCTTTCTGGGTGTAGCCCTTAGCTACTAGCCTAGCTTTAAAAGTCTCTACTTTTCCATCCGCGCCTCTTTTCCTTTTATAAATCCATTTGCATCCAATTGGTTTCACCCCTTTGGGCAAATCCACAAGTTCCCAAACTTGGTTTGAATACATTGAATTCATTTCAGCATCCATTGCTTGTTGCCATGCTTTGGAATCTACATCATTCAAGGCATCACTCAGGGGTCAAGGGATCATCTTTATGATCATCGAGAGATAGCTACCAGAGCATCTCCAACTCCCATGTAACGGTCCGGTTGTCTAACAACCCTCCCACTACGACGCAAAGTAACTGGATGTTGTTCCAATGTTGTGGTCTCATTTCTTATGATTGGTTGATCAATAATGATATCATCATGTTGATCCTGAGTTGGGCCACTGATCTCATCAACTGGTACCTCATCCAACTCTATTCGATGATCTGATTTGTGATTTTTAATATGGTCATCTTCAAGATATTTAGCATTTGTTGATACAAATACTTTATTATCTTTTTGACTATAAAATAAACCACCTTTCGTTTCTTTTGGATATCCTACAAAAATGCACAACTCAGTGCGTGCATCCAACTTATCCACCTTAGCCCTTTTGACATGAGCCCTACACCCCCAAATTCGGATATGCCTTAAACTTGGTTTACGACTGTCCATAATTCGAATGGTGTCTTAGGTATGGATTTAGAAGGTACCCTTGTTTATCAAATAAACA
This sequence comes from Taxillus chinensis, assembly GCA_023512835.1. Taxonomy (NCBI): domain Eukaryota; kingdom Viridiplantae; phylum Streptophyta; class Magnoliopsida; order Santalales; family Loranthaceae; genus Taxillus; species Taxillus chinensis. Next base: position 46,096,861 of record CM042084.1, on the reverse strand, counting down.
GACGTTTGTAGTGCATACCCCCAAAACGATTTGGGCAATGATGAACTACTTAACATTGATCTCATCATGTCAAGCATTGTCCTATTCCTCCTCTCTGCAACACCGTTTTGTTGTGGTGTGCCAGTGCAAGAGAGTTGAGACAATATCCCATTATCGTTAGATATGACCTAAACTCATTATCCAGGTACTCTCCACCTCGATCTGATCGAAGCATCTTGATAGATTTACCTAATTGCTTTTCCGTCTCAATCTCAAATTCTTTGAACTTTTCAAAAGTCTCCGACTTACGGTGTATTAGGTAAACATATCCATATCTAGAGAAATCGTCAATAAAAGTGACGAAATACTCATAACCTCCTCTTGCTTGTACATTAAATGGTCCACAAACATCTCGTATGTACTAGCTCCAGGAGATCATTAACACGATGTCCTTTCGAAGGAAAAGACCTCTTGGTCATTTTACCCTCCAAACATGATTCACATGTGGGTAAAGGAGTAACCTCTAAACCATTCGAAGTCCATCCTTTACTAACCTTTGAATCCTAGTTTGGTTAATATGTCCAAGTCTCACGTGCCATAGATATGTTTCATTTGTATCTAACTTAACTCGTTTTGGAATGGGTTCATCATCAATTATTTCAGTGTTTAACAATGTATGAATGCTAGGATTAATTTTGTAAAGATTGTTTTCCTTTATACCAGAACATATCAAAATATTATTCTTATAAATCGAAACATTTTCAACAAAACGAATAGAATAACCATGTTCAACCAAAGAAGAAACCGAAATCAAATTCCTGTTCAACTCAGGTACATAAAAACAATCCTTTAACAAAATAAATTTATTTCTAAAATATAACTTTAGCACTCCCACGCCATTCTTGAAACTGAATCCCAGTGCCAACTCTAAAAATGAATTCCCCTTCCTTAAGCTGCCTTTGGACCTGAAGTCCCCGCAAAGAAGTACAAACATTATTAGTGGCACCGTAATCTATAATCCAAAGATTATTTGATTTTTCCACTAAACCAGTTTCAAGGACAAGTACAATACCTTCCTTTGGCTTCACTGTTTGGAGGTACTCTTTACGGTTCCTCTTCCAGTGCCCTTCTTTTGCCGCAATGGAAACACTTTCCAGCTTTAGGAGTCTTCTTTTTCTTGTTCACCTTCCTCTTGGCTTTTAAAGATGCCTTTTTCTTGTCACTTAGCTTCTTCTTCTTCTTAAGAGAAGAACCAGCAACAACCATGTTCACCTCACCTTTCTTAGACTTAATCATTCCCTCATAGGTTTGTAATTCAGTCATAAGAGTGGTGAGGTTTAGATCCATTTTATTCAAGACATAATTAGTCTTAAAAGAAATGAAGCTATCGGGGAGAGTCTCTAGTATCATACCAACTTGAGTCTCGTTGATCTATACTAGCTCCATGGATCTCGGCCTCATTAAAATGAGCTATGATCTCTAAGAGATGATCCCTAATAGGAGTTCCCACTTTCATGCGACTATTCATAATAGCTCTCACGGCCTCAAACCGCGTACCAATTGAGATCTCCCCAAACATAGCCTGTAAAGAATCCATGATATCCTTGGCGATTCGCATCCCTTGATGTTGTTGTTGCAACACATTGGACATGGATGCCAACATGCAACAACGAGTCATATCATCGGACGCAATCCACTTATCATGGGCATCCTTTGCGGCTAAGCACAATGAGGTTCAGGTGGACAAGGCTCGATAACACAAACTTGTGCTTTTCAATAGTTAACACAATATTCGGATTACGCTTCCAATCATTGAAATTTTCACCGGTCAATTTATTTTGGCTCAATAAAACGGCTAGTGGGTTAAAAGACATTTTCTGAAAATATAAAATATAAAATGTTTTAGAATGGCATACATCATAACTAAATTTAGTAAAATGCATATACATTAATGAATGCATGAATGCACAAGTATTAATAAAACCCTAAATCAATACTCTTACTACGAATAACAAAATATCCAGAATCAATAAACCTCCTTTGGGAGAATAAACTTTTTCTTTACTTTGTCGGGACCCTCCCAATTGATTTGGCTTTCCTAAATATCGCATATTCAACCAATTCAATTTTCGTTTATATTTGGTCCACATCCCTTGCAACAGCGCCTCTTTGGAAGATTAATGCAAGAGATCGTGTTGAGTGTATAACCATTATTTCGTGTCTTATTACCTAAACCTTTTGAATTGCCTAGCTTTGGCGAGGTGTCAATCACTGGTTTAAATAATAAGTAAACTATCCTTTTAGGAAAATAACTTGAGCCTAGTCCATAAAATCTCTTCGGAGATACATTAAGACATATACCTTAGTTATTTAATAATGGAGACCATGGGTCTTATTCCCAATAAAACCCTCTCACACTCAATATTTTACAAATTGGGTTTTAATATATATATATATATTTTATTTAACTCTTAAATAAAATATGATGCATGAAAAATAATATGTAGACGGCACTCCTAATTATATATGTAATGTGATCATGTGATGTGCAATTTATAAAACAAACATTAAATAAACTACGGCCGTAATACCAAGGGATCCATCCTATGAAGAAAAATAAAGCAAAAAAACAAGACACTCTTTGCAGCTCTTTATCTTCATCTTTCTGGTTGATCTTCATTGTCTTCATCTTGCATGCGGCCTGAATAATTTTAATAGATAACAATTATTCATTAAAATTATCTCTTACTTAAAATTAAAATAATTTAATTATGGATAACAATTATCCAATTATAAAATTATTTTTCATTTAAGACTAATATAGATAATTATAGAAAGATCCAATCTTCCAAAATTAACTATGTCAATATTTTTATTTCCAAAAATTATTCTATCAATATAGAATAAAATTTAATAGATAACAATTATCCATTAAAATTTTTTCTCACTTAAATATTTAAATAATTCAATTATGAATAACAGTTATCCAATTATAGAATTATTTTTTTATTTAAAATTGATATAACTAATTATAGAAAGATCTAATCTTTCAAAATTAATTATGTCAACTTTCTATAATTTCTAAATATTATTCCATCAATATAGAATAAACTTTAGAGTATTAAAAATCAAGAAAGTAAATCGGCAATGAGAAAACCCGCCGCCGCATGGGACTCCTCCACCACCGGATTGCTTGTGAGAGACTAGGTGGAAGGTTGCGTCTACTTCGGCTCGGCGACTCGTCATCCACTTTTATTCCAGGCTCATGAATATTACATAAAATATTTCTATGCCAATTATGGCTTACAAGATGCTAAAAATAAAATAAAGAAACTAGCGGGAAACACGGTGATAATAGACCGCCCCTACAGCAAATTACAACTCATGTAAATACAACCAAATCTAAGATCCCAAGGCCGGCAAACCATCACAATTAATATGTATATTAAATCATTCATCACATGAACAAAATATATAAATCCATACACCACCTGTAACATACATCTCATGTATAAACATATGAACCCTAGAGTGCCGCTACTTCTATTCATACATCTAGGGCCAAATTAAACAAATTGATTAACATGTTTAAAGCTCTGATACCAATTGTTGGAATACTGGAATGGGGTTAACGATTAACCGCACGGAAACGAATTTTAAAAATTTTATTCCAGCAAACAAACAGCAGGATCTAAACATGAATCAATTCGTTTAATTTTGCAAAGAGAGAAAAGAAGAAACCAACCTGAAGAACGGTAAAGCTAGAACCCTCTTCTTTTCCCTCCAAGAACGAACTCACGATCTGCCTTTGATCGTCCTCGCAGTCTCCTGGATTCAACCACCAAATAGCCTTCTCTGCTATTCACCTTCTCAAGGAGTACAGGGCTGTGGCACCCTTGGATCAAAGAACAGGAACACCACCTCTGCTAGGGTTGGCCGTCACCTGTCTCTCTCTCTCTTGGCTGTCAATGATTGCACACGCACCCACTTTAACCTAGGAGGCTATGCATCTATTTATAGACCTAGGGTTACCCCTGTGCTATTACGCATACGCCCCCTTTAGTTAAATAATAATAATACATATTATTTAAACTATTTAAATAATATAATTATTACGCAACAAACTAATTAAATAAATATATAATATTATTTATTTATCAAATAAATAAATAATATATTTATTCATTTAATCACATTAAATGGATAAAATATTTATTATTATTTATTTAATCTAATTAAATAAATAACCATGTGATATATATTTAACTCTTAAATATATATTAACACACGTTAATTAATTAGCTCTTAAGCACAACCAGAGAATTAACTCACAACGATCCAGTACTCCATACAAGAATAAACGGTGCTAGCAAGAGGGACCAAATGGACCCACTTAATCGAAGCTCCAATAAATAATATTTAATTAATTAATCTCATTAATCAATTAAATCATTATTTATTAGTTTTAGTCCGAGCCACGATCAGGGACTAAAAGCGCACTCTAAGATCAAGCGAGATATGATTACAAGAATCCATAATAAATTATTTGTCCATCGATATAACTGATTGCCATGTGATATGATCCTCCACTATGATATTCATAATTGGAGACAGGTATCAATAGATTCGTTCAACCTCTCTAATTATATTTTTATCCATGTGTTACCATTAATTCTCTAATGGGCGACCTATTCATGATCCAATCATGAATTAGGATTTATAATAAATTATATCTAATATAATTACAAGCGCTTGATTCACCCAAGAATCCCGAATTAAACAACATGGGAATATCATTACTCTTCGTATAACGAAGCAATGGATTCCATGCACCTGACTTCGACGCTCCCACTATCTATAATATTATATCTCCAAGATATCGAGGTATTTGAAGCACTAAGCCTCTCACTCATTAATAAGTCAAAAGACATAAATTATAGACATGAGTTAATCAAACGGTCTGGATTAAGATCAATTCATAAATTAGTCATCCTGCGATAGAATCTAAAATTCTTCATACAATGCAACGGATATTAGTTGAAGAACTTATTCTATCATGGTCCTGTTCAATATGTATAATTACATACTGGCACTACTATTTGTAAACTCTTTACAATGATCCTAGATTAGATCACTCCCACTATGGAAATAGTCAGCACCACAATCTTATCAGAACAGAGCATCCCAAACTCCATTCACCGATTGTGAACCAATTTTTACTTAGTCTAATTAGTGGATCTATTGTATGTGTTACACACATACCCAGGTAATAGACTTTGATAAGTAATGGGATGTTATGATGCTCACCATATAAGAAAGCAGAATAATGCAATCTAATAAATATTTAAACAAAATATATTTCAATTAATCAGAAATAGTCTTTACATTATTAGGATTACACATTGCTTTATATAGCACTATCCCAACAGAAGATGGTTAGGTTAACCATGGGTCCCACTTAGGGCTGGCAAGAGGTCGCAGATCCCCTATGTGGCTGGTTAATCCTGGTCCCATATGTGGCGGGTTGTCGCTAAGGACACCACAGGTCCCACATATGGCAGTCTGGTAGTGATTGAGATTCTTGGAGTTATTAGCGGGAATTTCTGTGGTTGGTTGGTTTGTCGACGCGAGCCTTAAATTAGTGAAATGTGATGTGACATTTAATTTGTGGTTGAATGAAATTTAGTTTAATAGAATGAGGCACTACACAGACACAAGCATACATTGATCATATAGACTTAGGAATTTATGTATTAGGATATAGAGATAGGGGTCACCTACTGAGCACTCGTGCTCACCCTACTTTATTTCTATTTTTCCTACAGGTTGTAAGGAATAGCTGTTGGGGCCTTAGCAGAGCTAGTTGGAGCATTTTCAATGTAGGGTTCATTTTATGGACTTATCTCCTATTTGATTATTTTCTATTCCAGACTTGGGTCCATGCGGTTGTATTAACTTGATTTGCTGACCTTATTATTCTATGTTTATGAGTCATGATTCATTTTAGTAATATTGATTGCACTGGAATAATTATTGATTGCTTGTAAGTTGTATTGGGTCATTGGTAAGTACAATGCTACCCCCGTTGTAGTATTGTAAAGGATGGGAACTGTCACTAACCCCTCAACCCCTGGAGTGGGAGTGAGGGGCGTCGCATTCCCAACTCCGTGGTTTCCGGAATTTGGAGGCGTGACAGAGGCAGCGTTCTTCGAGTCTTCGAGGCTAGTTTGTTTAGAGAGCCTTCGGGGCTGGTATGAAAATCAAAGGAAGGTTGTGAACCGTGAGTTGTTGTGATGAATACCAGCCATGCGGGTGTTGTTATGATGGATGCGAATTTGGGACTTGGGTTCCATGACGTGTTTGTGTTCTTACCTATGTGGTTGTCGGGGCAGGCATATGCGCCGATGGTAGTCCTGTGTGGCACTATGTCTGGGCATATTGTGCTGTGGTAGGACTGTGCCCTGAGCTGGGATCCTATCGAGGATCATGTTGAGCTGTTGAGCTCGTGGAGCTAGGGCTGAGTGCCCTAAGCTGGGATCCCATGGAAGATCATGGACAAGCTGTCCTGCATGGGCAGGCTGGGTCTTGATGTTTATTTGCAGGCTGAGTCTTGATATTTGTGCACACTACACGGTGCACGAGTACACTGAGCATATTGTGTGTTTGCATGATGTGAAGTTTTAGGGTCACCTACTGAGCTTGTAGCTCACGCCTACTTCATTGTTTACCCTTTTCAGGTGTGACCCGAGACTAGTAGAGGATTCTCTTCCAGGAGGACGTGCCCACTACTCTGATATATAATACAGTACTGTATTCTGTATTATTTTGTACAATATCCCGGATATGGGTTCGTGGACAATTGTATTGCATACTAATTGTGCTATGAGATGTCTGTATGACTATATGCATGTTGATGTATGGGAAAGTATAGGATTACCATTGATGACTGTACAGGTTGCATTATTTAGATAGCACCCACTGTGTAGTTTCCTTTGGTGCTAATTACCAACCCCTTGACCTTTCGGGTGCGGGCAAGGGGAAGTCATGTTCCTGATTTCAGGTTCCCCAAAATTTGGGGGCGTGACAAGTTGGTATCAGGGCATGGTCTAATGGACCTAGGTTGGTGAGGGGTGGTTAATTGATCCCATGTGACTTGGTAAACTGTAGGGTGGGCACCTAATCAACGCAGTCTGTACATCTATTCGATGTTATTTTGGTGTTAGTTAGATCATCCTAGGAGCATATATGGGGATAGGGTGCATTGCTAGTGGCCTGCTTGTGTGCATTTAGGGCACTAGTTGTCCTTGTGTGTGATGTGATTACATTTGGTGCCAGAATGGCACGTGGCCGTGAGAGCCAGGACTTGAGTGTGGTGTACCCTGAGGGGTGACACGATGCTATATGCATGGTTGTAGACCTACGGGTCGTGTGGTGAGAACCAACGGGTTGGGTTATGCCTTTGATGGCTGTGTGTACTAGTAGTGCTAGTGTTGATCGTTTGTTGTTGAGTCGCAATGTGTTATGTCACAATTTTGCTTCGAGTCTCCAGACCCTACGAGTCTACGAGCCTCTTGCCAATATGTCCCGTGACAGTTCTGCTGCTACGAACTTCGACTCTTTGACCCTGCAACCTTCAGATCTTCGAGTCTTCCGACTTAGACTATATTTTGGCAGCTTCATCAAATCCTATATTTCCAACATTTTCGACGGTGCATGACGTCCCTCACGCCAGACGGCACTCGCGGTGTCTTTGTGAGTGAGTGGACTGAGGAGGCATGCAGGTTGGGCCCTTTGAGGCATGGGTGGGGTGATGTGACCCACCAGTTAGCCAGCTTGACATTGGTTAATAGGAAGAGAGAGGGAAAGACTGTTTTGCCACCCATTGTAAATCAGTTCCAGGATGTGTTTCCCGAGGACTTGGTCAGTTTGCCACCCGTGAGGGAGGCAGAGTTTTCGATCGAGTTGTTGCCAGGGACAACACTGATCAGGTTAGCGGCCTACAGGATGGCACCGTCAGATCTTAGAGACCTCAAGAGGTAGATACACGACCTTTTGGCACAAGGCTTTATCAGGCAGAGTAGCTCACCATGGGGTGCTCCAGTGTTGTTCGCTAAGAAGACGGATGGTTCGCTTCGGCTGTATATATACTACCGGAAGCTGAACCAAGTGACTGTGAAGAACAGGTATCCATTGCCAAGGATCGACGATTTGCTTGACCAGTTTCGCGGTGCGAGATAGTTTTCCAAGATAGACTTGAGGTCTAGATACCATCAATTGAGGGTTAGGGAGGCAGATATCCCTACGGCTGCTTTCAAGTGTCGCTACGGGCATTTCAAGTGGCTCGTAATGCTGTTTAGGTTCACGAATGCTCCAGTAGTGTTTATGTGCTTGATGAACCAGGTGTTTGCTCCATATTTGGATATGTTTGTTGTGGTGTTTATCGATGATATCTTGGTCTATTCGGCGATTAAGAGGGAGCATGAGGAGCATTTGCAGGTCATGTTGCAGACCTTGCGAGAGCATCGATTGTATGCGAAGTTCACGAAATATGACTTCTGGTTGCAACAAGTACACTTCTTAGGGCATGTGGTATCATCGGAGGGTATCACAATGGATCCCGAGAAAGTCGAGGCAGTTATGTCGTGGAAGAGGCCCACGAATGTGTTTGAGATTCGTAGCTTCCTTGGTTTGGCAAGCTACTATCAGTGGTTCGTGGAGGGTTTTTCCAGGTTAGCATCTCCTATGACGAACCTGACCAGGAAGGGAGTTCCTTTTGTTTGGTCTGATGCGTGTGAGAGTGCTTTCATGGAGTTGAAGGCATGATTGACCTCAGCACCTATCCTGATTCTCCCACAGGAGGGTGAACCTTACGAGGTGTATTGTGATGCTTCCAGGGTGGGGCTTGGTTGTGTGTTGATGCAGACGCGGTAGGTGATTGCTTATGGGTCTAGGCAGTTGAGGCCACATGAGTAGAACTATCCCACAAATGATTTGGAGTTGACTGCAGTGATATTTGTTTTAAAGAGCTGTCAGCATTATCTCCTTGGGGAGAAATTTGTGGTGTATACGGACCACAAGAGCTTGCAATATATCTTTTCTCATCGAGACCTGAACCTTAGGCAAAGGCGGTGGGTGGAGTACCTACAACAGTTTCAGTTTGACATGATGTATACCCTTGGGAAGGGTAATGTGGTGGCAGATGCTCTGAGTAGGAAGAGCAGAGCCGTGGTGGCCCATTGTGCCATTAAGGAATGGGAGATGATGGGTCAGTTGGCAACGATGAGGTTGCAGATGGTGACCAGTGAGGGGCGAGAGACCCTCAGTGTTATTATCGCAGTCCCTGAGTTGCAGCGTAGTATAGAGGATCAACTAGGGGACGTTGATTGTGAGGTTCTCAGGGACAGGATTCAGACTGAGCAGGCATCTTCTGATTGGACTGAGGGTACAAAGCATGTTTTGAGGTATAAAGGTAAACTAATAGTTCTCACTTCTCTTCAGTAGGAGGTTCTTCAGGAATTTCACTAGTCACGGTTAGCTGTACATCCTGGTGGGACCAAGATGTACCATGCCATGAAGAGGCAATATTGGTGGCCAAGCCTGAAGAAGGTCGTTGCTGATTTTGTGAAGAGATGTTTGACCTGTCAGCAGGTCAAGGCAGAGGAGCACTTGAGATCAGCTAGTGAGTTGCAGTCATTGCCAATGCCAGAGTGGAAATGGGACCACTTAACTATGGATTTTGTCACTGGACTTCCTCATTCCAGGGGACACGACACTATATGGGTTATTGTGGACTGGTTGACCAAATTGGCACATTTTATTCCGATTCGAGAGACAGACCTAGTGAGGACTTTGGGACAGCGGTATATTGATGTAATTGTGCGGTTGCATGGAGTCTCATTGTCTATTGTATCTGATCGGGATGCTAGGTTCACATCTCAGTTTTGGAGACAGTTGCAGCGAGCTTTGGGTACGAGGGTGAACCTAAGTACAGCTTTTCATCCGCAGACGGATGGTCAGTCGGAGCGGACGATTCAGACGCTCGAGGATATGTTGCGTGCTTGTGTCCTAGATTTTGGAGGTTGTTGGGAGATGCACCTCCCTTTGATGGAGTTCTCTTATAACAACACTTATCAAGCCACGATTGGGATGGCTCCATATGAGGCACTGTATGGGCGGCCTTGTAGATCACCTTTATGTTGGGAACAAACGGGAAAGACATCGGTTTTCGGTCCCAATATGGTTCGAGAGACCACAGAGATAGTGCAACTGATACGATAGCGTATGCTGACAGCGCAGAGTAGGTAGAAATCCTACGCAGACCAGAGGCGTCGACCCTTACAGTTTGAGGTGGGGGACCGTGTCTTTTTGTGGGTTTCGCCACGCTGCGTGCATTGGAGGTTTGGACGTGCATCCAAACTCTCCCCTCGTTTTGTGGGGCCTTTTGAAATTGTTGCCACCGTGGGCGCAGTGGCTTATTAGTTAGTTTTGCTACCGGAGTTGGCACGAGTACATGATGTGTTCCATGTGTCTCAGTTGAGATGGTATCATCCAGATCCTTCTCATTTGTTAGACTATCGCAAGATAGACTTGGCTGATGATAGTGTCGTTGTTGAGATGCCGACACAGATTTTGGACAAGCGGGAGCAAGTCTTGCGGGGCAAGACGATCCCACTGGTCCGGGTGTTATGGCGACACCAAGGCATAGAGGAGTCGACTTGGGAGAAAGAGAGCCAGATGTGGGTTCTTCATCCTAAGCTGTTCGTGGATGATCAATCCTGAGGTGGGGAGGTTGTGAGGGCATGAGATATGAGGTATGTTTTATGCATTTGTTTTGCATCCTTGAGATATGGTTTGCGATGTGGTCAAGCTTGATTTAGTTTCTTGTTGTTGTTATTTAGCTTGTTGTTGTTGTTGTTAGACCTTATGAGCCTTTTTGGCTTGTTACGAGTTGTGTTGCACCTATGTTCTTGGTGATCATGTTGATCATCGTGTTTTGTGTAGGTCCCAAAGTGAGTCTAGAGGGGGGTGAATAGACTTTCGTTGCGTGCGGAAGCTAGACTGTTGGCTGGTTTTGGATTCCTCTACAGATGACTATGATGGAAGTATTTATGGAGAAGACGACAGTAGTATTGTGAGCGATAGCGTGAGTGATGATGAACTATCAGACAAAACTGAGATAAGAGTAAATGCTCTTTTCTCAACAGATCTCAGTTATGAAAGTGATGGTTTATGATAGATCGGCGTGTGGAAAACAACACAGAGATTAGACTTAATGGAAGTGCTAGATCTTTGGTGAACAAGAGGTTCTTGAATAATCAGATGGATTACTCTTGTTCTTGGTTCAACACGGCGCACAACACTTCTTCTATCTTTCTCTCAGAGTCTTACTCTCTCATTTTTTGAACTCTCTTCTTTTGGTTCCGTAAAGGATTGTTTATCTCAAGTGTGCCAGAGCCATTTTCTTGTGTACTGTGTGTTTCCTTCTTTTGAGAGAGAGATTAAACTCACAATTTTGTCGTTAAGTGCGTGAGAGATATATTTTTAAGATTAAAGTGCTCGTGCGCCATAATGTCCATCTCGACAGACTGACTTCCCGCCACTGAAAATGCGGAATGTCAGGGGATGGGTTGATCTACTCTGATTTACAGATCAGATGCCCATACTGCATTTTTGGCATGCAGTCGATCTTGGCCGTTCATCTGTGGATGGTAGTTGGCAGCAATTAATGCGTCATTAAATGCGCTTAACTGCTCGGGACGGCGCAGGCTTACTGTACAAACCCTAGCCGACAATATCGCTAAGTGACTGTGTTTAGGGTTGTAAGTTTGTCTCGGAGGTGGATGCCTCGTAGGTTAGGAGACTCGAAGATTTCAGCTAGCACCTGTAGAAAGTTGCGAAGTCTTGCTTCAGGCTTTATGGTGTTTCTGCGAGTCTACAACTCACATCTTCGAGTCTTCGAGGCTGGAGTTTTCGAGGTTGGAGGTTAAGTTGGATTAGCCTTTTAGTGTCACTCTGTTAACTAAAATCTACGACTCTGCGTGTCTACGACTCTACGAGTGTGCGACTCTCCGAATAGCGCTTAGAGTGACTTCTTCGATTACAGCTGATCTACCTGTTATTGGAGCTACGAGTCTACGACTCTAGCTCTACGGGTCTACGACCTTCGAGTCTCTCAGTTTACTATATTTGACTAGGTGGTCTGAAAAGCTTCGACTCTACGAGTCTTCAACTTCGCATTTCTTTCTTTCACAGAGGTTCATAAACTGAGTTCCTTTATAGCTACGATCCTTTGGCTCCAACTCTCCGCCATCGATCTCCGAGTCTGGAAGTATGGCAATTTCTCTATAGTAACTGTGTCCCTTGAGTCTACGAGTCTACGACACTACGACTCTTGAGTTACAGTTTCATTTGTTTGCTAGTCTTTACAGCGTCGATTCTTCGACCTTCAACCTACGAGTCTACGAGTCCAGTTTTCTTAACCGTGTTCAACGGCTTTGACTTTATGACTTCCGATCTACGAGTCTACAAGTCCTGTTTTCTTAACAGTGTTCGAAGGTTTCAACCCTACGACTCTACGAGTCTTCGAGTTAAGTGGCAATTGAAAGATCTGTTAGTTGAAGTGTTTGTGGGGGACTCTACGAGTCTACGAGTCTACGAGTCATTTAGCGTTGGTTACTGTTCTTAACACTGCTTCGACTCTACGAGTCTCCGAACTTCGTTGACGCTTACCGTAACACTTTCTTTTCCGTACCATGACTCTACGACCTTCGACCCTGGATCTATGAGTCGCAATGTTCTGTCACTATTTCGCCTTGAGTCTCCAGACTCTTCGAGTCTACGAGTCTCTTGCCAATACGTCCTATGACAGTTTCACTTCTACGAACTTCGACTCTCTGACCCTGCGACCGTCGGTTCTTCGAGTCTCCGGACTTGGACTATTTGTGGCAGCTTCATCAAATCCTATATTTCCAACAATCTCCCCCTATTTAATGTAAGCTGACGACATGTATTTGTATGAAGTCTGAGACTACAAGTTTTATGGGCAGATTTAGATTAATCAGAAGATGTCTTTGCCTAGAAAGAATTTGAAGGAATGTGCAAAGGGTTAGCTAGAAATGAATACTCCCTTGTAGGCCGGAAAGCGGCATTTGCTGGCTCCTGACAAAGAGAACTCCCCCTACGAGCTGTCTCCCCCTGAGATGAATACTCCCCCTTTCTGGGGTGAGGAACTAGCCCCAGAACATAAAGCGAGGGGAGCTAGGGAATAAGGCACAGAATAGCAGACAGCATAGCAAAGACATACAGAAAAGATAACTGACAAAACATTAAGTACACAGACATGTGAAAAGTAAGAGATACAGTGTACATATAATTAGAGTACAGGACAGTTAGGGGTTAAATTCAGAGTACAAGACACTCTGTGTGATAGAAAAACAGCAGCTTGCTCGCGCAGGAGTTGAGCAGGAGTCAAGTGTAACGAGGCCGCTCGACTGCTCACATGATCAAATTCAGGCACGAGAGCTCAAAACCCGTTGGTAGTCAGGATGCGAATGTAATGGCAAACATAAAAGCCACAGCTGTGAGCATCATCCTGACCAGGAACGCCTTGCTTGACTCGCGTGATTTCCATCGGTTTGGTGAGAGGATATCCACCACACCCATGTGAAGAACCCTGCATGACACGGGTGAGAGTGCGATTGAACTCACGAAGTTGTTCACGTCGATGGATTAGTAAGGTACTGGGTTTGGAGTCGAAGATGACAATCCTTTGGTTCTTGAAGTCGATGTCGAGAAGAAACCAGTGTGGGGATGTGGACTAGTACGGAATCAGCACATGGTCTACCTCATCCCAGGGAAGGAAGGAATGCTCATATCTGCGACCTTGTATAATCTCGAGCATAGCTGCATGATCGAGCAGCTGAGCCTGCATGATCGGCAAACAAAGTTCCACCTTGGTATCGCGGCGGATGTGAAAAGGTAGCTTCGCGAGAAAGGACTTCTGGGCGAAGATGAACTGAGTCATCTCCAGGTTATCCATTTCTTCATCGTCATGAAGTAGGCGACAAAGATCAGGTCCAATGAAGAAGGCTTCATAGCCGCAGGTCCTCGCAGATGGTATCCCCAAAGAATGTAGGTGTTGAAAGCAGCCCGGTTCAACCGAGGTGCCTCCGGTAGTCACAATGCGAGGTGGGGCTAGAGGTTGTTCAGGTAGTGGTAGCGGTTGGCTTGACGGTGAGGCAGGCATGGTATACTCAGCCCCGTCTTGGGATGTGATGTTGAAGGACCGGCTGAGTGGAAGAGGATGGTTGGCAAGGAGCAGTAGTCTGTTTCTTCATGCGGGTTGCAATTGGAACATCATCATCATCATCATCAGAGTCTGAGATGACCGTAGTTCTGTGTGCACGCTTTCTCCCCCATGTGTAAGTAGCAGTAGACTGAGGTTGTGAGTGACTTGGAGGAGGTGCGGCCTGTTGTGGAGTTTCAACTGGTTCAGGTGCAGAACGATCCGATGGTTGTGGGAGAGTGCTTTTGATGGTGAGGGATATCTCACCACTTGCAAGACGATGACATTCTAATAGAATAGCTCCCAGAGTTATACTGAGGCCTTTATATTGTCTCTGGTAAGCTCCCTTGAGGTCTTCACAGTGCTCTTCTATATGTCTAAATCCATCAGTGGTTGCACTTGTGAGTGATGTCATTTCTTGCTGCACCTTATCGAGGGTACGATCTGATGATTCAACTTGCGTTCGTACCTCTTCCATGCTGGACTCCATAGAAGCCAGTCGTTCCTCAAAGGCCTGAGAGACTGAAGCTTGGAAGATGCCAGAGGGCATCAGTTTCTCGATGACCTTGCTGGCCAGAATATCTACTTCTTCAGCCGACAGAGAACGTGAGTGAGACACAGCTGGTACTGGAATAGCCATTGGGATATTGGCTGCGAACTCCTCACTTACCTGAGTGGTCACCTGATGAACGGCATGCACAAATGGTGTGGCCATCCCACTCCCTTCCACAGTCTTAGGAACCTGTGGGATAGCTCCTGCCTCAGAGTCACTAGCGGCAGCATCAAGATTTTCTTCTTCATCTGCTTCTTCGTCCACCGCAGTTGGTACCAGCTCATCATCACGACCTGCTGTGGTAGGTGAGTCCACCATGATGGGAGATGGGGCAACCATTGATACTACTTCCACTGGGTCTCGTCGTACCAGACCCTGATCAACCAACCAATTAATCAGATGGTCTCTATCTACCATCTGCTTTCCAAAGGCGATCCATGCCTTTCGCAAATCAACGGGAGTAATATGAGCCTTGGCATACTCCATATAATATTCTTCCAGCTCAGACTCTCCAAGAGTGCTCAACAGTACAGGTGTAGTGCCCCTATCCTCTGGGGTTTCCTGTGCTAGAGTCTGCCCTCCAACTGCAGGTTCTCTTACTTCTGCAGTATCCTGGGGCAGTTTGACAGTAGGGGCCTCCTCAGGTGTAGACTCTATGGGGAGATGAGTTCTTGCAATATTCTCCACCACTTCAGTTATATGTATTGATGCTGCGGATGCAGAGGAGTTCCTGGAAGTCGGTGAGACACGAACCGGTTGTCGTGGCATGCGAGCTGGGGCTCGTACGAGAGCTGGCCGTGTCTTTCGCACGACTTCTTGCACCCGACTCAGTCCTTCTCAATGACTTGATTTCCAGCCGACCATCCTCATAAATACTTTTGAATATGTATTTGGTCAGCAGTGGCACTGAGGGCCTATTGCAGAATACTTCAGGGTGCAGAAACCTAAGGACTTTGGTGAGAATGAGTCCAAAGTGTCCTTTCTTGGTTTTAATCATGGAGTATATTTGTTTTCCCCAATCTACTCGTCTGCTTTGTAGAACACTACACATGATCTTCATCTGCTCATGACTTGCAGAGTCATGAGCCGTCTTCTTGCATAGTAGGCACTGTCCAGTGACTATAAGAGTCACCAGTGCTTGACCGGAGAAACCCATCTTCAGGGCTCCCCGACCTTGCTTTCCGGGATCGGAGTATCCAAGAAAAGACTTACACTCTTCTCTAGAAAGATTTGGAAGAGGATCAAAGGTACCTTTTGGGAGCGAGAGTGCATTACGAAGTGTTTCAACAGAAACTTGAATCTCCACTCCTTGTACAGTTCCCACAAGGTCGGCTCCAGTGAGTACCATAGTCTCGTAAAATTCTGCAACATCTTCTATCAGCAAGTCTTGCATCCCTGAGCAAACAGATGCAACACAGGTTTCATCAAGGCGATTTTTGAATTCGTCCAGCCAGCTGACTCTGGCGTCGCCTATGGCTTCCCAGTCTATGATGAATCCTGGGACAATGTTGTGTAGGTTGTCTGCCATCGATGAGCTTGGTTCTGCATTGAGCTTGTAGAGAGAGAGAAAGAGACACTCGTAGAGAGTGATTATAAGCTTCAAAGGTGGTCAAAGGAAAGAGGAAGAGAGAAAGAGACAGAGTCGAAGAGAGAGAGAGAGAGAGAGATCTAGGGTTAGGGTTCGAGTGTGAAAACAACGAACATACCTTTGGGCTCTGTCTCTATCTATAACTTATATATGAGGTGAGAAGCATACCGTAGAAGTCACAGACTTTGTCGGTTCGTCTTCAGGTCCGCGTTCTTTTCTCTGACCCGTCTCTTTATCTCTCGGATCCACCCGTTGGAAGATTCAAGCGATAGGTACACGTCACCCCTTATATTGGTGTGTAGGTTCCATTTTAAGTGCACAGTGACGTGCTGACATGTCTACGAGGCTTGAATAGTAATTGGGCTTGAATAGAAATTGACAGACTCCGTCTCGCTACGATCCTTTGAATTGCGACGCTACGAAGCTGGATGCTTCGAGGCTACGACCCTCAAAGCTTCGAGGCAGCACATGATATGCACTTCTTCGATGTAGTTGCTTTGAGGTCGACTGCGAATGCAGCGAGCGGTGGATTCCTCTGGACTTTTCAACACTTAACAACACACATGAGATGCATATGACAATTCGTATGATATTATTCATGATGAACAGTGTTGTGAGTGGAATTGAGATCACATGTCCAAAGCTTGGTTTATTTCAACCAAATGTCTGATTTACATGTAAGACAACTGTATCACTACCAATGAAGTCTCCAATTACCTTAGAAATGATTAAGTATATCATCATACAGCATCATGTGTCAGAAGGTGATCACTATGTTAACATAGCATCCAGTAAACCATGATTTATCCATTTTAACAACCATCATAAAATCTGAGTCTTCTCACTTTGCAGCAAAACTCACTCAGTGGAGGCCTCACCCTCTCACCCTCGGATCAACATGTGAGCTTGATTCAGGAACTAGAATTATACTGTATAAGTAAGCTCATGGTCAACCGAATCTTACCACAACCCTGATCCAGCAATGATTTTCAGTTCAGCATAGATGACTTGAGAGACAGGATGGCCCTATTGAGAATCAGAACACATACTCTATCATTGTAAGATTTACAACACAACAAAGTACAGGTAGAGTTTGGAGTTTGATCATTCAGCTGGTCTGTGTGAGTTGTCTCTTTTCTTTTGTGGAGCACAATGTTTTGGTGCTTTACATGAGTCTTTTTACAAGGACAAAGCTCAACACAGTATCTTTTTGAATCACATGATCATACATTTTGATCTCCAACTATTGCTATAACAGAGACACAATCTGGGAACAGTGAGGACTCCCCCTAAGATAGGCATTCAATCTATTGTCTATTATCATTTTGCCGTTTTCACCTTGCCTTTTTCAATTTTTCAGTAAAAGGTAGTGGCTCTTCTTGAGTAATAGGCTTTTTATGATTCTCAAATACTACAGTCTCAGTCATCCTTTAAGCATTAAATCATTGAGGATCCTTTCCGTGCAGGCCAACAACACCATGAGATACAACAGTTCCTGCTAGTTAATGAATGCAATGCCACACAGGTGATATTCTCTCAGAATAAAATAACAGGTAATGGGAATATCTTTTGATGAAAATAAGGGAAATTGCACTCATTTCACTCAAGACTTGAGAGTTTATGACAGGTTGCCCAACTGACGTGAACCAGGTTCAGAGGTAGCAAGTTTCATCCATGTGATTTCTTACTTCCTAGCAGCAGATATGCATGAATCACATGTAATCATTACTAATTTTCATAAAGACATCATCAGTTATTAACAGTGTCATACTTATGTTAATTGCACAGATAATTAGGTTGAAATGAAACACAAGACATGCGGTGAGTCTTATGAATTTAAATCTAACATGCCAAGTTTTGTCAGAAGTTCACTGAACCTGGTTTCTTGTAGAGGTTTGGTGAATATGTCGGCAAGCTGGTCATCAGTGGATACATACTCCAGGGAAATGTCTTTCTTTAGCACATGATCACGTATAAAGTGATGTCTGACCTCAATGTGCTTGGTTTTGGGATGCATAACAGGATTATTTGAAATTGCAATGGCACTTGTATTGTCACAATATAGAGGAACGGCCTTCAGATCAAAACCATAATCTGATAGTTGACTGGCCATCCAGAGCAATTGAGCACAACTTGCTTCCGCAAAGAATATATTCGGCAATTTGTGGAGGTTGAAACCGAATTCCGTTTCTTGCTAAACCAGGATACAAGTCTGTTGCCTAAGAGTTGGCATGTTCCACTTGTGCTCTTTCTATCAATCCTACATCCGGCAAAGTCTGCATCTGAATATCCTCTCAGTTTAAAGTCAGACTCTTTTGGATACCATAGTCCCAAATTCTCAGTTCCCTTCAGATACCGCATGATTCTCTTGACATGAGACAAGTGGGATTCCTTGGGATTAGCTTGGTATCTGGAACAGATGCATGTTGCAAACATTATGTCAGGTCTGCTTGCTGTCAGATACAGCAAGGATCCAATCATGCTTCTGTATTCTGAAATATCCACCTCCTTGCCTGCTTCATCCATATCCAGTTTGGCGTTTGTAGGAATGGGAGTTCTCATGTGTGTCACATCAGTCATCTTAAACTTCTTCAGAATCTCCTTTGTGTATTTGGTTTGACTGATAAAGATCACATCCTCTAACTGCTTGACCTCCAATCCAAGGAAGAATGAGAGTTCTCCTATCATACTCATTTCATATTCACTTTTCATTAGATGAGAGAAGTCTTCACATTGCTTTTTGTCCCTTGATCCGAATATGATGTCATCCACATAGATTTGGACTATCAAGGGTGATCCTTTTCCTTCCTTGAGAAATAGTGTGGGGTCAATCTTACCTTTTCTGAACTTGTTTTTGATCAGAAATTCTGACAGTGTTTCATACCAAGCTCTAGGAGCTTGTTTTAGTCCATAAAGAGCCTTTTTCAGTTTGTATACCTTGTGTTCTTGGTTTGGCTCTAGAAATCCGGGTGGTTGTTCAACATAGACTTCTTCTTGGAGGTCTCCATTCAAGAAAGCACTCTTGACATCCATCTAATAAACTTTGAAGTCCTTGAATGCTGCATATGCTAAGAACATGCGAATGGCCTCCAATCTAGCAACTGGTGCAAAGGTTTCATCATAGTCGATTCCTTCTTCTTGTCTGTATCCTTTTGCAACTAGTCTGGCCTTGTTTCTGATTACAACACCATCAGCATCAAGTTTGTTTCTGTAAATCCATTTCACGCCAATGACTTGCTGTGATCTGGGCCTGTTGACCAACTCCCATACTTGTTGTCTTTTGAACTGATTTAATTCTTCTTGCATTGCATCAATCCAATGGTGATCCAGAACTGCGTCATTTACTGATTTTGGCTCCACTTGTGATAGGAAACATATATATAGGTTTTCATGAAGTATGGCAGCCCTTGTTTTAACTCGTGCAGTAGGATCTCCAATTATCAGTTCAGAAGGATGGTCTTTTAACTTTCTTCTTGCCTTTGGAAGGTCTTCTCTTTCTTCATGATGAATGCCTAATTGCTCAATGTCAGGTTCTTGGGCTGGTAGAAGTGGCAGAGTCCGAACAAGTTGAATGTTAGAGTCATGATTTTTCGTTGATTTTTGACTTGGTTCTCCAAAGAACCGGTTCAGCTCTTTGTTCATCAGGTTCAGGTACATCTTCCATAGTTTCTGTTATCGTGGGCTTATCTGTGTCCTGATCTTCCACAATGATAATGTCCTGCATTTCATTTACATTTAGATCTCCTTTCTGCATTCCATGGTTAGTCTCATCAAAAGAAACATGAATAGACTCTTCAACAACTTTGGTTCTTCTATTAAATACACGATAAGCCTTGCTAGTCATGGAGTATCCAACAAGATATCCATCATCTGATTTGGCATCAAACTTGTTCAAGTAATCCTTGCCATTGTTCAGAATGTAGCAAGTGCACCCGAAGATCCTTAGGTGACCAATGTTTGGTCTCCTTCCCTTCCATAACTCATAGGGTATTTTCATGGCTCGTTTGTTAATTAGAGTTCTGTTTTGTACATAAGAAGCAGTGGCAACAGCTTCAGCCCATAGGGATTTTGGGAACTGAGCTCCTGTCAACATGGTTCTAGCTGCTTCAACTAATGTTCGATTCTTTCTCTCAGCTACTCCATTTTGTTGTGGAGTTCTTGGTCTCGAGAAGTTGTCTTGAATACCATGTTCAAGCACTGAACTCTAACATATCAGAAATTCAAATTCCTTGCCATGATCGCTACGAATGTACTTAATAGAGAGACTTTTAACATTAGTGACCCAATTGAAGAGTTCAACAAGATTCTCAACAGTTTCAGTTTTGTTTTTGAGAAACATGACCCATGTGTATCTGGTATAGTCATCTACTACTGCAAGAAAGTATCGTGCACCAGATAAGGAAGACACATTTACTGGTCCATATAGATCCATGTGCAGAAGTTCAAGTGGTTGTGTGATTGAGGTTTTATCTATACTCTTAAAAGAATGTTTAACCTGTTTACCCAGCCGACGGTCCCTGCAAGGGTGTTCTTTCTCATAAACATGCTTGGGTAAGCCCTCAACCAATTCCAGGAGATGCCAGTTTAGACATAGTTTTAAAGTTTAAATGGCCAAATCTCTTATGCCACAACCAACTAATATCAGGTGAAGCTTTGGACAGAAAACAAATTGGTTCATCAGATTGAGCATTGCCAAAGACCAACTTGTAGACATTGCCTTGTCTATGTCCATTTAGCTTCACTTGTTTGGAGAGGGAATCTATAACTGTGCAGGTGTGTTTAGTGAACAACACTTGATAACCTCTGTCACACAATTGACTTATGCTCAACAAGTTATGTTTAAGACCTTGGACAACAGATACATTCTGAATGGACACAGAACCATTAGAGAGAGTACCCTTACCAACAATCTTACCCTTTTTATTGTCCCCGAAAGTGACAGATGAAGCTGCAACCTCCCTTACCTCACTCAATAGAGAGGCATCATGTCGTCATGTGCACAGAGCGGAATCGTCAAGATACCACCGGCTGGAATTGATCTTATGTTTTGGGTAGCTACTTTCAACCTTAGACTGTTCCGCACATAGAGCAACTAAGTCTTGGGGGCCCAATTAAGATTGGGCTTTGGGTAAGTGAAAGATGCAGGTGGCAATTTAAGTTTCCAATAAGAAGGGGCAGATTTAACTTTCCATGCTAATCTTGGTGATCCTTCATTAGAGTTATTAGCAGGATTAGCCTTTAGATCTTCAGCACGTTTTCCTTCCTTATTGTTATCTTTGGCAGCTTTAATAGGCACAGGTTTGACAGTTTTCTTCACAGGTTTGACTTTTAAATCTTTTGAAGGAATAGCCTGTGTGTGCCTGGTATGTTTCTTCCTATCAGAGTTGCTGTGGCATTGCAGATTGTTAGTGAAATTAAGCTGTTTAAGATTTACCCTGATTTCAGTGGCAATCTCCTTCCTAAGATACTCAGAGTAGAATCTGCACTGATAGGAGAGATGTCCAACTTCACAGCAGATGGGGCATGTGATAGATTTTGGTTGAACATCCTATTTCAAGGGTTTTTCTGAAGTGTTAAGAGGTTTCCTAGGTTTTCTCACAAATCCTAGACCGTTCTTAACTCTTCCATTAGAGACAAACTTAGGTTGGAATGCAGCAGCCTTGCTGGATGAACCAGTCTCAAAAGTAGTCGTGTTTCTACTTGGTTTTGTCTCTGAGACAACTACACCCTTACCCTTGCATTGGGATGTAGAGGACAGGTTGACTGAAGGTTCAGCTTTCAGTTCTTTCATTGCAACTACTATATCACTGTCCTTAGATGCAATGGTACCCAGGTCTTTGAATTCGGGTGTTACTGGCTTGGGTGAACTAGTAACAGCCATTGATACCTCCTTTCCACAATCAACGAGCACACTGCCAGTAGGAACAAAACCAGCAAGACACTTGGTCTGTACAGGGTAGGTCTGGGCCTTGGCTATTTGGTCTTCAGAGAAACCTAGACCTAAGGCTAGACCTTTAACATCTGGAGTAGTCCTAAAGTGGGCAGCAATCTCAGCAGAGTCTTGCCACTTTTGACTGATTAGTCTTTCCTTTTCCAGTTCTGCTTTGGTTTCAGCTAGTTCCTTTTCAAGTCTATCGATGTCTTTATTAGCCATTTTTAGTTGACTAGCTTTGTCCAAAAGATCATCGTGTGTGCTTCTCATCTCACTCACTTCAGCTCTTAATCTTCTCTCTGTTCTTTCATAATCATCTATAGAGTCTCTATATTCACATGAAAGCCGTTCCAATTTAGAATAGTATCTTTCTTTGTCATCTTTCATAGGAAGAAATTGTTCCTCCATTTCTTTAAGAGCTCTATAGGTATCTTCATATTCAATATAGAGCTGTTCATAAGTTCTTACCTTGAGGGGAGGTGAATGGTCAGCCATGAAGCAGATGAGACCTTTTTCCTTCTTCTCCTCATCTGATGATTCTTATTCCTCCTCAGTTTCACTGTTAAACTTGTTAGTGACAAGAGCTTTCTTCCTCTTGTCATCCTTTCTGCTTGAGGAGCCTTTGGTCTTCTTCTTCGCTCACTGCCTCCTTTTCTCCCTCTTCAGCTTATAATAGTCAGCAGCGAAATGGCCGGGCTTGTTGCAATGATAGCATTGCAACTTGTCCTTATCTTTTCCCTTAGAGAAAGATGAGGAAGACAACCTTGCTTTCCTTATGTAGTTCCCCCTTCTCTTCAGCAGTTTCTTGATTAGAAATGCCACTTCTTCATCTGAAGCACTATCTCGAGTCAAGTGTATCGCCTTCATCTTCTTCCTCTTCTGAAGATGGTTCCCGTGGTTCGAAGCGAGTCTTAAAAGCAATAGACTTCTCCTTTTTCTTGGAAGGATTCTCAAATGCCTCAAGCTCTTCTTTTTGCATCTCAAACGTCTTGAGGTCCCCATATAGTGCTTCCAAGGCACAAGTCTTCCATTCCTTCAGTGACGGATGGCTGATGTCTTTATCAGCAGTCTTAAGGGTAGAGATCTCAAAAATTTGTCATTTTTGTCCTTTTGAGAGATCTCAACGTTATACATCTTCATCCGTTGAATCAGACCTGTGAACCGTTTGTAGATACTATCCAATGACTCCTTCGGTTCACATCTGAAGGCTTCATACTCTTGTTTGAGCATGGAGATCTTGTTGTCCAGTATTTGCTCATCTCCTTCGTATATGAGATAGAGCTTGTCCCATACCTCTTTAGCAGTCTCAAGATCTTGCACATCTGTGAACATGTCATCATCGAGTGAAGAGAAAAGTATGGCTTTTGCCTTGAAGCCGAGCTTTAGTTTCCTCTGCTCCACCTTAGACCAACTATCTGGATCTTTCGTCATTAGTCGACCTCTTTGCATACTCTTTGGTGTGAAAGGTCCGTTCTTTATTGTTTCCCAGAGATAAGTGTCGAGCATGTCTAGGCGAGCTCTCATCCTTGCTTTCCATTTAGAAAAGCGCGCAGGTGTGCACATAGGTACTTGGCAGGATGAGCCAGGTAGAACATCATAGAAGTCTTCTTGTTCTTTCTTGTTGCTGCTGGTACTCGGTTCTTCCTGCTCCTGGTCTCCTGTCGCTCCTTCCTCTGGAACACGATTTGCTTCAACTTCCTCAACAGGAACTGGAGCTTGCTCGGGAGCCGGAGCTACACTGCTAGAATCCATGTCAGCTAATAGGGATCTCTACAGAGTAGTAGAACCTGCTCTGATACCAATTGTAGGTCCCAAAGTGAGTCTAGAGGGGGGGGGGGGGGGTGAATAGACTTTCATTGCGTGCGGAAGCTAGACCGTTGGCTGGTTTTGGATTCCTCTGAGATGACTATGATGGAAGTATTTATGGAGAAGACGACATGTAGTATTGTGAGCGATAGCGTGAGTGATGATGAACTATCGGACAAAAGCGAGATAAGAGTAAATGCTCTTTTCTCAACAGATCTCAGTTATGAAAGTGATGGTTTATGATAAATCGACGTGTGGAAAACAACACAGAGATTAGACTTAATGGAAGTGCTAGATCTTTGGTGAACAAGAGGTTCTTGAATAATCAGATGGATTACTCTTGTTCTTGGTTCAACACGGCGCACAACACTTCTTCTATCTTTCTCTCAGAGTCTTACTCTCTCGTTGTTGGAACTCTCTTCTTTTGGTTCCGTAAAGGATTGTTTATCTCAAGTGTGTCAGAGCCATTTTCTTGTGTACTGTGTGTTTCCTTCTTTTGAGAGAGAGATTAAACTCACAATTTTGTTGTTAAGTGCGTGAGAGATATATTTTTAAGATTAAAGTGCTCGTGCGCCATAATGTCCATCCTGACAGATTGACTTCCCGCGACTGAAAATGCGAAATGTCAGGGGATGGGTTGATCTGCTCTAATTTACATATCAGATGCCCATACTTCATTTTTGGCATGCACTCGATCTTGGCCGTTCATCTGTGGATGGTAGTTGGCAGCAATTAATGCGCTCAACTGCTCGGGACGGCGCAGGCTTACTGTACAAACCCTAGCCGACAATATTGCTAAGTAACTGTGTTTAGGGTTGTAAGTTTGCCTCGGAGGTGGATGCCTCGTAGGTTAGGAGACTCGAAGATTTCAGCTAGCACCTGTAGAAAGTTGCGAAGTCTTGCTTCAGGCTTTATGGTGTTTCTGCGAGTCTACGACTCACATCTTCGAGTTTTCGAGGCTGGAGTTTTTGAGGTTGGAGGTTAAGTTGGATTAGCCTTTTAGTGTCACTCTGTTAACTAAAATCTACGACTCTACGTGTTTATGACTCTACGAGTCTGCGACTCTCCGAATGGCGCTTAGAGTGACTTCTTCGATTACAGCTGATCTACCTGTTATTAAAGCTACAAGTCTACGACTCTAGCTCTACGGGTCTACGACCTTCGAGTCTCTCAGTTTACTATATTTGACTAGGTGGTCTGAAAAGCTTCGACTCTACGAGTCTTCAACTTCGCTTTTCTTTCTTTCACAAAGGTTCATAAACTGAGTTCCTTTATAGCTACGACCCTTTGGCTCCAACTCTCCGCCATCGATCTCCGAGTCTGGAAGTATGGCAATTTCTCTATAGTGACTGTGTCCCTTGAGTCTACGAGTCTACGAGTCTACGACTCTACGACTCTTGAGTTACAGTTTCATTTGTTTGCTAGTCTTTACAGCGTCGATTCTTCGACCTTCAACCTACGAGTCTACGAGTCCAGTTTTCTTAACCGTGTTCAACGGCTTTGACTTTATGACTTCCGATCTACGAGTCTGCGAGTCCTGTTTTCTTAACAGTGTTCGAAGGTTTCAAACCTACGACTCTACGAGTCTTCGAGTTAAGTGGCAATTGAAAGATCTGTTAGTTGAAGTGTTTGTGGGGGACTCTACGAGTCTACGAGTTTACGAGTCATTTAGCGTTGGTTACTGTTCTTAACACTGCTTCGACTCTACAAGTCTCCGAACTTCGTTGATGCTTACAGTAACACTTTCTTTTTCGTACCATGACTCTATGACCTTCGACCCTGGATCTACGAGTCGCAATGTTCTGTCACTATTTCGCCTTGAGTCTCCAAACTCTTCGAGTCTACGAGTCTCTTGCCAATACGTCCTATGACAGTTTCACTTCTACGAACTTCGACTCTCCGACCCTGCGACTGTTGGTTCTTCGAGTCTCCGGACTTAGACTATTTGTGGCAGCTTCATCAAATCCTATATTTCCAACATTTTGTATCCTATTGTTGTGTGGTGCCTGAGCTTGAATTTTGCATGTCCGTTGGGCAAGTGTTATTTTTGAGGACGAAAAGTCCTAAGGTGGGGAGGATGTAAAGACCCATATTTGGGTAGTGTTAAGAGATAGCCATTCTATGGGAATGTCACTATCTGGACGATAGAGTAGTCGTCAATGTGAGCATGTTGGCTGTAGTTGGGCCCCAATTGGAGTTTGGGGCCCAGAAGGGTAGTTGTGTAAGTTGTGTAATTTTGGTTGTTTGTTAATTAAATAATTAACGTGAAAGTATATATAGAGGAGAAAGAGAAAGAGATAGATAATAGGTCATTTGCGTTCAATTGGAGAGAGAGTGTGAGAGAGTGAAGAGCGAGAGCGTGAAGAGAGAGAGAGAGAGAGAGAGAGAGAGAGAGAGAAAGTGGAACGTGGAAGCTGGGATTTGGAGCTTGGAGCTTCGCTTTTGGGCTGATTCCTTTATGAATCTTTACCTGGTAGGTGTCCTTGAGCTTCTTATTTTGATTCTTTTTTTGGATGCATGAATTTGTTATGCTTTATGATATGTGAAATTGAGTATGAACCCTAAGTTTTGGGAGAAATCTAATTTTGGTCTAAATCTGATGATCTAGCATGAGATCGATAGATCTATGGTCTGATTTATATCAGTGGGTCTGTGTTTCTGAAATCTGGGGTTTTATACCTGTGTATTTCATGAAGGTTGAGAAGTCAACCATGGAATTCTAGACTTAGAATCTAGATAAAGATAATTTGTATGTATTGTTGTTACTAGGCATTTTAAAGGCGTTTAGGACGCGTTTTGAGGTGGTTATGGTAGTCTGTCGTGTTAAGCGTGTGCTTATGGGTGTCTAGGAGATCGCTGGGTTGATTCCAGGCGAAGAACAGACAGAACGATAATGAACAGTACCCTAGGCGAGCGATTGGGTCAATGGAGCTGAAGACCTAAAGCAAAGGGTTGAAGATTTCAGACTCGTAGTCATAGGGTCAAAGATTTTAGACCTGTAGTCATAGGGTTGAAGGTTGCCAACCCGTAGTCGTAGGGTCGACGGTCGTAGACCCGTAATTAAGGGTCGAAGGTTGCCGACCCATAGTCGTAGGGTTGAAGGTTGTAGACCCGTAGTTGAGGGTCGAAGGCTGGAGGGTCGAAGGTCGAAGACTGAAAGGGTTGAAGATTTGTAGACCCGTAATCGAAGGTCGAAGGCGAGCTTCGAGTCTTCGAGGCCACGTTCCAGTGAGCTTCGAGGCCGTATTCCAGTGAGCTTCGAGGCAGTGCTCCAGTGAGCTTCACGGTAGTGTTCTACGAGCTTCGAGGCAGCGTTCTTTGAGCTTCGAGGCAGCGTTCTTCGAGTCTTTGAGGATGGGCTTCGAGTCTTCTAGGATGGGCTTCGAGTCTTCGAGGCTAGTTTGTTTAGAGAGCCTTCGAGGCTGGTATGAAAATCAAAGGAAGGTTGTGAACTGTGACTTGTTGTGATGAATACCAACCATGCGGGTGTTGCTATGATGGATGCGAATTTGGGACTTGGGTTCCATGACGTGTTTGTGTTCTTACCTATGTGGTTGTCGGGGCAGGCATATGCGCCGATGGTAGGCCTGTGTGGCACTATGTCCGGGTATATTACGTTGTGGTAGGGCTGTGCCCTGAGTTGGGATCCTGTCGAGGATCATGTTGAGCCGTTGAGTTCATGGAGCTAGGGCTGAGTGCCCTGAGCTGGGATCTCGTGGAGGATCGTGGACAAGTTGTCCTGCATGGGCAGGCTGGGTCCTGATGTTTATTTGCGGGCTGAGTCCTTATGTTTGTGCACACTACACGGTGCACGAATACACCGAGCATATTGTGTGTTTGCTTGATGTGAAGTTTTAAGGTCGCCTATTGAGCTTGTAGCTCACGCCTACTTCATTGTTTACCTTTTTTAGGTGTGACCCGAGACTAGTGGAGGATTCTCTTCCAGGAGGACATGCCCACTACTCTGATGTATGATACAGTACTGTATTCTGTATTATTTTGTATGATATCCCGGATATGGGTCCGTGGACAGTTGTATTGGATACTAATTGTGATATGAGATGTCTGTATGCATGTTGATGTATGGGAAAGTACAGGATTACCCTTTATGACTGTACAGGTTGCATTATTTAGACAGCACCCGTTGTGTAGTATCCTTTGGTGCTAGTCACCAACCCCTTGACCTTTCGGGTGCGAGCAAGGGGAAGTCATGTTCCTGATTTTGGGTTCCCTAGAATTCGGGGGCGTAACAAGAATAGTGTCAAGTAAGGGGTCGAACCCATAGAGATTGCCTAGCTCACTAGTTTTAAAATCAAAGCACCAAACTACTTATGTTCAATAAAATGTCTTGGTAATATGTTTTTCTGTTTTCTGCTTAAGACTTAATTTTTATAGTTTTCTAAATAAGTAGAGACGGCAAAAAATGTTTTTGGAATTTATATCAAGGGTGAAGGTATCTAGAGTCACAAATTTACCTCCCTATGCATTAGTAATTATGGATTCATATTTTAGGTTCTCTTTTCATGGAATTGCTGATTATTTTAGAGCCAAGGCATGCAAATGGTTATTTTAAGGCTTGGTTGGTCGAATGGTCATCGTAACAACCTCCTACAGGGTCCTAACATCACAATCATGAAGAGATAATGGTAACACTCTTCGTGGACATGTTATAAATCTCATGGTCTGCCTAATAAATAGGCTCAAAAACCCTAATAGCATACTATTCTAGGGTTACATGAAGAACAAGATAAACAATACATGCAAATTTCATTCCATTCAAACCCAAACCAACATAAATCCATTACATGTGCATAAGGGGCTACATTGCTCCCCTAGATTAAGGTACTACTCACACATCATATTGTTTGAGCACAAAACATTCAAAAATCACATCCCAGAACCTGATATAAAAGAAAAGAAGAGTCTTACGACTGCTTTCTTCCTCAAGGTGCAAGAGAGGCTTCAATCCTCGCTGTTCTTCCAGTCCAGCCTTCCAAGTTGTGTTGCTGCCGCCAAAACGTAATGAATCCCTTTTCTAATGTGATGCCTCCTCCATTTATAGGGTTGTTGGATGTGTTGTAGGTGTGCCTTAGCCACTAGTAGTCATCACTTATCATAACGACGTAGTTTTAATAAGTGACACTGAATCTCCCTTCCAGCCTTAATACCACTCAAACCACGCAAAATATGAACAAGGTTCTTTAGGAAAGTATCATCAGCATAACAAAACAAAGGTCACTGTGCAAAAATAGGGCTGCAGGTGATATCGCACATGACATTGCATGTGACAATGCCATATCATGTGCAAGCTCCAAATGCTCCGAAATTTATGCCCAAGCTTCCTTAGATCATGTAGAAGGCTCCTCTAGAATAATATGCCTGCACGTGATATTGGCCCATATCACGTGCACATCAAAAATTCCTCCTTTTGAGCTTTTCTTTTATCACAAGTTCCCTCATTAGTAGATAAGATGGTTTAGCTGATGTACTTGAGAAGAAATCACCTAAAAATCTACCAAAACAACTTAAAAACACATGTATATAGGCAACACTATCTTCCTAAGGGATAAAGCAAATATATATGAAATATGGTATAATTAGGCTCTAATCATGCTCTTAAACATCCTAAATATACAATAGAATAGCGACATAAATACACGTTATCATCGACCACCCAAGTCGACTACATCGACCACGTCGACCACCCAGGTCGACGAAAATCAACCTATGTCGACCACCTAGGTCGATCCCATCGACCACCCCGTCGACCTTATCGTCTGTACTCGCCCAAACGAGTCTACAACATGCTGTTCATCGGAAATCCAGTCCGGTGACCTCACAAACACAGTTCTAAGCACCAATTCAACCCTAAAATAAGTTCCTAACTCATCCTAGCCATATTAGGCTACCAAAATAACCTTAATTCGAAGGTCAACACACAAAATTAGGCTTCCCCAAATTCTAGGGTTCATCCCCAAATCTATGATTTTCACCAAAATCATGCATGCCAATCCCCCTAAGATGCATGTAGAAAGATAAAATCACCTACCCTGGAGGTACTATCACTAATCGGATAACCACAAATCGCCAAACCATGGCTTCAAGCTCTAAGCTCCTCAAGCCCTAAGCTCTCCTCTATGCACGACTCCCAGGACATAGCTCGAACAAACACAATTGCGTTCTCTCTCTTTCCTCCACCTATTTATATTTCTGGATATTTATTCATTAATAAACACCCCAAAATCATAAATGACCTCTCGGGGTCACGGATTCCAAATCGAACTCAACCACAGTCAAAACGCTTGAAACGATGAGAACATCACTATCTAGATGTTTTCCAACCCAATTGACCGCTCAAATGCAAGGTCAACCAATAAACCTCCGAAAAGTCAACATTCGGCCCACTTAGGATGCCGACCCAAAATCAGGCCCAAGTACTATCAAAATACATACATTGACGGCCACAATACTATCCAGATGTTTTCAACATCAAAGAAAGACTATCTCTTAGCCCTACCCAAATACAGATCTTTACACGAAAGGAGCGCGTCGAATGATCTTATTTCCTCCAAACTCGTTGGATGCAACATGGGCGTTGCAAAAATCAAGTGGAGAATGATGTCACACCCCGAATAGCATAGTGTTGGCGGACGTCTCCCACGTGGCGCAGGTGCACACTACTTGCGGAGGGGCAAGGCGGAAAATGTGTCGTGGAGCTTATCCCGTCGCACTGCCTACACTTTCTGCCTTGCCCTCTGCATGTAGCGCGCACCTACGCCACATGGGAGATGCCGGCCAACACCACGTTGTTCGGAGTGTGACATCCTCTCCCACTTGATTTCACAACGCTCTCATTGCGTCCAGTGAGTTTGGACAAACCAAAATCATTCGGCGCACTACTTTCGACTCCCAGTGTCACTTTGATCGATGAAGTTGTGAGTCGAAAGTTATGAATCCTCTCTGGTATCAAGAGCCAAATAGGGAGAAGCTTGAAGATGCTTTAAGCCAATCATTGATTACTGTACACCTAAAGCCATCAATGGTATTAAAATTGTGCCATATATTTAATAACGACGTTGAGAAAAAGGAAAAGAAACATTTATTTTTGCTTTAACGCCGGTCTTCTCCTTCCAAGTTGCTTCACGCCGTAGATGTCGACAAAAGGGCCGAAGTTGCTTCCTTCTTCATTTCACATACTAGACCAAGCCAAAACCAAACCGAACATTGCAGGAGACAAATTCGTAATCCTTGACCGACCACAGCTTCAATGGCGAGAGCCTTCATGGGCTCCGCTGCATCTCTCTCCTCCTTCTCCCACGGTCAACACTCTTCCGCTGCCAGATTCATCCCCGCGGCGGCGTCACCTGCGACATCCTCTCCACT
The DNA here is from genome assembly GCA_023512835.1 of Taxillus chinensis. Classification (NCBI taxonomy): domain Eukaryota; kingdom Viridiplantae; phylum Streptophyta; class Magnoliopsida; order Santalales; family Loranthaceae; genus Taxillus; species Taxillus chinensis. The sequence goes on along the minus strand of CM042084.1, from coordinate 46,065,336 downwards.
ATCCACTGCCTTCGAGCGCAAAATATCCCTCTCCCCTCGTCGCCACCACCCATCCCTCGAGGTCTCCGGCGGCGCTTACGACGCCTTCCTACCGGCATTCACGACCCTGGACCGCTCCTATGAGCCCTTCCCTCTCGTCGCCTGGAACGCCCACATCGAGACCATCTTCGCTGCCTTCTTCCGGTCCGTCCCCGCCGTCCGATTCAAGCGCGAGTGCCTCCGGATGAAGGACGATGGCACCGTGGCCGTCGATTGGGTATCCGGCGATGACCGCCAGCTCCCGTCCGACACCACTGTCCTCATTCTACTGGTAACTCGTATTTTGATTTCAGAAATTTTCGGATTTTAAAAAAATTTATGAAAGGAAAAGTAAAATATGGACATCGTCAAATGTTACAATTACCCCATTACTTGCAAAATCCGAGGTTTCATGAAGGTCATTTGTCGTACGCTAGATTTCTACTTGGTTACTTTGGTCAGTTTTAAGATTTTCTGGGAAAGGCTTCTGTGTTTTTGTGTTGATGATGGAAAATTGCAGCCAGGGCTGACCGGAGGGAGTGGGGATGGATATGTGAGACATGTGCTGACCGAAGCTAGGAGCAATGGATATAGAGTTGTTGTGTTTAACAGCCGTAGCTGTGCAGACAGTCCTGTGACCACACCTCAGGTGTTTTATATAACCCATGAAATTTATTTATTTTATTTATTAATTTTTTGTTGATGTTGTTATAATTTCGTTATGTTTTTTTTTTTTAACTGTGCTTTGTATGAATATTGTGAATTGTGACTGGGTTTTCATTGTTGTTTATATGCAGTTTTATTCGGGTTCGTTCATAGACGATGTGCGTGAAGTAGTAGCTCATATTTCAACGCGGTATCCGAAAGCCAACTTATATGCTGTTGGTTGGTCTCTCGGGGCAAATATTCTCGTTCGATATTTGGGCCAGGTTGTTTTTCTTTGATGGTCTTGGTAAGACCATATATGGGGTTAACATTTTCATTGTTTAATTTTGTTCCAAAATACATTTTTGGAACTATCAGCAAGAAAATAAAGGTCATCCTCCTCTAGAACCTTTAGGTGAGTGAAGAAAATTGTCATTTGATGTGCATGGTGATTGATCTGTAGCGAGCTTGAGGGGTCCATTCCTTTTTAGTTTTTAGACTGCCCCACCCACTGAATCATATGTATGGGAAATCTTCATTTAGATGTATAGTCTTACCAAATGTCTTAAATTGTGCTCTGGTAATTTCCCGTACCCATCTGGTTTTCTATTGGATTAACCCCGAACTCCATCTGGTTTTCTATTGGATTAACCCCGAACTCAAGACGAAGTTTTATATGATTTTAGGATGTTTTGTGAATCTACTTGTAGGGGTGGTTTGTGATCTAAGTTTGTTCTCTTCCTTAGCATGCTTTCTGTTCATTCAAAATTTTCTCCGCATTCTTGCAGGATTCGCATACTACCTCTCTCTCTGGAGCTGTCTCCTTGTGCAATCCTTTCAATTTAGTAATGGCAGATGCAGACATTCGTAAGGGCTTTAACACACTTTATGACAGAAGTCTTGCAACTGCCTTGCGCAAAACTTTGCAGAAGTAAATTTTTAAGAACCTGTTTTGTCTCCTCATTCAACTTGTGTAACTTGAAGACTGGTTTGAATTGAGGGGAACGAGGGGACAAGAGTGGAGGTGATGGTTGCCGCAGCAAAAAATAGAAGATTGTTCCCCCACCCACCCTTAGTGACCCTCATTCCAAATTAAGCGCTTGCTGTTTCAATATATGGGCCATTGAAAATCTTTTCTTTTCTTTTCTTTTTTGCAGGCATGAGTTACTTTTTGAAGAAATTGGAGGCAGATACAATATCCCACTGGCTGCAAATGCCAAATGTATCAAGGACTTTGATGAAGGATTAACCAGCGGTATTTTTTTTATTTTTTTTGCATGAACAGTGAAACCATTTCTGTGTGACGATTTATCATAAAAAAATCATAATCTTATATATTAATATCTACGTGCAGTTTCATTTGGTTTCAAGTCAGCAGATGATTACTACCAAAATTCAGGCAGTGCAGATGTTATAGAAAATGTGCGGACACCATTGCTTTGCATTCAGGCAAGATTTTCTATGTCATCCGTCACATAATTTTAGGGGGAATTAACTTTTTCACTACAACAGTTCTGAGGGATTGATAATATTAAAGTAATATGGAGGTGGTTTTACATATCATCTGACTCTTCTCGATGTCGCTGATGACACAGGCTGCCAATGATCCAATTTCACCTAACAGAGCTATTCCCCGTGACATGATTCAGGTATACATTTCCAGGCACTTCTTTCTGTTGAATGCTGCGTACATTATGCTATTATCTGCCGGGTGACTTAATCTTCACTAGTCTAACCATCCCAGCAAGTGTGACAGACAATGGATAGCCAAGCAAAGAAAAATGGCCTGGTGCATTTGTTCTGTATACTCGTTCTTTAAGACCCTCACGCCCACTATTTTTTTTGGAACCCAGAATATAAACCATAAAAGAAAATACTTATTGAACCAATTCCAGGAATACCAGTTACAGAATCTATTATCCAGAAAGGAATCCTTTACTCTCAGCCATTTATTCCATTTCCTCTCACATTTCAACACCTAACGGAGGCCGCCTATCTGGGTTCACTCGGCTCTTAGCTGCCACGAGGCTATGCCCTGTGGGGGCTGCCCACTAGTCTAGGTGACCTGGGCTTGACCCATCTCTCTTCAACCGGCCATTGCAATTTTGCAACTATGATCTCGTGCCTCGTAAACCAGCCCACGCCACCTGAGAATAAGAGCCCCTGAGCTGCACATGTTTTTTCAAGACTCTAATGGAAAAGACAATTTGCTTTGTTTATCTTTGTTTCTTCTAACATATGCATGGCATTCGGCATGTAATCTCAGGAAAATCCTATGTGCATGTTGATAGTGACACCACAGGGCGGGCACCTGGGGTGGGTGGAGGGCGCTGGAGACCCTTGTGGGGCGCCCTGGACCGACCGTGTAGTGATGGATTTCTTGGTGCATCTGGAGAGAGTCAAAGCCGAAGCCCCTGCATCACTGCGGCGTATCAGGAAATCCGAAGAAAATGTGCAGAAGCAATGCAGCATCCTAAAGAGCGGTTACAGCCTCTGAGCGCACACCTAACTCACTTCATTTGCCTACGCTACTATAGACCATTTAATGTATTTATCACAGCTAATTTAACTCATGAATAATCTAATTTTATGTTTGTTTTTGGTTTTCCATAGGTTTGTTTTCCTTTAGTCATCTTTTAGAAATTATTTGATTGAAAACATACTTTGATTCATGAAAGTAATTCTCTAATATATTTTACAAAAAAAAATTAATCTGATAAGTCACAATCGGATTAATTGGACTCCCGTAATCAAAATGACTGTTTTTTAAAAATACAACCTATAGTAAAATTATGTGAATCAGGTCAGTTAGTTGTGATTCATTTGAATATTAATGTTCTATATTTTACTATAAATATTTTAAATCGGAAGAATTCACTTGATTCAAAGCTGAATTGATGTGGTAGATGATGTGTAATGGCATTGTGGCATTTGAGCATGACAGCCAAGAAAATAATAGTTTCAAATGGCTGGGGAAGTAATTCTAATTCCAATAATCATAGATAATAATATCTCGCTCTCTTTTTTTCTTTCGTGCTCTTCTTTTTACTTTTTCCACTCTCACTTTCGCTGGTTTTCCTATTCCCTACATTTGCACGTAAAGCAATTCTGATGTTGCTACACAGAATCAGCGGTCACTGGTGAGTCTTTTGGTTTTATCATTTTAATTTATGTGTTAATTTCTTTCAATTGATTTGTTTTATTTCTCACTTGACACTGAATTCAGTGCATTCATTGCGAAAATATTTATTGCTTAGTAATTGATTATTTTTGATAATTAATATAGGATAAAATTGTATTTATTTTAATGTTGTTAGTTTATAAACTGCACATGTTTAAAACTAATTATTAAGGAGAAAATTGTATTAATTGATGTGGTTAGGTTGAACCATCAGGATTGCTTTCACTCTTAGTTTGGTCCTTAATGATTGAATTCTAATATCGTTCAAAATAAGGGCTAGGGAGATATATTTTCATTGCTTGCTTTCCTTAATGATGTGGAATCTGAATTGTGTACAGATTGCTTTTCAGTCATTGAAGGGGGGAATGTGCACAAATGTCACGCCCTAGATTTTCAACCCGAGGAAACCGATGCGTGACTCTCCTTTACCCACCCGGTGGGCAAGGAATTGGGATTAATTCCACACGACCTTACGCACATCACCATAAATATCCACAAAACAAAATCTTATTAATATTTTCAAACCACAAAGTTCCATCGGAAAAACCACAATACTTTATTAATTTAAAATTCCTTTTACAACATCTCCCCATTGGGGTTACAAAGGTTCCAGAAATAACATAACACAAATTACATTTAACAAAGCAACAAAGCAGAACTGCCTTCCACTTTGGTGTATTTGATAACGTGCATTTTATGCCGTTATTCTAGTGTTTATTTAGGATGTTTAAGAGATTAGATCCTTATTGCTTCATATATCATATATATTTTCTCTAACCCCTAGGAAGATGCTATTTGCAAATACATGCGTTTTTAAGCTGTTTTGGCAGATTTTGGAGCTCACTTTTGACATAGTAGATGGCCTCAAACAATTGGCGTGCAAGAACAAAAGTTGCTTAGAATTATGGCCTCTACCTACCACAGAAATTTCAGAGCATTTGGAGCTGATTTGGAGCTGCACGTGAATTCACCCATTTCACGTGCAAGCCTATTTTTGCCTCTCAGGCCTCTACAGGATGCAAGGAAGCTTGGGGAGAAGTTTGAGCTGATTTGGAGGTGCACGTGAATTCACCATATCACGTGCAAAATGACGTGCAGAGATATTTTTGGACCGATCCTATCGTTTTTCCATGCTGATCATTTGTTTCTGAAGGCCCATGTCCAAATTGTGGATGGAAGATAGAGATTTTAAAGTTTCGAGTGTTACTTATCAAAACTACGTCGTTTTGATAGATGGGCTAGGTTACACACCTCAAGGCCCATCCAAACTCTATAAATACGGCCTCCACGCTCTCGCTATGCATCCCTTGACCCCTACACGTTTTGAGAGAGAGAGAGGCTCCACGACTTGGAGGTTGCTCCTTGACCTAGGAGAGCGGCCGTCATGGCCGTAGCGGATTTTGGAGCCTGGATTTGAAGCTTCTTGTGCGCGTGGTTAAGAAGAAGATGTTTAGCTTTTCTCTATGGTTTTGCTTGTAATCATGCGTGAGTAGTTCTTATAATCTAGGGGAGCAATGTAGCCCCCTTGTTGCTTTCTTTGTGTTTATGAATATTGGGTTTGGATGATTGAGTTTTGCATGTTTTATGAATGTTCTTAATTCTATCTTTGGATGTACACCTTGGTATTCTTAGCCCTAGTCCGGGGCGGATTGAGATTCATAACTTATTTGTAATTGGTGTGATCATTATCCTTTTGCAAGTATGATTTATTGGCTTTGCATGTTTGTGTGTTTAGATGACCATTCTGGCATACAACTCTTAAAAGGACCTCAATGACCATTTGTTGTCCTTGGCTTATGTTTAGCATGTTTTCAATCGTACAACCCTAATACCATGAACCAGGTAGAGATAACATAGGGAGGTGAAATTGTGACCCTGGATGCTTTTAATCCTTGAATCTTAATCCTAAAATCGGTTTACTTTCTTTGTTTATTCGAGAAAACCAAATAAAAATTAGATCTTTAGTTTAAAAAAAGAAAACTTTTTGCCAAGACATTTTATAGAACAATAGTAATTGGGTGTTTTGATTTGAGAACTAGAGAACTAGGCTAATCCCTGTGGGTTCGACCCCTTGCTTGTCGCTATTCTTTTAGTGCAAACTTAGGGAATTCATTATCTTGAGGAGAGATTTAATGACATTAGCTAGCTCTTTTAAAGAGGCTAAAAATGCATCTGTCAAATTGGCGCCGTTCCTGGGGATTCAACGGTTGACTAGTTTTTAAAATCAACATTGAGTGAAATTGTTTGAATTCCGATCTTGGTGTTTTATTTTGTCTTTTCCTTTCTGTTATTTTGTGTTCTTTATTTGTTTATTTTGCATTGTTCGGGCTTTGGGTGTGTTCTTGTTGTTTTACAGGAACATACACCAAGTGTGTGAGGAATTCCTAGTTGTGTATGCAAAGAGAGGAGGATATACAATTTACTCGGGAACCTGAAAGGTTGTTCGAGCTCGTCGTAGAAGCGACTAGGGAAGCGAGACGTGAGGGTGAAGAAGCATTGCAAGGCTTGGAGCAATCCGTTGGTGAATTGATGGCAGATTTAAGGCCTGATGGTGGTGCACCGCAAGGAGGGGCCAATTACAATGGCCAATATCCAGAAGAAGAGGGTAATAAGTTTATGCCCAGAACCTTCTTACACTATGCGAGGCCAATGATGTCAGACCATTATTCTGGGATTCGGCAGACAAGAGTCCAAGCGAATAGCTTCGAGCTGAAGCCAGCATTGATCAACATGGTGAGCAACAACGCGTTTGGTGGAACAGTAGTGGATGATCCACACCGAGCATTTGATGAGGTTCTACCAGATGTGCGACACCATAAAGATCAACAATGTATCGGAGGAGGCAATAAAGCTAAGGCTTTTCCCTTTCTCTTTAAGGGATAGAGCTCTTGGCTAGTTCAACAGTCTGCCAGCAGGTTCAATCAACACTTGGGAGGAGATGCAGACCAAGTTCATGTCAAAGTATTTCCCTCCTTCCAAGGTGATCCAGCTCAGAGGGGAGATTAGCAGATTCAGGCAAGATGAGATGGAGACTCTTCATGAAGCTTGGGAGCGTTTCAAAGACTTAGTGAGAAGATGCCCTGATCATGGAAGACCCCAGTGGATTCAAATTGAATCTTTCTCATCAGGTCTTGATCCCACTCACAAGACAAGGTGAATGCAATTGCTAGAGGATGCTTGATGAATCTAGAGCCCGACGCCAGCGAGAGCTCTTGGAGAGGCTGTCATTAGGCGATTGGCAGTGGTCTAATGTGCGTACTTCAAAGCCAAGGAAGAAGATAGCTTCGGTTGATAATTCTTCCAATGATATGCAGCACAGATTCAAGCTTTAGTGAAAGGCATGGAAGTATTGGCTCTTAAAGTTGAAGGATCACAACAAGCTTTACCAATGGTGAGCAGCTGAGTGGAGTGAGTGAAGAAGCAAATTATGTTGGAGGAAAGGGCTTGTATGAGAAGCAACAATTTTATCCTCAACAACAACAACAAGGGTACAACCGTAACCGGCAACAATCTCGGCCATTTCAGAGAAATCAGAACCGAGGGGGAGATACCTCATTTCGGTATAAATATGTGCCCCCAGGGATTAAGCGAGAATCCGTATGCTACGGATAATTATTTACACCCACCTCCAGGATTCGAGCGAAATAGCCTCGGCCTCTACGACAAAGAGGAAGGGTATATCGGGAATGTGGATGAGCCAACCAAAAGAGAGGATAATTTGGAGGAAAGGGTAGTCACCATAGAATCTTCAATGAAGAATATAGAAAAGTTGCTTGTGAGTTTGGCCCGAATGTAAATCAAGGAGTCTCAACTAAATCTTTTCCAAGTGATACCGAGGTGAACCCCAAGGAGAGCTGCAAGGCTATTACTCTAAGAAGTGGGAAGGCACCGAAAGAAGCTAAGGAGCCTAAGAAGAAGGCAATTCCAAAGAAGAAAGAGCAGACCCTTGGAAGGCGATGACCAAGGAAAATCGGGATAAAAGCTGAATAAAGAGTGCAAGAAAAGAAGGACCAGACAAATTGAGTCAAGACAAAATAGCTGAAGAACAGAAGCAAGAGCTCAGGCCTACTATGCCATTTCCTCAGCGGCTGAGGAACCAGCGGGTTGAGGAGGAGTATGAGCGCTTCCTGAGTTTGTTCAAGAAGCTTGAAATTAACATTCCATTTGTGGAAATCTTGGAGCAGATGCCTAGGTACAGAAATCAAAGATTTTGTGACAAAGAAGAGGAAATATGGGCATCATGAGACGGTGGCAGTCACTAACGAGGTGAGCAGTGTTGTTCAACAGAGTTTGCCCATTAAGCATAAAGATCCCAGGCGTTTTAATCTCCCTTGTGTGATTGGCAATGCACCAAAGAGAGCCCTATGTGATTTAGGGGCCAGCATCAATTTGATCTCCTTTGCTTTGTACAAGCGGCTTGGGCTTAAGGGCATGAAGCCCACTTCCATATCCTTGCGGTTTTTGACCGGTCTCTGGAAGGCCTGAAGGGATAATTGAAGATGTGTTAGTCAAAGTGGGTTCCTTCATATTTCCAGCGAGACTTTGTAGTTTTGGAGATGGAAGAAGATAGAGGAGTTCAGCTACTCCTTGGAAGACCGTTTCTCGGAACGGGTTGTGCATTGATTGATGTTGCTCAAGGGCAGCTAACTCGAGAATTAATGAGGAGACCTTAGTCTTCCACATGGGGAAGGCTTTGCAAGGTCAAGAGGAGGAGGATTGCCTTTGGGTTGAAGACCTTGAGGAATTGGTGGAAGATTACTTGGCGAAGAAATTACCACCACCAATAATGGAGCCCTTGACTTATAGAGCTCAACAAGATGAAGAGATGTACTTGACAACTAAGGAAGATGAGCAAACTACAAACTCTTTGGAGCAGGCGAGGAGGAGAAAGAAGATGACGTGCCTCCAGCTCCCGAACTGAAGGAGCTACCTGGACACCTAAGGTATGAATTTCTAGACTCTACAAATCAATTCCTTGTCATTATAACTTCTAATTTGAATGATGTGGAGTGTACTCAATTGTTAGAAGTCCTTAGGAAACACAAAAAGGCCCTAGGATGGAACATTGAAGACATTAAGGGTATTAGTCAAGGGATTTGCATGCATAAAATTTTGATGAATGATGATTTTAAACCCAATCTCGAAAGACAAAGAAGGTTAAACCCCGCCATGAAAGAAGTTGTTAGAAAAGAAATTTTAAAATGGAAAAATGCAGGTATAATTTATGTTATTTCGATAGTGAGTGGGTGAGTCCATTGCATGTTGTGCCCAAGAAAGGGGGCATGACCGTGATTAAAAATGAGAAAAATGAATTGATCCCATCTCGCACTGTGACGGGGTGGAGAGTGTGTGTTGACTATAGAAAGGCTGAACAAGGCTACTAGGAAGGATCATTTTTCTCTTCCTTTCATTGACCAAATGTTGGATAGGTTACTGGCTATAGTCACTATTGCTTTTTAGATGGCTATTCGGGGTATAATCGGATCATGGTTAAGCCCGAGGACCAAGAAAAGACCACCTTCACGTGCCCTTTTGGCACTTTTGCATTTAGGAGAATGCCATTTGGGCTTTGTAATGCCCTGCTTTACCTTTCAAAGGTGTATGATGGTTATTTTTCGGGGTTTGGTTGAGGAGATCATGGAGGTCTTCATGGATGACTTCTCAGGTGTTTGGTTCCTCCTACCAACAATGCTTGAAAAATCTAGATGTGGTCTTAGAGAGATGTGAAGAGAAGGAACTAGTCCTAAATTGGGAGAAATGCCATTTCATGGTAAGCGGGGGATAGTTCTAGGGCACAAGGTGTCTGCACATGGTTTGGAGGTAGACAAGGCAAAAATCTCCACTATTGAGACTCGCCACCTCCAACTAATGAAAAAGGAGTGAAAAGTTTCCTTGGCCATGCTGGCTTTTATAGGAGATTCATTAAGGACTTCTCAAAAAATTGCAAAACCCATGAGTAGGTTGTTAGAAAAAGACACAAGCTTTGAGTTTAATGCAGATTGCTTAGAAGCTTTCAACATCCTCAAGGGTAAGTTAGTCATTGCACTTGTTATAGTCACACCTAACCGGGCTCGACCTTTTGAGCTAATGTGTGATGCGAGTGATTAGGCGGGTGGGGGTACTCTTAGGGCAAAGGCGAGAAAAGGTGTTTAGGGTCATTTACTATGCTAGTAAGACCTTAGATGATGCTCAACAGAACTATACCACCATCGGAAAGAGTTGCTAGCCGTGGTTTATGGTTGCAACAAGTTTAGACCTTACCTTTTGGGGTCTAAAGTCATTGTTTATACCGATCATCCTGCATTGAAATATTTGTTTGCTAAAAAAGAAGCTAAGCCACGCTTGATTAGGTGGGTTCTCCTCTTACAGGAATTTGACCTTGAAATTAGAGACACAAAGGGAGCCCTAAATTCTGTGGCTGATCACCTCTCCCGTGTGGAGAATGCACCTAAGTCTCTACCCATTGTAGATGACTTTCCTGATGAGAAGTTGTTTGAGGTGCATCATCTTCCTTGGTTTGTTGACATAGCAAATTATTTAGCCACCGGGTTCATACCCAGCCGGTTAGACTACCACCAGAGAAAGAAATTGGTAGTAGATGCTAAGAAATTCATTTGGGAAGACCCAATTCTTTATAGGAGGTGTCCTGACCAAATCATTAGAAAGTGTGTCCTTGAGGAGGAGGTAGATGACATAATACATCATTGTCATGCATCACATTATGGGGGCCACTTTGGGGTGCAGAGAACGTGGCTAAGATCATGCGGTGTGGCTTTTATTGGCCTCACATGGTGAAAGACACCTATGTCTACATCAAAAAGTGTGATAGATGTCAAAGGGTAGGTGGTCTGTCTAGGAAAAATGAGATGCCCTTAACCGGAATCCTTCCCGTTGAAATTTTTGACATTTGGGGCATTGACTTCATGGGGCCATTCCCCAATTTCGATGGGTATTCATACATTTTGCTTCTTGTGGATTATGTGTCTAAGTGGGTAGAAGCTATTCCTACTAGAGTGAATGATGCTAGGGTTGTGACTCATTTCCTTACTAGGAACATCTTTAGCCGTTTTGGGACACCAAGGGCTATAATCGGTAATGAGGGTAGTCATTTCGCAACAAATTGTTTGACAAGTTATTAAACAAGTATGGTGTCACTCATAGGAAGTCTTTAGCTTACCACCCACAAGCTAATGGACAAGCGAAGTGTCCAACAGAGAGATTAAGGCCATTTTTAGAGAAAACTGTTGGAGCCAATAGGAAAGATTGGTCTCAAAGGCTTGATGAAGCCTTATGGGCATATAGGACAGCTTACAAAACTCCCATTGGGATGTCACCTTACCGTATTCTATATGGTAAGGCATGTCACTTGCTGTGGAACTAGAACACAAGGCTCATTGGGCCTTCAAGAAGTTAAATTTTAACCCACAAGAGATCAAGGAGCTTAGGATGACTCAATTAATTGAGTTAGATGAGCTTAGGCTGGATGCCTATGATAGTGCTAAATTTTACAAAGAAAGAACTAAGAAATGGCACGATAGGCAACTCAACAATGAACCTTTAACCTTAGGGCAGAAAGTTCTTCTATTTAACACAAGGTTGAGGTTATTTCCTGGAAAATTAAGGTCCAAGTGGATGAGACCTTTTGCGATAGTTGATAAGAAGCCATATGGGAGCTTTGAGCTCCAAGCTGTAGATGACAAGAAATTTTAGGTGAATGGCAACAGATTGAAACCATACTTTGATTCAACTCAGAGGGAGATAGTTGATTCCCTCTCTTTCACCATTGCATGATCATAACTGGAAGTCTAGCTACAAACTTTAAATAAAGCGCTGGTTGGGAGGCAACCCAATGTTTATTGCTATGTTTTATTTTATGTTATTTTCTTTTATTTATTTTATTCAATAAATTTGTTTGCAAGCTAACCCTTGTGCAGGAGACTTTGCTTCTTTCTTAACTAACCATTTGTAGGATGAGGAAATTATTGGGTCCTGAACTTGTGGAATTGTTTTTAAAGTCAAAGTCAAGGAGCAAGGAGCAAGTGAAGCCCAAAAGTGCTTGAATATGGGCTCAAACAATTCATGTGCAAGACTTAAAGATGGTCCATAATGCACAAGCAACAAAGTGGAGAAATTTGGGCCAGTTTGGGCCTGAACGTGAATTTGCACGTGAATTGCTCAATTCACGTGCACCTCCTTTTGAGCCGTAACTTTCTGAAATGGTAGATAAAGACCATGCGAATCACGTTTACTCTTGCACGCGAATTGCTAGCTATCATATGGAGGCTCAAAAATGCAAAATACCGATTTTAGCCCTCCTAGAAGCTTCATAGAATTCACGTGCAGAAGGGACTATTGCTTGCCAGCTCAAGGGGGACCCACCACCAAAGTTTGGGACGATTCTGACCTGCACGCCAATTCAACCAATTCACGTGCAAGGGCTATTTTGGTCAGAACACTCTGAATATTTAGGGGCACGTGTATCACGCCAATTGGAGTATCTTTCCTTCGCACGCTATATAAAGAGAGGCCATCTTCAAAGGCTTCCACACCAAAATCACTCCAGATCCGAGTATTAGAGAAACTCGCTCTTTTGCTCTCTTGCTCTTCGTTTCCGCTCTCTTCTCTTTATTCTCATTCCAAAGATGGTGCGCACAAGGAGGACCGGCCAGGAGGAGGTGCACTCACCTAGTGTTGATACCAACCCGAGGAGGAGATACTCTTGGGGCATGCTCTTGATATGCGGACGTTGGAGGCTTCGGAGCCGGGTTGGGCTAGAGAGGTGGCTCTTAAAATTCAAAATACGGGATTACAAAGGTTAGTATCCGCCTGCCCGGCTATTTCCTACTCGCCCTACAAGAATTTTATGCATCTGTCTCTGTGAGTGAGGATGAACCGATAGGGGTTGTGCAAGGGGTTTACGTCGAATTACCCCCGAAATTATTAGACATTGCTTTAACCTCCCTGCACCCAGTGATAGCCTTCCTCGCCTAAGCCTAGGAGAATTTGGACCGCATGCAACTATGCTAGAAAATTTCAAAGTAGAAGGCGGTATACCAAGAATGGTTTTGTTGGAAGATTTAGATGCCTAGCTTACCTGGTAGGAAGATGCTTATTGATTCAAACCAGTGGGATAGATAGTGTGCCTAAGCCACACCTGGAGTTGATGTATAGCATTGATCATATGCTAAATGTGGATTGGGCCACTACCATTTTTAAATGGTGGAAGAAAAACTCATCAAAGCAAGATAAATGGTAGATTTTTGTGTTTGATATTTCAAAGCATGCCTGGTTTTGCATTTTTCCTCCATGGATAGCATCACTTTTCCTTCTCAATGGGTGTTAAGAGTATTGCATGTGAAGGAGGTTTGGGGGATCGGAGGTCATGGGCAGCCAATGTTCCTCCTCCATCACGACCCGCTACAGCACGGTGTTCATGTGGAGCGATCCACCGACTTTGCAAGGGAGACCTCTCCTCATTTGGATCAAAGGAAGGAGACTCCTATACGGACTCACCGCCATGTACATGCGATTCAATGTACACAAACAAGATATTTTCAATTTCTTTCAAGCATTAGCATAGGCAGGTGGTGAGCGAAGTGGAGGTCATCAATTGGGCGATCACTAATGGGCACATCACTAGTGCCCAATTTGAAGAATTAATGGCCCTCATCTCCTGGTGACCAACAAGCTACTTCACAACCTAGAACCAGGAGCATGGGAGGCTCCAGACGTAGCCGCTCATGCATCACCTAGAGCATGGGAGGCCCCCGAGCTCCTCCTGCCGCATCTACCGAAGCTTGGAGGCAAGAAACACAGCGGCTCAGGGAGGCAAATGCCGGAACTCAGCACGAGGTGGAAGCCCTGAGGAAGGACAATAAAGAAGTCAAAGGCCTCCTAGGCAAAAATCCGGAAGGCCTTGAGCAAGAGGAAAGCATCAAAACGTTCTCCTATAGTGGAGATATCCGATGAAGAACCCTCTCCATCTCCCGAAGATTCTTATCCAGCCAGGCAGATCCACCTCAACCGAACCTTCGGCTCGGCCATCCTACTATCACCCAGAGGAGGGGGAGCCAGCAACAGGGTATTCACCCTTCCAGCCTCAAGAGGAGACAAAGCCAGCAGAAGGGTATTCACCCTTCCAGCCTTTTACTGATCCTGCATATTCTCAGGCTCTTGTGCCTGCTATACTTCCTGTCTCTTGGGGTGCATACATGCCTGCTGAACTTGAAGATCTTCTTGGCCCTCCTATCCATTTAATCATTAATCCCGACTTTATCATCCGACGAGAGCCAAGCAAAGCATTTGAAGAGTTCATCAATTCCACGGTTCAGAGGGCTCGCTTTATACGGGATAATGATGTCTTCACCCCTTTTAGCCTAAAGAGGATCTCAGAGAATGAATATCTCTACTGCGACGAGATAGACTTCTTTTGCAGGACCATGCGCTATGTAGTGGAGGCTGAGCCTCATAACTACCCCTTAGCTTAGTTCACTTCCATCATGCTGTGCGAAATATTCCATCAACCCTTGTCCGAAGAGGTGTGGCGCCAACGCATCAATGGTGAGAATGAAGGGCACCGCCCTTGGCATGGTATGCATGAGGTGCTGATTCCAGTGCACATTGACCGCCACTATGTATTGGTCCGTTTGAATCTGCATGTAGGACATGCTGTGCTATATGACCCAAGCCAAGGCGAAGGGCTTGCCAGACGGAAACGACAGTTAGTGTATGGGTTCATCAAACGAATCAAAGCGGCGATGATCAAAGAAGGCTTATTGGCAGACAAGCTACCTCTTATTCACTGCAATGAAATGGAAATCCCTCAGCAGCCTGACCAATTCAGCTGTGGGATCTTTGCTTGCTACTACATGATGGCTATTCTGCAAGGGAAGGAAACTTGGGAAGTGCGCGGCGAGACGTCGGTTGACTTTGTGGCTTAGGTGCGACGAATGGTGGCCAATGTCATCTACTATTACAGCTTGCCAACTGAGAGGTAAGTATTTTCCTACTCCCTATTTTATGCCATGAGGACATAGCATATTTTAAGTGTGGTGTATGGAGAGTGACTTGAGCCACTTGCGTGTCTTTTATGTTGTGATTGCATGTTTTATTTATAATTTTATAAAAAACAAAAAAACAAAACAAAAAAAACAAAACTGTTTTTAGTTGCATGATTGTTTGAGTTGTTTGCTTGAATGATTTGCTTGTGGAGACATGGATATTAAGTATGCAATTTTGGCTTAAAATTTAATTTTTATGCCACATTAGTATCATGTTGTGATAAGGGTGTTAAAGTAGTTAAAATGTGCTCTGAATTAGTTTAATCATGTCTTTATCTTTTGAATGATATCACCATGTTTTTGGAGCTGAGTTTTGAATATTAGCTGAGCATGAAATGCTATGATAGACCTAAGTAACCCTTAAAGTTGAGTGAAAAAGAAATGAAAAATGAGAAACGACTTCTTTTTTAGCCCTTGAGTGACATTTATGGTTTTTGGGTAATAGTTTGATCTGATACTCCTCTCTGCATTTAACATTGGTTATTTAATGGTAGGAGTCAAGTAAGCATGTGATTACTTATTAGTGCTCAGTGTTTGGTGTGTGGAGTTAGGGTGCAAGACCTCTAAGTCACTATGACTGTCTTTGCATTCTTTTCTTTATTCTGAGATATTATTGGAAAAGGCTGTGATATAGAATGTGAAAAAGCCATCACTTAATTGGAAAATGGGATGTGAGACATCAATGAATTTTTGTCTCTCCTTATGTAGCAAAATGGCAAGGAGTTTGCATTAGAAAAATCAGTCTTATTTATGTGTTATGTGAGTAAAAAAAAAAAGGAGTGAATAATCCATCAAGGGAGAGCATAAAATGTAACCTTGTAAGGTTATTACTTAAAAAAAACCAAAAAACCAAAAAAAAAAAGATTCAGAATAAAAGCCACAATGGCTTGATGTTTATGTGTGATTGTTTAGATTTGTAGCCACATTGGCTGAGTTTTGTTTGTTTTGAGAGTGTTGAGCTCAATTTTTTAGCTCATGATTTTGTTTTATCAGTTATTAAAATAGAGTGTGAGTTCAAATAAAGTAGAATAGAGGGTGTGTTTTCTTTGATGAGCACAATAGGGAACTCTCATGATTGCTTGGCAAGTACTTAATCAATAGCTGATGGCGAGTGTAGAGATAAAGTTTTTCCATCCGTTGTTCATTGATAGGTATTGGGCTTGAGAATTACTACATTTGAGTGAGGCTGCTTATCCTTGGTAAGAACTTAAAGGGAAACTAGGTGCTATTTTATCATGGATTGCTTGCTCATATATGAAATTTAAGTGGTGATATTGCATGGTTGTTGGACTAGGGATATGGACATGAATGAACTAAGCTATGACTCATTTTGACGCTTAAATTCCCATTTCATCATGATAGAGTTGCATGCTTAGGAAACCATGATTTTCCTTGATTGTTATTTTATTTTTCTTCCGTTTGATTGCGTATTTATTTTATTTTTGCATGCTTGTATGTTTTTGCTTGAGGACAAGCAATGGTTCAAGTGTGGTGTATTTGATAACGTGCATTTTATGCCGTTATTCTAGTGTTTATTTAGGATGTTTAAGAGCATGATCAAAGCCTTATTGCTTCATATATCATATATATTTGCTCTAACCCCTAGGAAGATGCTATTTGCAAATACATGCGTTTTTAAGCTGTTTTGGCAGATTTTGGAGCTCACTTTTGACATAGTAGATGGCCTCAAACAATTGGCGTGCAAGAACAAAAGTTGCTTAGAATTATGGCCTCTACCTACCATAGAAATTTCAGAGCATTTGGAGCTGATTTGGAGCTGCACGTGAATTCACCCATTTCACGTGCAAGCCTATTTTTGCCTCTCAGGCCTCTACAGGATGCAAGGAAGCTTGGGGAGAAGTTTGAGCTGATTTGGAGGTGCACGTGAATTCACCATATCACGTGCAAAATGACGTGCAGAGATATTTTTGGACCGATCCTATCGTTTTTCCATGCTGATCATTTGTTTCTGAAGGCCCATGTCCAAATTGTGGATGGAAGATAGAGATTTTAAAGTTTCGAGTGTTACTTATCAAAACTACGTCGTTTTGATAGATGGGCTAGGTTACACACCTCAAGGCCCATCCAAACTCTATAAATACAGCCTCCACGCCCTCTGCTATGCATCCCTTGACCCCCTACACGTTTTTAGAGAGAGAGAGGCTCCACGACTTGGAGGTTGCTCCTTGACCTAGGAGAGCAGCCGTCGCAGCCGTAGCGGATTTTGGAGCCTGGATTTGAAGCTTGCTGTGCGCGTGGTTAAGAAGAAGATGTTTAGCTTTTCTGCTATGGTTTTGCTTGTAATCATGCGTGAGTAGTTCTTATAATCTAGGGGAGCAATGTAGCCCCCTTGTTGCTTTCGTTGTGTTTATGAATATTGGGTTTGGATGATTGAGTTTTGCATGTTTTATGAATCTGTTCTTAATTCTATCTTTGGATGTACACCTTGGTATTCTTAGCCCTAGTCTGGGGCGGATTGAGATTCATAACTTATTTGTAATTGGTGTGATCATTATCCTTTTGCAAGTATGATTTATTGGCTTTGCATGTTTGTGTGTTTAGATGACCATTCTGGCATACAACTCTTAAAAGGACCTCAATGACCATTTGTTGTCCTTAGCTTATGTTTAGCATGTTTTCAATCAGACAACCCTAATACCATGAACCAGTAGAGATAACATAGGGAGGTGAAATTGTGACCCTAGATGCTTTTAATCCTTGAATCTTAATCCTAAAATCGGTTTACTTTCTTTGTTTATTCGGGAAAACCAAATAAAAATTAGATCTTTAGTTTAAAAAAGAAAACTTTTTGCCAAGACATTTTATAGAACAATAGTAATTGGGTGTTTTGATTTGAGAACTAGAGAACTAGGCTAATCCCTGTGGGTTCGACCCCTTGCTTGCTGCTATTCTTTTAGTGCAAACTTAGGGAATTCATTATCTTGAGGAGAGATTTAACGACATTAGCTAGCTCTTTTAAAGAGGCTAAAAAATCTGTCCATCGGTCCCCACCTAACGCCCGTAGGTTCCTAAAAGGAAAACAACACAGTAGGAGGGGTGAGCAACCACAACTCAGTAGGGATCATGTCTCCCCAACCCATCCCATGCTCCTAGTATCTACATGTCAACGTGTACAGGTGCAGTGTCGTGGTATAAGTATTTAAACCGGTATAAACATCCACAAAGAGTATGACAATACAAACAAGTCACAGGAACAGGTACAACCACAGCCACAGCCACACAGGCTCCACAGCCACACAGGCTCCACATACACAGCCACACAGGCTCCACATTCACAGCCACACAGGCTCCACATACACAGCCACACAAGTTCCACATACACAGCCACACAGGCTCCACAATCAGCCACACAAGCTCACATTCTGCCACACAGGCTAACAATCAGCCACGGGCTCACATTCAAACAAATAACATGCATGTCAGCCACACAGGCATATAATCAAATACATAGTATGCATCTCAGCCACCCAGGCATATAATCAAACACATAGCATGCATCCCAATGGCCTTTAAGGCCCACTGCCCCGCAACGAACCCCGAGAGTTCCCATACCTCGGACTCAACGTCAGAATCAAACAATACATGTCATTGAAGGCCAACATCCATATAAGAGATCACACCTATATGGATTTACATTTATATATTATAATAACAACGACAATACTCTACAAATCATCCACCACAAGGCCTAACCCCGGAATGGGTACTAGAAGAGACAAAACCCTACCTCAGGAAGATCCTCCTTGCTCTCGCTCCCACGTTTGACGCCGTCCACCCACGCGAGTCACCCCAGCAGCGGCGCTCAAGAACTCTCTCTCTCTCTGCGACGGCCGCAGGATGACAACAAAAACCCTAAACCTAAAACAAAGAGAGCTCCTCCTTATATAGACCTCACTTATCAGATCGACACAGTTTTGATAAATGAAATCCCACCATCAAAACAACGTAGTTTTGATAAATGAAAACCCACCATTAAAACGACATAGTTTTGATAAATGAAACACTCCCTCGAAGACTCGTAGAACACTGCCTCGAAGATTATTGCCTTGGAGCCTCGTAGTCACAGCCTTGAAGATCGCTGGAAACGCGGCCTCGAAGATCTGTCTCGAAGATTAAACCTTTGAACTTTGACCCTCAGACCTTCGGCCCTCGGTCTTCGACCATCGACCCTCGTTCTTCGACCCTACGACCCAAATCTTTGGGTCTTCTATCACGCCCCAGATTTCCAACCCGAGGAGACCGGAACGTGACCCTCCCTTTACCCAAGTTGGATAGAGGGGTTAGAATACAACATACACCTCACATTTTATATTCAGAGAACAACCTTACATTTATTGAGTCCAAACATAGCAAATACGTTCAAAACACACTTTTATTACATTGAACTCCACATTACAATCTCCCCACTAGGGTTACAAAGTTACAAAAAAGAAAAGCAGCACAACCCAAAATAATGATGAGCAAGCCACAAGGAGGACTTCCACCTTGGTGTTCCCACCTAACGCCTCGTAGGTTCCTGGTAAAGAAAACAACATGGTAGGAGGGGTGAGCAACCACGCCTAGAGGGATCATGTCTCCCCAACCCATCCCATGCACCTAATATCCACATGCCTTGTGTACAAGTGCTGTGTCGTGCTACAATTATTCTACCAGATATAATTACCGGCTATAACAGCAAATACAATCATACACGGGCTGGTACATAAACACTCCCGGGCTTCCACAGCCACCGGGTTCCAAGAACAGTCCCGGGCTTCCACAGCCACCGGGTTCCAAGAACAGTCCCGGGCTTCCACAGCCACCGGGTTCCAAGAACACAAAGACACATAGCCACACTTAGTCACACAGACATAACATCGAACACTTAGCATGCAAAGCCTCACAGGTATAAAACCAAGCAATTGGTGTGCATAAATTCACTGACTCATAAACCCAGCCGCACAGGCATTTTCTCAAACATGTAGCAGGCATGTCACACAGGCATTTTATCGAACACTTTTCATGCATCACACGAACACTAAAATACACCAAAATCGCCATTAAGGCCAACATTCATATAGGAGATCACACCTATATGAATTTACATATAAGTATTATAGCAATAACAATGGAAACTTCACAAAATATCCACAGGCCTAACCCCTGGAACATACCAGGAAAGACAACCCCTACCTCAAAGATCCTCCACGCTCTTGCCTCCACGCTTAATGCCGTCCAACCACGGGAATGACAACGACAGCCACGAAACGGAGCCCTCTCTCTCAATCTCCCCTCTCTCTGTGACGGACGCGGCGGCCGACAACAAAAACCCTAAACCTAAAATAAAGAGAGCTCCTCTTTATATAGACCTCACTTATCAAAACGACGTAGTTTTGATAAATGAAATCCCACCATCAAAACGACGTAGTTTTGATAAATGAAATCCCACCATCAAAACGACGTAGTTTTGATAAATAAAACATGAACTAACCACTCCGCTTCCACACAGGACAAAATACCCACAATCCGAACATGGTCATTGTCACACACAGCCTCTACACGCTCCCACTTGAGCTCATTACACTCTCTAACAACCAAGCCACGAAGACTCGTAGAAACACTCCTTCGAAGATTAGCTGGAAATGCGGCCTCGAAGATCTATCTCGAAGATCTAACTTTCGACCCTCAAACCTTCGAACTTCGACCATCGGTCTTCGACCCTACGACCCAAATCTTCGGGTCTTCCACCTTTCGACCCAAGCGTTCGCCCAAGGTATTGTTCATCTTCGTTCCAGCTTGTTCTACCCAAAACACGGGTCATTACATCCTCTCCCCCTTAAGACTTTTCGTCCTCGAAAAGAAACAACATGCAAGGAAAACAAACACATGCGGCCCATTTGCAAGACAGCGAGCCACAACGCCCAGATGGATCACACAACATAACAGGACATCTCATACACATTTTGCAATCTCAAAACACATCTCAATAAAAATACCAGTTTACAAGTAGAAATACAAATACACCAAAGCATGAACGACAAAAAAAACACATCACTACAGCCACCTCCCCTCCTTAAGATTGTTCGTCCTCGAACAACTTTGGGTGTTGCTCACGCATCGCGGACTCACGTTCCCATGTCTCCTCCTCAATGCCACGGTGCTGCCACAGCACGCGAACCAAAGGAATAGCACGACCACGCAAAAGCTTCTCTCGCCGATCTAGGATACGGATAGGGGCCTCAACAACGGACATATCATCCTCAATGTCCAATGTCCCCCAATCGATGACATGAGTGGGGTCAGGGTGATACTTCCTCAACTGGGACACGTGAAACACGTTGTGCACTCGACTCAGCCGCGGTGGTAACGCTAACCGGTAGGCCACAGGCCCCACACGATCCAGAATCTCAAAAGGACCAATAAACCACGGAGATAGCTTGGAACCTCACCCAAACCGTCGATGTCCACGACGTGGAGAGACACGAAGGAACACATGATCACCAACAGAAAACTCCAAAGGTCGCCACCGCTGATCCGCATAAGATTTCTGCTGACTCTGAGCGGATAACAAACGCTGACGAATCAACTTAACCTTCTCGGTAGCCTCTTGAACCAACTGCGGTCCCAAGAGAGCTGTCTCCCCCACCTCGGTCCAACACAAAGGTGATCGACACGGCCGCCCATACAACGCCTCAAAAGGAGCCATCCTAATGGATGCCTGATAACTGTTATTGTAGGCAAACTCCACCAAAGGAAGGTGAGTTGCCCACGAACCCCCAAAATCTAACACACAGGCCCGTAACATGTCCTCCAACGTCTGATTCGTCCTCTCTGTCTGGCCGTCAGTCTCAGGGTGAAAGGCTGTACTCAAGTGAAGCTTGGTCCCCATAGCCGCCTGCAAACCTGTCTAGAAACGGGAAGTGAACCGCGAATCCCGGTCAGAGACAACCGATGATGGTACTCCATGCAGTCTCACACTCTCGTTCATGTATAGCTGACTCAAGGTCCCAATGGAGTCCCGCTCGCGAATAGCAAGGAAATGGGCCGACTTTGTGAGTCGATCCACAATCACCCAAATCATATCCTTCCTCCCAGTGGTGGGTGGAAGACCAGTCACAAAGTCCATCGCGATGTGGTCCCACTTCCACTCCGCTATCGGCAACGGCTGTAACATGCCCGCCGGCCGCTGATGTTCTGCCTTCACTTGCTGACACGTGAGGCACCGCGAAACAAAGGCAGCCACATCGCGTTTCATCCCAGGCCACCAAAAATGTCCTCGAAGCGCATGGTACATCTTCGTGCCCCCTGGATGCACAGCAACTCTAGAGTGGTGAAACTTCCTCATCACCTCATCCCTGAGGGAAGAAGCTATGACCAACCGCCCCTGAAACGACAACTCATGCTCAGGACCCTCTGTCCAGTCCTCAGATAGCTCCCCAGCCTCAATACGGGCACAGAGAACCTCACACTCGATGTCACCCAGCTGTCCCTCCCGGATGCGCTGGTACAACTCAGGCACAACCACCAAAGGACTCAGGATTGTCCCACCATCACGAACAACAGGCTGCAGCCGCAACATCGCCAACTGCTCCATCAGCTTCCACTCTCTCACGGCCACCTCAGCTTTCCCTCTCCTACTCAACGCGTCAGCTACAACATTACCCTTGCCCGGGTATAGGCAAGAGTAAAGTCAAAGGTCTGCAAATACTCCACCCATCTCCTTTGCCTCAAATTCAAGTCCTTCTGAGTAAAGATGTACTGAAGGCTCTTGTGATCTGAGAACACCACAAACTTTTCCCCCAAGAGGTAGTGCTGCCAACTCTTCAGGGCGAAGATGACGCCCGCTAACTCAAGGTCATGAGTAGGATAATTCTGCTCATGAGGCTTCACTGCCTCGACCCATAAGCGACCACACCGTGCTCCCGCATAAGCACACACCCCAAACCAACCCTGGACGCATCACAGTATACCTCATACGAATATCCTCCCTAGGCAACCTCAACACGGGTGCAGTGGTCAAACGGGTTTTGAGAGTCTCAAACGCCCGCCGGCACTTGTCCGTCCACTCAAATTTCACTCCTTTCCTAGTCAACGCCGTCATAGGAGCCGCCAAACGGGAGAACCCCTCTACAAAACGGCGATAATAGCCTGCCAAACCAAGAAAGCTACGAATCTCGAAAACATTGGTTGGCCTCTCCCATGATGATACCGCCTCAATCTTGGATGGGTCCACCCTAACTCCCTCAGCTGACACCACGTGGCCAAGAAAGTGAACCTCCTGCAGCCAAAACTCACACTTGCTAAACTTAGCAAACAGCTGCTGGTCCCTCAAGGTTTGCAACACTGTTGCCAAGTGCTCCACATGCTCCTTCTCGGTCTTGGAATACACCAAGATATCGTCGATAAACACCACCACGAACGAGTCTAAGTATGGGGCAAAGACTTGGTTCATCAAATGCATGAACACCGCTGGCGCATTAGTGAGCCCGAAAGGCATCACGACCCACTCATAATGCCCATACCTGCACCGAAAAGCCGTCTTAGGGATGTCCTCCTCCCTAACCCTGAGCTGGTGATACCCCGACCGTAAATCTATTTTGGAAAACCACTGGGCTCCACTCAATTGGTCAAACAGGTCATCTATTCGAGGCAACGGGTACTTGTTCTTCACAGTCACTGCATTCAGCTTCCTGTAGTCGATGCAGAGACGAAGTGTGCCATCAGCCTTCTTAGCAAAGAGCACCGGAGCACCCCAAGGTGAGGTACTCGGTCTGATATACCCTTGGCCCACCAACTCCTTGATTTGCCTCTGCAGCTCCCTCAGCTCGGCTGGCCCCATACGATACGCTACTTGGGAAATCGGACCCGTCCCCGGCACCAACTCAATGGTGAACTCCACACTCCTCTTAGGTGGCAAACTCCTCAACTCCTCAGGAAAAACATCCTGAAATTGGTCCACAACAGCGGGCCACACCCTCTTTTCCACCTTACCCTCCTCAGCAAAGGTCAGGGCTGCCAACCTGTGGGTAATGGCACCCCACTGGTCCAACACCGGCCCGGCCCGACTCGCCTCACAGTCCCACTCCCCCTGCAGGGTGCAAGAGGTCCTTGCAGGTGTCACGAAGGATACACGCCGCCGGTAACAGTCTATCTTGGCTTGGAACGCCATAAGCCAATCCATACCCAAGATCAGGTCAAAAGTACGCAAGGGCATCACATGCAAGTCAAAACTCAGCTCCACCTCGCCTATGGTTAACACACAGTCACGACACACTTGCCGTACCTTAATCCTACCCCCACTGGAGACTCAACAACTAGGGGCTTCGCTGCCTCCACACAAGCTAACCCCAAGCTATCTATCACAAGTTCAGCAAGAAAAGAACACGATGCACCCGTATCGAAGAGAACAGAAGCTAATGTACGGGAGATCAAAAGGGTACCTCTGACCACCGATGGTCCTACTCCACCCTCAGCTTGTGGGGGTGGTAGCTCAGCCTCCTCCGGGTACGTCGCCTCCAGCGCAAACACCCTCCCTTGGCCCATGCCACTGGTCGGCTCACTCGCTGGGCGCTTCCCGCCAAGGCTGCCTCCAGCTTCGATCTGCTGCCGCTCCGGCCTCCCCGAGGTCGGGTCCGATTCGATCCTGGCCCGACTAGCCGGCCACCGACGAGCTGGTCTCTCTGCTGGTGCACGAAAACTGGCATCACTCCTTGTGCTGGATGTCATGCCTCCAACTCCCCTGTTGCCACTCCGGCAAACCCGGCTCAGATGGCCCTCTCGTCCACAATGATGGCATTTCCAGTCCCTCTTTGGACACTCCTTCCTCAAGTGGCCTTGCTCCCCACAAGCGATAACAACCGGCGGGGAGACCTCCTCTGGACCGCCCTTTGCCACCACCAAAGCTAGACCTCCCTGGGTTCACCAATGTCTGTCCCCCTGCTGCGGAAGGAAGCTGCTATCTCTCTCCTCGGTCTTAGGCCTCTTGGACCCCGAATCGCGTTCAGACCCACCTTGCAACTGACGACCCTGATGGACCTGCCTCCCATCCTCCAGCTCCCTCTCAGCTATACGTGTCGTCTCAACGACCTCAAAGATATGTCCTCAAATGTAGAATCGCCACCCTCTCCCTAAGGGCTGGCCTAAGACCCCAGTGAACTTGTGGGCCTTCAGGTCCTCCTTTGCCACTGTCTCGGGGGGCAAACCTACTCTGGACTCCGGAACTCCCGCTCATACTCGGGCACCGTCTTTGATCCTTGCTTCAGGTTGCCAAATTCCTCTCTCTTCTCGCCATCTCAAAGATTCCGGGAAGAACTCATCATGGAAGAGTCGTAGAAACTCCCTCCCAAAGCATGAACTACACCGCATGGCTCCCCGCGACACTCAACCACCACTCCAGAGCATCCCCTTCCAGCTGCCGAATGGCCAGTCTCACCTTATCCTCCTCCCGGGGTAGGAGAAAGGAAAACACATGCTCGATCTGCCTCAGCCAGTGCTCGCCTAACACCGGGTCCTCCCCCCCTTTAAATCGCGGGAGGTTGTTCCTTCTGGAACCGTGTCACCACATCATCCTCTCGCACGAGTCGGTATACCACGCGGAGAAACTTCACGCTCACGAGGCAGTTCTCCTACTGGTGGTGGTGGTGGTGGCACCACCTGCTGTGCTGCCATCTCACGGCGCACCTCCTCCCGAACGTCCTGCCGGAGTCCCTCCCGTAGCTCTCGTACCTCCATCCGGATGCCTTCTTGTAGCCGTGCCGGTAACAATGCATGCCCTCCAACGGACGGTCCCGCACCCGGACCCTCATGGGCAGATGACTCATCGACCATTGCCCGGACGCACGTGTCACTCTCCTCGGCGGCATTCTTACTACACGAAGTAAGAAGCACAAACGTCAAAACAAATTTTATAATCTATCGCGTCACTACCTCTACCCCGCTGATCAATTCCACTATCACATGACATTACACACATACATTGCATCAATCGCGTTGCACAGTTCAGTACACATTGTTAAACAAATCAGAGTTGCACATTTCACTTAATCATATGATCTTATCCACAGTTTAGCATACATTCACAGCAAATGTAACTAGTGCCCTAATGCCAATGCATGCAAATCCTACCACAAGACCGGACTACCCTAAGTACACCTTGGAGGCTCAAAGAGGACCATGTTGATCAGGCATGTCCCTCCAGGCTCCTCCAAAGGACTCAAGATAACCAAGTCCGCCCACTACCCTAGGCCAACTAGACCATGCTCTGATACCATATTGTCACGCCCCGGATTTCCAACCCGAGGAGACCGGAACGTGACCCTCCCTTTACCCAAGTTGGATAGAGGGGTTAGAATACAACATACACCTCACATTTTATATTCAGAGAACAACCTTACATTTATTGAGTCCAAACATAGCAAATACGTTCAAAACACACTTTTATTACATTGAACTCCACATTACAATCTCCCCACTAGGGTTACAAAGTTACAAAAAGAAAAGCAAGACAACCCAAAATAATGATGAGCAAGCCACAAGGAGGACTTCCACCTTGGTGTTCCCACCTAACGCCTGTAGGTTCCGTAAAGAAAACAACATGGTAGGAGGGGTGAGCAACCACGGCTCAGGTAGGGATCATGTCTCCCCAACCCATCCCATGCACCTAATATCCACATGCCTTGTGTACAAGTGTTGTGTCGTGCTACAATTATTCTACCAGATATAATTACCGGCTATAACAAAGAAATACAATCATACACGGGCTGGTACATAAACACTCCCGGGCTTCCACGACCACCGGGTTCCAAGAACAGTCCCGGGCTTCCACAACCCACCGGGTTCCAAGAACAGTCCCAGGCTTCCACAGCCACCGGGT
The DNA here is from genome assembly GCA_023512835.1 of Taxillus chinensis. Classification (NCBI taxonomy): domain Eukaryota; kingdom Viridiplantae; phylum Streptophyta; class Magnoliopsida; order Santalales; family Loranthaceae; genus Taxillus; species Taxillus chinensis. Next base: position 46,038,560 of record CM042084.1, on the reverse strand, counting down.
TCCAAGAACACAAGACACATAGCCACACTTAGTCACACAGACATAACATCGAACACTTAGCATGCAAAGCCTCACAGGTATAAAACCAAGCAATTGGTGTGCATAAATTCACAGACTCATAAACCCAGCCGCACAGGCATTTTCTCAAACATGTAGCAGGCATGTCACACAGGCATTTTATCGAACACTTTTCATGCATCACACGAACACTAAAAATACACCAAAATCGCCATTGAAGGCCAACATTCATATAGGAGATCACACCTATATGAATTTACATATAAGTATTATAGCAATAACAATGGAAACTTCACAAAATATCCACAGGGCCTAACCCTGGAACATACCAGGAAAGACAGAACCCCTACCTCAAAGATCCTCCACGCTCTTGCCTCCACGCTTAATGCCGTCCAACCACGGGAATGACAACGACAGCCACGAACTGGAGCCCTCTCTCTCAATCTCCCTCTCTCTCTCTCTGTGACGGCTGCGGCGGCTGACAACAAAAACCCTAAACCTAAAATAAAGAGAGCTCCTTGTCACGTCCCGGATTTCCAACCCGAGGAAACCGGTACGTGACTCCCCTTTCTACCCACATGGAGGGCAAAGGGGTTAGGATACAAACCAAGAATTGAACATTTTAAACATTCACAACACATTCAAGAAAAATAAAGTCCATCAAGCAGTCCACAAACCAAATCAGTCTTTAATACAAAGTCTTCTTTTCAATCCATCCCCATTGGGGTTACATCAGTTCCCATAATAAAATAACATAAACAATAACATAAATAAGGTCTTCCACCTTGGGGTCCCACCTAACGCCTGTAGGTTCCTGTAAAGAAAACAACATGGTAGGAGGGGTGAGCAACCACAGCCTAAGTAGGGATCATGTCTCCCAACCCATCCCATGCACCTAATATCTACATGCCTTGTGTACAAGTGCTGTGTCGTGATACAATTATTCCACCAGATATAGTTACAGGCTATAACAGCAAACACAATCATACATGGGCTGGTACATAAACACTCCCGGGCTTCCACAGCCACCGGGTTTCAAGAACAGTCCCGGGTGTCACGACCCGAGCAGCGTGGTGCTGGCGGGACGTTTCTTAGTGGCACGATTCAGGAATGGATTCGTGCTACGTAAAGGAGAGGGGTTAGTTGGAGCGTAGATGGTGCGCAGCGAGAAGGTTCCAGGCAGTTCGTGGAGGAGAACGGATGGAACCCCTTCGGAGTTCAGACCGCCGACCCGGTTGAATGCGGGGAGCACGCCGCTAGTCGAGGACTTGACGTTGAAGAAGGGATTTGGCCATCCTTACACAAACTGGTCGGGAACTGGAGCCGTTCTCCTGATGAGCCCAGTGGCAGGGCGAAACCAGTCTACGTGCGCTTCAACCCTCAAAGGCTAAACTTAGCGGACCGTGGATAGAGAAGCTAAGTGGCGCAATTGGGTTGAGAGGCGCAGGAAATCTGACCCCGTGACAAGTGGTATCAGAGCACGGTTGGTGCTAAAGTTCGGTGGAACAATCAAAAACTTCGAGACGGTGTAAAAATGACAAACGGAGGATCTGTTGTCATTAGTGGTGGCGACCACGAAGGCCGCGACAAGGAGCACCACGCTAAGGAATGGAGGAGAGACAAGTCCGTTTCGAGGGAAACATGTCCGCTGGAGAGTCGACTAGCCAAATTGGAGTTGGCGTTAGCCGAACAGATGGAGGTGGTCGAGGAGCACACTGAAAGCATCGAAAAGCTGGACTCAGAGGGTGAGGAAAGCTATGGGAGGATGCAAGGGCTTCTCAACTCCGTCATGGATGACATGAACTCTCGGTTCGACGGCCTAAAGGACACTCTCACGTCCCAAATCCTGGCGATGCAGGAGGAAATCAAAGAGATCAAGGCGGATTGGTCTCTCTGCAAAATGGCGGTCACCCAAGGTGGCGTTGGCGGCCATTCCAGCTCCAAAATCGACGTGCCAAAACCTAAGACCTATGCTGGGTCAAGGAATGCGAGGGAGTTAGACAACTTCCTCCTGGACCATGGAGCAAGACTTCGATGCCTTGAACATTGTCGACGAGGCAAAGAAGGTGAAGACCACTCCACTATACTTAGTCGATTCGGCCATGGTGTGGTGGGAGGCGACGATATGCCGACAAGGAGTGCGGCCTATGTATTATCGACAATTGGGCGGATTTCAAGCGGGAGATCAAGGCCCGGTTCTATCCCCGAACGCGGAGGACGAGTCCCGGCGAAACCGGCGCCTTACCCACAAAGGCACGGTGCGGGAGTACGTCCGTGAATTTTCCGAGCTGATATTGGAGATCCCGGATATGTCCGCGAAGGATTCACTATTTTCCTTCATGGACGGATTGCAACAATGGGCGAAGCTGGAGTTGCAGCGGAGGAATGTGCAGGACCTGGCGTCGGCCATGGCGGTGGCCGAATCACTCATCGAATACAAGAAGCCGGAGAAAACCACTAGTTCTTCATCGACTTCCAAGGCGAACAGGTTCCACAAAGAGAAACGTGGGGGGAGACAACCGGAGTGAAGGAAAAGGGAGACCCTTCCAACCGTCTAAGGACTTTCGCCCCAAAACACTTCGCGAATGGTTCCAAGGACGGGGAGAAGCCAAGGATCTCCTGTTTCCTTTGTGAAGGCCCTCACAAGGCGTTCGAGTGCCCGAAGCGCTCCAAACTCTCCGCGATGATCAACGAAGACGAAGAGAGGAATGTGAGGGATCCACGACTTGGTTCCTTGCAACTCCTCAATGCAATCAAGGCGAAGGTGGAGGTGCCACCATCCGGACGACAGAAGGGCCGCATGTACGTGCTCGCTAAGGCCAACAACCTTGAAACTAAGGCCTTGGTGGACACGGGTGCGACCAACAACTTCATCAAGGTCGAAGAAGCTCGTAGACTGGGGATAGTCTACAAGGAAGAGAAGGGCTGGCTGAAGGCGGTGAACTCCAGCGCCAGTCCAATCCATGGCGTGGCTCGAGGTGTCGAGCTAAGTATTGGCGAGTGGAGAGGCAAGGTGAATCTCTCCGTGGTGTCGATGGACGACTATCCCATGGTGTTGGGGATGGAGTTCGTTGACCAGGTGCGGGCAATTCCAATTCCTAGCACCAACACAATGTGCATCATGGACGAGGGGAAAACGTGCATGGTGAAGGTAATGCGGGAGGAAGAGCTCAAGGCGAAGTCTCTTTCGGCGCTCCAACTTTCTAAAGGAGTTAGACGACAGGAGCCAACCTTCATTGCCATGGTGAAGGAAGAAGGCCCAAGTGTTGGGGAGGAGCCCCCAACCGAAGTGAAGACGGTCCTTGAAGAATTTGGGGACGTTATGCCACCTGAACTCCCCAAACAACTTCCGCCGAAGCGGGAGGTGGACCACAAGATTGAACTAGAGGCCGGTGCAAGGCCTACTGCTGCGGTGCCCTATCGGATGGCACCACCGGAGTTGGAGGAACTTCGAAAACAATTAAAGGACTTGTTGGATGCCGGATTCATTCGGCCATCCAAAGCGCCATTTGGAGCACCGGTGTTGTTCCAAAAGAAGCACGATGGGTCGATGCGGCTGTGCATTGACTATAGGGCGCTAAACAAGATTACAGTGAAGAACAGCTACCCCATCCCACTAATATCCGACCTGTTTGATCAACTTGGTGCTGCGAGATGGTTCTCAAAGCTAGACTTGCGGTCGGGATATTGGCAAGTGCGGATAGCCGAAGGTGATGAGGCAAAGACGGCGTGCGTCACAAGATATGGCTCTTACGAGTTCTTGGTGATGCCCTTTGGCCTCACAAACGCCCCTGCCACATTCTGTACGTTGATGAACCGGATCTTCCAACCATACTTGGATAGATTCGTCGTGGTGTACCTTGATGACATTGTCGTCTACAGCAAAACGTTGGAGGAACACAAGGCACACTTACGGCGGGTTTTCCAAATCTTAAGGGAGAACCAACTCTTTGTGAAGAAGGAGAAATGTGACTTTGCGAAGAAGGAGGTGCCCTTCTTGGGTCACATCATTGGTGGCGGCAAACTAAAGATGGACAACAAGAAAGTGTTAGCCATCAAGGAATGGGAGACGCCCAAGAAAGTCCCTGAAATGCGCTCCTTCCTTGGCTTGGTTAACTACTATAGAAGATTCATCCGCGGCTATTCCCACATTGCCGCACCCTTGACGGAACTACTAAAGAAGAACAAGACTTGGGTGTGGGATGATGCTTGCCGAGAGGCATTTGAGAAGTTGAAGCAAGCCGTGACAAACGGACCGGTGATGGCACTGCCGGACCATACAAAGCCTTATGAAGTTCACACGGATGCTTCGGACTTTGCCATCGGTGGAGTTCTAATGCAGGAGGGGCATCCTGTAGCATATGAAAGCCGGAAACTTAATGGCACCGAACGGAGGTACGCGGTGCATGAAAAGGAGATGACGGCAGTTATGCATTGCCTTCGGGTGTGGAGGCATTATTTGCTAGGGTCCAAGTTCGTGGTGAAGACGGACAACATTGCTACGAGTTATTTCCTAACTCAAAGGAACTTAACTCCGAAGCAAGCACGGTGGCAAGGACTCTTAGCGGAATTCGACTTTGTGCTCGAGTACAAACCGGGCACAAATAATGTGGTGGCCGATGCACTAAGTCGGAAGGCGGAACTTGCAGCCATTAGCCAACCACAATTCCCCCTGGTGGACAAATTAAAGGAAGGGATGGAGCATGACCCATTAGCCAAGTCCTTGGTGGAATGCGTCAAAGCTGGGAAGACGCGGCGATTTTGGCTAAGGGATGACTTGCTCCATACTCGAGGGGAACGGGTGTACGTTCCTAAGTGGGGAAGTTTGAGGAGAGACATCCTCAAAGAATGTCACGACTCGCGGTGGGCTGGCCATCCCGGAGTCGATCGTACCTTGGCGTTGGTGGAACGGAGCTACTACTGGCCTCAACTTTATGAGGACGTTGCGAGGATTGGGTGGAGGAGAATGTCACGACCCGAGCAGCGTGGTGCTGGCGGGACGTTTCTTAGTGGCACGATTCAGGAATGGATTCGTGCTACGTAAAGGAGAGGGGTTAGTTGGAGCGTAGATGGTGCGCAGCGAGAAGGTTCCAGGCAGTTCGTGGAGGAGAACGGATGGAACCCCTTCGGAGTTCAGACGTGCCGACCCGGTTGAATGCGGGGAGCACGCCGCTAGTCGAGGACTTGACGTTGAAGAAGGGATTTGGCCATCCTTACACAAACCGGTCGGGAACCGGAGCCGTTCTCCCGATGAGCCCGGTGGCAGGGCGAAACCAGTCTACGTGCGCTTCAACCCTCAAAGGCTAAACTTAGCGGACCGTGGATAGAGAAGCTAAGTGGCGCAATTGGGTTGAGAGGCGCAGGAAATCTGACCCCGTGACAAGTGGTATCAGAGCCGAACCGGCTCGTATCCTGAAGACTCGCCGAGCACTCTCGCGAGTAGCGTGATCCCAAGGTGGGAGCTCACAGAGGTGAGTCGACCGATAGTGTCTTGCGCGTCTCGCGTCCATAGAGTTGGAGTATCCTAGAGTGTGATACAGAGTTGGGCAAGGGAGTACGAAGGAGCGCGTCGGAGCGATCTTGGAAGCCTCCTATCCTTTGGACATTGGGCGAGTGGGGCGAGCATCTTGGTAAAGGTGTTGCAACCTGCGGGAAGCGATGTCCAAGCTGTTGACATTGGGCGAGTGGGAGGGCGTCGAGGTAACGATGCCATCGCCTGCGGGGAAGCGATGTCGACAAACGCAACGAGGACGTTGCGAGGATTGGGTGGAGGAGAATGTCACGACCCGAGCAGCGTGGTGCTGGCGGGACGTTTCTTAGTGGCACGATTCAGGAATGGATTCGTGCTACGTAAAGGAGAGGGGTTAGTTGGAGCGTAGATGGTGCGCAGCGAGAAGGTTCCAGGCAGTTCGTGGAGGAGAACGGATGGAACCCCTTCGGAGTTCAGACGTGCCGACCCGGTTGAATGCGGGGAGCACGCCGCTAGTCGAGGACTTGACGTTGAAGAAGGGATTTGGCCATCCTTACACAAACTGGTCGGGAACTGGAGCCGTTCTCCTGATGAGCCCAGTGGCAGGGCGAAACCAGTCTACGTGCGCTTCAACCCTCAAAGGCTAAACTTAGCGGACCGTGGATAGAGAAGCTAAGTGGCGCAATTGGGTTGAGAGGCGCAGGAAATCTGACCCCGTGACACGGGCTTCCACAGCCACCGGGTTTCACAAAACAGTCCCGGGCTTCCACAGCCACCGGGTTCCACAAAATAGTCCCGGGCTACCACAGCCACCGGGTTCCACAAAACAGTCCCGGGCTTCCACAGCCACCGGGTTCCACAAAACAGTCCCGGGCTTCCACAGCCACCGGGTTCCACAAAACAGTCCCGAGCTTCCACAGCCACCGGGTGTACAAGCAAACACGCAGCACACATGGCCATACATGCATAACATCAAACACTTAGTATGCTTAGTCACACAGGAATAACATCGAACACTTAGCATGCATATATCCACAAGCTCATAAACCCAGCCACACAGACATAATCTAACACACTGGACGTGCGTGGCCTCACAGGCATTACCTCAAACACAAATCATGCACAGCTTCACAGGCATTACCTCAAACACATAACATGCACAGCCTCACAGGCATTACCTCAAACACATAACATGCACAGCCTCACAAGCATAATGTCAAACACTTGGCAGGCATATATACATATATCCAAACAACACGCCATTGAAGGCCAACATTCATATAGGAGATCACACCTATATGAATTTACATATAAATAGTATGATAACAAGGACAATATCCAACGGGTAATTCACCACAGGGCCTAACCCCGGATCAGGTATAAGAAAACAGAACCCCTACCTTAAAGAAGATCCTCCTTGCTCCCGCATTAGATGCCGTCCTCCCCACGCAAGATGCTCCAAGCAAAGAACCAGCGCTTCTCCCCCTTTCCCTCTCTCTAGCTCTCTCTCTCTCCACGACGGCTGCAGTGGCTGAAAAACCCCTAACCCTAGAACAAGGAGTCTCCTCATCCTTATATAGGCCTCCCACTATCAAAACGACGTAGTTTTGATTAAGTGAAACCCAGGATCAAAACGACGTAGTTTTGATCACACAAGTTAGCACCTTTCCGCACCCATATAGGCCAAAATACTCAGAATTTCAACATGGTCCTTTGGAGAAAGTTCCTTAGAATGTCAAAACCAAGGGAACCATGCAAAAATATGCCTGCATGCCAATTTGGACGTGAATTCCCCAATTCACGTGCAACTCCATATGCACTCCAAATGCTCTCAAACTTCACCCCTAGCCTCCTTGCATCATTTAGAAGACAACTACACTTGCACGTGAATTGGACCATTTCACGTGCACCTCACATACATGTCCATTTGGCCTGAAACTTCTGTGGTAGATAGAGGACATCATTCTAAGCATCTTTCCTTTTGCACGTGAATTCATTGGAGTCCATTTACTAGGTCAAAATCTAGAAAAACTTTACTCAAGAGGCAAAACTGACTAACTCAAGGTACGGGTCCTTACATCCTCTCCCCCTTAAGACTTTTCGTCCTCGAAAAGAAATGACATACAAGGAAAACAAACACAAGCTACCCATTTGCCACCCGGCAAGCCACCACACCCAAATGGGTCATACACCGCACACAGCACAACAGCACATAACAAAGTACCATCATAATCCATAACCACAATAATGCATATAACACATGTCCGCATGTCACGAATACACATCTCAAAACACATCACAAATAAGAACACATGTCTTTAAAAGACAGTACAAATACACCAAATCGTGCACAACTAATACAAGAAAACACAAAACACATCACACCCTTGGCCAACAGCCACCTCCCACGCTTAAGATTGTTCGTCCTCGAACAAACTGGCATCGCTCACGCATCACGGACTCACGTTCCCATGTCTCCTCCTCAATGCCACGGTGCTGCCAAGCCACGCGAACCAAAGGAATAGCACGACCACGCAAAAGCTTCTCTTGCCGATCTAGGATACGGATAGGGGCCTCAATGACGGACATGTCATCCTCAATGTCCAACGTCCCCCAATCAATCACATGAGTGGGGTCAGGGTGATACTTCCTCAACTGGGACACGTGAAACACGTTGTGCACTCGACTCAGCCGCGGTGGTAACGCTAACCGGTAGGCCACAGGCCCTACACGATCCAGAATCTCAAAAGGACCAATAAACCGCGGAGATAGCTTGGAACCGCGCCCAAACCGTCGATGACCACGTCGTGGAGAGACACGAAGGAACACATGATCACCAACAGAAAACTCCAAAGGTCGCTGCCGCTGATCCGCATAAGATTTCTGCCGACTCTGAGTTGACAACAAACGCTGACGAATCAACTTGACCTTCTTAGTAGCCTCTTGAACCAACTGTGGCCCCAAGAGAGCTGTCTCCCCCACCTCGGTCCAACACAAAGGTGATCGACACGGCCGTCGTGGAGGAACGTCAAGCATCCAAAAAAAGGGGTAAAGCTAGTAGGAACGTCAATCTTGATTTCCAGGTTTTATTCCTCTCTTCTCTTACATTCCTTATTCTAGCTGTACCAGTCTCACCTTTTATTCAAAATACACAAAACGTTTTTAAAGGCCCGGTGGCCGTGGGATTGAGCTTTCATGCTCATATCCTCGCCACTTGGCCAACATTGAGTCCGATAGTGAATCTAAGCTTCACAGTATGCTCTTCACGACATCAGACCCTATTTTATCGTTTTTTAGATAAAATCCTAAATTCTTTTTAAACAAACGCAGGCCCTCATAACTGCGAGATCAAGTCATATTGCTTAGGTCTCCATCATCCGGCCAACATCAACTGTAGTAATGAATTTGAGCTCCATGTTGTGCTCTTCATGCTACTGGCTTTCTTTCTGTTTTTCATGATAAAGCAAAAAGAATAACATTTTCTTCTAAATAAAACCACCACAGTTTTTACAATGCAATGAAAAGAAACAAAAGGGAAATTAAAATAAGCAGACACCCATAGACAAAGACTAGGTACCAATTTTGGGCGTTGTGGGGGTGCAAGAGCTTTTCTTCCTTCCTCACACGTAACCGACTCCCGAACCTATTCTCTGGAAACCGTAGACCCTCCTAGGTGGCCAAACACACCTTCATCTTTGTTTGGTGGCGACTCTGTTCTTCTATCTCTCTTTTTGGTTCTGTGCGAGCTATGACAATAATGGTTCTCTCTTTTTGCCTCACTCAGGCGATTCAGCAGCCTTCTCCATCCATTGATATTACTGGGTAAGAGCCACGAGCTTCTTAGAATGTCTAGTATGATGGTAGGGGGCCATGAGTAAACAGCCCTAAATCGCGGGGTAACACAGTGGAGGTGGCTTTTGAGCCATGTGCACAAGAGAGGGAGGCACCCCATGAAGCAACCACCTCTTGTAGTCCGGATAAATGATAGAGATCTGATGGTTTCAGCGAGTATGGCCGGAATAGGGTCAGCACCACCGGTCACTTGTGCCACTAGCTCGAAAACGGTCCCGTCAATGTAACCGGTCACCTGTGGAAAGACCACCAACCCGTAAATAGCAAGGGTGATGAGTGAATGGGTCTTGTCCTCGCTTGCACCTCTCAGTTGGCCTCTGACAAACTCCCATGGAATGATTTCTTTGCCATCTACTTTGATCACAGGGTTGATGATCTTTTTGTCCTTGCCCAAGCATTTGAAACCCATGAACTGTGCTAACCCTCGTCTGCAAGACTTCTGTGGGTTGGGTTGGAAAACAATGTCGTCTTCTTCAAAGGGGATGCGGAGGATTCTTTGATATTCCTCCAAAGTTGGCACCAGGTCGATGTCATTAAAGGTGAAGCACCTCCGTCTCGGGTCCTAGAAATGGATCACTGCTTTGATCATATTCTCATCAACAGGAAGTTGTGACAGGAGCGGGAGATCACCAAACTGTTGGGTGTAAGCTATGTGCCTCGTGCTAGGCCATTCACTCCAAGTGGCTCGAAGGTCCTTGGGAAGTTCAACCCGAGTATCCATGACGATCTGATCGGCCATAGGGTATGTCTTTGGTGAGAAGTCTCCCAAAACTTGCTGGTTCTGAATTGAGGTGCGCTCCACTTCTTCCACGTCCTCAGGGTCTCTGGCGCCCCTCAAAAGGTTCCCAAAAATTGCCATGTTCCTATATGTATGCATGGGATGCCGTGATATGCATCAAGCAAAATGAGTGAGGGTTAGGGTAAATTAAAGCAAAAATGTGGTAAAAGTGCATGAGTTAGCAAACAAGGTGCAAACACGGTCACAACAACGTTAAAGCCCACACATGAAGGTCAAAACCCCTGATGGGCATCTACATATACACCTATCTTATTCGTTGGTTCTCAAACTATCTCTTGAGAGAAGCTCCGTACCCTTAGAAGCATTGACGGAGGGGTCCTTCAAAAGGACCCCGCTTGGGTGAGGAGTTCAGGCACCTTACGTGAGATAGAACCCACGGGGCATCCCTATTGAACCTCGCTAATCCTAGGTAAACAGTAGAAAACCCGGGTGTAGGGTTAGAGGGAGAGAGAAATGCATGTATGCACAAACAATGCAGTCTATACAAAAGAGGAGAAAAGAAAAGGGAAAGGGAAACAAACAAGCAACATTACATAAACAAGAGACTATGGCTAGACTCTCTCAAAAGTCCCCAGCAGAGTCGATAGCTGTCATCACCCGGTGTCGTCCGGGCTCGTGACTGGCTCGAGGTTACTCTTTTGGATG